>CADEHL010000159.1:963200-1563200 GCA_902827135.1 Harpagifer antarcticus | reverse complement strand
TTAGTTACTTTACGGATGTGGATGAATGATGTGAAATATAACCAAGTGTTAAATCAGACTTTAGTTCCACCTGGAGTAAATTCACAAGCTACCCTGCAGTATACAAGTCATTCAAACTAGCTGCACCTTCACCAGCTTTGAGAACACTTTCATGATCAATCATTATAAAACATATCATATATATTATTCTGAAATGGACCAATCTGCACAATGACTACTTTTACTGTCGCTACTTTAACTATATTTTGATGAGAATTTTCTACTTTTACTTGAGAAACATTTTTGATTGAGGGACTTATTCTTGTAACAGAGTATCCCTACACTCTGGTACTTCTACCAAAATCAGTCGGAAGTCGCAACGGCTCATTTAAAAAAAAAAGAAACAAGGATTTGTGTAAACAAAATAGTTTTTCAGGGTTCGGGTGTTTTGTTTGATTTTAAATAAACAAAGTCTTGGCTTTCAGAATATGAAACTGTTATTGCCAAAATCCCATGATAAATACATTTTGAAGCTTGTAAAGGGAAGAAGAGGCACACTCGCACCCTGCTCTTCCGCAGCGCCGCTCCCCCTCCCTCCGCTGAAATTATGAAATAAGGTCATGAAGTATTCATAGATAACACGGCAGGGTCCGTTACAGTTTGTTTTCATCTGTTTTCAAATAAACAAAGTATTGGCTTTCAGAATATTAAACTTGTTTCGGCAAATAGTCGGGCTCAGTGGCAGCGCCAGAGATTTATTTTGGGGGTGCTGTGGGGTAGCTTGGCGTTTCATAGAGGGGGCTCAAACATTTAGGGTTTCCCATTAATGTACCAGTCACTACAGTGGAATCTTCTACTGCAACAATCCCCACGCAAATACGCAGTGTACCCGTGACTGTTACAATGAAGGCTCGATAATCAGCTCACGGCATATAGGTGTAAGCAGGGGTAAAGTGCTATTTTTATAGGTGGTGTGGATCTCACATAGGGGGGTCCGGGGCAAGCTCCCCCGGGAAGATTTATTTTTAAATATTGAAGTTAAAAGCATCAATCTGGTGCACTTGAGAGCAAAATGAAGAGATCTATGGATACATCTCTCAACACAGAACTGTAAACAGATTTACTATTTCTTTATGAATATTTTTACAAATCACTCCCCTTTTAATTTATTCTCTTATTTTTTTATAACTATAATGATCATATAAACGTGTGCCTCGGAAATAATTGTTATATTAATGGTGACCAAAACGTTTGAGACCCACTGAGATAACACTGAGAGAGTCCTTTAATTCACTGAGCCTCTCAGTCTGACAGGAGAGGACTCTCCTCCACTTTGTTGTTGAAAAAACTCCTTATATCCGTTAGCGTAGCTCGCTAGCACCAGAAGCTAACAACTACGATCTCTGGTACCGGTGCGCTCTCTCTCTCTCTCGCGCACACACACAAAATGGCTCGTTCCACACACACAGAGCCGAGCTTTAATGAAACACAGAGACCCAGACGTAATAGTACTGTATCATATTATTTTCGAATCAATAATTTTTGAAAATATGATTTTTTTTTTTTTTATCTTTTTTTTTTTCTCCTGGTCTCTCGCGCCCCCCCGTCATGCCTCTGCGCCCCCCTGGGGGGGCACGCCCCCCACTTTGAGAACCACTGGCTTAAACAAACGTACATGCACCGTTAGCCTAATCCAAAATGCTCTACTACGGCGTACCTTTCATGTGGCTCGTCAGCGCCGACTCTCCCATCGTGAACAACTGACATTTTTTTGCAAGGCTACTCGGGGCTTGACCCTCGTCTTAGCCATGGCTTGTATTTGTCTTCTGCTAGCCAACGCTCGTTGAAACTGCAACCTCCTCGCATACTGTCATCCATCACTCTCATCAGAATGCCCAGGTCACACGTAACAAAAACACTTGCAGGTCACAGGCATAGCACGGGAAGGCCGGAGCGGAGCTGTTTAATGTAAAAGCGAAGCAATTAAGCGCGCTCCGACTTCTTTATTTTCTTTTAATCTAAAAAGCGAAGTAAAGCATTTACAATTTCAAGAACTTTATCCCAAATTCAAGCACCATTCCCAAAATTCAAGCACCATTCCCAAAATTCAAGCACTTTTCAAACCTTGAAAAACACCTCATAAATGTCTAGCATTTTCAAGGATTTCCAGCACCGTACGAACCCTGCCTTTTATAAAGTGACAGTCTACTGTATGATGAGTTATCCCTACCTGGGACCGTTGGCTGACTCCACAGGTTCAGTCTTACGTGACTTGACCTGAGGGAGGACATCGCTTTACATTAAACACAGCACAACTGTAATGCAACAAAATGAACAAAGGTAGTGTATGGCCTGTGTCAGAAATAGTTGTTGATAAACAATGCACACATGAAGTCTGTAATTATCCAGAATGCTGGAATAATTTAGTTAAATTAGAGTAAGAACATAACATCCCTATTTCCTGGTACTAGCATGCATGTAAATATTCCCTACGAATGATGGGGTCTATAATAGTAGAGGGGTAATCTAGTATGACAAGCTGCTGAACAAACTGCAGCTATGACGCTCTGAGCTGGGGTCAGTGGGTAACTGGGGCAGGGATCTTCACCCTGGTGCTAATTACAGACAGAGCACGAGTTATGGATGGACATCACAACCCTACCTGGTCAATATGACACCACATTTCCATCAAGATGTACAAAATTGGCCTCACCAAGTAGGATCATGTGGTTCAGATTTTGCCACATCCAACTTTGTGTAGTGTGCAGAGAAGAGAAGAAAATGTGTGATTTACCTTCTTTGGAGACTTTTCATCATCACCTTTCTGTGTAGGTTTGGGTGACTTTGCACTGCTCATCAGGATGTCAAGATTGGACAGGCATGAAAATGAGAGTAAGGGAAAAAGTTGTTAGTAATGCAGAACGTCAGCAGTAAAGGAAATATGACTAAGGAGAAAGCTCTCCCTCTTAACTGTGACATGACAGAAAAAAGGCCCCTAACTTAGATACAGTAAGTGTAAGCTTAAAGGGAATGTAGGACACTTTTCAAGTGGATGTCCAATACGTTTGAATGTACATGTATGTGTTTAAAGCATAAGCTCCTCAGTGTGTGCTGTGTTGACTCAGAAAGCTGAGTTAACTGCTGTGGAAGATATTGTTTTTCCTACAGTGCCTTCATGTGACTTCATATTGCCTAATTGATGCAAGGAAGAACAACAGCCTATTTTAACTTAGATTTCAAGTCTCTAAATAACAAAAGTTGATATTCTCTCTTGCTTTATAGCAGACTACTCACATTTCCAACCACATAAAAGGGCACATCAAAATGTGCAGAGGATGGTTTTGATGAGGATATATTTTACAGCGTTGAGATGTGCAAGAGGATACATGAGCTTTCAAGCTTCACGCAATGCATCTTGGTACATCTAGGCACGGCTGCAAGAGGACTCATTACATACTTTTGTAAGCTGATCCTTAAGTAGCATCACAAGGGCTGCCTCAACCAAGCTAATGGGAATTTTTTAATTGGATTTTGAAATGTTGCAGATCATAGGTTCTGTGGCAAACACAAGGTTATGATACGTGGACATTTTGTTCAGCATGATTATTCCCAACACAACATTTATTGAACCACAGAGCTTATTTCAGGTTCTAACCAGGAACTAACCAGGAAGTAATTTCCAGGGTTTTAGTACTCTGTCCTACACAACTCTATAGAATCAGCATCGCGGTATGTATTATTTCAAATGACTAGATTTAGTATCAACACCAAATTGACCGTCCACATAAGATGTGGTGGATTTTCCACTTTCACGGGTAGAGAATTGGTCATATATTAGTTAAAATCATTCGAGTAAGACAACAATATGAGATGCCAGCCTTCTCACAAGTGGTGTCGGTCAGAGGATCCATCTTAAAGTGGATCTATTATGCTATATTGGAAAAATATATTGTAGGGCCATACCTATATAAAACATGTCTGTGAAGTTTTGTTCAAAATACCAAACAGATCATGCATTTTAGCCTATGCCTCATTTCGCTCTATTTGCTCTTTCCAGTCCTGTTTTTGCAAGGGCTGATTCTGCTTTTGTGGCATACTACAGCGCCACTTACAGGCCTGGCATATGTACTACAGCGTCTCCAGCGCTTTCGAGCAGTCTCTCATTCCCCTGATAGGTGGAGAGTTGCCCATATAGGCGGAGCACCCCTTTTCTGACGGCAGAAAAAATTCAAATAATAATCAGCTCCGTGCAGCCACGTTTTTAGAGATTTGGGTATGGATGAAAAGAGAGAGGGTTGTGTTTTCTGACACTTGGTGAGTTCCCTGACACACCGGGGACACATATTCATATATAAAAGACGTACACAAGTGCATTTTGCATGATAGGTCCCCTTTAAGTTCTGAAGATGTATAAAGTACATCTCATCTGAGTACATCTTAACATATTTATTTTCAGTTTGACCTTCCCACCCTTCTGGGATAGATATAACAGGAAGATAAACAGCATTATTCCCCAGCTACGTAAATTTGGAGCATTACACTAAGGCAGTACTGCATTTAAAAGCAAGACGCCCTTTCACGCTCAGGAAAATGTTTTCCCTGAGTCTCAGAGCTGATAAGGATAAGTTGAACCTTAATCAGTAATTCAGTCAGTGTGCCATGAAATAACAAGAGGCGAGCCGTCACACAAAGCCGCCTGCTCTGCTGCCATGAGCGCTTACAGGTGTCTATGCATCTCCCTGCTCTCATCAATTACACAATCCAATGACAGATCACTCCACATTCATTTGTCTGCTCACATATGCATGGTAATAAACGCATCGGATATCAAGGTAAATTAATTTATTCATATGAAGATGGAGTACCCACTGTACTCTCTGAAATTAATGCAGGCAGTCATGCCAGTGGGCCTTTGGACAGCTCAGCCAACTTAGCACTCTCTCTCAAAAACAGTTGTGTCTCCTTTGATAACACATAATGCCTTATTTCTCAAACTCCAATCTGATTTATCTTTATTTTCTAAATCAAAATTAACTTGTCTCCACATTTCAACAACACGAAAGGCAATGCTGCTTGCAGGATCATTGCAAAAAAACTGCTTTGATGTCTGGCCTTGGCTGAACAGATGCTGCATCTGCTGCAGTCAGGTCATATTCATATATTATTAGTGAGCTGCTCTAGCTTGACAACTATGAAAGGGTAACTATACAGGTAATTTATTTTATAATGGCACTTGATTGATTAATCAATAAGTGCTAGCTGAAGTGTGTTTGTCAGCATATCATTCAGCTATCCATCTATACCTTCTCACACACTACTCACCTGTTCTTGATCGCATCTCCCACGGCACCAGCGCTGTCATTACCACTTAGCCTTTGCTGCTTCGTTGGCTTTTTGCTTGGGCTTCCCTCCTCCTTTAGTGGCCTTTCTGTTGTCCCATCTCGTACATGTACCTTTGTAAAGAGCAGTGAACATTACATGGTTGGAAAGAAATTCACTTTGGGGGGGAAATTAGTTGACAATATGACAAAATAACCGTTCTGAAAGCTTTGGCTATTCCTAGTTAGCCAATTAGCTAGCAACACATTAGCTCAGACACGTACAACTGGATAGCTAAAAGCAAAGGTCCCTATTTCACGTTGGCTAAATATGTATGGCTCGTTTGATAAATGCTATCGCTACAGTATCATATAATTCGCTCACCAACTGCAATGCCGCCAAATAATCTTGACTAGCGTTACATTTAATAGAAAATACAAACTTTTTAGGTCGGTCCACTTGATTGTCACAGCGCTCGATTGTTGGTCGCGGACACGTTCAGCTTGAGCACGGGTCAAACCAGCTGTACGCTGATTGGCTGAGGAACTTCTGGGGTTGCCAGGTTGGGTCGTGTTACAGCGTATTTTGTTACCAGTCTGATTCTGTGACCTGTGCTGACAGGATGATGTCTTGCATTGATGTGTACTAGGTGAAACTGCCACTTTGAAGTTCAGTTTGTTTCTACAGACAGAGGCCTACTGTTTTCCCACACACAGGAATAAGACAACATCAAAATGCCATTGAAAATAATCTATTTGCTCAGTGTGCAACTCGATTTTGAGAGGATAACAACTGGTGACTTCTAGAATTTTGTGAGTAACATTCTGTTTTTAGACTTCTCTGTTTCAGTGTGTGTACTTTGTATATATGCTCTGTAGTTGATCTGATTGAAATTGTGATTTTAAATCTCAAAACCGCTACAGTATCTGTCAGGCAGAACTTGGCACAACTAATTTCACAGAAACCTTAAAACTGACTGCTAGGGTTAACTTTGATTTAAACCATTTGTAGAATACTAAGAGCTTTAATGAGTAGGTGTAAACTGTATTAACGGTTAAACTCATGACTTTATAATTTAGGGTTTAATGTAGTGATGTCACGTATTGCGCCGAGGCTTCGGAGCGTGTGTCGAGTAATCCCTGAAGCTTTTTGTGAAGCTTGTATCGAGGCTTGTATCGTTTTGGGCCAGTGACGTCACCGATGACAAACGAAGCCTCGCTGATTGATTGATTGATTGATTGATTGATTGATTGATTGAAAAGTTTATTAACAGCTTGTATATTGGGTACAGTACAGTACAGCTCAAAACATACAATTGTTAAGGGGATGCAGACCAGAGAAAGACTTTCATCGCTGCCTGTCTATACCACGTGACTGCTTCAGGAAGCGATTCAGATCGGTTGAACCGTTGAACCCGGTTGAACCACAACGTTTCATAATACCGATGGATGTATATGCTACATCCTACGAACATTAAAAACTATATCTAATGTGACCAGGTGTTGAAAAGAGGTGACCCACCAGCCTTATCTTGGGTAGAAATCCCCTCTCTCTCCAAGTGAGGTTCTACCCTCATTACCTCTGCCCGCCCTATCACCTGTCCTCTGGACCCTATCCCCTCAACCTCCTTCAGACTATCGCTCCTGATATTCTACCGTTCCTCTCCCATTTAATCAACACTTCTCTAACTTCTGGTCACTTTCCAACAGTCTCAAGGAGGCAAGAGCAAACCTCTCCTACGAACCCACTCTCAACCGTTCGATGTTATGCAGGCCTGTCTCTCTCCTCCCGTTCCTGTCTAAAAACACTTGAACGTGCTGTCTTTAAATAACTCTCATGTTATCTCCCATCAGAACAACCTTCTGGATCCGCACCAGTCCTGGTTTCAAGGCAGGTCACTCAACAGAAACTGCCCTCCTTGCTGTCTCTGAGGAACTGCACACGCAAAGCAGCCTCCCTCTCCTCTGTCATCATCCTTCTGGACCTGTCTGCTGCATTCGACACAGTGAACCATCAGATCCTCCTTCGCACTCTCCAATAACTTGAGTTTCAGGCTCTGCACTTTCCCTCCTCACCTCATACCTCAAAGACCGTACCTACAGGTAAACTTGGAGAGGGTCCGAGTCCGACCCTTGTCAATTAACTACAGGGGTCCCTCAGGGTTCTGTCCTCGTCCCCTCCTCTTCTCCCTGTACACAAACTCGCTCGGATCTGTCATTAGCCGCATGGTTTTTCATACCACTGCTACGCTGACGACACCCACCAACCCAATTAATTCTGTCCTTTCCCCGCTCAGAGACCCAGGTCGTCGCACGCATCTCTGCTTGTCTAGCAAACATCTCTCAGTGGATGTCTGCTCATCACCTCAAGCTCAACCTTGACAAGACTGATTGCTTTTCTTTCCGTGAAAAGATTGTCCCACTCTTGACCTAACAATCAACATCGGCCCCTCTGTTGTTTCCCGACTCAGACTGCAAGGAATCTGGGTGTGACCCTAGATAAAAAACTGTCCTTCACTTCAAACATCGCTTGCTATAACCCGCTGCTGCGATACACGCTTTACCACATCAGGAGGATACGTCCCCCACCTGACCCAGAAAGCGACGCAGGTTTCTGGCACAGGCTCTCTTCATCTCACGCCTAGACTACTGCAACTCCCTCCTGGCTGCATTCATCCAGAATGCAGCGGCTCGTCTGGTCTTCAATCTTCCAAAATGTTCCCACACCACCCCGCTCCTCCGCTCACTTTCACTGGCTTCCGGTAACTGCTAGAATCCACTTCAAGACAATGGTACTTGCGTACCATGCTGTGAATGGATCTGGCCCTTCCTACATCCAGGACATGGTTAAACTGTACACCCCAGCACGTGCACTCCGCTCTGCATCAGCCAAACAGCTCGCTGCACCCGCACTGCGAGGGGGACCCAAGTTCCCATCAGCAAAAACACGTGGGTTTGCTATCCTGGCTCCAAAATGGTGGAATGAGCTCCCCATTGAAATCAGGACAGCAAATAGCTTGCATAGCTTCCGGCGCAGACTGAAAACTCATCTCTTTCGACTCCCACTTCGAGCGATAGAATAACTAACAAAGCACTTGTATACTAACAAAGGACTGGCTTATCTAAAGCCAGTTGAGTAGCACTTGAAATGTTTTAGCTCTATGAAACCTGATGTACTTAAATGATTCCGTTTTCTTCAAGTTTGTATCTTGTTGGTCGAACGCACTTATTGTAAATCGCTTTGGATAAAAGCGTCAGCTAAATGCAATGTAATGTAATGTAATGAATTTTAGATTACTAGGAGCTAATCTTTAGCTACATAGTAAAACATTGATGTAGTATACAAATGTGTATTCATCTAACTTGCGCAGCAGGTGATGCTGAATACAAAAACACAACTCAGGTTGATTTCAAAAAGAAAAAAATATGTAAGACAATGAGCTGGCAGCACTTCTCAAGCAAATGCAAACACATCATTAATGTTGAGTTGTAAGATAAAAAAAAATAATGATGGCATAGTGGTGATGGATGTGGTCATACATCATTATGTATCTTATTTTCCCTTTTACTTTGAGTGATATTCCACAATGCATATTATAGGGGTGCAACAACTAATCGACTTAATCGATTAAAATCGATTACCAAATTAGTTGCCAACTAATTCAGTCGTCGATTAGTTGGTGACGTCATCACATGTGTTTTACGCGCCGTCAAGCTCCAACGTTATTGGTCTTTTTATCGGTATACTGGAGACATTTAAAAAATATGTCATGTATTATTGCTACAAAAACATTATATCGCAGTCTTAGTGTCGTTCCTAACATGCAAAAAGACAAACAAATGCGTCTATGATGTATTTTCGATCAGACGAGATCTCTCCCCCGTCTGTGTGCGAGGGGGCGGGGCAGTTTACACACGCAGCTGCTACATGCAGCAACACACAGACACGGAGGAGATGGCGGAGTTAACGCGCTCGATGTGGAGAATGCTCATTGCTAAAAGTGCAATAAGAGTTTAGCATGTAAGGGCGGCAACACGAGCAATTTGTCTAAACATTTAGCAAAAGTGCTCCACATTCAGACGGAGAAATGCACCGTGTTCGACTGTCTTTCTAGCAGCTCTGTTGCCCCATCCACGAGTAACGTTTCCACGTCAGGTGTTATGTATGCTAGCAGCAACACAGGGAGTTAACTACATTATACAAACATGGGTTCATGATTAGAGGTAACTGAGTAGATTATTTAATACGATTTGTTAAAACACTGTTGTTTCTTTTGATGTGAAATATTATTTATTTCATATAAATTAAAAGCTATGTTAATTTTGTTCAAAATGTGTTTAGTTAATTTAATAATGTATTTTTGAATCAAGTATTCATCTTTATTGTCTTCATTGTTAGTTTCCACATGCCTAAAACAACCTCAAGCTAAATCTAAAAGTTGATGGCTAAATAAGAGCATTTGAGAAATTGTGCAAGGCATACAGTAATAGTCCGAATAGTCGATTAATCGTTTCATTAATCGATAGATTAATCGATTATCAAATTAGTCGTTTGTTGCAGCCCTACATAATAAGTAATACTTACTCAAATGAAAAAGTCAACTAACATAATAACACCAGTGAGCATATATGATTCACCATATTTCATAGAAAAGTATTTGATACATGAACGTCAATGAGGGAAAGTGCCAACAATTGTAATTCAGATGAGAAACCCATCACGTTGTCTGTTGATCCTTAAAAATATGTTTAATCAAACAAACCACCATACAAGTGCTGTTACTCATATTCTGCCTTCCTGTTGTGGCAGTTGCCATCAAAATATATGTTTTATGTCAGTTTGTCATGGAGACAAAATTATTATTTTTTGATTTCTTCAGAGATTTGTGGAATAAAACACATTAAAAAATCAATACATAAACAATAACATGGGCACATGAAAATAAAAATGATCTTTTATTTCACAACATTCCATTCACTTTCTTT
Organism: Harpagifer antarcticus; assembly: GCA_902827135.1. Classification (NCBI taxonomy): domain Eukaryota; kingdom Metazoa; phylum Chordata; class Actinopteri; order Perciformes; family Harpagiferidae; genus Harpagifer; species Harpagifer antarcticus. The sequence goes on along the minus strand of CADEHL010000159.1, from coordinate 1,552,917 downwards.
ATAGTTATAATTTGTATAAGTCAGTTTTTTTAATATATATTTTTTTGCAATCAAATATGTTCTCCTCAGATGAATAAAACCAAAAAAGAAGAAAAAAGCTAAACACAACAAATATTAACAAAGAAACAACCACATTTTCTTGAATAAGCATGCTGTTCAAACCAGTGTTTAATTGTTCAGCTTTACAACATGTACATTCAATTCATATATCTTTGTTTGTTACATGTCATATTAGTTGACTAACAAAAAGTCAAGTAATATTTTTAAACAAGCCTTTCTTAGAATGTACTAACTATAATCATGTAAGGGTATTGTGTTCAAGTCAAATCTGTTGACCAGACCAACACATTGGGGTGAGGGCTTTTGTACATTGTAGTCTCTTTGGTCGTTTTATATGGCAATTTTACGCCATCACACAGTTTTCAATTACACTTATACTACAATACTAGTATATCATTAAACTAATATATTCCCTTTATCCAAGCCACACTGGATTTGATGTGTTTTCATATCACCCGTCATGGACCTGTACTGTCTCTTTAAGAAACCCGGAAGTGGTTCCCTTCTGAGTGTTCACTGGTCGCGGGTCCAAAACAGACAGCTCAGCTCCCTCCTTGCTATGATATCCAATCCTGCTATCTGGGCTTTTCGAAGCAGTGTGAGGTGCTGGCGACACCGGGCTGTCCTCAAAGCGGCCCTGCAGGCCTCGGACGTCAAAGCTTGGCGTTGGTACTCGACCTCAATTCGTGGTGGTGTCACGGGCATGGAGGAAATACTGGCGAGGGTCGTTGCACCTTTACCCACTTACGAAACGAGAGACAAATCCCCTCCTCCTCCTGAGTCGAATAGCTTGGAGTTTATGCACTTCTACAGCAGTCTAGACAAGGAAGATAAACTTGGCTTTCTCACAAAGCTCTCGCAGGACTTTGGAGTAGACCATAATAACCTTTCAGAGCTCGCTGTGAGGCTGTTGGATACCCAGCTACGAGACTTGGCTACCATTTTACAAGTTGAAGACAGGCTCCGATACGGTTTGACTCCCCGTTATAAACAGTTGCTGAATCATATAAGCAGAGTCGAGGGGGGAGTGAAGTTTCTGGTGGATCTCCGAGCCGATGTGCTTGAAATAATCTCATCAAAAGCTAGCGAGAGTCCGCACATCAGGGTAATGCATTTGTTTACATTTTTATACGGGTGCTCGCATGAGTCAATAAGTGCAGTTCGCGTTTGGCATATTCGCCTGAATAACTGAATCCACATTTCTCGCCATTAGAACTAGTTTATGTTGCATATTTAACAGCATTAGCACAAGGCTGAGTATAAATGCTTATGCCACTCACCCCACACGGAGGCACAACTGCTCCCATCACATGGATCACATTTCCTCACAGCTTGAGTGTGAATGCCCTTTGCCCCAGTACACCTTCCTAACTAAACTAAAAGCATATCAAAATGTCAGTTCTTTTAATGTATTTTATCTTAGCTCAGGGTGCTTTTGCAGATAGATAAGGCCAAGCTTTTGTTGGCACAAGTCGTTGCCAAGTTTAATTTCAGGGCTTCCTTCACATTTCCTGCTCGTCTTGGCTGGACAGTGGACAGATCCTCTTAAAGCACCGTTAAGAGCTGCCTTCCACTCTTGCTGTATTACTCTCATGTTATTATAGACTTGGTACTAATATTTCATTATATACAGAGGCAAGAGTTACTCTGCTACAGCACAAGGTGGCAACTTGAATATAAATCAGGAATCTAATGTCTGCACACATCTTTGGCATACAAATAAAAATCACTATCCTGTATTATTATTATCCACTTATCTTTGATCAGTCAAATAATTTAAAAGGATTTAATTCAACTAAGGGGGTCGAATTGTGCTTATTGGGGTTTGCCCTTTCCACTAGTATGTTTTTTTTGTGTGAATGTTAATGATCTGCAAAGACTGAAATCCCAAAGTTGACACCAAAGGAAGTTTCTCGCCGGCCCGCTAACCAATCAGAGCAGACAGAGGGTGAAAAGAGATGATGCAGGATGAGAAAAATAGAGAGCTTTTAAAGCATGTAAACATGTCACAGTAGAGGCACAGAATACAAGTGTGAATATAGGACTTCTAATTTATAAAGCTGGCTGTCAAATGAATTCCATTCACATAGTTTGTTCAAGAATACTACTCTGTTGATCGGTCTCATCTAAAGGTTGCACATTTCCCAAAGATCAATGTAATGTCTAATATGTGCCGTGGATATTGCGCAATAATTCTCACTTAACTAAATAAAGAATAATTTGACTTTTATTCTAACATTATAAGAGTGCAGCTTTTAACTACACCAAACATAAGTTGCATAACCAACTTCTTTCTTCATTGTAGAACTTAGTTATCCCCAAGATAAAGAATATATATGTTCTCATGATTTTTTTTTTAAGCTTGACGGAGGTTACATAACCGTGTTTGTAAACCATTATTCTGTTCATGCTCAGGGCCGAATCTCTAAGTTGGAGTCCTACTGAGTATAAGCTGCTTGAAGCTGCATTTATAAATGAACTAGAGGCATTCCGGCTGGAGAATTGCTATGTGTGAGTCACAGGCCACCAGCAGCCCTTTTATTTAAACAACAGCAATGTGCAGGAGTCCCTATGTGCATTATACAGTACATGTAGACATAAAGTTTAACAAAACGAACCATCAAGAAGGATGCTTTGTTTTGGTATTGGAGAGCACCATTTTGAATTTAATGGCCATTTAATCCAAAACAAACCCCGCTTCTGTCATTGTTAAAACGCTGTGTCCACTTTTCACAAACACACTGGATGAAAATGCAGATTTGTAAAGCTGTTGTGCTGAGATGTAAAAATCAGATACCAAAATGGTTGTGTTCGCTATCAAAAACAGTGATGGTGTTACCTGAACTGTCCTGCTTGATATTATCCTGAACCAATTTTCAGGAGGCTTCCATTATCGTGTTGTGCTGTTTTTAGACTGATCATGTGGTGAGAGAGGTTTTCTATCATCTTTGTGGTCAGGTTTGTGTTTTGTTTTTCAATAGAGCGTTTTATGATTTTTCAAACACCCTGCCAATGGAATTCTAGCCTTTTCTCTTCAGCTCAATACTTATTTTATTCCTGCGGAGAGGTGGTTCAGATGCATTTTATCTCAATAACCCATGGCCCACTGAGACCTTTTGTAGCTTCTAAAAGGTCTAAGCTACCTACCGAGTACTCGTACTGAGTGCTGACCACAATGGTCTTGGGGGTGCACAGCAATCTTTTCTTGTTATTGCCAGAATTGATTGAGCTAAAAATGAGAAAAGGTTGAAGTAAATATGAAGCTTTTAGAACATGTATTGACTGTATGTGCATACTAGGGGAGAGAAAACACTTCCATTACAAAAAAACTGGTCAGGTTAACAAAGAAGCATAGAGGGCAAAACATGTGATAGCATTTTTCTGAAGTAATGAAAGTTTGGATTTAATAAGGTGGAAAAATATTGTGGTTCTTGCAAGAGTGTCTCTTTGATTTCTACACTAGATTAGTCTCTCTTTGCTGGGTAATTGATTTGTTCACGTTCCTCTTCATTCCCTCTACCTCCAGGCTTTTCATTCTCATTCGTCTCTCCACAAACTGAGTGGATGAGAGATGTAAAGCTGAGTAGGAGACATCGTTTTAGTTGTCTCTTTGGGATTTAAGTATCAGCGAGGCTATTTTTCCCCACAGACAGGCTGCCAGGCCGACAAGTGGCACGCAGCCGACTGGAGTAAAAGTATTGGCACACTCTGAGTTTGACCTGTGATCGCTTTGGCGCTCCATGGTTGTTTGGCCTTGGATAGACAGTGTTCCTTCCAGGCACTGCAGTTTCCATCGCTCTGTGTAATCACCAAATAACTGCAGCTCAAGGTAACAGAGGCTGTATCAGGTCACAGCATCACAGCCTCGCTGCATTGATACAGCTCCAGTGTCAGAAAGTATTGCTCCATTTTCTTTCTAATGGAGTGCAGGATTGTCTTCTTTTCCCTTTCCTCTTTTCCTCTACTAACCCCAGGCTTCGAAAGCTAGACCCCTTCCATTTCAAAAGACTTCATCTTCTGGAAGGTCAATGGAATACACATTTCAGTTCGGCCGTTTTGTGTGGGTGAGAGTTGGCTACCCAAGGCAGAGGCTGCACTCTCGAGAGTTGTTTATGCGCTGCGTTTTCCAAAGAAATACCGAGCTGGGATTATCAACCATCATAGATTATTTCCCCTCAGGCAGCTTGGGAGGTTAAAGGAACACACGTACACACACACATTCAGCTTCACACAAGTAGAGATAGAAGTTTTGCTGAACTTTGTTTTGTATTACTTTTGATTTTCTCCTCGCCCAACAGAATTTTCAACCGTGAAACCTCTCTACCATAGAGCTGAATAATGCAGAGCATGATGCATGCGTGGGGAAGAATTTCAAATGTTGTTAGCTTTGGTTTTGAAAGTTTCTCGCAGAGAAATTCAGCCACTTCACAGCATGACTGTACTTGAGCTTGCTTGCATTAGCTGTTATTATGACGGACAAGCCAGCATTAAAGTTAGCCCGGAGTGAAGCCATACTATGGAACAGCCAATATAAGCTGTATTTATGTGTTATGAGTGTGTCTGAGTGCATGCACGCCATGCGCTTGTTTGTGTGTTAGCAAGATATCAGACTTTAAATGAAGTCTGACCTTTGTGGGAGAACAGGCCTGCTTTGAAATGGCAAGTTGTTTATTGAAGTGCCTCCTGTACACCCTTTGCTAGCTCAAACAAATCACAACTCATAATGTGAGAACATTCAAAGACCATACAGACACCCAGGGGATCAAACACCCCGCAGTGTGTACGATGACGGTACAGGATTTTTTTATAGCCGCCAGACAAACTGCAGTTACTTGGCTGTCAGTCAATAAATTGGCACTGGTGAGGTTTTTCTCATAAAAGAGGTTTATAAGGCTGTGATGAATGTGTTCATCTACTTATTTTAATATTCATATAAAGCTGCAATTTCTTTATGTACTATATGAGATAGAAAAGAATGACAAATACTTTTTTCCTATGCATCGCTATCATATATTAAGATGTACCTGCTTACCAGTGTTCTATTCAACAACAGACCCGCTACTGAGCTGTCACAACAAAGGAATGAATGTGGTGAATTTTTAATACATTTTTAGCTGATGTAGATTCTAAACTGAATTTTTTGTTCTCTTCCAGGACCTGAACGGCACGCTGAAGAGCTTGCTTTCTGAGTGGTTCTCTGTTGGTCTGCTCCGGCTGGAGAGAATCACCTGGCAGTCCCCATGTGAGATACTGCAGAAGATCAGCCTGTAAGAACATTCATGCTCCCTCTTCCTCACTGTCTTACTTTCTTCCTGTCTTTCCCTCTTTGGTTTTCACAGTCTCTTTTTTTACATCCAATCTATTGTCCATCATCGAATCAAACATATCTAGGCATTCCTCTACATGCCCTTACAGCGTTCATAGCATTTAAGAGTTTTAATTAAGTCTCTCCAAAACCAAAATTAAAAGGAATGAGTTAAACAGTATTGTACGCTTAAGAGGCAACCACATAAAAAAAAACATAGCCAATGCAGAAGTGCCCTTACCTCCATCATTTCAAATGGTCAGCAGAGGGCAACTCCACAGGTTGCAACGTCCGATTGTATAGAAGTCTATGAGAAAAGGACCCTTCTTCTCCCTTGATTTACTGTTTCTCAGGCTATAAAATATAAATAAATGATGCAATACAACATTGAATATTAAAATAAGGATATTACATTTCATATTACCTCTACCGTCGCTCAACTAACCCAAACGTGCGGTATCGCAGTCTTATACGAGACGTTACGTAATCAGCACAAGTTTGCGCTATTTGTATTTCAGTCGAGCATTGAAAGCAAGCTCTTATTTATAACAATGTCCGTAATATACAGTGTGTAATAAAACCAATACAATTGCCTTTATTCAATGAAACAACATAGTTTAAGCAATTTAAAAGCAACTGCACGCTAGGGTGTAATGATTGGATATTAAAGATTTTAACTGGATAGTGGTATTGAGATTTAAAGTACATCACAATGAAAAAAATAAAAGCGATTTAATTTAACCTAGTTGTCTAAGTCTTGCTCTCCCTGAAAACAGTGTTTTTAAAAAAAAATACCTTAATTATTAAAAATGTGTTAGCACATTGACACGCCTGTGAACCTTAACTAAGGTGGGCAGGGCAGAGCGAACGGTTAATTAAAAAATGATCTTTTATATCATCCCTTTAAAGATACGAGGCGGTGCACCCTGTGAGGAACTGGAGTGACCTGAAGCGCAGAGTGGGGCCATGCCGCCGTTGTTATGCCTTCACCCACGCCGCCATGCCAATGGAGCCGCTGGTTGTGCTACACGTGGCCCTGACTGAAGACATCTCTGATAACATACAGGTTGGAAGCCACCGCCGGCTGCTGTAACGCTTTGTCTCCCTTTATCACACCTTGGAGGATAGTTAAACAACAGGGATTTACTTCTTTGTTCCTCCTCTCAGTCGACAAATGGATTATTGCCGTGTGAAAAACAATACGGGAACTTTAAACTGCACATCCCTCTGGGAGCAGCCTCTACGGTGCTGACTCCCCTTTCTTTACAGTGAGGGAGGAGAAGGGAGTTTGACAACATAGCAATTTGAGACTATTCCATGGTGTGAAATAGTGCAACCATACACACAGTTTTGCTCCAGCAGCTCTGACTATAAGTCACTCCTGCCTCGGCTGCAGCTAAGTAGAACAAAAACACTGAGTATGGGTTTGTAGATGAGTGACTTGACAAAAATGTTTTTTTTTGTCTTAGAGCATCGTCCGCGAGTTCGCCTCTCTCGAATCCGAGGAGGACGTGAATAAGATAAATGCAGCCATCTTTTACTCCATCTCCTCCACCCAGGCTGGCCTTCAAGGGGTGGAGCTGGGCAACTACCTCATCAAGAGGGTGGTGCGAGAACTACAGGTGAGTGCGGCCGGATTCCAAGATGTAGTGTAATTGTTACAAAAGGAACTTTGTATGCAGCTTTTAAAGAGGCCATGTTACGCTTTGCTGGGGTTTCCCTTTCCTGTAGTGTGTTGTATAGGTTTCTGTGTATGTAAATGGTCTGCAAAGGCTAAAATCCCAAGGGGGGAGTGTGTTGGCCTTGTTTGAAATTAGACTCCTATGTTTACTTCGTAAAATAGTGACAACACTATGTAACACTTGCACTTCTATTGGCTAGCGATCCAACACATTCTTTGGGACAATTGTTTGTTTTGTGTAGCGTGTGAGACATCTCTAAGCGGTTTACCAATCACAACACAGCCATACAGCTAACCAATCAGAGCAGACTGGCCTCTGGTTTCAGACAGAGGGTGAAAAGAGGTGCTGCAGTATGAGCAAAGTAAAGACCTTTTTGAACATGAAAGCATGGAGACCTGTCACAGTGGAGGCACACCATACAATATGAAACCTGAAAAGGAGAATAATAGTGCTGCTTTAATGAGTTTTCAAAAGGCATTCTTGCAATAAATAAATAAATAACCTTTTTTATTTAAAATGCATGGATTAACATAATAATGTTAAGATGTTCTATTAAAACCTTTGTGCATAGTGTATCACTTTATTTGATACATATATTATCAAAGTGTTTGACATGACAAATAAAGCTAAAATTAGAATGATGATATTTCCTGTTGATACTAAAATTAAAGCCAAAGCCATTATTAAATCCTAAATCCTATTTGAATTCCTATAAAGACTAGGCAATGGCAAAGCGGTAGTAAAGTGTAAGATCACAGGCGAGGCAAAGTCACACTTTGTTATCTAAGAAGCACCCAGTGTTATCAGTGAAGCTTTTAAAGCACACTATGTATAGCTTCACAACGCCTTGACTGTGCACAGATGCAGCTGTTAACTCCTGCAGGGCTCCTCAGCTCCGCCCCCTTTGGTGTAGAATCAAACAGTGTTTGTTTCCTATGGATGTTCACTCTGTATGACTCACACGCTAAATGAAATTAAAAGGCCTTACAGTAGCCCCTCAGGTGTGGCCCAGCTGTTACATTGTTATTCCAGTGAGAAGTGTAGCTGCAACAAGCAATATTCTTGTATGATTGCTTTTCAAAAGTTTTATTTTATTCCCGGAGAATCATAAATCTCTCGCTTGTTCCAGCACACACATGAACACATGCACACAAACAGATTGGTAGCAAATAGACAGGCAGTAATGAAATCTCATCCATCCCTCTCAATAAGCGCAGGAGAGTCCTTTATGTCGGGCCTCTCCAGCTAGCACTTGTTAAATGATTGGAACATTGAATGAACATCAAAAGCCACTCTACCCAGCTGATGGGAAGCAGCTCTTTACCCTGTATCCTCTCACAAATCAGGTTTCAGAGCTTTAAGCTGCTTCCACGTCATTCATACGAGGGCACTGTTTTGATTTTCATTGAAAACAACATATCGTTTTGTTAAGGGAGCATAGCATATGTTATGTTATGATTTCTGCTTTAGCAGAGGTTGGAAGGTAGGTTATGTAATTGCACTTTATTTTAAAAGCCTCACTGATCCGAGTGTTCATTTCAAACCTTTATTTAACCAGGTGAATCCCATTGAGCTCATCGTTCTCTTTTTCAAGGGAGACCTGCTGCAAGTTGGTTCCACATGAAGACATAAAAACATACTGTAAAACAACAGAAAAACAAAAAGGACATCATACAGTATAGATACAGGGATTACAATGTACATACCTAACGACATTTAGAGGTATCCGAGCTTTAAAAACATGTAGTGGAACCAAATTGCAGACTGTTCCAAGTTAGTGGAGCTGCGCACCTAAAAGCTTTCGTCCCTAAGTCAGTACTTGCACTTGGTACATTTAACAAAACCACAGCATGAGATCTCAGGCAATAGTTACTTTCAATTCGTCGTGTAATAAGAGAGCAGATGTAAGATGGTAGTTTACCTAACATGGCTTTGTACCAGTGACTGTACAGTTAGTGAAGGCAAACCTGCCCTGGCATACAGGGTACAGTGATGAGTTAATACTTTACAGTTAGTAACAAATCTCAGCGCACTGTGATAGGCGGCATCTAACTTGATCAGGTAATGGGCAGGTGCGTTCATATAAATCAGATCACCATCGTCCAGCACAGGTAAAAAGGTCACAGAGAATAGCCTTTTCCTCGCCTCAAGTGAGAAACAGGACTTATTTCTGAAAAAGAAACCTAGTCTAACCCTCAGCTTTTTAAGCAGATTATTGACCTGAAGTTTAAAAGAGAGGCAATTAGACCTAACATTTTCATAAAGTGGTCTACTAGCTTTGCAAGGTGGCGTCTTATCCTGTTGTCTCTCTAATGCAATATTAATAATAAAAAAAATTGGTGTGCTACTTTTTAGCTCCTCTATCCAGCATACAAAAGCACAGACCAGTTACTACAAAATGTTGAATTCCTGAAAAAATGTGTTGGTAAGAAAAAAGAAACAGTATCTACAAATAAAAAAGCTCCCTCTGCTTTTTATATAAAAAAGTAACTTAAAGGGGACCTATCATGCAAAATGCACTTGTGTACGTCTTTTATACATGAATATGTGTCCCCGGTGTGTCAGGGAACTCACCAAATGTCAGAAAACACAACCCTCTCTCTTTTCCTCCATACCCAAATCTCTAAAAACGGGGCTGCAACGGATCTGATACAGACTGATACCGGTTTTGAAATATCTCTGACGTCAGAAACGAGGAGCTCCGCCTATATGGCCAACTCTACACCTATCAGGGGAATGTGGGGTTGGGCCACGGCCGGCTATTGCTGCTCGAAAGCGCTGGAGATGCTGTAGTACATATGCCAGGCGTGTAAGTGGCGCTGGTTGCCCTTCTGTTTATTCTCCGCTGTGGACGCTCTGGCTCTTTTTCTCCCTCCCCGAGGCAAGCGTTTGCGCCTCCTGCAGCTGTAATTCAATGCAGTCCCTCCCCGTCGAAGCAAACACTGTAATTCTCTCCGGTAGTCCACCAGCAGATGAAAAACACCCACCTCTCCGCCTCTTCCAAGGGACGAGGGGGTGCGGCAGAGTTTCAATTAGATTTTTGTTCGCCGGTCAACATGTCCGTTAAAGTTTAAATCTTCCGGACAAAATTAGAAACGTGCCGGTCAAAGGTCTTCTTTGTTATTTATTGAGCTTTAAAACAAATGAGTAATGACTCTATATAATCATATAAGAATAAAACACGGAGGACGGAGATCTCTTTTTCTCCCCCTCTTCTGACAGCCCAGCAGCTGATCTCAAAGCACGCTCCCCTCTCCTACAGGGGGCGTGGTCAGCTGCAGCTCATTTGCATTAAAGCTACATCACAGAATCAGCCCCCTGCAAAAACAGGGCTGGAAAGAGCAAATGGAGAGAAATGAGGCATGTCTAAAATGCAGGATCTGTTTGGTATTTTGAAAAATATTTATATACTTTATATAGGTATGGCCCTACAATATATTGTTCAAATATAGCATGATAGGTCCACTTTAATTTCAATTTTTACATTCCATTTTTCACGGCGGACTTAATGTTTTGCTGGGTCTTAATTTTAAATCAAAACATGAATTCCATTAAAGCATAAGATGGCAATTACTGCCTTTCTGCTAAACTGTTTTCCACCATATAGAATCTGATATCCTCACCCTAACCAATCTCTCTTTGGCAATTAACATAAACCCACCCACCAGACTGTTCTAAGGCAGATACTACTACTAACCAATCAGATGCAGAGTATGGTGAGTTATGGTTAGCCTTTTGCTTCTGTTTGTTGCAGGGACACCACCTAGTTTCTGAGAAATGGGTGTTTGTTTTCACTTTCAGAGTAAGGGGCAGCGGTCCAATGGTATTTCAATACAATGGGACATTTTCTGGCTATTGGTGTTTCAATGCAAGGGATTGTGGGAACATTTGGCAGCCACCTCACCAGCACACTCCTTTTTTTTGTTTTACCCTTGTGCTTAAGCTGTCTAGATTTGAAAACCGAAATGAAATATTGAATTGGCCTAAGAGGTTTTCATATTGTAGTGACAAATCCAAAAAGACAGATTCTGGTCGTTAAACTGAATTTTGACCGAATATGTAGCAATGTGCAGCCCTTTCTCTGGACACTTTTATCCAAAGAACCCCATGAGGGCAATTATTTATTCACATGACCCATGTGGGAATGAAACCCCTGACCCTGACAGTGTAAGTGCAATGATCCACTCTCGGAGCTGGGAAGCTGCCCCTTGTATTCTGCAGAGGCCTTGGCTCTCTGACAGGCCTTTGCCTTACAAAGGTGAAGAGAGCAGCAGCGCAGCCACACAGGGACCACTATGATGATGGATAGATGATAGAGTGGAAAAGATAAGGTCACAGTGGTGATTTAAGGGGACGGGAGGAGGTCTTGCTTGTCTTTGTAGATTGGCCCCCAGAGCACAGGTCTGGCACTGCTCCTCCTCTGTATCATTTCCTCCCTGTTCCTTTTTCGTCTTTTTCCACCAGCCTTTCTTTTCTTTGATGACATGGGAAAGCCCACAGGTAAAAGTTGGAGTGAAGAAGGTGAGATCATGACACAGTAGAGAGAGAATAAATGGAATGGGAGGACGTGAAAAGTGAGAATTTTGAAGTGAAGAGAGGATGAAGAAAGGAAAACATTGTTGCGGAATGACAGGTCCCACTAGGCATTGTCTGGCGCTTTTTATCTGCAAACACTTTCAACCCTCCACCTGCCAGGTCGCTCCGTCACTTATCAGCCCAGATGTCGGAGCAAGAAGATGGGCAGAGAAGACGAAGGGGGGTTTTAGTGAGAGAGGGTAGCAGGGTGTAAGGGAACTCATGGAAAGGTTGGGTGTTTTGGGCAGAAACATGGGGGAGAGGCGAGACAGAGGACAGGTATTACAGAGTGCTGTGGAGAAGAATAAGAGGAAGGGAGGGAGGGGTCCTCCATCTCCATCAGCGAAGAAGAAATTAAGTTGATATGTAATGCCGTTCCTTTCTGAGGAACTGAAGGCCTGAGCAGCAGACGGAGCGCAAACGAGAACATTTTGTTTTGATGTTGAGGTGGAGCGCTCATCTCTCTTATATCCGCCGTTTCAGAGCTGGTGCCCCTGCATTCTGTTGGGGTTCAAATCTCTGCTGCCTGTCATCGGTTTTCTTTACACCGTCACACACCTTGTTTTCTCATCCCCGTTCTCTCTGTAGCTTTGTTGTCCTCCGTTCAAGCTGGTGTAGGCAATTTAAGCGTCTCTGCATGTAAATGGTTCTGCAGAGCTGTGTGCTTTAAATATATCTAAAAAAGAAACCATTTCAAACTCTTAAAATGCATGAATGTTTTTCCAAACATTTGTGCATACCATAGTTATTTTGAAACCCTCTTTATATCATTTATAAGGCTTCACGTTAAAATAACCTTGCCCTTCATGAGCAAACTTTTCTTTTCTTATTTGAGTGTCAATTTATAATATTAAAATGCGTTACCTGCTGTTACCTGCAACCTGCATACTGTGAAAAAGACAAGCCATTATGTAACTCAGTCTCTTAAGACCCTTAAAACATTTTTTAGTTTTACATTCTGATGCCAGGGATACTTTAGGGGAGTTCAAGGCCCAATGTAATAGATATCATAAAAAATGTTGTGTCTAAAAACCTAAAGTATGTATGGGTTCTCTTCTTCTCATATACAGGTATAGACACATTATCCTTTTCTTTTGTGCATTTGGACTGCTATATAACTATGTTATAGATGTATCTTTTTAATTTCCACACATGCGACAGCTATTACACGTCCGTCCTGGGAGAGGGATACCTCTTCTGTTTTTTATCTGTGGGATTTCTTTCGGAGTTTTTCCTTGTACGATACGAAAGTCTAAGGACAGAGGTTGTCGTATTCTGTACAAACTGTAAAGCCCCTGAGACAAATGTAAAACTTGTGGTATTGGGCTATATAAATAAACTTTGATTGATGGTTTTCTCACCACCCCTCTCTCTTCTCATGTCTCCCAGAGCGAGTTCCCGCACATGGCCCAGTTCTCCAGCCTGTCTCCGATCCCGGGCTTCTCCTCCTGGCTCCAAGGCCTGCTCAGCCAGTACAGGAAGGAGGGCCGGGGCTCAGACCTCCTCTCGGAGCAGGAGTGGAAGGAGGTGGAGCAGGCCACTGACTCGGCCCCGGGGACCCCAGCCATGGAGGCCCTCCGCAAGCTGATCACCTCCAGCGAGGGGCTGCGTTCCGAGCGCTTGGCTCGTGTCCTGGAGCCCGTCCTGATGCGTCTCTGCGCCTGGTATCTGTACGGGGAGAAGAGGCGGGGTTACGCTCTGAACCCTGTGGCCAACTTCCACCTGCAGAACGGCGCCACCATGTGGAGGCTCAACTGGCACGCTGACACCAGCCCGAGGGGCGTGGCCAGCTCCTGCGGCATCATGGTGAACTATCGCTACTTCCTGAGCGACACGTCCAAAAACAGCGCTGTTTACCTGCAGAATAAGGTCATCACTGCTTCAGAGCAGGTCCTCGGGCTGGTGTCCCAATTTCAGAAAAACAGCAAACTGTGAGAAAGACACGAAGATACACCCAAAAACATCCATCTGTTCTGTTTGAATGCACTTTCTATCATTAATTAATGATAAAGTGAAGAAAATTAATTAATGATAAAGTGAAGGAAATCTGGTTTTGAAGCAGCACTCAATGGACAGCTGATGTTGTTTTAAATTGAAGTTTCTCACATGAGGCGTCTCATCCCATCTCCTGCATGTAGTGCATAGGTTAGGCTCCCCGCCTCATCGGGTTTCTGGTTGAAGCCGTTTGATATTGTGTAAGTGCCTCCCAGGCTGAGAGACTGTAGCTAATGAAGCACGAGGCATCTATCAATGCTTTACATGTTCCCAGATAACAGTGTGTGTAACGGTGAAGCTGGAGCAATGAGGTAGTGCAGCTACTGGAATAAATGATGTTTAGATTCCTTCATTTGGCTCAACTGTCTCTCTGCAAACACGTTGAATGTGAGGGTATTGGATTCTATTTTTTCTCGGGTAGATTTTATTTACACCTGCTGTTACACTGCTTCTCACCACTGAAGCTCAATACGCAAAGGGATAAAATCACTGGCTGGAAATATTATTTCCTTTTAAATAACTCTAAACAGAACTGCATTGTTTTTCCTTCTGTGCTGCTTATATTTTACAGTAGACTCACTCATTCTGATCCACTGGGCTCAATCCCCTTGGCATCTCCATTCAAGTGATTTTCTTTTTGATAATTCTGCCTTCACACACACACACCTACACACCTACACACCTACACACACACACACACACACACACACACACACACACACACACACACACACACACACACACACACACACACCTACACACCTACCTCAAGAGAGTCATCGCTGATGTTCTGCCTGCTCTGTACAGGTGCCAAGAAGGGCTCATATCAGCCCACACTCCATTGTTGTGAAATAATATATCATAGCAAGTTGACTGTGAAATTACATTTTATCTCTCCGAGGAGCCAAACTTTCTTATTCAGGTTTTCTTCTTTTCACACTGTCTGTCCACCCCTCCCCCCCCCCCCCCTCTTTTCTAGTAAGTAAATGACTAGATTGATGGTGTTCAGTTGTGAAGGAAAGGGGGGAAGTGAGTATAAAAGCATTTAAAGGACAGTTGTTTAAAAGTATACCCTTGACAGACAGCGTGAGGAGATATTAGGTACATACCTCACTGTGGGGCGGGGGGGGGGGTGGTAAGATCGTCACTGTCACGCCATCTCACAATGGACAAGCTCACTTATGGTATGGGTTGCCATATAAAAGCAACTATTACATATTCCAGACCCGCTGCTAGCAGCCGGGGCTCGTTTTAAAGGAACGGGAACGACCAACAAGTGACCACAGAGCCATTTGGGTTAAAAGTCCAGCGGTTTTTAATAATGAACTTTAAAAAAGTATATTATGTCGTACAGTGAAAGTAATTACTTTTCGATGGAAGTCGTTCAGGTGTTTCCCATAGGACTCAGAAGACAAATTACTCGCACATGGAGCAGTTGCAGCCCTGAAATCTGATTAATGGACACATCAGGTCCTGCTAAATGAAATCATACAAACCTCCACAGTGGAGGCTCAAGAGGACAAATCGTCTTTTCATGAAGCTACTTTGAAAATGGCAGTAGGCTACAAATGAAAGGAATCTGAAATTACTTTTAAAATAAACGTAACAAAGACAACCTTTGATAATGTGAATCGCCTGTGATCAAACAGAAGTAAGATTGGATGGCTTTGTAGAGGCAAATGTCGCAGCATGTATTCTGATCACTGACAATTTCCACATTTGGCCAGTGTCTATTTAGACCAGTCTTCAATTGTCTCTAATCAGATTGCAGTTTTGTCACATTTCCAGGCCAGCACGTTGATAATGGATTCACAGCCAAGTTCAATATTGTACTGCTCAGTTCCCCGGCACGTCTTAGAGCCAATACTTTTCAAAAAGCAGCAGTAGACATGATTACAATTGATTAGACACTGTCTGCTGAGGAAATTCATGCCTCATCTAAAAATAATTCAGTAATTCAGACAATCCTTTTATATATTTATGTTTCCAAGATTGGGATCGCATGTGTGCGTGGCCACGGTGTATTCCATTTCTTGTCCCTCATTCGAAGGAAATTGCCTTACAAATGGAGCTAATCCATTTTTTACAAATCAGAGTGGCCGGAAAAGTCCGAGAGTGGTGGCTGCGGCATTTTGATCTTCTAATTTATTTTCTAAAAGGACTGATATACAGGCATCTGGTCAGAAGTTTTAAAGGTACAGCGGTTGATATAAGTGCTGGATTGCATCACTGGTAAGATTGGACTGGAATGTTATTATTAAGCCAAAAATGTACAAATGAAGTGACAGAAAAACGTAGGCATTCCAAAACCAATTAAACAATTAATTGAATTACTGTCATGGTTTTTTATTGGATATGGTTCAAATAGATTCATATTGTCATATTTAGCTATTAATGAAAGAGCTCCAATCTCATGCAAATGAAAATCATTTAATTGAAGCTCTTGATTTCATTAAATGGTACAGAGAATGAACATTGGCACAGAACACAAACAAGCCCATTCCAACTTGGTCCAATATTTCTTGTGATCACTGTGCTACCGAGGAAAACTAAACGGATTCATTCTGCTGCTAGTGTCTTCAAAGGCAAATAAGCAGAAGACATAGCATAAAAAAGAACAAAGTGTAAAAATGTAATTAATTTTTGAAAAAATGATTTGAAAAACTCTTACAGAACCTTTCATATCAGCTGTGTCTTCTTGCAGCCATTCATTTGTTAATATACCAGTATACAGTATACTAAGAAATATCGTTGTTGCTTTTTATTACACTGTGAAAACAGTGTTTTAAAGGGCCCTATTATGCTCATATTCAGGTTTCATATTTGTATTGTGTGCCTATCCATGCTTTAATGTTCAAAAAGGTCTTTACTTTTCTCATACTGCCTGTGCTGCAGCACCTCTTTTCACCCTCTGTCTGAAACCAGAGCCCAGTCTGGTTAGCTGGCCGGCTCTGTTGTGATTGGTCAACAGCTTAGCGATGTCCCGCCCCTTATCACGTACAATGTGTTGGAGCACTAGCCGATATAAACGCTAATGTTATGTTTACTTACTCATAAATACACAAAGTAATCGGGCGTTTCAGTTAGAGGGGAAGTTTGTGGGAGAGAAACTCCCTCTGGGTGAAACTTTGGGATTTTAGCCTTTGCAGACCATTTACATGCACACAAACCTATATAACATATAGGAAAGGGGAAACCCCCAAAAGCACATTAGGCCCCTTTAAACACTTTGTATTTTGTAATGTTCAATAATTATGACTAAATAAGCAACAATCAAAGTTGAAGCCTAAAAATGCTAAACAGTGTGCGTGTGATTTGACAACAAAAAAGCACGTTAAAAAATGCCAACTGTATGATTTGTATTCAAATGTTGCCAAATCTGTATAGATAAAAGGGATTTAAGATACCTACTGTATAACCCAGTGGTTCCCAAAGTGGGGGGCGTGAGGCATGACAGGGGGGGCGCGAGAGACCAGGAGGAAAAAGTGTGTGTGTGTGTGTGTGTGTGTGTGTGTGTGTGTGTGTGGTGTGTGTGTGTGTGTGTGTGTGTGGTGTGTGTGTGTCCGGTGTGTGTGTGTGTGTGCGTGTGTGTGTGTGTGTGTGTGTGTGTGTGTGTGTGTGTGTGTGTGTGTGTGTGTGTGTGTGTGTGTGTGTGTGTGTGTGTGTGTGTGTGTGTGTGTGTGTGTGTGTGTGTGTGTGTGTGTGTGTGTGTGTGTGTGTGTGTGTGTGTGTGTGTGTGTGTGTGTGTGTGTGTGTGTGTGTGTGTGTGTGTGTGTGTGTGTGTGGAACGAGCCATTTTGTGTGCACGAGCGAGAGAGCGCACCGGTACCGGAGATCGTAGTTGTTAGCTTCTGGTGCTAGCGAGCTACGCTAACGGATATAAAGAGTTTTTTCAACAACAAAGTGGAGGAGAGTCCTCTCCTGTCAGACTGAGAGGCTAGTTAACTTTAGTCTAAGTTATCTCTGTGGGTCTCAAACGTTTTGGTCACCATTAATGTAAACAATTATTTCCAAGGCACACGTTTATATGATCATTATAGTTATAAAAAAACAAGAGAATAAATGAAAAACAGGTATGAAATACTATATGACAGTAAAAAAAGAACAAAGTTTAAAAGAGTTATTTGTAAAATATCCATAAAGAAAAAGTAAATCTGTTTCCAGTTCTGTTTCATATGGGTGTTGAGAGAGGTATCCATAGATCTCTTAATATTGCTCTCAAAGTGCACCAGATTGATGCTTTTGACTTCAATATTTAAAAAAAAATCTTCTCGGGGGAGCTTGCCCCCGGACCCCCCTATGTGAGGTCCACATACCACCTATAAAAATAGCACTTTACCCCTGCTTACACCTATATGCCTTGAGCCTTCATTGTAACTGTCACACTGTGTATTTGCGTGGGGAGTGTTGCAGTAGAGCAGGGGTGCCCAACCTTTTTTTAACTGAGAGCTTTTAAAGTTGCCAGTCTGCTGAGATCTACCAGTCCAAATAGAGAGGCGTAGCCATTACTGACAGCCTACTACCAGGTAAATACACACATCTACTTGTATAAAACTGACCTTTGTACGATTAATACTTCATAAAATACTGCAGATCCTTTATCTTACCTCTTTCTAATCTACACACATACAAGTTTTTAACTGAAGTTATACAACAGTGTTGTTGATACAGAATTCGAGTTTATTCACACGTCACTACAGTGGGTAATGTTTTCAAGAAACATTGAACAGTGCTGCCACATATGACACAGGGAAAAAAGAAAAGACTCTGAACCCTTTCTTTGCCATTAGTATAAATTAGGCTTACTAATAATACAACTCAGATCTGAAGCTACACAGGAATCTGCTGCAACAGTGCAATAAAAAAGACAAAATGAATAGTCAAACCCTTATTTATTTTTTTAAAAGTATAAAAATAAATGCCTTTAAAATACGATGCAAGCAACACTAGTTTCTTAACCTGAATTGATAATAGACTATAATCAATTCAAGTTTGCATTATTACACCATTTTGTACAATAATTAGAATGAATAAGTTCAAACAAACTAAAATGTACAGCTGATTAATAAGTATCTAACTTGAGTTTGTATTATATCAAAAACCTGTTGAAATGCTACAGTTATTTTTACTGTCCCCCAAAAGCGCGTCGGCAGCCTCCAGGAATGCTTCTTTCACAACTTCGCCGTCTTTGAAAGACTTATATGTGTTTCGCAAGAACGTGACTGACACGATAAGATGCTCTGGTAGCAGCCTTGCTCTTGTTGTTGGGCCTGGTGAAAATGGACTGCTGTGCATTTAGCTGTCCTTTCAGGCCCCTCCCCTTTTGGGAGCGTAGGGCAGAATTGGGAGGGAATTCCGTCTCGTAGCGTTTGTGCACTGTTTTGAAATGCCGCTCTAAATTACCCTTCTTCGATAAAGCCACGCTCGCATTGCAGATGAGACAGATGGACTTTGAATTGGAATAGATACAAAAATAATCATCCTCCCACTCGGAGTGAAAATTATATATCTTGGCCTTTTTTGCTGAACTGCCATAATTGCGGTCTTGTGTGTGTGCGGACTGGCACTCCTGTTGACACGGACAACGTCAGCGAAATAAAGACTATAAAGGACACACAGTTTCATTCACTAATGAAAGTCAAACACATGTTTGCTTTCCACTGTTTTATTGTGTGTCATTCGCGATAAGCAATTAATTGACTTATCGTACGATAAATAAAAATGAACTCGATACATCCCATTTACATGAGGATGTGACTAGCAGTTTGAAAGGATGTACTTGAATTATTATTATATATTATCATTATGTCAGTGGTCTAAAATGGTCATACAACGGTGCCGACAATATTATCGTTTATTGCAATAATTTCCGGCAAAATGTATCCAACAAAATTAATTATCGTGAGAGGCCTATACATGAAACACACACACACACACACACACACACACACACACACACACACACACACACACACACACACACACACACACACACACACACACACACACACACACACACACACACACACACACACACACACACACACAAACAAATCTACAGACTTACTCCAAACTGCCAAATATATTAATTAACACACACTCACATACTCTTTGACTCTATTTTGGCCTAGTCGAACAATAAGCAGCAGACTTTTACTTTTTATCATTTCTACTGGATCTTAGATCTGCGCTTGCGCAATACGGGTCGGCAGTTGTCAGAGAGTATTTGTGTTGCGTAATCTATGGTAGGGCTAACCCATACAGTGGTGGCGCTCAAGTCAGTATTTGCATTGTAATTACAATTACATACACGCTCCCCTTGACAGTGAAACGCCACGCGTGAGGTTTAGATTAATTCTCTGTCTCAATCCAAATTGAACTGTATCAAATAAAAAGGCACATTTCTCTTGTAGTAAATAAAAAGGGTGACCTGGAGCCAATCCTGCAATTTCCCCACAGGTGAAAGAGTTGACCTGCTGAAAACCCAACCCCTGCAGGGGGTCTGGGGGGATTCTCCCCAGGAGATTTTTTGAAATACTAACATAAAATACACATTCTGGTACTCTCTTGAGAAGAACAATAAATAAATCTATTACTACACGACATATTAAAAAAATGAATGCCATTTTAGTTTTGTGTTACTTTGTTCTGAAAGCTGAACCTGCTGCTCCTCACAGAGAGAAGAGGGAAGAGGCTGTGAATGACTTTACATTGTGGATAAGGGTGGATAGCCCCCATTGTTCTGTGTGTCAAAATGAAAGACAGCCCACACACCTATCAATCATCAAACCGTGGGGTCTTATTTCATTACGTGTTGATTTCTATCAACACGTAATGTTGTATCGATGTATCGGGACTTCCTGCAACAACACCACGCCGTTATCGTGAATCTGATTGGCCAGAAGACATTATCAAAGATGTTCTATTGAGAAGATGATCACTACGTGACAAAAGTTTTCAAAACCGTTTCTATTCTTCGGTTTTCTTGTTTTGGCGTGAGAATAGTTTGGGCAGCGTGAGAGCGTGAGATTGAGAGTGAAAGCGTGTGTCACACGCCAGATGCGTGAGAGTTGGCAACCCTGCATTAACGATAAAACTGAATATTGTTGTTCTATTTTTAGACACATCTCGCGATCGACTGGGAATCTCGGTCGATCGCGATCGACTGGTTGGGCACCCCTGCAGTAGAGAATTCCACTGTAGCGACTGGTACATTAATGGGAAACCATGTTTGAGCACCCTCTATGAAACGTCAAGCTACCCCACAGCACCCCAAAATAAATATCTGGCGCCGCCACTGAGCCTGACTATTTGTGTAGGGGGGGCCCGACTTATTTTTTTCTCCAAAGGGGGGGGCTGACAGAAAAAGTTTGAGAACCACTGGTATAACCGGTTTTTCAGTAAAGACAGACAGTGTATCTTATCTCGTGTTAAAACGCATCAAAAAGTCGACATGTTTTTATTAGCTCAGGTTCAATGATGTGTCCTCTGGAATATTATAGGGTGTTGCATTTTATGGTAACACTTACTCCTGACATTTGAGAAAAAATCAATGCTTCCTGCTTTTTTGGCTTGAGTCGTTTTTCGATGAGGATTTCTGCTCTCATGTTCTAAATATCATTGCGTGGTCTATTCACAGCAGATGCAGGCAAGTGATGATGTGAAGAAAGAAAAATATGGGTGGGGGTAGAAGCCTTTTAACCAGCTGGCTTTACCTGCAGGCCATTGACTTGCTGTGTGTGTGAGGGGAGGGTTCATCCAAGTGTGTTAATCCATTCTTCCTGGTTGCTGTCGCTGGCCCTCCTTCATGCTTCCCACCTCAAATCACCATTTTCTTCCTTCTTCGCCCCCCGGTAACCCGACCCAGGCACCCACCCACAGCCCATCCAATCCCTTGGTCCTTCTTCAAAGGGCTTCACAGTATGACGAGCAATCAGGACATACACACATGTTCCACACGTGCGTGGCCACACACTTTTGACTCTGCCTATATGTTGCCCAATGCCACCTTCAGAGGGCAGCAGAGTTACACTCGGAGTGAATTGTTAGACATGGGAAGAAGCTTCACTGATGGCCAAACACCTCCTTTCTTTAGCTTTTTCCTAATACCTGTACGTCTCTCTTCTTCCATACCTTCTTCTCACACACCTTTCTTTCTATCCATCTTCTGTTATTGCTGTCATTCCTTTTTAGCTCACCCCTCCCTTCGACTCTGTACCAGTTGCGGAGCGAGTTGAAGATTGACAGATCTGCTATATCTGGTTATGGGCTGTAATTAAAACTCATTTGGCTTGCTGATGGCATTTTCAACCCCCCTTCATCCATTGCAATTAGTCAGAATCAGTTGACCCGACGTCTTGTATCAGATTTGCTTATTAAATGAAAAAGAGGTAAACAGGCAGAGGTAGAGGTGGCATCACCCTAGGGTGACAGCCACTTCAGGCCTGATACAGTTGCCAGACAGATTAGATGAGACACACACACACACACACACACACACACACACACACACACACACACACACTGCCAGACCCTTGGATCTCTAGGACAGGTTTGCTAAAAAAGTTAAAAAGCAGCCGTATGCACATATGCGTACAACACACACACACACACACACACACACACACACACAACCACACACACACACACACACACACACACACACACACAACACACACACACAAACACACACACCACAACACACACAACACAACACACACACACACAGCACACACCACACACACACACACTCAGTCAGCTATGTTGCTGAATTCATTGATCAGGCAAACAGTCCAAGGCTCAGTAGTGCTGATCACTCACAAATTGACCTTCATATGTCAACCTCTCACTTTTGATATCTGCACCACCTGGATATTTCTGGAAACACCTTTCTGTCCCTCTGTTAGATTATAAAACGTCCCCCCTGCTGTGCATGAGCCAAGATTCCCAAACTTTTGACAGTTGGGAAACCAACCAGATGTTGCTAGATTTAGCAAAACAGATGTTCAGTCAGACAACTCAGGTGTTTCTTAATATGTTTATTATAAGCAGCATATAGTTTGAGTTTGGCGTCTAGGCTCGGGCCTCATCACTCCACAGATTTACAAAGAACATTGAGTGATGATTAGATAACTATCCCCCGAGCCTACAGGTGGAGCTGTGGTGGTGGTGGGGCAGGCAAGCAGCAGCAACATGAAACACAGCAGCAGGAACATGAACGCAGCAATAGCAAGTGAACACAGCAGTGCAGCAGCAGCATAGCGAGGCAGAGGCAGGAAGACCTGGCAGCTTGAATAGAGCGGCATGTTTAGGAGAATGTGTTTGATTGGTTGTAAGAGGGTCGAGGTGTGTCACGTGTTAATGTATCATTGGTGCTCGAGTTGACTGCCTGAACTAGCTCGCAGGCTTCGCCCCATTTCCGACACACATTGTACTTGCTCTAGTGCAGTGGTTCTCAACTGGTGGGTCGCGACCCAAAAGTGGGTCACGGACCCGTTTCGAGTGGGTCGCAGATGTGTGAGTGTAGAAAAAAAAGAGTTCTCTTCTCTCTGTGAGGAGCAGCAAGTTCAGCTGTCAGAACAAAGTGAAAAAGAAACAATGGCATAAAATATTATTAATATGTCGGATAGTAATACATTTATTTATTTTCTTCTGTGCACCAGAATGCGTAGTTTATAGTATTTCTAAAAATCTCCTGGGGGAGAATCCCCCCAGACCCCCTTCTGGGTTTGGGTTTTCAGCATGTGCCTTTTTATGTTATACAGTTCAGCTTTGATTCCATCATCTCATTAAACCTTATTTTAAAGCATTATTTTGTTCTGTGAAGGGATATAAGGGATATATTCACTGTACTTCATTTCGTTACAAGAAACTCCCTGATCCACATTAAATTATTTTACAGTTTTTGTATGTGCAGTATGTTCATCCATTTTGGTATTAAGCATGCCTGCTAACCTGTGGTGAACACAAAGAGCAGCTGAGGCTAATTGGAATGCCATATTTTGCTGGTATTTGGTAAAAAAGTAGTATTGAACCATCTGAACGTTTGACCAGATGGTAGCACTTGATCATTTGAAGTTTATTTTTGAATGTCTGTACACATAATCATGGTAAACAGTTGACAGGCTATTGTACCTGAAAAAAACACGTCAACCTGGTGAAGGCCCTTGAAGAAAAGAGGATAACCAAAGTCATTAGGATTCGTCTTTAGGAACCATACAGATACAGAAATGCGACCTCAGTCCAATATTTCAGCCGGAAGTGTGATGACACTCCCACCATCTCATCAAACACTTTTTGTAGATCTTACCTTGTCCGTAGCTGGCCCAAAGACTCTGAAGTTTTCCTGAAAATATAGAACTCTTGACTCATTTTAGACCCGACTTTACTCCCTTTCCTACGCCTACAAATATTGTTGACATGATTTGCATTATACAAGTATGTCTGCACGCCTGTGTGAACTATACATTCATGCTCATTTTAAGTACATATCTCTTGTGATACTCTTTTTGCTGACTTATGTTTGATGTAAAGCAGTTTGGCACAAATCTGGTTTGCTTTGAGAGCGCTCTATGAAGAAACTTGACCTTAATAATAATAATAATAACTTGAATTTATATAGTGCCTTTCATAACCTCAAGGTCGCTTTACAAAGAAACATACAAGGACAAGACATAAAACATAAAAAAACATAAACATAAAACAAGGGGGCCTTGACTGCTGCTAGCTGTAGACTGTATAAGAAGCGGTCACACATTGACTTGTGGACTAAGGTTTTGAAGCCTTGAGTTTGGCAGTCTATTCAATTATAATATATTCTCCAACCAGTGGAATGGCACCTTGCTTGCAATTTTAAGGAATTCAAAGTTAAGGCACTTCGCATTAGCTTCGCTTTTCAGGCATTGGCGTTATCGACTGCTGCTAGCGTGCGGTTAAAATAAAGAATGGTCAAAATGATGCTAGAGAGGATGGAGCTTTAGTCCCTAATATTCCTCAAACTCAAAAACATTGGATCCTACTCTACCCCTCGTTTATACCTCCATCATTTTTACTCCACGCCTATCTTTTTAACGCAGGCTTTCTGTTATATAATGAATTCTCAAGTCAAAGCTTGCATCACCCTGGTGACATCAGAATAATTATTTCTCTGACTAGATAAAGCTCCTTTCTAGCTACAATCTCTTGAGACCAAAGAAGATCTGAATCGTTTGTAATAGAATATTTAAGGATCACTTATGAAGTCATGCCACTAATTAATATTTCATTAAAAGCTCACAGGTGTATTATTCATACTTTATCTGAGTTAAAACCTCCTAACAGCACGAGAGACACATTTTTTTTAATGAATTTCAGCCTGCCTCTTCAAAAGATTATTTATCTGATTAAATGTACAACACATGCAGAGAGAGACTTTATTTTCCTCTTACTTTTCCACAGACAAACTCAGTACTGAGTCAATGGCTTTTCCTGTCAACACGCTTTTTCTTTTACAGTCACCGCGTGCATCCCAGCGACCCATTGAGGCTGCAGACCCCCTACACACTTTCAGTCTCGTTCATGCATCCGCAGTTATCTTCAAAAATCACTTTACTCCATTTCTCTCCCTCAGATCAGCTCGCAGCGCACTCTCTCCGTCTCTCTCTGTCGCGACTCTGTGTCTACCTCTCTTCATCCAGAGCTGCATATTGAAAGGATACGTGGTCTCACTTCATGAAGCTGTGAGTCTCATTTAAATAGATGCAGCAGCTGGGCTGACACGCAAGCCTCGCCTCACGAATCCGTGCTCCTCTTGCAACAGGAGAGAGGGGAGAGCGGAAGCCGACAATGGTATGACAAATTGCGTTTTCTTATTTTCATCCCACTGATTTATTCCTTCCCTCTGCAGCACTGCCACCCATCAACACCCCCCCCCCCCCCCCCCCCCCCCCCACTCCTCCATCCTGTTTCCCATTTCGCTATATCCTTTGGAGCGGAAGGCCTATAGCAGTGGTAATGAGGGAGGTTAATTGGCCTTGCTGTGTCTTTACGAGGCTGGATAGTAACGATGACGGTGCTAGTGTGGGGGGGGGGGGGGGGCAATTTTCTCAATTTTCTGTGAATGCCCACCTGCTTACCCTCTGCTGTTTGCACATAATCTGAAATCTTCCCCACTGAGAGTCCTCTTTATCTATGCAGCGTGCGGGATGAAAAACACACTTTCCACGTGGAGACTTTCACACAGACACCGCCACCTTTCGTGCTATTCAATTACTCAGGGGTCACACTCTGATACTGCGAGCTGAGTAGATTTGCCTTTTCAGGGGATGATAACACAAGTTGGACAAAAAGCAGGGCGAGAACATGTTCAGTGATTGATTGCCTGTCTCATGCAATTTTCAAGGCCCTAGTTTTTGATGTTGATATGAAAATGAGTGAAAATCATAGGGTATGTTCACATGCATACTACTAACATTAGGCATGTACATGATGGGGCACAGGAAACTAGATTATTCATATACTGTAGTTGAGCACATGATTCTAACAGCACCCATTTTACTGTGACATCTACAATTGAGGATGACCTCAGTTTGGTTTCTAAAATAGACAGTTCTACAGCAGTGGCAGCGCCAGATATTTTCTCTAGGGGGTGCTGTGGGGTAGCTTGACGTTTCATAGAGGGTGCTCAAACATTAAGGGTTTCCCATTAATGTACCAGCGCTACAGTGAAATGTTCTACTGCAACACTCCCCACACACACACACAGTGCACCCACGACTGTTACAATGAAGGCTCGATAATCAGCTCACGGCATATAGGTGTAAGCAGGGGTAAAGTGCTATTTTTACAAGTAGGGGGTGGACCTCACCTCCTCTAATGGGGTCCGGGGGCATGCTTCCCCGGGAAGATTTTTTTAAATATTGACGTTAAAAGCATCAATCTGGTGCACTTTGAGAGCAACATTAAGAGATCTATGGATACATCTCTCAACAACACCCATATGAAACAGAACTGTAAACAGATTTTCTATTTCTTTATAGATATTTTACAAATCACTCCCCTTTTAAAACAAACCGTTTGAGACCCACTGAGATAACTAGACTAAAGTAGGGTTGCCAACTCTCACGCATCTGGCGTGTGACACACGCTTTCACTCTCAATCTCACGCTCTCACGCTGCCCACACTATTCTCACGCCAAAAACAAGAATACCGAAGACTAGAAACGGTTTTGAAAACTGTTGTCATGTAGTGATCGTCTTCTCAATAGAACATCTTTGATAATGTCTTCTGGCCAATCAGAATCAAGATAACGGCGTGGTGTTGTTGCAGGAAGTCCCCACGGAGAATACTTTTGCTGTAGTACATCTCTATATACATCGATACAACATTACGTGTTGATAGAAATCAACACGTAATGAAATAAGACCCCACGGTTTGATGATTGATAGGTGTGTGGGCTGTCTTTCATTTTGACACACAGAACAATGGGGGCTATCCACCCTTATCCACAATGTAAAGTAATTCACACAGCCTCTTCCCTCTTCTCTCTGTGAGGAGCAGCAGGTTCAGCTTTCAGAACAAAGTAACAAAAAACTAAAATGGCATTCATTTTTTTAAATATGTCGTGTAGTAATAGATGTATTTATTGTTCTTCTCAAGAGAGTACCAGAATGTGTATTTTATGTTAGTATTTCAAAAAATACTAACATAGAATCCCCTCAGACCCCCCTGCAGGGGTTGGGTTTTCAGCAGGTCAACTCTTTCACCTGTGGGGAAATTGCAGGATTGGCTCCAGGTCACCCTTTTTATTTACTACAAGACAAATGTGCCTTTTTATTTGATACAGTTCAATTTGGATTGAGACAGGGAAATAATCTAAACCTCACGCGTGGCATTTCACTGTCAAGGGGAGCGTGTATGTAATTACATTGCACATACTGACTTCACCCTACCACTGTATGGGTTAGCCCTACCATAGTTTACCCAACACAAATACTCTCTGGCAACTGCCGACCCGTATTGCGCAAGCGCAGATCTAAGATCCAGTAGAAATTATAAAAAAGTAAAAGTCTGCTGCTTATTGTTCTACTAGGCCAAAATAGAGTGTGTTAATTCATGTTTGGCAGTTTGGAGTAAGTCTGTAGATTTGTTTGTGTGTGTATTTCATGTATAGGCGTCTCACGATAATTAATTTTGTTGGATACATTTTCCAGGAAATTATTGCGATAAACGATAATATTGTCGGCACCGTTGTATGACCATTTTAGACCCCTGACATAATGATAATATACAATAATAATTGAAGTACATCCTTTCGAACTGCTAGTCACATCCTCATGTAAATGGAAATGTATCGAGTTCATTTTTATTTATCGTACGATAAGTCAATTCATTGCTTATCGCGACAGGCACACAATAAAACAGTGGAAACAAAGATGTGTTTGACTTTCATTAGTGAATGAAACTTTGTGCCCTTTATAGTCTGTCTCCAATTTTGTGTATTTGTATATATATCCTATATCCTATATATATGCTAAGGTCCCGCTGCTGACACGATAGCAGTCATTTAGTGTGCATATGTGTAATTAAACCCATGATATCAAAATCTCACTCCAGCCAGGTACCCAAAGTTGGCAACCCTGGACTAAAGTTAATATCTAAACACTGAGAGTCCTTTACTTCACCTGAGCTGAGGTTATCTGAGACTCTCAGTCTGACAGGAGATAGTTATCCCTCCACCTTGTTGTTGAAAAAGCTCCTTATATCCGTTAGCTTGGCTAGATAGCACCAGATGCTAACCACAACGATCTCCAGTAGATACCCACCGGTGCGCGAGCTCTCTCCCTCGCTCGCTCGCGCACGCACACAAAATGGCACTTGCCACACACACACAGAGCAGAGCTTGAATGAAACACAGAGATCCAGAAGTAAGCTACCTGTATTCACGATGCTATTATGTGCAGAATCCCTCTCGCTTTCAGGTGGTTTTGATTGAGTGTCCACACGTGGACGTTTAAGGACTAAAAAACAATCAATTTTTCACTTTGCTGTTAGCAAATAATTTGGCGCTCTAGCTACTCAAGTGTCACAAAGTAATTTAGCCTATGGGTAGGTCAACAATCGAATGGGTGCTGGCCATTGGCCTAATCATATCACCTGTGTTGGCTTTATGTTTTTGGTAAAAAATGTGTTTGTTTCACATTTGCATTGATGTAATCAATAATTTTTCTAATTTAATAAAAATAATAATTTTCTAAAAAAATACATATTTCTTCGGGGTGCTTAGGAGGTACTTTGGCAATCCTGGGGGGTGCTTCAGCATCCCCTAGCTCCCCCTTGGCGCCGCCCCTGTTCTACAGTATCATTTAACATCGACAGTGATAGACTTTTCATTCAGGCATGATAGACTATATATCTATCCTTTATTTAACCAGGTAAATGACTAATTGAGATTAAAATCTCTTTTCGAAGAGTGACCTGGCCAAGAAGGGCAGCATGAACGAAGTTACAACACATAAAACACAGACAAGACATCACCATAATCTAGTACACTAAAAACGTTGCAGATATCAAATGTGTCCTTGTCTGAAAAGAGAAACAGGATTTATTTCTAGCTTTGAAACAACATTTTCCGTGTGTAACTTGAAAGACAAGTTTGTTGGGTCTCGGCAGATCTGTTAATATTATTTATCTGTTTAGTTTAAGTCCGTGTCTGCTACCCTATTTGTTGTCTGCCATGTCTCATTTTCAGGTAGTTCGACTCCTACCTTGTCACTATGCTCACGGACCTGATTACCTGCCCCGCCCTTATTGTTTGCACCTGTAGAGTCCCTTGTTTGTGTATATTCTGTGTGTTCCCTGTGCTCAGTGCCAGATCGTTTTTGAACCTTGAGAATGGATTACCTTGCTTATCACCACAGTAAAATCCTTTTTTGAATCATCTTTTGTCTGGAGTCGTGCATTTGGGTCCTATCAGTTTTTGTGTGCTCCAGTCGTAACAAAGTTCTGTTCAATAAGAAATCCCAGATATTTGTAAGTAGTGACCCTCTCAATGTCAGTCCCTTGTGCATTACAAATCTCGGGTAGAATAGATGGTAACTTTTTGCCATTCGAAAATATCATCAGTTTGGATTTTTCAGCATTTAATACCAACTTTAGTTGATATAAATGGGTTTGTATGACATCAAAGGCAGACTGGAGGAAATCTAGACTTTACTCTATAGAAGCGGAGGAACAATAAATAACAGTATCGTCTGCATAAAAATGGTAAGAAGCATTTGCTAATTATTACATAGATTATTTACTTAAAAATAAGAATCGGTCCTAATATGGAACCTTGTTGCACACCTTTGCTATTGGGAGGAAGGAAGAAGAGGACCCAGCAAATTGGACGCATTGGGTTCTCGCTGATAAATAATTTAAAAACCAACCTACAGTATGCCTAGATAAGCCGATACTGTGAAGTCTTTCCGCCAGGATGATATGATCAACTGTGTCAAATGCCTTTGACAAATCAATAAATAGAGCTGCACAATACTTTTTACAGTCCAATGCCTCAATGATGTTGTTCACCACTTTAATAGCAGCCATTGTTGTGCTGTGTCGTTTTCTAAAACCGGATTGGTGCTCTGACAAAATATCATTTGGTGTCCAAGAATAATTTAAGTTGTTCACTGAGAAGCTTTTCAAGGACTTTCGCTACCACACATAATTTTGAAATGGTCCTATAATTATTAACAGATGAGGGATCCCCTCCTTTCAGTAAAGAAAGAACATATGCAGATTTCCATGTTAGGAATCTCATTGTTGGAAATAGTTAAATTAAAAAGATAAGTAAGCGGCTCAGCTATAAAGTGTGCAGCTAATTTAAGAAAATGAAGAGGAAGTTTGTCTGGACCTGCCGATTTGTGTGGATCCAGATTCTGCAATGCTTTATGGACCTCTATTGCCTCGATACAAGCGAAATTGAATGGCTGAGCCACGGGATGGGATGGAGGTGGTGAGGAATCAACGTTCTGTCCAGGGTCCGAATGTAAGTACTCAAACAAAGAACCAGAAGAAATAAAATGTTCATTAAAGCAGTTGAGAATGGCCGATGTGTCAGTGAAAGTTTGCGAGTCTGTTACAATGCAGGCTGGTAATTCATTTTTAGTTTCTTTCAAAAAATATGCGACTGACTCGAGTCAAGTCAAGTCAAGTCCTCTGATACTACCCCAGTTCCTAAAACTGTAATGGAAACGCAGCATAAAGTGAGCCTGGCCTAACAAGGCCTAGCCATACCGTACTAAGCTGAGCGAGGCCCTGCAGTGGAAAAGTGCCATTAGTGGTCTGCAAAGGCATACATCCCAAAGTTCACCCAAGAGGAGGTTTCTCTCCCACACATCCCCCCCCCCCCCCCCCCCTGCCTGAAATGCCTCGATAGGACTTCATTTTTACTTCTAAGTACGATTAAACACTTGAGCTTCTATTGGCTAACACTCCAACATATTTCATGTGATTTGCTAAGGGCTGGTACATTTAGGACACATCTCTAAGCGGTTGACAAATCACAACAGAGCCAGCCAGCTAACTACTCAGAGCAGACTGCGCTCTGGTTTCAGGGTCCATAAGGCTAATGCAGGTGTGGAATAACAACATGGTTCTTTGAGGTTGTCCTGTAATAACTCTTCTCCCCAGGGTGGTTTACAATCTAAAAGGAGGCACTGCCATAACGAAAAACATCAGGGATTAAAAGTCTCTTTATGTTATTGACACCATGGATGGTAACATTATTGGCTGTAGTCGCGCTTTGGAAAACTGAATCACATTAAATCTCTGTCTATGTTTTGGTTGATACAGTAAATGCCCCCACCCAATTGTTTGTATATAGGTCTAAATCCAACCCAGTCTCATGGCATTTCGTGTTCACCAACACGATTTTTAATCTATTGATTCGTGTTCACCAACACGATTTTCCCCTTTTTTTCGTGTTGCACAGCACGATTTTAAAAGCAATGTATTTCTACTGGTAATGTGTTTCGTGCCTGCAGCACGTCTTTTTCTCCGGTCGTGTCGTGGAAGACTGGAAGCTGTGTGGTTCATAAAAACATGTTCTTACTCAATATCAAGCCACAATTATTGCTTTTATTTTAAATCGTATAATTTCGGACTTTTGTTGCCGTCTGTGAGGAAAATAAATGGGGCTCAGAGCCTCAGAACACTGAAATCTGTATTTTTAAATCTTTTTTTCCTTCTAATTTGTTATTCTTTTCTAAATAACACACTGTTATTTACTCACCAATAACACACAATTATCCTTGCTTTTATTTATTGGTTTAATTCCATAATCTCTGGTCCGTCAGGAACTACATTTCAAAATAAAAATAACCGGAAACAGACGTAGGCCTCTAGGAGTTTAGGATGGCCGAAGACACTACACTACCCATAATCCCCAGCTATCGTTTAGGACTACAGTCCCCGTGATTAATCTTCAAGCTCTGGGATTGGATGTTGGAGTGGCAGTGCGCCAAGGTTACGCCAAGCGTCAAACAGCTGTTTGAAATGGAAGGAAACCACGCCAGACTATCCAAAACGGGAATCGAACGCCCCCCCAGAACTACACATGCTGGCTATTGTGTTTCGCAAAATGTTCTATGGGACGTCACACGTTTCTTCACTGAAAAAGAAAACTGTACACACACTGCACTGCTTCGTTTGCAGCCATCATCTAGCATCACACATGCTCTCTCTTTCTTTATCGACCATACACTCGCCTGTTGCACCAACATTACGGCACTAGCTAACTGTGCTAACATAGGCCTACTCACCACTACAACTCTTAGCAAATGTAGGTTTCTCAAAAATAGGAATAAGGGTTTATTTAGAAAAAAGAATACCAAAAAAAGGGTAAAACTATGGAAAGGTTAGTCTTAAGTTCACACTGTGTCTTTATCTTGTTTTTGTGTGTCCTATTTTCTAAATGCATTTTCTCCTTGTGTCTTGTTTTACTTCCTGTCTTTGTTTCCCGCCTGTGTGATTGTCTGATGCTGTTCGTCTGGTGCCCTTGTGTTTTTCATGCCCTCTCCAGCTGTATCTTGTCTTTGTGTTATTTCCCTCTGTGGAAGGAAGTTGTGAGGTCAATGTGATCTATTATTCGTCATCTGTCTCTTTCTTTCTTTCTTTTTACACTTACTCTCATCAGCACGAACACCCCCTTCCTCTCTATCTCAGCCACTCCCTTCTTTGTCCATTCTAATCCCTTCATCCATCTCGATGCTGCGGTCAGTTTGGCCACTCCTGTGGGCCGATGAGCAAAACCATTGATCACTGTAAACTCAGCCTTTTACACTTAATGAAATCCCTGTTCAGCAACTTCGTACACACACACACACACACACACACACACACACACACACACACACACACAGTTGTGATTGGCCCGGTGCAAATATTGTTTTGCCCCCCCCATCGCCCCAAACATAAGCGCACACTTCAACAACAGCCTGCCCTGGCCTCAGACCACCACAGCCTGACAACGGCACAGCGAACTAAGAAGATGATTACACCGGTTTCCTTGATGTTTGTCTCTGGGGAATGGGCCGGTAGGCCTACATCGACCGGTTGCTATAATATAGCCTTTGATCTTGGCGTCGGGGGTCTCAATAGTAGGGATGGGTATATCGTTTGAAATGTATCGATTCCGATTCCGGTTCTTATCGATTCTGGTTCTTATCGATTCCGGTTCTTATCGACTCCCCGTTTCGATTCCAAAATTGTAAAAGAAAGAGGTCAAACGTTTAGATAACAAAAATATTTGTATTCTTTTAAGCTTTAACTGACATTTTGACAAATAAAAAATATACATGCAATACAAATGTATTGCACAATAGCTGTGCTTTATTTTAACTGAGCTATGCCTGTGGCAAGCTATTAACTTGCCACAGGCATAGCACTGTGCCTTGTCTTTTTCTTTTTTAGTGTAGTGGAGCCTCACTTTAGAGCGTTTACCGTGATCCATCTTTGGTGTTATGAAGTGACTGAGCTCGTGAACTGTCTACGGGACGGCGGGGGGAGCCTCGCTGCGTGGCAACTGTGGACCTCTGTCGCCTGTCAGCGCAACTGTCAGCGCAACTTACATGATCACAGAATGTGATCATTCTGTGATTCCCTGTATCCCACCGAGTCACTGCGGCGTCGCGGCGCAGACGGACCCGGTTGAATACAGGGTCTACCGCGTTTAGGAACCGTTAAGCAGAACCAAAATTGTGTATTTTGTATGGGTACCCGGTACTTTCTTATCGGTTCTCATCTGGAACCGAGTTTCGGTTCCCAACCCTACTCAATAGCACCATAGAGTCCCCTATCGGTTGGGGCCCTTGGGGGAACTGTTGGACCACCGCCGGGCACAGCCAAATCCAGCCTCTCCTTCTGGCTGGCTGGAGAACAAGGTTGCACAGCCACGGCCACGGATACAGCTTCACTTGTTATCAAACACAAGTACGGGCACGAGCAAAAATAGGACTCAAGAGCACAACCAGGCAAAAAGGTCTTTAGTCAAGGCAAAAAATACAGGCAAAGATAATAAAATGTAGCCTACAGACTGGAAGCAACAAAAAACAACCAACTAAGTTGGTACAAACGCTAAACAGCTAGAACTATAGCTTACGTTAGGAAAGTATCTTGGAGCACTTCCTGCTATACAGACAAGACGAACTGGCACTGACCAAGGAACAGCACAGACTACATACACATGAGAGAAGTAATGATTAGGGACAGCTGAGACTCATTGAGGCCAGGCAGGTGATTAACAGGGAAGGAAAACACACATGTGAGGGAGTGAGGCGATCAGCCAGGGCCAGAATGTGACACTTGTGGAACTACATGATGGTGGTGAGGCAGGTGAGCTATCGTTAGCCTCTGGCTCCCATTGCACGTCAACATTGCTAACGTTAGCGCTCGATTTCGAGGACGATGTATGACAAAAAAAGGTCTAATTTTGTCAGTTTAGCTGTTACATCTCCTTGTTCGCTCTTGTCCTTCCTCTTTTGAGCGCTGCTCCTGTGCTTTGGTTTGCTATAAATGCAAGCTATTACATTTTTTATAATGCTACCGAACTTGCTGCTGCTAGCTACAGTAGGCTACAGTACAGGTTGATTAAACGGTTCGCTCGTCAAGCAACGTATCACATTGACATGAAAAGGAGCAAGGTCATAGGACAAATAAATTACAAATACATTTAGGTTGCTTGGTTACATTGAAGACTGCGTGAACCGATCAATGCCATATATATACATTATTATTATTGGGGCCCCTGGCCGGCTCTGGGCCCCGGTTGCACCGGCTGCACCATCGATAGTTACGCCACTGCACACACACACACACACACACACACACACACACACACACACACACACACACACACACACACACACACACACACACACACACACACACACACACACACACACACACACACACACACACACACACACACACACACACACACACACACACACACACACACACACACACACACACACACACACACACACACACACACACACTCAAGGAAGCCAAGTGTTTGAGGGATCTTGATTAAATCAATACAAGTGGAGAGAGATGGAGAAGCATGTAGAGGGATGGATAAAGCAAAGCATATTAATGCATAGTACTCAACACTGCTGCTTATTCCCCATCAAGCATCTGTTACTTTTTCCCCTTGACTTTTACCCCAGCCTCATTCTGCCTCTGCATATGTGTGTGCATGCCATGGCATTTAGGAATGATATCAAGGAGCCTTTTATTTGTGCTGAGGTGTTCAGGTAGATCCTTACTGACTGACAGGCAGTCAAGTACATAGTATAAAGAGACGCCATCATGAACAAACAAATACAATAAACAAAGTCGACAGAAAAAGTTTGCTGTGACATATATATACTCGAGTGGCAGCTCTGAAGACACACACAAACACATACACAAAACTACACAATATAAAGTGTGTAGGAAATACTAAATTAAACTTGTTCCCAGTTGTTGGAAACTGTTAATTTTAACGTTTGGATAAGATCTTCCACCCAGTTCTATTACATGTCTTGCTACATGCTTTTCATTACATTGCAGATGGTCAAAATGAAGTGACTTGTGGAAAAAGATTTATTTACTATAAAAACACTGCGTGGTTTGCACGTGTGCACCCTTCACCCTTCTCTTTTCCCTTCCCTTCCTGGAGAGAAGCTGTCCGATGAACTGTCAGTAGGCACGTCACAACAATTGATACTACTCGTACAAAAGTTCTGCCATTCACAAAATACAGTTTTTCTTTTTCTCCCTAAATTTCACAACAGACTGAACCAAAATCTTGCACCTTTAGTTACCCGTAGTATTTGTTGAAACCACTGCTAAAGAGCCCATCTTTTACCATCACCACTCCATCTGTGCTTGTTAATTTGCCTCATAGAAACAAATGTACATTTCAAATTTAAGAAAAATGTTGGCCCTAATTGGACATCAGGTCTGTGCTGTTTTTTGGATTTTGGAGGTGAGAGAAGAAGGCACCAATCCAGCAGCTGTCCCCCGCTGAGTGCTACTCTGCAGCTCAGGTAGCAAAGAGCATCTGCCCTTTCATGCTTCTCAAGCCTTGTTTGAGCAGGAAAAAGAGGATTTCAAGCCTGCACATAAGAGGGCAAAAGCTGACAACAGTGTTTATGTGATGCTCTTACACTTGTATTAAAAAGGGTACTGAAGCTGAAAGAGACTACCAAAGACAACCAGGACTGGAGAGGTGTCCTGTCAGAGCGCTCTGCGGGGCAGGTGGCGCTGAGCGCTGGTGGGTACTTGTGAGATGAGTGACACAGAAAGACTAAAAAAGTGTATTTATAAACGGGAAATAGGCTTGATAGTGAATCAGGATCTGAATAATTGATCGTTGTCGGGAAAATATTTTCCAAAACCCATAACTTTGACCCAGTTTATCAGTTCATACTGTCCTGACTGAGCACACACACCTGTAACCTTGGCTGCTGTGCTCTCAGTGTTTTGTCTCCCTGTTCCTGCCTGTTGGCATGGAGGTGTTATGATTCTATCTTGTTATACACAATGTTGATTATTCTCTCTGAACTAGCTAAATACATGGGTCTGGGGTAGAGTTCTTCAGAATTGACGTGGCAACTCTACCGTGAAGTCAGAACCTCTGGCTCTTGGACTTGTTTTGTGAATTCTCCGGCCGAAGCTCCTAATAAACCATCAGTGTTTGATATCAGAGCTCCAGCTCTCCTTCCTGAGTTGGTGACTCCCTCTGCATTGCTACACAGAAGTTTCTCCCACAATCTTATGCTTTCATTAATTTATAAGCCTCTCTCACAACTACATCTTTAGTAGTCGAACAACTGCAATGAAAACATCTTAAGCGGAGCTTTGCACGGAGAGCAACAGCTTCTTCTTTGGATGTCGCTTGTGCGTTTGACCCGTAGTTAAAGAAGAGACACATTGTCCACCGTGGCAGATGTCGAGGTGAGGGAATTGTGCTTTACACAGCCTTCAATTTTATAGTGCTGCTAAACGGTTGTATTTTCTGTATACTTTTATCTTCTTAGCTGTATTTGTTTTTATCCTGTTAAGAACATTGAGTTGTCCTAGAGTATGACATTTGTTCACTAATAAAGCCTTGGCTTGTTATTGTTGTAGATTAGTGATTAGTGTTAACACAGATGGCCTGTTTAGTTTGGGTCGGCGTAGCATTGTAGTGTAGCATTAACGCTAAACGGAAACTAAATAGAGAGAGGTTTTCAATTTGATTTCTTAATAGAACAACAGTAATGGTGACGCAGCTGAGGTGCATATGAGATCTGTTTCATGCACCCTTTCGAAAGAGCCAGAAGATCTACATCCAAGAAGTCAATAGCGCCACTGTTCCCTTTATGTTCACCTTACAAATATACAGACAAAAAGTAATGCACTATATATTGCATACATAACCATGAAATCAATTAATATGCAGCCCATGTAATTCTGGGAAAGGACTTGCAGGGCTGCCTCTGAAGTCAGGTGATAAAAACAGTGATAGGTACTTAGCAAAAGCCAACTTTCTTCAAATTAAAATACTATTATTGTCCTTTAAAATATTTTTCTGCTGCGGTGCAGGGGCTTGCTTATATAAGAATAATAATAAGGAAGGCTGCCGCATACTTTTTTTCCGGCTTTATCTTCAACTGACAGGACCTTCAGGTGGCCTGATAATCTACTGCTGTCAGAGAAGTGTCAAATCATTCGTGATTCGGCTGCCACACACCGGATACAATGGAAATTATGGCACTACACTTTTAGTATAAAAATGACAGAAACGTTTTGCAACAATATCTCTTACACAATAGCACAACTCTTTAGTTTTTTTTTACTGAGCATGTTAATAATATATAGAGTAAAAACGCTTTCATTTTATTAATTTATACATCTATTTGATACATTTGATGTCTCGTAAAACTCTGTGACCAAATTCATAAATAGTGGATTAAGAGTTGTCAAGACGTCTTGAGGGGCTTTTACATGAACACTCACACACTGTAGCTTTTTAGACATGCATTTTATCCTCTCAATTTCCTAGAAAGACAAAAAACACACGCACACACAGATGCACGCACATTAAAGTGTTTGTGAAGCCTTGAAATGGTAGACGAAAGGAACATTAATGGATCTATCAAGCCTCTCTCTGTCCTCCTCCCAACCATGTAGACATTAACAACCTTGTTGCTTTTCTGCCATGGACATCTTAACCAATCTGAGCCAAAGCAAAGGGAATAAACAAGTCTGCAGAGGAGAAGAGACGAGAGAAAGAGGCAGGGGAAGGGAAAGAGGAGCAACATGAAAGAAACAAGATTGAACATTGAGGGTTTTTTTAGCCTACATTAATGTCCATGTCCAATATTATAAAAATATTTTCTATTCAACTCAAAGCAGAGTGAAAGTGCTTCGTTTCAGATGAGCTCCTCTATCACACTTGCTACAGTTCTTCAAACATCGGATACATTAGAAAAAGCAGTGATGTTTGCACATTAATGGATCAGTGAGCTCCTTTTTGTCACAGTTTTCCATTTATACCTATGTCCAATATTAATAGTTGTGTACTTGCTCTTATTACCATTAGGATATAGGCATACAGACTACATGTCTTAATCAGAAAATGCTACTTCATCAAATAGGAATATGCTGTTGACCTATAAACTTCCGAATATTGTTATATTTTGAACAATGGAGGATTATTATTGGTCATGTAAACATAGTGTTTGACTCTCTCAAAGAGCCATGAATATATCTCCAGTTATTGTAAATGCAATATCAGACTCCCTGTTGTTAACTGAAAATTGGCCCTTCAATAGTGTTTTATTTGTCAGATAGTTTATAGATGTTTTATCTTCACGGTCAACTGGTATATTTTCTATTCTCTAATGCCGGTTTATTTCTATTTTGAGAAAAATGTTTTTTTTATTGTTTATTCTACTCTTTTAATTTCTAATTATGTGCAATGCCTTGTTTTTTTATGGTGCTGCAACAAAAACATTTCACAATTTGGGATCAATAAAGTACATCTTATCTTATCTTTCAGTAGCGAGCTAATGTTAGCTAGATGAGCTAAAGAGGGACAACCAACGTGTCTGAAAAGTGTAGCCAATGCAGAAGTACCATTGATCTGGAAAAACCAAGTCTTATTGTGTAGAAGTCTGAGCGCAAACCTCAATAACATTCATTGGTGAGTTTACGTTCTCAATTGCTATTCCTGAAACAGCATGATGTTCATTTTGTTGTGCAATTGAGGGTCAAATAAATAATTAAGCAGAGTATGCTTTAGGATGTGGCTACCTTGTGAATGACCTTGTTACTAACATAGTGTTGCTGCTACAATATTCAGCGTTAAGTGGTAGGCTACAAAGAGAGAGCAGGCTGTTCATAATTTTCCAGTAGCATCTTGTGTAAAGCTTGTTTTTTGTTTCAAAATTAGCATACATTGATATTACAGTTAATAAGAAAAACGGATGAACCTTGCTAACCAAGCTAGTCTGTGTTAGATGCTAGAAAAATCCAGCTGTCTTCTTAGCCAAAGATGCTTTTTCTACCTCTTACTGAAATAAAGGGGAAATTGTTTAAAATAAGTAAAACACACACACACACACACACACACACACACACACACACACCACACACACACACACACACACACACACACACACACACACACACATACACACACACACACACACCTCTGTATGTTTCACCTACTTTACATCACGTAGCTTTCCACTAGGCCTCTGCCGATCTTCCCCCGTCTTTATCTCCTTTCCTCATGCCCACAGTGCCTCGATGGCTTTGCATCTGATTAAGATTCCACTTCTATTGGATGTAGATTACATTGACATTAGATAAATATTGCTTACAAAACCCAGAGGACACTGTCAAAATGTTAACTATGTGCTAGGCAACAAGGAATCATTGGTTATCTACGATTCTATCCCTGTGTCTTTACTTTCTTAATAAACTTGCTCTTGGTCTATGCTTCCACTATTTTGCATCAAGCAATGGAGTTTACATGTTAAACAGTTTGGTACATTTCGTAAGAGGCATACGTTTACCACCTCTTGTCCTCTTAAGTCCCCTTATACTTATTCTATTTTCTATCATAAATCATTTTGTAAATACACTTTGGTTTGAAATGGTAAGTAAGCCACCATGATGGATTTTCTATATGCCACTAAAGATGCACCATTATTAAGTGACAAACAACCTGCTGAGAGTGCTTCTGCAGGTCACACATGCTGGTAGGAAGTAGAAAGACAGGAAGTGGGATGTTTTTTCAGGTAAATTGTACAATTACCCTTTAGTGATATGCAGGTCAATTCACAGCATACAGGTACAGCAGTGCATGGAAAGAGGAGTAAATACAATAGTCTTGCTTGAATGTGTATTTCTATTCACAGATTTGATATGACTGAATATCATAATTTAATACATATTTTTAAATTGTGAAGTTGTTTGCCATGTTAATTAAAATAATATAAAATTGAGCAATCTGTATCATTATGAGTAAATACTCTTTAATCTGTACATTATTTATCCCCCACATGTTCACTACGATCAGTGTCTCTACTTACTGTTGTTAAATGAGAAGTCATAATATCCAATTAAGTTGATTTTAAACATGGACTTAGTTAGCCATTATTTTTATTCAAACATGCACCAGCTAATAGATTTAATGATCTAATGGCCAGAATTCAAGACATTTGCTGTGTTAACCATGGTTCAAAGAAGTACCAACCCTACAAAAGCCACATTGTCAGGCCATCTGCACATTTCTGGTCTGTATTTCAAATTGAATAAACAGGATATGTGTTTCAAGAAAAATGTCTTCTATACATTTGACAAGGTAGAATGTTCATCCTTCAGTTTCTACCTTAGGGTTTATTCTATTGTGCCAGCTAGTTTGGTGAGATATATGGCTCGATCTGCCAATCTTTTCTTTAGCTGAAATGTACCCAACTTCAACAGGGACAATTATGAACCAGCTGCAGTCTACTCCCTTAAAGTGTGAGACAGATTTAGTTAGTCAATGGTGAATCCTTATATGGTGAGTTAAGGGAGACAGGGAAAACCTTGTCCTCTGGATGTACCAGTAGTGTCAATAGAAATGGGAGAAGTCATGCGCTAAATGACTCATTATGATGTCCATGCATGAAATCCGGCATTAGCATATCAAATCACACTAGTACTGAGCTGCCTTTGAGTTGAAGGCAAGGGAGAGCCCATGTATCTTTGCATGTCAGAATTAGAGGTGGAAAGCAGAATACACAAACGTGTAGACTTATACGCATCACATATTCTCTCTTCTCTTCATACACTAGCAAAGCCATTAGCAAACTATTGAGTTGTTACAAAATGGCAAAATCATAATAGTATCAAATCAAGCACCAGAAACAATGTTTGTGCTGGTACCATCTGTTTTCATTAAAATGATAATGAGACAGCTCATCCATCTTTCTGCCAACGTGATGTGCCTGTATCTAGGGAACAAGGAATGTGAAATCATACAATGTCCAATATCCATTCAAATGGCTATGCAACTATTAGGGCAGTATGTATTTTACTACATTACCCCTGGCTGAGGTCATGAAAACCTCATATTTCCCATGATGATTGGATAGGATTTTCCAAAAAGTTAGTTTAGCCTTCAGAAAAAAGGTTATACTGACTTTATGAAAGTCTATCATCTAATCTACTTTGAGTATCAATTACCTCTAATATGCCATATTGGCACCAAAACCATGGGAAAAACTACAATTATAAGTAAGAGTACCAACAGAGGTAACCTTTTATCCATTTTGTCACCCGTTTGTTGACACTGATATGATGAATTTACTTTGGCTGCTTCTACACCTGACCTGTTTGGTTTAATTAACACAAATGTATGGCCCTTCTCCTCGAAACCACAGTTAATTTAGACAGTGGTAAAAGCTGTCAATCAAACTGTTGTACTGACCATGGAACCGAATCAAGACTGATGGAAAAGATCTCAATCTGCTTTCAAACTGACTTTGATGGGGTTAGTTTGTGGTGTGAAAGCAAACAAATCCGTTACAGGATTTATTGATAACATACATACTGGTTCTTCAGGAGTTAGGTGAGATCTTGCTGACGTTGGTGGATCTGAGCCAAGCAGTAAACTTACATGGTAACATGGTAGTTACTCAATAACTTCTGGTAGGTCAATTAGCCTGAGTAATTTCTGGAATAAATGAACAGCCCTCCCGACTCCGACAATATGGAAAATGCACCCAAATGACCCCAGAAGTGGGTCTTTTTCTTCTAGATATCTCTGAAAAGGTCAAATGTCACTTGTTTTGCATCAATCTTGATACAAGGTACTTATTATATGTTATAGTTTGGATTCCTAAAGCTTTTAGTCTACTATCGCATCATTCAAGGGTGGTTTTCACTATTAATGTTTTTTTTTTGGACGGACACTATCATTTTTTATTTTTTTACTATATTCAATCTGAATTTACTTTAAAATACAAACATTCTATATTGATTCTAACTTTTCTACATCCAACTCACAGGTTTATCATTGCTTTGAGAAAAAAGATTATTAATTTACCCCTTTTAGAAGTGAAGATATAGTCAATTGTTCTGGAAATGTCATTTTCGAGCCTGAGGCCTGAAAAAGAGGCTCAGGGCTCAACTGGTTAATAGAACCTGCAAGATGTTAGCCAAGTGGCTGCTGCTAACAATCAAAACAATACGTTACCGGGAGCACTGCCTTCACCAGCTGAGTTAAAAAATATTCACGACACTGTGTCTCAGGCAGGCCCGGTTCCAGAACAAAATGACTCAGGGTGCATCTGAGATTAGAGAGGGTGCAGTGGTAAAGTGCTATTTTTATAAGTGGGGAGTGGACCTAACAAACACCCTCTAGGGGGTCCTCACCTCCTCTAGGAGGGTCCTTACCTCCTCCAGGGGGGTCCGGGGGCATGCTCCCCTGAGAAGATTTTTTTTAAATATTGAAGTTAAAAGCATCAATCTGGTGCACTTTGAGAGCAACACGAAGAGATCTATGTGCTCTTTGCTTGATTCATGCCTTCCCAGTCCCTTATCACGTAGCCTGACGGCCTCGACCCGTTCTTTTTAAAAATTGCAGCTCAGATTATAGCACAACCAGTAACTGATATTTGTAATCTCTCCCTGTCCACTCACACACTGCCAGCTGTGTGGAAGCAAGCTCTGGTATCGCCCCTCTTGAAAGCTGGTGATCCCACGGAGTTGAATAACTATCGTCCTATCTCAAATCTTTCTGTGTTATCAAAGATTCTTGAGTCCCTAGTTTCTACTCAGCTAAAGCTCTTTTTAAATTCACACAACATCCTTAACCCTATGCAATCTGGATTCAGATCAAAGCACAGTACTGTGACTGCCAGTCTGAAAGTCTTAGACGATATTAAGGCTGCTTTGGATAACAAATCAGTTTGTGTTGCATTGTTTATTGACCTAGCCAAAGCATTTGACACTGTAGATCACCACATTCTGTGTAATGTTATGTTGATGTCTCGTTTCGGTCATAATGCTATTTGCTGGTTTCAGAGTTATCTAACCGACCGTACTCAATGCGTCAGGTTGGGTAGTACTGTCCCCTGTCACCTTGAAGAAGGGAGTTCCACAGGGCTCTATTTTGGGGCCTTTGCTCTTTTTATTATATGTAAACAATATTTGTAATCAGATGCAATTTTCTACCTAT
The DNA here is from genome assembly GCA_902827135.1 of Harpagifer antarcticus. Classification (NCBI taxonomy): domain Eukaryota; kingdom Metazoa; phylum Chordata; class Actinopteri; order Perciformes; family Harpagiferidae; genus Harpagifer; species Harpagifer antarcticus. The sequence goes on along the minus strand of CADEHL010000159.1, from coordinate 1,509,073 downwards.
CATATGTATGCTGATGACACTATTGTATACTCATGTGCTCCTTCTCTGGATATGGCCGTTTCCAATTTAAAATCAGATTTTATCATGCTGCAGCATGCACTTTTTGATTCCAAACTGCTATTGAACAGTAAGAAAACCAAAGCAATGCTTTTTGTTCCCAAGTCAGCGTCCTCTTGCCTCTCCATTGACACCCTTGATGGCGTCTCTGTTGAGTTTGTCGATACCTACAAATATCTTGGCTTTTGGTTGGACAGTAATCTGAAATTCAAACACCATATTGAAGTTCTAACAAAGACATTTAAATTGATACCATTTATAGATTTGCCTGTCCCTCTGTTTTGGCCAAACTTGACCCACTCTACCATGCTGCACTGCGATATATATATGAAATGCACCCTATAGGACTCATCATTGCACACTGCATAGCCTAACTGGATGGTCCTCACTTACTATGCGTAGGATGTATAAAGCCATTTTAGGTAAGCTTCCACTGTACATATGTGCCAGATTTGCTCCAGTTTGTGACTCTTACAACCTCAGATCCAGTGCCTGGATACGGTTCCAGGTACCTGCTGTGCGGACAGAGGCTGGGAAAATGAGTCTTATGGTCCTTAAATCAAACCTAAAACTGAGGGCACTTGTCCCTATAGGATGTTTTAAATTGAAGTTGTCTGAAGTCCTTACCACCAGCTGCTCTTGCAGTAATAAGTAGTGCACCTTTCTTACTAATGTGCACAATGTAGTGACTGCTTTTTTGTCTTTTGTTTTCTTAGTTATGTTCTCTGTATTTTATATGTTTATGTTATGTGTTATGTGTAACGTTGCTGCCTTCTTGGCCAGGTCAGCATTGCAAATGAGATTCTATCTCAATGCTTTTATCTGGTTAAATAAAGGTTAAATAAATAAAAAATAAGAGCATGGCGCCAGTTGTTGTAGCCAGTTGTGGTGAAGGCATCTGACTTACTTGAACCGAAATGTCTACATTCATAGCAGAAGATGGCATCCTTTTTACATGAATATTCCAGCCAATCACTGTTTTGAAACCATGAGCTACAAAATGAGTGCCTTACCCCACTGTACAGGCGAGTTGGGTACTTTTTTAAATATACCTGGGCAGGCTCTGTTTTGCCGAGGTCCTCTGGCACTTGCGGGCCACCGAGGGGTGGCGGTGTTTGGGGCAACGAAGACGGCTGCGGCTGCTCAGCCTCCGTGGGTGAGGCGGGCATTAGTGTCCACGACAGTGGCCGCAGGTAACGTAATGTCACCATGATCTGAACTGTTATTGCCTGCTGTAGATGCAGTGTTACTGCTGGCGATAACGGCTGGTTGTTTTAACTATTTTCTGATGTCCATCACTGACTGGTGTGTAAGCACTTTGCAGATGACGAACGCGCAGCGGCACAGGTCACGCACACCTGACATAATAACGTTACTTACCGTTTAAATTGACCAAATAAATGCAGCAGACAATGTTATTTAACCACAATTAGAATTTATTATATTTCAACTAAATTCTTATTATTCTTCTTCTTCTTCTTCTTCTTCTTCTTCTTCTTCTTCTTCTTCTTCTTCTTCTTCTTCTTCTTCTTCTTCTTCTTCTTCTTACTATTATTATTATTATTATTATTATTATTATATATGTAATATTTTTCACTTTTTTTTTTTTCTTCACTTTTCATTTTTCAAATGAGGGTGCATAACGACTCAACTGAGGGTTCAATGCACCCTTATGCACCCCCATAGAACCGGGCCTGGCTCTCACGGCATCTTAATATTTAATTTATTAATGTGTTATACCAGATTAACGGGAAGAATCTCAGCTAACTGACGATACAAACCATTTTTACCAAAACAAAACACAAGTCTCATAAGAAGCATCTAAATGACCCCTGAGCGAAAAATGCTGACACACTTTGGCACAGAATTCAAGATAAAAGATACTCTTAATTACTTATCGTATCTGCACATACAAGATATCCGATTAAAGCTGAGGTTCCACAGATTATTTAGGTATAGTATCATCACTGAGTGATCCGAATTCGCGACAGGGGAAGCAAACACAGACATCACCACACGTACCTTTACGGAGCTTTTACGGAAGATCGTCTCACCGTAGCTGTCAATCTGATCAAAATACTTGTTCAATGGCATTAAAACGAGAAAAAACGCGGCTGAATCGGTTAATCCATAGGTTGATAATGTTTCTGTGGATTTGAAAAAAATATTTATAATCCATAATTCAATTTTTATGTAAATATCGGAGAGTAAAAGTTAGCTGCTAATGGTAGCCACCAGAGTTATCGCAGCTTCTGGTTTTGGCTATGCGTCAGTCTCACACACATACACATTACCAAATAGGAAGTATGTGGGAGTTCCCCTCGATTCCATTGGCTCTGACAGTTAGAAAGAGATGTCAATCAGCAACATCGAGCAAGGGGGGCCAGAGATAGGTCAAATCCACCCAAATGACCCCAGAAGTGCTAAATCTCACTAAAAAGGTCAAATTTCACTTGTTTTGCATCAATCTTGATACAGGGTACCTATTATATGTTGTAGTTTGGATTCCTAAAGCTTTTAGTCTACTATCCCATCATTCAAGGGTGGTTTTAACTATAAGTATTTTTATTTTTTTGGACGGACACAATCATTTGCATTTTTTTACTGTGTTAAATCTGAATTTACTTTAAAATAAAAACATCTATATTAATTCTGACACTTCTACATCCAACTCACAGATGTAACCTTGCTTTGAGAAAAAAGATTATTAATTTAACCCTTTTATAAGGGAAGATATGGTCATTTGTTCTGGGAATGTCATTTTCGAGCCTGAGACCTGAAAAACAGGCTCGGGGCTTAACAAGTTCAGAACCTGCAAGATGTTAGCCAAGCAGCTGCTGCTAATGTTACGGGTCCCGATATGAGGACCACAGTAACAGTTATGATACCTGTAATGAGCAGGTGAGACAGGAGCAATGAGAACATGGGGTATTTGGTTTCCTTCCAGATTGCTTCTCCTGGTAGTTTTATTATACAAACAGCTCCATCAACACACATCCACTGTCAATAACCCTTTCTGTGACAAACACACATTTTAGCTGAACTTTACATTCACTAATATTTTGTACCTTTCATACATCTTGTTTTACAGTATTAAACCGGTATTAAATATCCCTTGAAACTGTAATTTCGACTATTACCCTTCTGCCATTCATTGTAGGTCACTAAAATGCATTTAAATATAAAACTGTTTACATTCAGCAATTTGTTTGTTGGTGTCAGATTATTTATACACAATGGTGATGAAAGCTGTTTCGAGGGGCCCCCAGTGAATTTTTGCCTAGGGCCCCCACAGACCCTAGAATCGGCCCTGTGTATGTGTGTGTGTGTGTGTGTGTGTGTGTGTGTGTGTATGTGTGTATGTGACAGGGAGAGAGTGAGTGTGTGTGTGAGAGAGAGAGGCCCAATTCCAAACCACACCCTACCCACTCCCACACAAAAAATAAAATTAATAAGTAAAATAAAACTCCAAACATCTTTAATTGTGTTACTTTTTTGTAAAGCTCTTTTAGTTTTAAACCTGATGTTTATAAGCTTCTGCAACAGTGTGTAAATATACAAAACGTTATAATAAAATGCATAGGTATGACTAAACACAGGTTAAGTTAAATAAAAAAAATATGAGGTTATCATGAGGTTGTTAACATCGCAATTTATCAGTGAATGTTTGCAGGAACTGTTTGTAAACATTGTGTTTCATGCACACACAGCGTTGAGTCCGGTCAGGTAGGGCAGCAGGTGAAGTCAGCACTGATGCAGACTCGCTGTTTGAGGGCTGGATAAGCCACTCCCCCTCCACACTCGTTGTTTTGGAACAGCAGGGGTAGTGTGTAGGGGTTAGTGTGTAGGGGGTAGGGTGTAGGGGGTGGATTGGATTGGAATTGGGCCTGAGTGAGTGTGTGTGTAAGCAATAGAGAGAGCATGTGTGTTTGTAAGACAATCCCTCAAATCAATGGATCTTACCTTTTAAGGCTTTTAGAAGTGTTTCTTCCTTGCCCTTTTCTTTGCAAAGTCCATTCCATTTCAAAGAGCTGTTGACGCTCGGCGTAACCTTGTCGCACCGCCACTCCAACATCCAATCACAGGACTAATCACGGCGTTTGTAAAGCAAGGCGGATGTTATAGTCCCAAACAATAGCTGGGGATTCTGGGTAGTGTAGTGTCTTCGGAAACTGTAATGTCTAAACTCCGAAAAAGCTATTTGTTTCTCCGAATCAAAGGTTTAAAACACAAAAGCATTGTACACAATTTAAACCAATCAATATTGTGTAATTAACAAAGATAAACTGATGTTTTTTAGTGGATGAGTAATGCAGATATCACTGTGTCATCATTTGACAGTGAGGGGAATACATCCGGTTTTATTATGAAAACTTCGAGACCGGAAAAACTGTTTTCACTCCGTGAGGGTTGACCCTAACTTTACATGGAAGCTGCCGCATATACAACACGTTATCCTGGCGAGACTTCAAATCATCTTCGTAATATCTATCAAACTATAGATCCTACACATCGACTGGACGTGGATTCTAAGAGTACAATATACACTCGGTAGAAATCGAATCAAAAAGCATTTTAATGGCCAAACTATTCCACAATTTAGGATTTTCCAGAGACGGTTATTTGTGAATAAACGTCCCTCCGGAGCGTTTGCAATCAAGCATGTTGTTTCTTACACGACCACTAGAGCACCTCTAGTGGTCGTGTAAGAAACAACATACACTTTAAAACGTGTCTCTGGGTCGTAATAAGGGCTTGAACAATCGGCCTTTATGGTCGTTTTTTGTAGGAGGACAGGCTGTTTCAGTAAGAACTGCAGATTTATTTAAGGCCTTGTTGCTTTGAAGAACTATCCAGACATACATTTTGCAAGCTTGGATTCAAAAAAGTTCAGGCTTCTGCCAAACCATCAGCATTCCAATCTGGATAACTCTGTTACATAAACGAAGTAGGGGGCCAAGTTCAGTAATCTCCTCATTGTCCTACACTACAAGGGGCATTCTTGTTGCAGCAAGGCTTATAATTCATAAAGCACAAAGCCCTCAACAATCAGGCCACCCCCTACCTCACAGACCTGCTGCACCACCACACCCCTTCCCGCTGCCTCCGCTCATCAGAAGCCAACCTCTTATCCATCCCCACCCGCATCAAGCACCGGACCTGGGGGGACAGAGCCTTCTCCGTCGCTGCCAACCTCCCTCTGGAACTCACTCTCCCAACCCATCAGAGACATTACATTACATTACATTACATTACATTGCATTTAGCAGACGCTTTTGTCCAAAGCGACTTACAATAAGTACATACGACCAGGAAGACACAGCCCAGAAGAAAAACAGAATCATATAAGTACAACAGGTATCATAGAGCCACACATTTCAAGTGCTACTCAGCTGGCTATAGATAGGCCAGTCCTATGTTAGTATATAAGTGCTTTGTCAGCTGGCTATAGATAAGCCAGTCATATGTTAGTATATAAGTGCTTTGATAGTAATTCTATCGCTCGAAGTGGAATCTAAAGAGATGAGTTTTCAGTCTGCGCCGGAAGATGTGCAGGCTTTCTGCCGTCCTGATGTCAATGGGGAGCTCATTCCACCATCTTGGAGCCAGGATAGCAAACCCACGTGTTTTTGCTGATGGGAACTTGGGTCCACCTCGCAGCGAGGGTGCAGCGAGTCGTTTGGCTGATGCCGAGCGGAGTGCACGCGCTGGGGTGTACAGTTTAACCATGTCCTGGATGTAGGAAGGACCAGATCCATTCGCAGCATGGTATGCAAGTACTAGTGTCTTGAAGTGGATTCTAGCAGTTACCGGGAGCCAGTGAAGTGAGCGAAGGAGCGGAGTGGTGTGGGAAAATTTTGGAAGGTTGAAGACCAGACGAGCCGCTGCATTCTGGATGAGCTGCAGAGGTCGGATGGCACATGCAGGTAGACCAGCCAGGAGGGAGTTGCAATAGTCTAGGCGTGAGATGACGAGAGCCTGGACCAGAACCTGGGTGGCTTTCTGGAGACTGCACCGACCTCAATCTAGCTTTGTGTGATTAAAAGCAACACGATCATCGACCCGACGCAGCCCTCCATTGTTGTTGTTGTGAGCGGCATTGGGGAGAAATTCAGCAACGTAAACGGTGGTGTCATGACACAGCAACAGCAGCACCATTCGGGCTCTGAGTGGTGGAAACACAAGTGGGGCTACAGAGAAGAACCAGTTAAGCACCAGAAAAGCACAAGAACGGATCTTGAACCGGAACCGGTTTTGTGGAAAAGGGGCAATGCTCCTTTGGCATGACCGTATGCGTAGACATACATATGTCTCCACGTGTTAACACAACTTCCAAGCTTTAGCCGACAGTGTTGTAACACTAATTGCTTCAGAATTAAATTATAATTTATCATTTGAATTCTGACTGAACCTCTTAAGTCTTAGATGAAGAGTCATGAAAAATGATAGAAGTTGAATTGCTTTGTTTGCTGCTCTGTCTCTGCAAATCACCATGGTCACGGTATTTAAAACAGGTCTCACAGCAAGAGCTGGCCATTAAACAATTAAATGCAAATTAATGAACAAATAAACAACACGATCAATCAATAAATCCATTAAGTGGACCAGTCTCTTGGGACTCTCAAGGCGTTTGGTACATTACGAACTGAGTGACTCCTCAAAAATAAGTGGAACGTTGGTAACATCTTAAATTAATATATGGGCTGTAAAAACTATTTAACTGATTGCTTATTCACCATCAAAACCCTTTTCTATACTCTCTTCAAATATCTGAATTATGGGCACACAATGCAAGTTAAGATATGCAGGCTTAAAAGCTGATTAAATATAGCTCTAGCAACTTTAAAATGATGGATTATACACTACATAACATCTTAACAAAACTCCAGCAAGAATATAGCTTTTAGATCTCATAGCCACACCAGAATTAACAATGACAATATTAAATACTGGGCTCAGAAGCATAGAAGGACTGATTTGGACAAGTGTGACAGGTACTGTAGTAACACAGGGCATAGCGTCATTATTGTGCAGAGAGCATTAAACAACATATTGCCTCTCTGTATATCAACTACAAATAGACTTTTCACTTTTCCTATCTTTTAGAATCTGTTCATCCCTGTATGAAATTTAGCAAGTTATGGGCATGTCTGAACACTGAGACTGCTAGCTCTTAATCCTCAAACTCTTTTGAATATTTCAAAAGACCTTATGTGTATAGCATACCTTCAGGATCTGTTGAGCATATACTACATACATGTTGAGTCATAATTGCAAAAAATACAGCTAAAATGCCTGGGAGTGATGTGTACTTCCTTAAATTATTAACAGGACTATATCAACAGTTTATATTGCAGGGCTGTAATTCAGGCTTTTCGTGAAAATGTCATGTCTCATTAAGTCCATTATTACTTTTAGTTTTTTCTGTAGAGTGCACCTTGGAGAGCTAACAGCTAACGCAATGGAGGAATTGTCGCTTTTAAGACATTCTTTTGGTAGAAAAGTTTCTGCCTTGTCTTCTTGCTATATTTGACTTTTTCTTAGCCTTTACTATTCTTTTTGTCTTTTCACACTTCCTATCTTTGCTCATGCAAATGTGGAATACATTACCATTATTCATACCCTCTCTTTATAACACAGACAGAAACGTACATGTTGACAGGAATATATTCTGAACTGCTGTGGCAGAAGTCTACTCCAGCCCAGAGGTTATTCTCCCCTGTCACGTCCTTCAGTTCTTCTGGGGGTAGCCCAAGGCTTTCCCAGGACAGATAGAATATGTTATCCCTGGGTCTGCCTCTGGGTCCCCTCTTAGTTGGATGTGCCCAGAATACCTCCACAGGGAGGCGACCAGGAGGCATCCTGATTAGACTAGTGAACCAGCTCAACTTCACTTCAAATTTGAACTCCTTCCAGATATCAAAGCTCCTCAACCTCTGCCAAAGGGTGAACCCAGACTGCGAATGGAACTTAGTTTGGCTGCGAAAATCTGCAATCTCTCACTATTGGTGATTTATCAGAATTCCAATCCATAGGTCAGAACTAGAACACATACGTTGAGTAAATGATGCTCATTGACTTGGTGTTCGGGATGTACAAAAGCCAAAAGGACAGAGCAAATGTATCATATTGGACTAGATCTTTATTCATCTTATTTGCCTCTGAAATGTAGTTGAATAGAAGTAATCCCATAGCATCAAGTAGACACATTCAAAGTACAAAACACAAAAAAAAAAATGTTTGGCCACATTTACAAGCTGTCTACTCAACACTTATGCAAGTTAATGTAACATATTAGCAAACAGTCACTTTCTAACAGCATTTACTGTATTTGGAACTGCAACATGATACATGTCAGTCCTACATCTCTTTCCAGTTTGATTTCAATCCCAACATCTCCCTAAAGTAATATCCACTAAATGCTTCAATGAGTTCCGTTTCTATTGTGTTATGTGGGATTTTCACATACCCACTATGTGAGTCAGACTAAAATAACTACATGTCTCTACTCGGTCAATTTGAAGTCACCATGTAGTATTAAGTAGAGAAAATAGCATAATAATGTAGGTATTGACATGTGCTCCACCAATTTGGGAACATTAAGAGGATATTTATTGTGCTAGCTGAAGAAGTGCATCCTGTCAAATGATGAAATGGCTGTAAATGCCGACCATGAAGTAAAATATCATCTCTTCCTAGATGTCTAGCTGAGCAAGTCGCTGCTAATTGTATGCTCTGTCAAAAAAACATAATGCTGTCATCTGCCAGTCAACTGAAATAACTACGAGGCTTAGATAAGTGGAAGGAAAATAATCCCGTCCAGTAAGACAACTAGCCTACCGTCGTAGTTGCCATAGCTACATCAAAGCCAAACACCTTCCGAAACACTGTAAGCTAATACAGCAACTTCTTTTAATTTAGCATTGTGCTGTTGATAGTGTCATGGTCACTGTTTAGCAAATTAATCAGTCAGGTATACAATATCTCACAGTGATAGGTTTATGGACCAACTATCATGGTAAACTCCACAAAAAATGATTAATTATGATGAAATGACGTTGACCTGCAGTGGCCTGTCCTTCGTTTTTTTTTGTCTAGGGTAGCCAGAGTCAGGCACTGACTTAATATGAGTGGTATGATCCTAATAGCATACATTTACCTATACTTGTACATCCAGTATCTTAAAGTTACTTATATTCCTGTGATGAATTTGTAATTATACATTTGAATACTATGTTGTATAAGTATTTAATCCGCAAAATAAATGATATGCTTTTGTTATCTTAAAATTAGCCCTTCATATCTACATAGGATGTGGTTATCTACATGCAGCGCTGTTGCTACAGTAGCCCAGAAGGAACATACCAAACACAAGCTTTACAGGACCTCTCTATTTTTTTATTACAAAAGACAACTACATTTCAATGGGTACAAACATGACGAATGCAAGTGTTTCAATTAGTCTCAAAACCCAAACACAGCTCAATGTTATTCCTTGTGGAACAATACCTTGCTACTATATACCTACGACATGATAAACATCAGGTTGATCAAACTGTTACTAAAACAATATGTATTGTTCATGTGTTCATGTACAATCTTTTACCCTCGCACACACCAAACATCCCAAAATGTACAGCACTTTCAACTGTTCAACACACAAATAATTAATTCATTCATTTATCATTACTGATAGCTTTGAGAACAGGGAAATGTTGCATCAATCTTCTGATCCCTCAAGCTACTGGTATGGACCATGAAATTACTTTCATCTTCTTTGTGCTGTTGTTCCTTTTGGCAGCAGGAATTTCATCTTTTTCATCCACTGGCATTTTTACTTGCATTTAATCTGCATTTCCCACTGTTTCCATCATTTTTGTTTTCACCATTTTACCAGCTCCCATCAAAATCAAACAAATGTGAAGCGTGTTGTGGAGGGGCAATATTTCCAGTGGAGTCGTAAAGTGACAATAAGTCGACGGGAGCACAATAGCATCAGTGGTGTGGTCACTGTGATCAGCTGTACATCTCTCTGCATGCTCCTAGATACCAGTTTCATGTAAAAACACAGGAGACTAAACTGTTCCTACATTCACAAAGCATATAAACCAAAATGACGTGTGTGTGTGTGTGTGTGTGTGTGTGTTTGTGCCAGCTGGTAGGACATCAGCCTGTTGTTAATTTGTTAGAGGGAGATCTAAGGCCAAATGGGCATCTCCCATGGGCATCACACACTAACACACACACACACACACACACACACACACACACACACACACACACACACACACACACACACACACACACACACACACACACACACACACACACACACACACACACACACACACACACACACACACACACACATACACACACACACACACACACACCACACACACACACACACACACACACACACACACACACACACACACAATGCTGCAGCCATAATATGCCAGGGTATTACACAGAATGTACTCAGTTTGGAAAAGGTGTCATTGTCATTATCACATTCGGGCAGTTCTGCGATCCCCTCTGGTGCTCAATTTAGTTGGCTTTTCCCATCTTTGTTTTAGCCAGTCAACATTGTTAGCCTAACCCGCTCCCCCCACCTCCTTCTATCATTCTCTCTCAGGAAAGGTATGTGTACACGCAAAGTCAAGTTGTTCAGAACAGCAGTGTCTCTTGATAAAAACCCAGGGGAAATGTGCGGGGAATAGCTTTCATTTTGTTAAAGACGGGAGGCTATTCTTTTCTTTTGTGTTCAGCACGACCAGGCACAGCTGTTTGCACAATTCATTACTGACTCCCATACAAATGGATTTCCCTCCTCTGTTGTTCCACAACCTCTTCTCCCCCTTACAATCTGTTACACAGTTTGAAATGTGTTCACTCTGTTGTTACCTGGTAACCCTGCTGAAAAAAACAGCATAGACCAGCTTAAGATGGTTGCTGGTTTTAGCTGGTTTTAGCTGGTTTTAGCTGGTTTTAGCTGATGTCAGGCTGGTGTTAGGCTGGTTTAGTTGGTTTACCAGGCTGGACAAGCTGGCCAGGCTGTTCTTGCTGTTTCAAGACCAGCCTGGTCAGCTAAACCAGCATAGCCCAGCATGGATGTCATGCTGGTCTATGCTGGTTTTAGCTGGTCTATGCTGGTGAAGCTGGTATTTATGCTGGTCTACCAGCAGTCTTGCTGGCGAAACTGAAACAGACACAGACAGATAGAGAGGGCGGGACATGGGGGAACGGCGAGACGGAAGAGGTTGAAACAAAGCGGTATTGTTTTGACTGGCACTTAGGCCCGTCCACACAGCAGCATGCGTTGAAGCTTGCCGGCGGGCGTGTCTGAAACTCGACCAACAACCAATCACATGAATCTCCCGCACCTGACACACAAGCAGCGGTTTGATTGGCTAGAGCTTGTACTGGCATATGATTCGATTGGCTGACGCTTCTGCCGAGGCGTGAAAAGTTGAACATTGCTCAACTTTTGCAGCGAGCATCCCACAATGCAGTTCGGCGAAAGGTGACGTCACCCCATTCAAAGTGAATGGTGAAGCGTCAACGCACGCCGCTGTGTGGACAGGCCACTTTTTAACGGTCGAGGAGTGAAGATGAGTTGAGCGTTTCTGTGACTCCGCCCAGCGGCTGCTCTCAGTATTCTGAGGCTCTGAGCCCCATTTCTTTTCCTCACAGACGAGAAAAAGAGTCCCACATTATACGATGTAAAATAAAAACAATAATCGTGGCTTGATATTGAGTAAGAACATGTTTTTATGAACCCCACAGCTTCCGGTCTTCCAAGACCCGAACGGACAAAAAGACGTCCTGCAGGCACGAAACATACTACCAATAGAAATACATTGCTTTTAAAATCGTTCTGTGTGACACGAAAAAAAGGGGAAAATCATGTTGGTGAACACGAATCAATTGATTAAATGTCGTGACTATAACACGAAATGCCGTGAGACTGGGTTGACATACAGTAGTGCTAGCCAAAATATTTAGGAGAAACCTAAGGGAAAAATCACCTTTGTCATTAGCAACCTGTTTGTTAGTAACTGCATCCTCTGTTGTTTAGATATCTCTAAACTTTAGAGATATCTATCTCAGTGTTTCTCAAACTTTTTCATACCAAGGACCACTTAACCAATAAAAAAACACTCGCGGACCACCTAACTCCAAAAATATCAAAAGACACATCGTTTTTCTAGAACAGATTACAAATCGCCTGAAAATGGTACAAACAAGTGGCAACATGTGTGATGAAGGTGTTGCACTGGGCTATATCATGCAATCAAAATTGAAACTTAACCTCGCTCCATTGCGGAGATATTCCCGCGAGAGTGCGGAAAACTGAAATGTATTTATTTATTTCAAATGTGAAATGTTGCCAATATACTCACGGACCACTAGGGGGCGCTCACGGACCACCAGTGGTCCGCGGACCACACTTTGAGAAGCACTGCAGCCTTAATGAAATGTTTATTAAAGGTAAAAGCCGCCTAAAAATGGCATCATGAGACCATAAGACATAGTGTGGCTTTCAGGTTACATACAAATGTGAAGGCCATCTCTAGAGCCTGTGTTTCAAGACAGTAGAAAGTTGACACACAACACGTCCATAGTTTCTCTTCACTGTAGGGACTGCTGCTTTTTTCTTTGTTAATTTTTGTTATGTGTAATGCTCATTCATTTTAACATGGAGTGCCCAGAAGAACACCACAAAATGTGAGGGAAAATATTTTTTGTAGGATTGTCATATATTTTCTGTCTTGACCTGCATGCAAGTGAAGACCAGAGATATTTATAAGTCACAAAGGTTGGTCAATGCTTCAAGGCTGTGGGATGCTTTGACCTCTCACAAAGATCTGCAGTATACTTCCTTCCTCTGATTCTAATTACCTGCTAACAGTGTTGGTTTCCTGTCAGCTTCCACAAATAGCACCTTTGTTGATTCACAGACTGATTGATTCGGATTGATCCTAATTTTCTCTCAGACCATCACTCATCAATGCGTGCAGCAATCACATGCTGCACGTTTGGTGAATGCTCATCAGGTCATCCTTTTAGTTTGTTATTGGAGACTTTATCTGGCCTGACTGGCGCCACACACCTACATAGCCATCTGCCTGGCTGCAATCAGTACGACTTCAAAGGCTGTTACAAACAGCACTGGGGAGAAGAAATAAATCATTGCATTTCCCACGTACATCTGTTTTCACGCAGTTATGAGATCTTGTAAAGCTGCAGGCTGCTGAAGTACCTTATGATCAGCGTCTTTATGCATTCTGGGATATGGAAGAAGGCCAGTGTGAGGCTGATGAGCTGGTGCAGAACCAACCTAGTCAAGTGTCAAGCCAAAAGAAATGTATGTCTAAAAGTTAAACTCCTGAAAGGAAAGAGGCAAGCAACATACATTTTTTCATTACATTTAATGAAAACATATATGTTGCTTCATGTAAAATAAGTTTGTAAGCAGCCGAGGAGATTCTTGGTTATTTCCTAGAAATGGACACGTTGACAATTACTTTTGTTGCATCACCCTCGTTTTATACCTCTTCATACAGTTTAGTGTGAGGGAGAGGTCAAGGAGGGAGTGGGATGTAGCCAGGGGGAAACTATTTAGTTTCAAGCAGAGTGAACCTCTTGTAGTATGTCAAACATAGTTCATGTAAGGCAAATTAAACGACAGATTAGTGCCTTTTAAAGACCTTCAGAGCTGCCATGGTCTGCATTATCTGCTTTCTATTTACTCTGCTGTACATATTGACTGGAGGTTGACACCCCACAAGGCTATCAAGAGATTGTAACTTGACTATTGTGAGCATATCATGAATGCACATCAGTAAATGACACATACAGTTTATCTGGTGCTATAGCAGTAGTAATTCAAAACAGTCACATGTTATTGTTCTAACAGATCAACATTGTAGAGCTTACAACATGTTACATACTCCTGAATTAAAAAGTGAAGAAGAAGAATCAAAAAGTACTAGTAACCAATGCTTAATATGAGTAATTAAGTAAAAGTAAAAACAAATTCTTAAATAACAATTATTACATTACCTTATATATCATTTAGCTTATGCTTTTATCCAAAGTGACTAACAATAAGTGCAAAAACCATAAAGAATCAAACTCCGAACAACAAGGAAAGTGCAGATATTTTTTTTCTCTTCAAGTAAGATCATACCACAGTAAGTGCTGGTGAATCAGATACAAGGCCTACGTTAAATCACGTACTTTTTATTTTTGATCAGCAATAACTTAATTGCCAAGTTACAGTCGAAATAGATGCGTTTTCAGTTTGCGACGGAAGACATGCAGAGTTCCTGCTCTGCTGATGTCAACGGGTAGTTCCAGGGCCGCCCCTCTCTACACGCAGATCACGCAGACTGCGTGGGGCCTCACCTTGCGGAGGGGGCCTCACGTGGCGTATGGGGCCTCATCTTGCGGAGGGAGCCTCATCTGAAGCGCAAAGCGCAGTTTCGCTGCACATGCTCCACTAGCCCCCGGTTGACGCTCGCGAAACAGAGGGCCTCATTACATAACTTTGCATGGGGCCACGCAAAGTTGGCCAGCGGCAAATCGATTGGCTGATGCTGAGTGTAGTGCACGTGCTGGAGTATATGGATTAACCAAGGCCTGGATGTATGAAGGAGCTGTTCCCTTCACAGCTCGGTAGGCCAGCACCAGTGTCTTGAAGCGGATTCTTGGATCCACTGAGAACCTGGGGAGGTTGAAGAAGAAGAAGATTTTTAAAACAAATTTTATTTGCATTTGCTTTAAAACATACACCCACCCTGCAAAAGAGTCGGAACAAACCTAATACATTACACAATCAAATAAATAAATAAACAGATTTTCATGACTACCAAATAAATATCATTTGAAAACCCCATTTGAAAGTGTTTTACCCATTTAAAAACATCCTCTTTTACACACTTTAAAAACAAAAACTACACCTATCCTTTAAAACTTCAATATTAGAGAGTCATTCTCCCCCAGTGACAGAACCTGCCCAACAGCCCACACATCCAGAAACCCCTGCAGATGATTGATCAGCGCATATCAGAGTATATACTTTATTAATCCCTTACAGGGAAATGTATTTCCCTACTCTGTTGTGTTTACACACATTACACACACAGGGGAGGATAGAGTGGCGAAGTCACGCCCATCTACTTCCGGTCCATGGGACCTTATTTCTGAAAAATAATGTATTGAAGTCAATGGAGAGAGAAAACTTATCTTTCAATCCCGTTTGAATTGTGCCATGAATTACACATATGATGTTTGTCAATCTTAAACAATAATTTCCATGTAAAAAAGTCACAGTTTGTCGTAAAACTGTTGAAATATAAGACAATGGAAAATACGCAACTAGAAAGACTAAAAATCCCAGAGTCGCGTAAGTGATGTCACCATTGTTTTCCTCCACTAAGAGATAGCTAAGATCAGCTAAAATAAGATAACTTTAACAAGATCCCTGTGTGCTTAGTACCAGGTTGTTATCATACCAGCAATGGGTCTTGCTCGTTCTTTCGCTTCCCGTCTGATGAAAGGACCAGGAGTGGCTGGATCAAGTTAGCTACCTAGCTAGTAGCTAGCACGTTAGTTAGCATTACAGCCTTATCATTTTTATTAGCCTTAATACGAAGTAACATTAAGTAACCAAAAATGTTAAACAGTAAGAGTAGTATTCATATTTCGTGAACCCTTTGAAGAGTACTGTCACCGGTGTGATCGTTCTATAATACACAATTTATGCCCGGGGGATAAATGCTAACGCTAACGCTAGCATCGGCGATCGCCGATCTTTTACTTTATGCTATCTGCACAAATGATTGACATTAAACATTAAAAAGATCAGGCAGTTCAGAGAGAATCAAAGGAAGGCAGGCAGGCAGCTTTGCATGACATTCTTCTGGACGTGTTTCATTGTGGTGATAGTGAGGGTAGTCAATCGTTTTGTTGACAAGACAGTAGTGACGGCCATCTTGGTGACGTGTGTTGTTCTGCGAGACCAGAGATGTAGTTCATTGAGCGTTTCACACAAACAAATGTGTTACTTCACAGTTTTACGACACTTTTTTTTTTTTTTTGACTTGCAAAATTATCTTTTAAATTGACAAACATCATATGTGTAAATCGTGTCACAATTCAAACGGGATCGAAAGATAATCTTTCTCTCTCCATTGACTTCAATACATAATTTCTTCGAAATAAGGTCCCATGGACCTCCCCCTGAAGGTGAGGGACTTTGCCACTCTACATGCACAAACACCGAGGATATACATGCACACACACAGAGGATATACATGCACACACACAGAGGATATACATGCACACACACAGACACGCAGATAGGAGAGATAGAGCAGAGAGGCTGCCAGGTACCTGGCGCAAAGGGAGCAATTTCGAGGTTAAGTGCCTTGCTCAAGGCCTAAAACTAAAGGGTGCATGAAACTCAGGCTACAATACAACCATTCTGTTCTGCTCTAACAATTCAATTTATAGATTCTACATCAAAACAATTAGCTTTTATTGTTTCCAATGATAACGTCACCTTAAGTGGAGGAATGCAAACATGTTTTCAAATGTAAGGTTTTGAATTTGTTTGACATTTCTCAGTAATGACACCCAGTCATGCTATGCCATCAGTAGTAACTCAGATGTTAAGGGGGATGAAGCTTTTCCTCTCAAATCAGATATGCTTTGTTCTTCAACACATTTATCAATTTCCTGCATAATATATGTTTCTCACAATAGTTTTTTGTAAGCTGCACACAGGTGATACTGAGTCTTCTCGACTAATATAAACTACACCATGACTCCTAAGTTATTATTTCATATGTGACATATGTAAGAAAAGGGAGGGCAGAGTCAATTATATTGAGTCATTTATTTTATATTGGGTAATTTATTTCTCAAACCTATGATTTATGGAAGAGACAATGTATTTCTGATAAACTAATATTTTATCAAACGGTAAATGGTGAATTAATATAACATTTAGAATCATTGGGAAGGGGTTATATCCACAGGGACTAGCTCGCCTTTAACTTACAATAACATTTCTCTGCTTTGGACTGATGAGTATATGATTCTTGCATGTTAAATGACTAACACAAACCTTCAAAAATGATAATGTGCATGTGTCAGGAAGGCTCACAAATAATTCTGAGGGGGCCTATCCTATTTTTGTAATTAAATGATAATGTGCTAATCCATTATTTTGAGTTGTCATCTCTCAGAAAACATCCCTATCGGGTGTTGTGCCGATAACTAGGACAGCTCTCAAGGCCAAGGGTCAGAGAGAAAGGGTCACACTCTCCGGGTGCAGAGCCACGTGCAAGGAAGCACGAGGTCGTTGGAGATGAGAGGATGTTTCTCTACACCTTTCTGCTGAGAGAGGATTCTACTCAAAGAATAGTGTTAGAGCCAGTATTTTGATTTGATAAGAAAGGCCACCTAATTGTGACGTCTGTAGTCAACACACTATAAAGGACTACAATTCCCACGGCGCCTGTGCTAACGCCACAGTGATGGGCAACCTGTTGAGAGACGCCGTCGAGGAACAGTTTTTAACCGTACTCGTACACAAACTGTACAAGTACCCTTTAAGTTGTGAAGATAAGCATTATCAAGAAATAAAGAATACCTAAGTTGTGTTGTTTTGTTTGAGTTTTGCCTATTTCTTTGGAATATTGTAAGGCCTATTTTTCTTTGTTGCATGTGCAAAAGTTTGTTATTTTATTTTGAGCAAATACATCGCAACATCTTCTAAACCATCGGAGGCCAAGCAACACTTCAAACTGTGAGTACTTTAAGGAAAGAAAACGAGTTAGAACTGTCTGTTTAAGGCGTCTAGTGGCTTGGTGGAAAAACAAGGAAGGAAGCCACAACAAATAGATTTCAAAAATACTGCTGCTGGTTTATAAAGCTTTGAATGGTTTAGGCCCAAAATACATTTCTGATCTACTGCTAAATTATGAACCATCCAGATCTCTCAGGTCTTCAGGGACTGGTCAGCTTTATGTCCCCAGAGTCAGAACTAAACATGGAAAAGCAGCGTTCAGTTATTATGCTCCAAATATCTGGAACAAACTCCCAGAAACCTGCAGGTCCGCTGCAACTCTTACTACTTTTAAATCCAGGCTGAAGACTTTTCTTTTTGTCGCTGCTTTTAATTGAAACTGAGCCGTTGTGTTCATCAGTAAAGTGGAACTTATGTGTGAACTGCACTGTAACTTTTTATTCATGTGATTTTTATTCATGTACCTTTTATTCATGTATTTTTTCTTTTAATGTTTCTTTTATCATCTTTTTTTTTTTAAATGCCTTTGTCTGAATGTTTTTCATTTTTGTAAACCACCTTGAATTGCCTTGTGTTGAAAGGTGCTATATAAATAAACTTGCCTTGCCTACTCTTTCCCTTTCTGAGGAGATGGGATGCTTCTTCATCTTTCTGCTCGGTGGGCTCAAGCAGACAACCCTGCAGGACGAGCGAGGGCTTCAGAGGCGTCTATAATATAAGGTTCCTTGTTTCTTGGAGGAGTTTGATGTCTTCCTAACCTCTCCCATCACGGGGGGACACCTGGATGCGCCACTTGGAATACGAAGTTGCACTGCTTTCAACATTGATAGCAGAAGGAATGCAGGCAGATGCGACTCCGTTTCACTGGGGGATCATACAGTGCTCACTGAATGGGCCATACAAAGGCAGAGCAATTGGGGGGGTTGAAATATGGCGCTCTGATGAAGAAGAGTATGAGCCAATCAGCACCTCAGTGCTAATCTACAGTATCAGAATGCCTTTACACACCAGACATTCTGTGTCATAAAGAGAGGAGGAGAACGAGTCAGGAAGACTGACGGACATGTTCTTCCAGCTCTCGTACAAAGATGAACTTTGAATTGAATGACCAGATGTTAACAGATGTACAATTAATGATTGTTTTTTATATTTCCAATGACCAGACATGTGTTAAATAGTGGTGATTCATATATTATTGTCAGATCAGATTACACTTTCGCACTAAACAAAATAAATAAATAAATATTCTCAAATTATAAGGTATTGAATAATAAGGTATTTCTACTATTATCACAGATAATGTTAATATTCTTAATTGTCCAGCAATCAGGCTTAACAACAGACAGACCTAACATGATGTTTCTAGTACTGGATTTATTTCAGTTTTGGCCCAAAATAAATATTTATAATTCATATAACAATTACGTAGCATATTTGATCCTCAAATTAGAGAAGTATAATTCAAAGAAATTAATATTCTATATTCAACATTAGATAAACACAGAAGAAACCGTTCCAAGTATATTTGCAGGTAACTATGGCTAATAAGAATAATTAATTTGGTACAGATCAGTTGTAGCTTTTACAAATGTATGAATTAAAGTTTTAAGAATGTATAATCCTCCCTTTCCAGGTTTTTACAAAAGTCTTTGAATATTTGCCTAACTTTTCCTTTTCAGATTGTTAAACATTTTGAGAATTGTTTAACTTTTCACTTTAAGATTTTGAAATGACATAAGGATTGATAGTTTAAGTAATGTAATTATGTTACCATAGTCTTTTGATTTAATATTGAATGAAGCGTAAATATAATCCTATATTGAAGACACTGCAATTTTGCAGATTGATAAAATCACAACTGTGAATTGTATACCAGCTGGATCTCTTAGGATCCTAGGTTTTAAATGCTTTTGACTAGTGATTGCCTTGAAGTAAATCTTGAAGCTGCTTTTGATTTTATAGTTTGATAAAGGAGATTAACTAATGGTTAAATGTTAAAACATATTAGTTTAAAATAAATGTTTTTGCTATTATGTATCTGTGATTTCATATGTGTTCATTATTATGCTTTTGACAAAAGATGCTCCAAACACTGACGAGAGATGATTTTTCTATTATGATTGACTGTCTCAATCATTGTGATTGAATGTTTCAATCTTATTGTGTTGTTATTAATGTGATTGATAATGTGTAAAGCCCACACTCAATTCTGAAGATTCTTATTGATTTAAGTATTGAACAAATTATTATTAAAATAGGGTTTTTTAGGTTATCAAAATTGATAAAAAGAGAGAAACTGTTGGGAAATAATTTACCCTGCGTGTCCTCCTGCGCCCTCTGACAGAGTTGACCAACCTTGAGCAGCCGTTATCTCCCATAAGGAGGGGCTGCCCTAGCATTTATAGTTATTGTTGATAGTAATTGTTGTGGGACACCTGGAACACATCCTTCTCGGGGTGTAGATGACCCAGAGCCATAAGCGACAACAAATGTGATTCACTGTCCTCAGCTGTTTAGTCTACCTATTGAAGAATGTTGATTATTACACTCTGAACTAGTTAAAACCTGGAGCTACAGGAGGGCTCTTTAGAATTGATTGTGGCATCTCAACCGTGTGGTCAAACCGTGGCCCGTGACATGTCTTGTGAATTCTCCGGCCGAAGCTCCAAATAAACCGTCAGTGTTTGCCATCAAAGCTCCAGCTCTCCATCGTGTCTCTCTTTGAGTCCTGACTCCAATTACTTCAGAAGTTTCCCCCACACCGAGCAAATCTTTACTTGTTCTATTGGTTTATTTCTTTTACAAACACAAATACCTAATATTTTACTAGCTTTTGGAGCAGCCTTTTTGCCAGTGCAGAAAGGGATGCAGCTCTGCTTTTCATATAATCTGTTACATAAAGAGTTTTAATGCACTGTGGTTACTTGTAATGAAGTCAGGAAGCAATTGTGGAAATCCACAAAAATACTTTAAATTTATAGACTGTGAGATGACACGTTCCCTCTGGCAACACTTCAGACACACACACTCACAAAAAGACAGATGTTAATCAACTCACTCCTTTTATTTTAGCACTGATTAAATCATAGACGTCTTTCATTTCCATTATGAAACACTGCCATTTCCTCAAGGAAAGAAGGTAAGTGATTAATAAACAATTTCATTATTTGGATGTTATCCTGTGTATGCAGAGAGCCATTGTAATTTCCGACTGTCAAATAGACATATGGCTTTACTTATCATAAAAAACCAGCCGTAAAAGAGTCTCATTCTACTGCATTAATGCTACAATTTCTTCTGTAGCCATTATAAACACCATATGTTTACTGCAAAATACTGTATTATGAATATAAATCTAAAAGACGCCTTTACAAACACTGTGACATTCAGTATCTATAATTGGGGAATAAAAAACAACAACAGCCTTGCACAATACTTCTCCAAAGTCAGACGTGTTGTTAAATCGTCTTTGGGTGGTATGTCAGATGTTTACTCTACCGAGCAGATAGATGGTTTTACTGCAGGACACCGGCTCAGCAGTGTGACCAAGGACAACACGAGGTTATTAAAACCCTTTAACTGCCAGCATCACCATTTGGTAGAGCACATTTTGCGTCTTGATATCTTGTTGAAAAAAAAAAAAAAAAAAAAAGTTGAACTCCATCTGATTCAGCCAGTTCTACCCTTTGGTTGACATGTTATGCACAAAACAACCTCTTGATGTCACTGTGGTTCGAACAGAATGCCCTTCAGCTAGCTTCAACTGAGAAAGTTGGCAATGCTAAAAATCACTGCTGAAGAAATCACTCTTTTTGGTCAACTTTTGTAAGGTAACCATATCCTTTTTGACATATTTTAGTGACAGGGCACTGACTGAACATAATTAGATAACTTGATGCACAAAAAAAGTTTTAACAAGGGTGTAATTATTTTTTTGAAAATATGCTCAACAAATGTGTCGAATTGGCCTTTTATGGTAAGCTAGCATTATGAGTTTTTCAGAGTTTCAGAGAAGTTTTCCAATAAAATATGGTAAATAAATGGCTAGATTCATGGTAATATTACTAAATCTAGTACTGCCTTATGTGTCTCAGAGTGAAAAAGTGATAATAATTTATATAGCACCTTTCATGCATGGCATTCAGCCCAAAATTGCACACAGATGAGCAAGTTAGGCCAACACAGGATATAGACATTTGCTGTTAGGCCAGTGGTTTCCTGTTAGGCCAATTCAGCATATACAGTTAGATGAGCAAGTCATTTTTTTATCATGAAAAACACTTTACATTACTTTTTTCCATTTTTTTTTTACAATTACAATTCTAATTTATTATCTTTTATGAATATATCTGGTTGTATATATTGCTCATTTTCCATAAAAGAAACAAATGTATTTGAGTTTGTGTTTTATTTGAGTTTGATGCATACAAATACTGTACTGTATATGAACAATTTTTCCATAGCTTTTTTCTTGGTCCGGCAGTTAAAGGGTTAAGTAAATCTACTCAGCAGTTGTTGCCTTCCGCTTTTCTCCCCCTGTGTGATATGGATTGTTTTCAAGTAACAGGCGGTGAAAATGGCCATCTCGTTATTTTTAATGGGTGTTTGAGATGGGCTCCATTGCTGTGGAGCGCTGTAATTTGGATACCTGGGAAGAGAGTGGGATGAAAAGAAAAGTAAACGCGGGAAAGACGTCTCCATTGGGGTAGAGGTGTACTGTTGTCGCAGCCACGAAGAATGTATTCATGTGTTTTACTTTGATGAAAGATGTGCCGACAGACAGAGAAAGAAGGAGGGCTGCATGAGAGGAGGAACAAATAAAAAATAAGACTATATAATAAAGTTCAAATGCGTTTGAGGTCCACTAATTGTGTTTGCTTGTGGCTGTAACTCGGCCACAGCACATGCTAATTCTGATCATTTTTCAATCCCCACCCCTGCGATGAGGTGCACATATCTTCTATAACCCTAGAGCCGCCAGCAGCCCAGACTAAATGTCATTTTTTCACCGCGTTTTTTCATCTAGATTAGCTTTAATTAAGTCTCCTTGCAATGTTCCCCTGTGGCGGCTCTAATCAGACCACGGGAGCGTTGCCTTTTTCTCGCTTGTTTTGAGTGAGATCCCACAGCATCTGTTGAGCCCCCCCTGTCTCACTGTAACACCCCCTCTGTCAGTCTGCCCGCTCAATGGGAGGGACGAAAATCCACGGGCACCAGGGTGAGCATTTTGATACGGCAAAAGACAATCAGTGGGTGGTTGTCGTATCATTGATTAAGATTGGTGAGGTTATTACACTGCATGGATATGCACAGATGCTCCCTGATGAAGGCCAGGCAAACACACTGCCTTTTAATTCATAATAGTAGACATGCAGCGGAAACAATTTGAAAAAAGATGCTTGATTTCCATTTGAATACATCTTTTGTTTGGCATTTATTGTGTGTTGTGAAATACTTTAGGGAGAGTTACCTGGACATATATAATTGGTCAGCCAGCACTTTATTCTAATGACCCCAAAATATCACTTTTAACCAAAAGGCCATTTGTCAGACAGCTGTTCTACAAACGCCTCTTGTTAAAAATGCTCCTAAAATACACAATGCAACAGACAGGAGCATATTGCTAATTTTTATGAAGACTGACGTCATCAGGTATTCCCCTGAAGGTACATATCTCAATTTGAGAGCAGATTACAGTTTAAAGAGTGTGGAACCTTTGTCGTGTCATCCTCAGATAATGAGAGAAATTACCATATGATGAATGTATTTCTTCCATTCATCCTGTTTCTATCCAGTTCTCCTGCACAGTCGCTAGGCTACAATAAAATAATAGTATTAGACTGTTTCATCAGTGGTGGCTGATCAACACATCGCAAATAACAAAAAAACAATGTTTACTCCGCTTAGAAAACACCTTGCTTCTCTGCTTGCCACACACCAATTAAGGCATTCACCTGTGGTGCCCTACTAGCATCTATATAACAGCACCATACATAGAATTGTATACCCATAATGACGAAAAAAATAAATATAATTTTTGGGCATTTTGGGCTTGCCTATTGAGTAATTTAGAGTGCTCTCCCTGGTTTCCAATTCAATCTAACGGTTTATAACCTGTTTCTATTGATGCATATAACTCATATATAATAGAATATATTTTAAAGGTGACCTATCATGCAAAATGCACTTTTGTACGTCTTTTATACATGAATATGTGTCCCCGGTGTTCCAGGGAACTCACCAAGTGTCAGAAAACACAACCCTCTCTCTTTTCCTCCATACCCAAATCCAGGGTTGTGAGGGTTACTTTGTAAATGTAATCAGTTACTGTTTACTGAATACATGGCTCTGAAAGTAATCCGAATACAGTTACAGTTACGTGTCTTAATCAACGTAATCAGATTACTTTTGGATTACTTTTGGATTACTTTTTCCATCACAGATGGGTATGTTTTGGTGAACAGGAGACACAAAAAGCAAAAGGAAACTGAACGTGTTTTTACTGTTTTAATGGCTTATCAAGAGCACAACTGAAACATCACATCTGAAACGATGTAACACCATAATAAACCTTTTAGGGATGCAGATTGGGATGTCAGGAGTGAGGGACACGGCTTAGAAAGGGCGTGTCGCCTTCTGTCGTGCCAGTGTTGGCAGGACATGAATTAGAATGTCGAACTCGGACTTCATTTTAAGGACATTTCGGCCAGGGGTTTAGAGCTATATGTTTTTCAAACTGCCCCTTTTTTGGTCCATCTGCGGAGATAATTGGTTTTGTGCGCTGTGATGATTCGGCTGTACCTTTTGTAATGAATATTAAATATTGTGAGGAAATCTTTCCACCATTTATTCCAATAAGTTATCCAAAATGTATTCACTTCAGGTTTACGAAAGTAACTGTAATCAGATTACTCGTTTTTCAAATGTAACGCGAGCTGAATACAGTTACTTGATTTTTGTATTCTGATTACGTAACGCCGTTACATGTATTCCGTTACAACCCAACCCTGCCCAAATCTCTAAAAACGTGGTGCTCCGCCTATATGGCCAACTCTCTCTCACGGCCTGCCATTGCCTGCTCGAAAGCGCTGGAGACGCTGTAGTACATATGCCACGCCTATGTGAACAGCTGTGTCTGTGCTTTGGGGATGGTGTGGCTGGATAAGCTCTCTCCATGAGGCGCCTGACAGGATGGCTCTGCGAGTGCATTACACATGCCTATGGACGGGCGGGGAGAGCCCTCCCCACTGGGGTCCGTGCACACTCTACGCGGGCTATGGCTTTTTGTTAACACTGTACATATAAAGATCAAGTATCTTTAACTTAAACATTTTCATATCTCTTCAACTAGCTATTTTGTGAGCACAGTAGATAGATATGAAAATCAGGTAGATTTAACTTAAATATTTTTATTATCTCTAAACCCCAATATGAATTAAAAATTTCAATTGAGTAGTACTCAAAACGGAATGTCGAATACTTAAAACGTTTGTTGAAACCGATTACATCGAAATGTTTAGTTAATTGTAACTCAAAATCCCCAAGTTAACATTTTGACTAAACATTAAAAAGCACTTTAACACTGACAATTTAAATGCAAATTACTGTTTTATTAATTGACATAAACTTAACCAAACAATATAGATAAATTATAGCAAATAACTAACTTTTCAATACAAAATAAATTAAACAGTGCTAATGCCTTGACAAATATCTATGATATATATTTTTTAAAGTATAAAATAATGTATGGGAAACAGTCCTTCAACTTGAAGCTGAACAGTAACACAGTTTCCAAAGAACATATTTAAAGTGCAGGATGTAAACGGAGAACGTTGTGTGTGTGTGTGTGTGTGTGTGTGTGTGTGTGTGTGTGTGTGTGTGTGTGTGTGTGTGTGTGTGTGTGTGTGTGTGTAATATGTATTGTAAGGTATCAAAATGTATGTGAAAATGTTTTCCATCCTTTAACATTTACAAACAAACAAACTTGAACACTAACACATATTACAATGCATAGAACACATTTAAAGCAGCAGTATGTAAACAGAGAACATTGTGTGTGTGTGTGTGTGTGTGTGTGTGTGTGTGTGTGTGTGTAAAATATGTATTGTAAGGTATCAAAATGTTGTCCATCCTTTTTTAACATTTACAAACAAACCAACTTGAACAGTAACACTATATTACAATGTATATTTCAGATTTAAAGAGTGTGTGTGTGTGTGTGTGTGTGTGTGTGTGTGTGTGTGTGTGTGTGTGGGGCACAATGCCAGCGTCCAGCCACAAGGGAGTGTGGTGTGTGTGCGGGGCACAATGCCAGCATCCAGCCACAAGGGAGTGTGGTGTGTGTGTGTGTGTGTGGGGCACAACGCCAGCATCCAGCCACAAGGGAGTGTGGTGTGTGTGTGTGGGGCACAACACCCTTTATCTGCCAGTTGCTCCTAAAGAGAAAAAACATTGAAGGTTAGCTGGGTTGCAAAGTTTTCACAAAATGATCAGAGAAACACTATTTTCGAGCATAAAATGGCGGCAGGCGGCGCGCTTTCTTCTTTTGTTACCGCATGCATGTCTGGGCATGTTTTATTAACTTAGAGGCATAGAGGATTTACGTTAATTTTATCCACATTCATTTTATCCACTAACGTTGTACCATAACCGTGCGTTCTGCATGTTTTGTAAAAGCAAGCTAACTTGAAACCCATTGTAAAATGAATAGTCTAGTAGTTCAAGTTAGCTTGCTTTTACAAACATGCAGAACGCACGGTTATGGTAATTGTAGTGGATGAAATGAACTTAAATCCTCTATGCCTCTAAGTTAATAAAATATGACCATACATGCATGCAGTAACAAAAGAGAAGAAAAAAAACTCCCGCCATTTGCGGTTCGAATTTTCCAGAGAACTTTTGCAACACAAACGTTCCACTTTGAGATATAACTTAAAGCAATATAAAATACTGTCTTACAGGTTTAAATCATTTTTCAAGTGAGGCAGATATTAAATCTAGTCTAGCTAACAAGAGCTCAAATCAAACACCATGCGACACAAAGAACATTAGATGCAGAAATGAATAACAAATCATTTAAATACTGTGCAAAGGCAAGACGTAACTTACCAGAGTAGCGCGGTCAAATTCCGGCAGTGAGACTTGAGGGCACGGTGGACAAAGTATACTTCTGGAAGTTTGAGTTTGAGTGATTTCATCCGAGAGGAGCTATAATGGCGGACTCAAATGAACGCATGGATGAGAGCAGTGAGGCAAGTCGGGGGCGGAGCACATACGTGATGACGTCAGACAGATTCAGTAAAAACATTTGAGTACAATCCCCAATATAACTCAAAGTGGATGAATACTGTATACACAATATTACAAATCAGTTCATAGTCATCAGAACATTTGTGGTGAAATAACTTTTATACATGTTTGGGTTAAAACAACCCATATTCTTCAAGAAGCTTGTACTGTTCGTTCTTACAGTGTGGGGAACATGATGTGCAGTAAGCTCCATACAGAGTCCTCCGCACTATCTTTTCCATGCACATTCTACACGAGGTAAGCGTGTGTGAGTGTGCCTTATCCAAGCTGCGGCCACGACTTCTCCACGGATGACAACCGGATGGGAGGAAGTGGGTGTGCGGTGGCTGTTAACCAAAGGCCGGTCAGGGGCAGTGTGATGGGTCGATGTTGTTGGACGACAGGGCGTTTATACATCGGGGCTCCACCCACTGTACACTGAAAAAAAGGGGAAAGTGGGGTTGTTCAATTTGCAAATATGCAGTTAATACCGTATATGAGACAGAATTTATTCATGTTTCTCGTCGAAACATCAATCAATCATGTAGAACTATTTTAATCTTGAGGGGTGTACGTTCTATAAATCTCAATCATGTTAAGAAATAAGAAAAAAGTTATGTTTATTTCTGTAACTCCGCCCACTGAGCACATACGTCAGCAGCCGATTACTCAGCTTCAAATTATTGACAAATATTTTATTCACAAATCAAAATGGTCGGACTCAAAACCCTACTTTTAATAGTTTCGCAATTGGACTTGAACAATATGGCATTTTAATGGACAAGATGTAAAGCAGAAAAAATTGCAAAAAATCTTTAGTTGAAAAATTTAAACAAAGGGGGGGGGGGTGTGTCCACCATATTTTCTTCCCGCATCGGAGGAGTAAGCTGGTTCTGTTCCGAGGAGATCTCTACAAGGTAAACATTATTAAAAGTTATTTAATGCAGTGTTTCCCCTAGGATGGAATCATAGCAGCGCTGCTAAGGCACGTGGGCCCAGCATAATGTGAGCGTGGAGCGCGTGGAATTTTTTAGTGTGTGCGAAGTGCGCCCCACCAATTTGTTTCTATGTGTCTGCCAGCACAATAAAGGCTCTTGAGGCCTAGTACCAGGACCGGTTCTAGCCAATTTGCTGCCCTAGAAGAGATTTTATATATAAAGAATACATTAAAAACCTCTACAAATGAAAAATACACTACAAAAACAGAAACTTATTGACATAGGTAATATACGTCAACATGGCTTCAAATTTATCCAGTATTGTATGAACTTGTTTTAATTGGGGGGTGAACGTCACATCATCAAGGGGGGTCCGTGGGTATGCCCCCCGCGAAGATTTTTTTTTTAACATGTTAAAGTAAAATGCTTCAATCTGCACTTTGAGCACACAATTACTAGAGACTAGATCTAGGGGTTACAACTCTAAAACACCCATATGAAATATATCTCTCCAACTTAAAAACGATATTTTTGGTTTACTGTCCTATAGTATATGTTGGAATGATTTCAAACCTGTTTTTATTCATCCTAATAATTTTAAAGGAGTGCCTTGGAAATACGTGTTTACATAATTTGTAAACACATATTTGTTTGAGACCCACTGAGATAACTTAGACTAAAATTAACTATCTAAACACTCAGAGAGTCCTTTACCTCACTGAGCCTCTCAGTCTGACAGGAGAGCTCTCTTCCACCCTGGTTGTAGAAACATCTACTTCTTATATCCGTTAGCGCAGCCTATGTCTCCTATGCCAAAAAACGGCCCTGCTAGTACATACAGTGACAATGTCTCAAGATTTTGCAAAGATACACCTCTATTGAACATACAGTAACACAAATACTACAAATCCACATAACAAACAATCAAAAATGAAAAAGGGTGGCCACTTATTATTGTATAATAAAAAAAATATAAATATATATATCATTTTTTGGGTACCTGGCTGGGGCCCCCTAGCTGCGCCGCCGCTATTTGTATATAGGGGAAACACTGTAATGTCATCAAATGTTCACCTAGTTACAGGTTATCACAAGACGCATTGTTTACAAAAAGCTGAGTTCACATTTGCCATTACAAAGAGCAACGTAAATACAGCTGTCAATTTGTAAATATTGTCATTCACTGGTGTTAGGATAAAGCCATGAAAATGATAAGGTGAGTTTATATTGATTGACTTGTGTTTAGCGTGTTTTTATAGTGTGAGTATTTGTAGAGCGTAAGTCCGGCAGTTGCTTGTTTTGTGGTGGAACATGAGTGTGTTGCGCCACGGACCTGTTAGCGAGCGCACCTGTGGTTTGTTATCATTCTAGCTTGAGTAGCATGTAATGAAGTTGTTCCTACCTTTCTGTAAACTAATGGAAAATAAAGTGTGCAGTTCCATACTCAACACGCCTCCTCCGACTCCCATTCATCGGCTCTACACTTTACAATATTTAAAACTATGAACCTTGCCCAAAGTTATGCACATTAAACCCGAGCTCAGTGGGGAGGGGGGAGTCATAGCAGATGGATGAGCTTGCGGCATATTTGCGGTACGTCTTGTTTTTAAATGATTGTTTCATGTCTGCTGTCAGGCGGTGTAGAACTTTACTGCGTCGGTACGGCTCTGCATGTCTACTCTTGTGCCGACTTTTAGGGGCGCTGAGGCAAGTTGTGTCAAGAACTCCGGCACTCACTAGGTAGGACCCAATTGCACGACCCGGGAGACAGAGCTAAAGTATTGGTAAGATACTTTATTTTTCCAATAACACGATGAACAAAAAATGGTCACTCACTAATCTCAGGATGAGATGACAAAAAAAGAGACCAAAAGGAAACTCGCTCACGTAGTGAGGAACAAAACTTTTCTTGAGCACAAAAGAGCATAGACCTGACCATGGCAAGAGACAATACTAACTCACACTGAACACTGGGAGACTAGGCCACCAGGGTGGGTGGAGGGGGGTCAGGAGGACGGGATTTTGGGCTGACAGCCCAGGAGCACAGCGAAGGACCCGGAAGGGATCTCGGGCGGACAGCCCGGGGGCAAAGCAGAAGCCAAGAAGGGGGACTCGGGCGGACGACCCGGGGGCAAGGCAGAGTCCAAGTTGGGGGACTCGGGCGGACGGCCCGGGGACAAGGCAGAGTCCATGGTGGCGTGAAGGCCACAGCGGGCGAACTCAGGGGGACGAGCATGAGGGCGAAAGCAGCGGCAGGAAGAGTCAGGGGGCCGGGCCCGAGGGCGAGGACCAGACAGCTCCGGAGGCCGGGCAGGACCCGGTGTCGGCCGAACAGGAACCGCAGCCGGTGGGACAGACTTCGGCAGGATCCCCCACGGAAGAGGACCAGGAGTTGGCAGGACCCCCGACGAGACAGGTGATGGCGGGGCCTCCAACGGAACAGGACAAGGGGTTGATAGGACCCCCGGCAGAAGAGTTGTCGGCGGGACCCCCAGAGGAACAG
This sequence comes from Harpagifer antarcticus, assembly GCA_902827135.1. Classification (NCBI taxonomy): domain Eukaryota; kingdom Metazoa; phylum Chordata; class Actinopteri; order Perciformes; family Harpagiferidae; genus Harpagifer; species Harpagifer antarcticus. The sequence goes on along the minus strand of CADEHL010000159.1, from coordinate 1,478,460 downwards.
GACATGCGATTGGCAGTACCCCCGGCAGAAGAGTTGTCGGCGGGACCTCCAACGGGCTGGACACGGAGCTGGCAGGACCCCCAGCGGAACCTCCAACGGAACAGGACATATGATAGGGACTTGAGAGGGGACTTGAGAGGAGACTTGAGATGGAACTCGAGAGGTGACCTGAGATGGAACTCGAGAGGTGACTTGAGATGGAACTCGAGAGGGGACTCGAGGGGGAAACTGAGAGGTGGCTTGAGAGGGGACTGGAGAGGAGACTTGAGAGGTGACTTGAGAAGAGACTTGAAAGGGAACTCGAGAGATGACTGGAGAGGGAATTTGAAAAGGAACTTGACAGGGGACTCGAGAGGAGACTCGAGAGGGAACTTGAGAGGAGACTTGAGAGGTGATTTGAGAGGGCTTGAAAGGGTCGGCAAGCCAACAGGACACAGGAAGCTGGCATCGGCCGAAGAGCCAGTACTGGAGCCGAAACTGGAGTCGGGACCATGGCTACTGGGGCCGGTAGTGAAGCCGGAACCATGGCTGCTGGGGCCGGTAGTGAAGCCGGAACCATGGCTGTGTGGACCGGTACTGGAGCAGTCTGTAGGTGAGTGAAAAATTGATTCATCTGTGCAGTCAGCTGTTGTATCTGCGTAGAGATGATTTCCTGAAACTCTGCCTGGTGTCCTACCAGCTCTTTTATTCCCTGGGCGGCTATGCCCAGCTGTTCCCGTGGCGATAAATCTTCTCGCCTCGTGCTGACAGGGCGGCATGAAGCGTTCTTGGGTCGGCTGGGTCCATAATGGTGAGTTCGTTCTGTCAAGAACTCCGGCACTCAGTAGGTAGGACCCAACAACAACACTTTTCTTGAGCACAAAAGAGCATAGACCTGACCATGGCAAGAGACAATACAAACTCACACTCAACACTGGGAGATAGGGGAATTTAAACACATGACAACAAGACACAGGTGAAACCAATCAGGGGCGGGGCTGGTGATGATGAGCACAGGAGACACACAAGGGGTACAGGTGAACACAATCAGACACACCAGGGAAACTAACGACAGGGAGGAAAACTGAGGTTACCTACTGTAACCCCAGCTTCTATGAGTAAATGGCGCAGCCCTCTAAGGCTATCGCTATTGGGTAATCCCCCTGCGCCCCCGCGCAGCACTGAAAACTTGTAGTCCACGCCCACCCGCAAGGTGGGCTCCACCCTCGGGCCTCCTTCCGGTATAAATAGGAAGGAGGCCCGACAATCTGCTCCCATACAAAATAACTTTTCTTCAGTTATTCGTAGAGCCAGTGGGGCCCCGCACTTAGAGGGCTGCACCATTTACTCATAGAAGCTGGGGTTACAGTAGGTAACCTCAGTTCTATTTCGTATATATGGCTTCGCCCTCTATGGCTATCGCTATTGGGTTAAGGGCGAAGCATGATGTAGTCTGCGCTCCACTGGGTCCGCCAGGCACTAGAAGCACAGACACACCTGCTCAATAACACCCCCCTGCCTGTTGTGCCATGCGTAATGGCGCATCACCGTCCCTGGAACATAGCAAAACATGCCTATCTTCCCGACGGGGTGAAGGCTGGGAACAATACATACCGGCCGCTGTGAGAAAGTAGAGACGAAGATCCCACCTTGTCCAGCGATCATAGAGGGGGAACAGCAGCTCTCTGCGTGTCAGACAGGTAGGAGAGCGCCCAGCTGGATCCCTGACGTCACTCACTCTGACCAGGCACTCCGTACAAAGTGTGTCAGAGGAAAAAGGAACCTCATTCCTATAAGAGGGAAAAAGGGCCGCTCTCCGTGTGCCGAGAGGGAGGAGAGAGGCGCACAGCTGGCTCCCTGATGTCACTCACCCTGACAGGACACTCAGTACAGGGTGTTTCAGAGAGGAATGAGAGACATCCCTCAAATAAAAATGAATAAATGAACAGGGGGAAGACCAAGATGCAGCAGTGCAAATATCTTCCACTGACATTCCTCCGTGCAACGCCGTGGAGGAGGAAATTCCTCTGGTGGAGTGTGCATTGATGTTCTCCGGGGGCTCCACCCCAGAGGAGACATATGCCTGTGACACAGCCTCACACAGCCAGTGTGACAGCCGTTGTGCAGACAGAGGTTGCCCGATCGAGCGCTCTCTATAGTGCACAAACAGTCGCTGAGAACGGCGCCAGGCCACCGTGCGCGCCACATAGCAAGACAGCGCGCATAGGACCGAGGAGATGAGACGTGGCTTCTTGCTCCGACCTGTAAGGAGGGGGGAATAAGCCAGCCAGGGTGATCACTCTTGACCTAAAAGAGTTGTGATGACCTTAGGCATGAAGCCGGGTTAGGGCGTAAAACAGCTGAACTGCCATCTCCTTGGATCCGGAGACATGACGGAGCCACAGAGAGAGCAGACAAATCACTCACCCTTTTCTCTGATAGAGCCAAAAGCAGTATTACTTTGGCTGACAACAGTTTAAGGGGAACCTGATCAGGTTCAAATGGGGCTTTGCTTTAGTGCACGTAACACCAAAGCCAAATCCCACTGAGGCGCCAGTGTGTGTGACACAGGTCTGAGTCTCCATACTCCTCGCATACAACGGCTGCTGCGTTCTGCGAGCCCTTCGGTTCAATTCGCCGGGAATATACATTGCTCTGATGGAGAGCAACGTGTGTGCGCGCCCAGAACAGCAGCCGCCTGGCTGCGTTAAGAAGCTGCGCAGATTGTACTCCTCCCTGGCGATTGAGGTAGGCTGCTTCCATAGTCGTGGCCTGTTGTCTGTGCAAATCAACACATGTTTGATTGTACAGCAACGGGGCGACTCCCCCGTTCTTTTCCGAGATTTAGAAAAATAGCGGGAGTAAAAACCGCGCAAGACACTGTTCCTGGGATGGCTTAATTACCGGCTCTGCTTCCTCGGAGGCTCTCGTGGAGCAGACCAGGAGCGGGGGAGCTTCACTCCCCTTTGACTCGCCGCCGGGAGACCCTGTCTCTGGGGTGGTGGGGGAGCGGAGACGTGGGACGGAGCCCCTGCAGCCGCCGAAGGGCGAATCTGATGCAGAGGCGGTTGCTGTGGTCGTCTCTCCGCTTGCGGCCTCCTGTGGCCGCCGTGGACGACGCGGCTGCTGCGGGCGTTGGTGCCGCTGAGGACGCTCAGCAGGCTGGAGACAGCTGTACGCTGGCGAATGCCGTCCGCCTGTTCCGCGGTCGTCTTTATGGACTCCACCATGGCATGGAACTGGGGTCCGAACAGCACGTCCGGGCTGATTGGAGCGTCCAGTAGCACTTTTCTGGCCGTCTCCGTAACAGACGCCTGCTTCCGCCAGAGGTGGCGCTGGATCTGTGTCGACCCACGCGGAAATCCTTGTCTGGGAGACAGCAACGGACACGCACAGAATGAGCGCCGTGCTGGCCGCCTTGCTGGTTTCCTCTGCCTCGGTGGTGGACCGCTCTACCAGTGTCACCACCGAGTTGGAGAGCAGCGCGATGTTACTCGGCCGCAGCAGCAAGAGCTTCCGCTCTCCGCTTCCTGTCGCCCGAGGGGAGACGGGCGCATTGTGTGCATGCTATCTGCTGGTTTAGAGCCGCGTACGCGTGCTCTGACCCCAGGCAGGATTCGCATACTGCTTTTATCTCTGCTGGTCATAACTCATTAATGATCGTGTTACATTTTAGACCTTCGCAGCCAGTGCACGTCTCCATTGAAACCAATAGAAATTAACTTGCAACGCTGATGTGTATGGCTCCGTACAAAGTTGTACTCATTGCATTAGTATACTGTAGATGTTTACACTGGAGGCGCTCATCTCGGCCGAAGTCGGTTAATATTAATATTAACCTAAAGGTACATCATTAAATGGTAAATGTCGCTTAAGGAGCAGAAATGTTTTGTTTTATTTGTGTGTGAATAATGAAATAATTGATGTATTAATAATATGTTTTTCTGTGATAGGTAATTGGTGTGGAGAACATTGACCTCAGCCTAGCTTTGAACATTGTTCCGAAGGCTCTGTAGTAAATGGTGAGTATTCAAATGTTTTGTGTGATTTACTTGACTAACTTAAACTTCATCTTTAACACAATTGAAAACTAGTATTAGTCTGAATATTTATTCATAACATTTACATACTGCAAACACATTTTCTGATTTATAAGACAAAAGTTATTCAGAAAGTGAGAAGCAAAAGCCAAACATTCTGCGATAAAGCCTCCTTCACAAAAGGGATAATGTTTTGTTTGTTGAAATGGCTATAAAGGTCTTTCTTATATAATGTAGTCTTACATTACAGTAATACTTATTTTAAGTCGCTTTGGAAAAAAACGTAAACTAAATTCAATGTAATGTAGTAACCTGGTTGTTCTTCATGGGTGTACTTGATATAAAAAGTTATTCTCACTATATCACAACACCATTCAACAGCACCACAGATTCCATCCTCCAAAAAGAGCTTTTGTAAAAAGACCTCTCACAGAGTTTTAACAAAATGTATGATCACCTCCATGAAGGAAGGATTTATTGCAGGACTTGTGCATTCGACTGCATTTGATTTGGCTAGGAACAACCAAAAACCCTGATTTATTCATGTTTCGAGGAGAAACATGAATAAATTATGTCTCATATATTAACTGCATATTTGCAAATTGAACAACCCCACTTTCCCCTTTTCTCAGTGTAGGTGAATGCACGCATAGCATGATAGAGAGTAGTACCCATAGAGTCCAGTAGAGGGCTCTGCCTGTGCTTATATAACTAGGGTTACAACACGTAACCCCCCGTTTTCAAGCCATGTTATATATATATGGCCTTTGTCTCTCATGGCACTGATTGGGTTAATACGAATCGTGTGCATTTTCTTGGCAAGAGCTTTGACATTACAGATATAAAATTCCCTCACTCCAGCTCTAATTATGTTACTTTTATAAACCAAGTCACACATCTTATTCTCGTCCTGTTTCTGGGGAAGATTTGTGAGAAACAAAATACATATCGCCGATGTATAATGAACATGTGAAACAGAGTTGTGTCTCATTACCTCACTTAAAGAAGTTTGAGAAGAACATCCGACAGAAGTGTTAACTGGGAGTCTGTCACACTTGCATAATTAATTGCACAAATCACAAGATACTAAATCAGTGTTGGATCCCTAGTGATCGATACAAGTTTTATTGACAACTTTTGAACACTGTCATCCATAACATCAACACATATTTCTAATTATAATAGCAACTGTGTGCATAAACAGTGTGTGTGTTTCTCAAAATATAGGAACTGTTTTTTTTTGCCTGATTTCATGCCTTTATTGCTTGATAATTTCCTTTTTTGTGATTAAATGAAAGTTGGTCTTGAGAAGTGCTCAATTTCTAGAAGAAAGAGAAGAAAGGGCATTGTCTTCTCATGATTATGTTCTTTCTTTCTATTCAAAAGGATTAGACAAAAAATCCAATTGGAGACGGTTGGTAGGTTTGACGCCTTATCATTGCTCATTTCACCATGCATCAAATCTTCTGCTTGATATGCGCATTGTTCCCTTTTTATTTATAGGTCGGATCTAAATGAATTCATCTTTGATTCTCCCCAGCCTTCTTTCTGTGTGGAACAATGAGAGCATCTGAAATTAAAGTGTGATGAACATGGTTATGGGTTAACATTTAAGGGTAACAGTACAGGATATACTGACTTATAGGCATCAGTTTTTTTGCTGCTCCATGTTAAGGAGGAAAATAAAAGATAACTCTTTCTAAATAACATTCAGAGGTAAAGTCTAAGCTGTGTTTCCTTCTCATTATCGCCTGAAGCCTTTGTTTAAGTGCATGCTTCTCGCTGCATGGTGGGAATCATTAGTGGCAGAACAAGATGATGAAGTGACGAGCATCGACTTCAAATCAAGTCAGCTTTAGAGAAATTTCTCAGAGATCTCAAGAGAGTGTTTTAGATTCCACCTGCCGTGCTGAGGGACGCAAGCCAAAACACCCTCACACTTTCCACGCCTACACACACACACATAGTTCTGTATTAAATGGCATATGAAGGCATGTTTTTTCTACTTGTTGGCAGGTTACATATTTCATAGCAATTAGGAATAGAATAGCTTGAAGGGATGTGGACGCACAGGTGAAACAACTGCAGAGACCAGGGCTGTATACCCAATAACGCTCCACCACCTCTGACTGGGTCATAAAAACAGCATGGGCTTCTGGGAAGCAGATTAATGAGCACATCCCACCCACTTGTAAGCAAGAAAAAAAACGACACGTTTTCATCCTCCTCTCTACTAAAACTATTATCTCTTCTGGTTGAGATGCAACTTTCCTGATGTTATGTTTACGTTTTCATATCCCCCATCCCCTATTGATGAAACTTACAGGAACCCCCATTGCTGCACTGATACAACTGATATGTTGACTTGAATTAAATGAATTATGCCAACAAATGACACATAATTGTATTAGGTTAGTTGAAAGCAATACTATTCATTTTAAATAAATACTATTAAGTTCAACTTAATAGCCTATTATTGCTTTCCACAATTAAATCAAAGTTTCATTTTTCTGTGTGGTTTATTGTGCACATTAAACTGATGTCTGCCTTGAGCTCAATTGATATAAACTTTCCTTTTTAAACTTCAAATGAATTACAAGAGACAGCAAGCTGACATCTGTTGAGTGTATTTAGCTTAATGTTATACTTGATTTATACTGATTAATGCATCAATGTGTTTGCCACTTTACTTTTCTTCACTTTTGGTTTAAAGTTTGCCTGCGAGATGTATTGTTATGTAAGTAATTGTAATAAAGAAGATAACGGAAATGCTCAAGTATAGTACAGGTGGTTCAAACTGGCACCGGAGGAACACACAATAAATAGCTTAAACCTCAAGAATCTTTTTTCAATATTTCCCTACTTTCAATTTCAATTACACAACCCAAATCACCGACACTGTGACTCATCATCCAGGGGAATGTGGGATATTTTTATCATTCACCCCAACTGCTATACATATTTGTTTTTTGAGGATATTTTATAAAGATATTTTAAAATCAGCCATTTGCAGTGTAACACTTCAAAACCACAAACTTTAGAATATTCCTGATTGAATTCTGCAATTCAATAATAGACATTAACATTATTAACATTATTAACATTTTCAATCTCAAACTAAATAATTAGTGGATTACAAGGTTGTGCTTGTCAACAGTGAATGGCTACATCCAGCTTGCAAATTATGTTGGGAATTCCTAACTCTCTAATCACCTTAGAAAACCGAAGATGCAGCAGCACTGAAATCAATGCTGCAATGGCATTTTTGCATATCTATGTGTGTAAATCAAGAAACACTTATAATGTTCACATTTTGTATCATTTGTGCCAGAGAGCGAAATCAGGAAAGAGAACTTTGTGTGTTTCTCAGACAAAGATTTACTCCAAAAAACAAGAAAGGCTCTTTAGTTTCCCCTGATCTCTATTATCAACATGGCGATGATCTCCCGCTTTCCATTCAAATTCAAAAACAACAGAAAATTGCCACTCAGGGATGAACTCATTTTGGATAGAATTGGCAATTTTATTCAGCTGTATGATAACAGCATACAGTGTAAATCTTTTTCGCAGCACATACCAGTAATTTTCCAGGATTCTTTCAGTGTTGTTGTGGTGTTAATATTTGGCAATAGCTCCCAAACAGGAGGAAGAAAGAGGCAGACAGATTTAGATAGTGTGAAAGCTAAAATAAAAACAGAAGGGAGGGAGGAGGTGAGCGGCAGCGAGGGAGAAATCAGGATGATGAAGGACCAGGGCAAAGATTATCCCCAAGGCTTGTACCATGGCTCTGTTCCTCCAGCCTGAAGTCCCCTTTAGGAGTTTAGGGTCAGGCAGCAGCCCAAATCGATGGACCAAGAAGGGACCGAGAGGCTCCATGCTAATACCTGCTCCATGATAATATCGCCTGCTGAATCCCTGCTGGGTTAGTCATCCATCATCCTGCTGCTGCCACCAGCACTGATCGAGGAGGGAGAGATTGCACAGATAGATAGATGGCGGAGGATTGTTCCTGCATCGTTGCTGTATATCCCAGAGCTGATTTTAATACACGTAGTAATGGATCAACAGGAAGTCCCTGCCCTGTGTCTCTGGCCCTTCAGACAGAGAGATAAATGCCAGCCCTTGCAGACCTAGTGGAACAGAAAGATGTTAATCCATTTATCACATATTACTTGCCCCAGCCTTGGCGTCACAGGGCAGATACATCATAGTAGCTATTGATTGGCCCCCTGCCCTGACAAGGGCTCCTAAATTAGATATTGCATTCCTACGAGGGGGATATTCATTTTCTAACCAGAGGCCCACTTCCTTGAAATTGTTGTTTTGTCTCAACTTTAATTTAGTTTCATGAAAGGTTTTTCTGTCTGAAATTATGCTACATCTTCAGAGGAGAGCAAGTTCTTTGTGGTTGGAACACTCATTAATCTTAGAGGCATTAAGCAATTTCCCGCTCTGTCACAACCTTTCCAATGTTTTTACCACCACAGAAGCAGAAACACAATTTGTTGTTAATCACACTTTCTTGGTTGGATGAGGTATTTTAATCATATTCTGTTTCATATGTGACTGTTTACAGGCTGGTAAATAATAAAAAAAATGAAGAACACAACATTTATTAATAGAAAAGTAGAATTAGGCCTATAATATTATGAAATAGAAAACCCTGTCGTAATTTGTATCCGCTATTAAAAAGGCACGATTAAAACAAATAAGATAAAAACACAAAGCACAAAAGAAACTACATAAACGAAGGACCATAGTCAATGGGGAGGAATGAAACGGGTAAGATTAATAGGAAACGAGCTTCAAAAAGTGGGCATCCTTTCTGATAAACATCTTTTAGGGCAACAGGTACAAACAATCTTCTATAAATGCTTTTCTTTGTCTTTCTGTTTTTATTATTTAGCTAATTCAGGGTCCTGGTATTGTGCATGCTGTTTCACTCTCACACTGTCATGGTTTAAACTTTACATGATCAAAAGGTGTTTGACATCCATCCTTCAGAAATATGCCCAAATCCTTACAGTGTGTAATATTAATAACATCTGGCCTATTTGTAGTCTACTTCAAATACAATCCGTTTTTTATGTAGATTTTTTGTGGCAACAGATTACATTAATATAGAGAAAGCATTGAAGTGCTGCATGGACTTTCAGTGACCACACCTTGACATCCCCAGTTTTTACAAGGACCAGAGAGAGAGCACACATCACCCGGATTTTAAAGTCTCTGAAAACTTCAGAATCGATTTTCAAATACTTTTAGCATTTTTTAAAGCTCTTAATTTTCTTGGGCCTATGTATTTACCAGATTTGTGTTCAACCTATGAACCCTTTCCAACCCACAGGTGTTCTGTTACTGACCTTCCAATCATGCCTAAAGTAAAGACCCACGGGGAGGCAGTGGATTTTTATTACGGCCCCTCCCTGAAGACCTGAGGGCAGCAGAGAGCGTTCATACTTTAAGAGCGTACCCAAGACCCACCATTTTAATTTGGCTTTAGATATATGTATTTATTATATTTAGATTTTTTTCATATTCTTTTTTTTGATTTGATTTGATTGATTGATTGGATGTTTGATTAATTGATGGATTGATAGATCCTGTCCAATCACTAAGTTACCCGTCAATAAGTTCATGTTAACTCCTCTTGGTTAGTTTGTAAAATAATCACTGCGAACAGAAAAAGGACCAGAGTGTTACAGCCTTGGAAATGTTTTTACAACTTTATAATGATTACATTCGTCTGTTTGCATTTATTAACACTGAAGCAGTGGAAGCACCTGCTAGAAGACAACACTTCTCATGATGGGAACACTACGTCTTCATCTCTCACCTTGCTCTGATGTGCATGACTCTCTCTCTGTGTTTGTTGGAACACCTAGTGCTCATTAGAACATCACCTTCCCTCCAGCTACCTCTCTACGTTTTCTCGCTTTCAAAAATTACCTCATTAGCCCTTGTAGAATATATTACTAAGCTCTTAGCAAGGTGTTCTTCTCAGGATTTCCATGGCTGCTTGCACTGAAATATATTTTATACACAATGTATTCTCTTATCCACACTTGGCAGTGACTAAAACACATTATGCAAATGTTGGCTGGACACACATAAGGGGTTCAGAGTTCAGGTAGTGCAATGGGTTTATTTACATTTTCAAAGTATCTCTTATAAATTAGAGTAGACCACAACCTTTGCGGTCAGTCTCTTCACTTTGTTCCACTAGAGATAAGAGCCTGCTGTGGGTGTCAGTATATTTATAGTCACTATCTCTCGTAGAGCAGTGCTTTAACTGTTGCCACTCTAATCAGTAGTTCCCTTCTCTGAGCATTTAAACCGACCCAAGACTGCAATCTAATCACTCTCTCTGTCTCTTTTCCTCTCTCTCCAAATGAAGGAGATAAAAGGACATTTGGGATGAGGTCGCACTCATCTGTGTTTGTTTCTGATGACAGCGTTTTCCCAGCTTTTTATTCTATACTCACTATGCTTTCCGTAACATTGTGTTAAAATGTCTCATTGTGAGAAGATAAATGTAGTGCGGGCTATCTACGGAGGCCAGCAGGAAGAGTGAGGGAGTCTGTAAAGGCAAACATTTTTCTCATTAGTTCCCAGTTGAATCACTTAGCCAGTTGACTTCCTGTATCTCCCTGCAGCCCCGTTCACAGAGCTGCCCTTCAGCCATGTTTAAAGGCCACTGCAGGCTCTCTGTCTTGCCCTTCTCTTTTCCTTCTATCACCCTTCCTCCTTTGCTCAAACATGAATGGGGTTTAATGTATTGTTTTCCTTTTGAGGATTTCTGCATTTGTTTACCTAACAAGTACAGCAATGCCAGATTCTCTTGGTCTGTGGAGTTGATTCATTATGATTTTCCTCTTGTGACACATGTGATAATGGAAATGCTGAATAAGAGGTTATTGAAAACAAAGAGGGGGATGCAGCTGCTGTAATGGATCTGGACCTAATGATGAGCTGCAAACACTGCATTGTCAACCCAGTCTCATGGCATTTCGTGTTCACCAACACGATTTTTAATCTATTGATTCGTGTTCACCAACACGATTTTCCCCTTTTTTTCGTGTTGCACAGCACGATTTTAAAAGCAATGTATTTCTACTGGTAATGACGCTTATGGAAGCACGGCATTCGTTTGTGTCGACTGCCCTTAAAAGGCAATGTGAGCGTCCATTCTCATTGGATAACGGAGAATTGTACACCCGGAAGTAAGTATTCCCCTTACTGTCGATTGATTTTACAGTGATATCTGCGATACTCATCGACTAAAAAACACCAGATTATCCTTGTTAATTACACAACATTGATTGGTTTAAATTGTGTGCAATGCTTTTGTATTTTTCCCCTTCGATTCGGAGAAACAAATATTTTTTCGGAGTAAAGGAGAGCAGAAGACACTACACTACCCAGAATCCCCAGCTATCGTTTGGACTACACCATGTGCTCTGTTTGACAAACCCTGTGATAGTCCTCAAGCTCTGTGATTGGAGAGTGTGCTCCGAGGGTTACCCAAGCCTCGAACAGCACTTGAAATGGGATGGAACCACGGCAGACTGTCCAAAACTGGATTTCAACGGGTCCACCGCGTTCTGTTTCGCAACATGTTCTCTATCTATGGCACGTCTCTACTGGGAGTTGTAGTTTTAAAAGCCGTTTTCATATTTCCCATAATAAGAAGTTGCCAGTATTTAACTGTGTACATCCCTGGAGGTTTAGGGGATAGGAAACACTCACATTTAAAACATATAATTAATAAATGGGTGAAAATTGCTTGTGCCCATAATGGGCAGCATTAATATATATACACACATGCCAGCTAGGTCAGAAGAGCTTTATTTAACAGCTGGTCTTATGTCTGTGACCCCTGTTGTTAATTGATAACATTACATTACATTAATTGATAAGCCTGAAATATGCACTTGTCAAGGTTCAGAGGCACATTTTGCAAATATGGCAGTAGCCATCGATAAGATATACTTTATTGATCCCAAGTTGGAACATTTGCGTTACATCAGCATGTGTAACAGTTGTATGCAGTGGTGTTTATTTGTAAATCATTTAGTATAATCACACAAATTCTGTGTTTTATATTTAACAATTCTGTGTTCTTTATTTATTGATTGTTCAATACCTGACAAGGCCGGAGATGAAATATCTACATACATCTTATAAGAGTATAATACATTATGTATAATATCAGTTAAAATAAGTGCTTCAACATAGTTAACATTGCTGGAGGTATGCACAAATATTGATAGATGTCTTGTAATGCACTATTGAGGAACCTGCGACCCAAGTTTTTCATTCAATGCATAACTACACCATAGTTGTGTAGGCCTATATGATATGTCAATAAACCTTAGAAAATCTTGAAATCTTGAAAGGGATGTGCAAAATAGTCATTATATACAGTCTTTAATTAACTATTAGTAGAGAATAACGAGTAATGAATATACTTTATAGGGATCCTATTAATATCTAATAATAAAAATAATGAAATTCAATAACATGCTTTAACCACCAGGTGTCCCTTTCTGTCAGCTGTGCACCTTTATGGTGTAAATACAGCCTATCTACCAATTGGATCAAATATAAAAGTCAGCCGAATTAGTGTTGATACTGCAAGGAGACGTATTGTGTGAAAATAAATGTAAGATGTTGTTTAATGGCTGATATATTTATGATCCACGTCACGTTTTCAGTTCCTCATGTTTGTCTAGAAGTCTTCTCATCAGGACTCTATAAATACAGAACTACGGCAGATATGTAATATTTAATGCAGCCGAACCGTGTATTACAATGCCGTTATGTGATGACTTTCAAAGAGAAAAGCAAGCACACTCGGAATAAAGTATATATATTTTTTTTTAAAATGTTTTCGGTCTGTTTCCGGTATTTGTTAATGACGATGTGCTGTGAGATGTGAGACTGTAATTGCACAGGGGAAAATAACGTAGGCTATCTTTAGATGCGGATTTTGTTAAACTAATATGTTTGCGCTGTGGACCAACACTATACATTGACGGGGAAGGGGGTAGCAATAAAGATAACACCATTAAACAGTTACACAACATAACAGAAATAATATCGATAGCAGCGTCCCTAGCAACCACCTTGGTAACAATGAAAACTTCCTGAAGTAATCTTCGTAATAACTAGCAAACTAAAGATCATGTACATCCACTGCACACACAATCTGAAATAACAACTCATATTTCTCGCATCAAATGACATCAAAACGCATTTTAATGGCCAAACTAACTTTAAAATAGGCATTTTCCACCGAGAATAAAACGAAGCCAGCCATTGGAATGAATGGTGAAAAAAAACGGGGTTTGTCAAACAAAGCACATGGTGTAGTCCAAACGATAGCTGGGGATTCTGGGTAGTGTAGTGTCTTCTGCCATCCTTTTCTCCGAAAAAATATTTGTTTCTCCGAATCGAAGGGGAAAAATACAAAAGCATTGCACACAATTTAAACCAATCAATGTTGTGTAATTAACAAGGATAATCTGGTGTTTTTTAGTCGATGAGTAGTGCAGATATCACTGTAAAATCAATCGACAGTAAGGGGAATACTTACTTCCGGGTGTACAATTCTCCGTTATCCAATGAGAATGGACGCTCACATCGCCTTTAAGGGCAGCCGACACAAACGAATGCCGTGCTTCCATGAGCGTCATTACCAGTAGAAATACATTGCTTTTAAAATCGTGCTGTGCAACACGAAAAAAAGGGGAAAATCGTGTTGGTGAACACGAATCAATAGATTAAAAATCGTGTTGGTGAACACGAAATGCCATGAGACTGGGTTGGCATTGTTGAAACTTTAGTTCTACTGTCTGGCAAGTGTTTTCATGATGTGAAATTTTGGCTTGCATAAACATCGCTTATAAGGTTGCTTACCTGACCGTTCAAAGCTAGCAGTTGGATTAAAGTCACTTTTCACACTTTCCTAAATGACTTCAAATGTTGTGGTTCGTACATTCTGCTTTTATACCACAAACAAACCATATCAAAGTCTGCTTGGAATGGGATAGAAGTCTACCTTTTCAGATGGTCTAAGCCTGTATTTTTAGTCCATATCAGAGTTTGACTGGCAACTCAAAGGGAAGATGTAGTGAAAAAGGAACGATTTTCTCTACAAAATGACCATTTGTATATCAATTTCTCAACTGGTGTTACCTTGAAATCTCGAAGAAAACTTTTGCAGTATAATCCAGGTCTCATTAATTGGGAGAAGCCTGCAACCTAGTTCAGGCAGTCAACTCGGGCACCGATAATACATTGACACGTAACGCGTCTTGCCCCCCTAAAACCAACCAAACACATTCTCCTAAATCTGCCGCTCTCGTTAAGCTGCCGGATCTGCCTGCCTCTGCCTCGCTAATGCTGCTGCTTCCACGTTGCTGCTGCTCGCCAGCCCCCCCACCACCCCAGCATCCGCCTGTGGGCTCGGGGGATAGTTGATTTTGGGGAGTGATGAGGCCAGAGCCTGGACGCCAAACTCAAACTATATGCTGCTTCTATAAACATATCAATTCAACACGCGAGTTGTCTGACTTTACAAAAAAAAAAAAATGCATAAACAATCTCATACTTGTACAGGTGAACTGTTCTTACCTCCAATTCAGGACGAGTCCGGAGTGTTTTACATTATGTAAGGTTTTAGTGATAATGTGTTTGGTAAGAAATGAAGAGACGTACACCTTCAAAAATAAGACTTCGATTAGACAGCACAAGTTGTGTGAGAGTTTGTAAATCGATGTTTAGATATAAGTAGGTGCCCCTAAATGTAGCCCGGATTTACTTCCATTAAGATGAAGGTTTTTCATTGGTATGGCAAGGCATGCAAGAATTTAAGTTTCCACAGTTTTATGGTGAAAGTATTTAATAAAGGCAAAGTGTGTGGGCTAGCTCCTGTTTCAACCTGACATTACACTCACAGATCCTGTGAGGTCTATAAAAACATGTTCTGGCGTGGAAGAAGAACTGAACTGATCTGCAATCACTCCTGACCTAAAGACCTTCCAACACTTCAGATTGTGAGCCAGACCTTAACGTCAAACATCATCACCTGATGCCAGGTTTTAAGAACTGGTTGAAAGCCTTCCCAGAAGTGTGTGCATTGTTATAACAGAGCATTAATGCCCACCCACGGTTCTGGAATGAGAAGTTCAACAATCAGGGAAATGTCCACATGTATCCTCCTGGGACCCAGCCCATTGAAAATGTCCACTGTTGTGGACATTTTGTTAACATGCATCTCCTTTTACTCTTTTGAGCTACTCTATCAATCCCTGATGTAGTGTAAAGAGGACACCCTGGTCTTTCCAGTGATATGTCATTGGTTAAAATTACATGCTGGGAAGTTCCTCTTTCTTTTCATCCAAAATGGCTGGCATACGAAAATTGTATAGAAGCAGGAGGAGAAGTCAAATATTGTTGAATAATTGTCATTTTTACCATGAAAATCATATATATTCTTGTTTATTAACATGTGAGGAAGATGCAGGAGGCTCCATGAGCACACAGATAGATACATAGAGACAGATAGGGACGAGCTGGAAAGACATGGCCCCCTGTGGGCCAAGAGTAGCACGTATGTCTTATTGTTGTTTTTATTTTAAGTGGAGCCATGAAAAATGAGAATTGCCTCAGGAATGCAAGCTTTGTTTCTATGAGCAAGGTCAAATGGAGACCACATCCATAAAACTAGTCAAGATGACCCTACAGCCCGTGCTGACTGGAGTCAATGAGGTACTTTTCCACTACATCGACTACAAAGTCTTTGAAGATCTGGAAAGATTCACCAAAAAACAAGCTAGTTTTGTATTGAAACAGTAATATTCAGATCAATTACTTATTCATGTTTTAAATAAAGGTAAATGTATTATTGTATTAATATCACTCTATAACCATAATACGTTACATAGTCCATCTGTTAATTTTGGCTATCTTTTCAAACTAATATGGTCCCGACGTCCTCTACAGTGGACATACTGTAACATTTTAAAATAAAATAAAAAAAGTCTAAATTGCAAGATGTTTTTTTAACCCTAAATAGGTAGGAAATCACAAAAAAAAGAAAATTGGAAGACACTTTTTTTCCTCGGGTACATCCTTTGTTTGGATTTCCTCATACCTTTGGTCATGCATTTCTAATATTTAGAAAGAAAAGCTTTCTTTACATTATTTCTCTCTACCACTGTGCAATGTTTACTAAGAAACTTACTAAGTTTGTTTTCTAGAATTTCTCCTGGGGCAGAAACAATGTCAACAATGACAATGCAACCCATACCACACACAGTGGATTAATTAGTCATCCAACTAACACACCCACTGGTACTGTATCCAACAACACGTCTTCCAAGTCATACGAACAAATAGGTTGATTGTTCAAGTGCTTATTACGACCTATACGACCCGTTCGAGTCCAGTTTTGGATAGTCGTGCCGTGGTTACATTCCATTTCAAAGAGCTGTTTGACACTCGGCGTAACCTTGTTGCACTGCCACTCAAACATCCAATCACAGGGCTTGAGGAATGATCACAGGGTTTGTCAAGCAAAGCGGATGTTGTAGTCCCAAACGATAGCTGAGGATTCTGGGTAGTGTAGTGTCTTCGGAAACTCTGTAGTGTCTAAACTCCATTTGTTTCTCCAAATCGAAGGTTAAAAACACAAAAGCATTGTACACAATTTAAACCAATCAATATTGTGTAATTAACAAGGATAAACTGATGTTTTTTAGTGGATGAGTAATGCAGATATCACTGTGTAATCATTTGACAGTGAGGGGAATACTTCCGGTTTTATTATGAAAACTTCGAGACCGGAAATACTGTTTTCACCCCGTAAGGGTTGACGCCAACTTTACATGGAGGCTGCGGAAGTATACTACAGTACACGTTCTCCTGGCGAGACCTCAAATCATCTTCGTAATATCTATCAAACTATAAATCCTACACATCCACTGGACGTCAATTCTAAAAGTACAATATACACTTCTCTAGAAATCTAATCAAACAGCATTTTAATGGCCAAACTATTCCACAATTTAGAATTTTCCAGAGAGGGTTATTTATGAATAAACGACCCACCGGAGCGTTTGCAATCAACGGGGGCATGTTGTTTCTTACACGACCACTAGAGGTGCTACACTTTAAAACGTGACTATGGGTCGTAATAAGCTGCTGAACAATCAACCGTTTTTTGTAGGAGGACACAGGACAGGCTGGTATCCAAACATTAAAGCCTGTACGGCCGTATACTATAGAATGGGTGACATTTCTTCTCTCTCATGTCCTAAAGGAGAAAGCCTATAGTTTAGCAACAGGTTTGTGTGGTTATAAGAGAAGGTTGTAAAGTTGGTAATGGGCTGAAGAGGCCAAATGCCAGAGATAATCCAATGGTAATTAAATGCAACACTGCCAGAAAGGAAATAAAACAGTGAGAGTGAGTGGGCCAGAGGGAAGGGAGAGAATAAGAGAGCAAGAGTGATCCACTGTTGATTTATCTGTCTATGTTGTTGGACAGCGATCTGTCTTCCACTCGCAAGATCAATATACTTAGGGGATACAACAGTTAATCATGAGACAGACAAGGATTTGTGAGGGAAACACACACACGTATTTGATTAAAACGGGCCAATGACACACACAATTATGCAGACTTGTTTGAGCTGACACCAGAGTGTGTCTGTCACCAGAGCTGGGCTTGAATGACTGAGACTTTAATTCACTCGCAGTGCATTAACCTGTCAGAAACATGTTAGTCTTAACACCTTTAATAGCTCTTTAATTTTCAGATAAAATCGCTGTAATTTCAAAATCTGTCCATAACCACTCAAGATACATTTCAGCACCTGTGTCACTAAGGTATAAGCTTGATCTCCCATGATTAGCTGTCCCTTTTAATGTCAGGGTAAAAGTATCCATCCATCATATCCCCCGTTAAATAATGTTAATCATGCCCAAGTTACTTTTATGCTAATGACTGCAGGTTGACACATTCTGGTGTAGATTCATTATTTCTCTGCCCTGTGACAGAGTAGACAGAGTAACATTTATTTGAATGTCTTTTACAGGGTTTGTTCAGCTTTTGTTTTGCTAATTAAATCAGAAACCAGGAGTTAATTAAGTGGGAATACTGACACAGCATTCCAACTATCTGTTATGCTACGCACGAAATTCTTTATTATTCCGCCGGGTTAAATTTTGCGCTGCTTCTTCTCCCACATTGAACATCGCAGAAACTCCGTTCAAACATCAAAACGTTCAGCTCGGTCGGGAATCAATGGCAATTACTTTTATCATTCATAACTTTCATAATTCCAGAGATACATCCCATAATACATCCCATTTTAACATAGAAGTCAATGGAGAACTCTTCAGACTTCAACAATCTTCATGCAACTTCAACTGCTAACTGCTCCTTCTTCAACTGCTAACTGCTCCTTCATACTTTCACTCAGAAACCTCATTCCAACTTTGAAATGTTACATATCTTTCTGACATTATTCGAGTAACACAACTTTTAAATCTGATTCTTACTTTTACAGATAGAGGGCATGAAGTGACAAAGACTTTCAACATGTCTCCATTAAACCCCATTGTAAGTTCAGCCTCACTTTCCCCACCACAGCAGCCGCACACCTTTAGTTAATCTGCCAAAAAGGCCACATTAAACCCGAAAGTACACAAAAGGTACACTTCAGATGCTCAACTTCCTTGACATGCTTCATGCTTTGAAATTTCACCACCGGTATCTGTTACGGTTCTTCAACAAAACGTTCACATGTAACAGGTTTATCTTTCATTCAGAACAATGAAAATGCTTTCCTCTCACTGATAACCATGGAAACCTTTGATCTCTGGACACGTCGTTAGCTCAAATATAAACACCTGTGTCATGGAATACGATGATGTCATAACTCCAATTGACATAATTAGAACAGCAGACTTCAGATAATGGTTAATGGTCCAGCCCTCAACAGCTCTACGTCAATTATGGGGTGTATATGCCGTTTCCATGGAAACCATGAAACACGATGTCGCGGTAGCTCCAATGGACACGGTCCGGTCGTCCCACAATCTTCACCTGTATATCACCTCTCCATGCCTCAACAGCTCTACGTCACATCTGACATCTCACCATATGCCGTTTACATGGAAACGCATCCCTCGCCATAAAACACAATGTTGTCGTAACGCCTATGAAAAGGGTCAAAACAGCACCACACTTCAGATAATGGTTAACAGCCCAGCCCTCAACAGCTCTACGTCAATTATCGGTTTCATCAGATGCCGTTTCCATGGAAACACATCCCTCGCCATAAAAGACGATGCCGCTATAACTCCTATGAAAATGTTCAAAAAGTGCTCAAACTTCACATGTGTGCTAACAGTCCAGCCGTGAAGACATCTACGGGACAGTTTTGAGATTTCTTCAAATGCCGTTGCCATGGCAACACAATGCTCGCCATGAAACATGGTTTTCTCATAACTTCAGTGAAAATGCTCCAAATGGCCCAAAACTTCACAGGTTTGGTAATGATGCAGCCATCAACGCATCTAAGCGTATTATGGGACGTCATCAAATGCCCTTGGCATGGCGACAGATCATTTGCCATCACGTTTGCAGTTCAAATATTCTTTCCAAGCCTTTTTACTTTCTTTTCTTCTCTCATCACACATTCAAGCCCCCAGTGTTCATGTATCATTTCAATCTAAATTCTTAACTTTCTTCTTACACATTACATTTCAGCATAGCAGTTTAACGTCAGCTTTTCAGCATAAAGCATTCCCACTAGCAATTTCTTCAGGAATTGCATTCTCTAGTTTGAACATGTTGTTCTTGTTTTACTTTGATGATAGTGATCCCGACTGAAGGCCATGTGTTCAACCCACACAGGTGTTTTCACTTATAGTGTCTGATTACCTCTCATGTGAGGACTGTGTGGGTGTGTACACACTGTGTTTGATTGACACCTCTTTGATCATTCTTATTGGTTTACTGTGGTAGGCGCTTGTAATTGTATCATGAGCCGAGGTCTAATTAACCAGATTAGTGGAAACAGAAACATCTAATTGGGTTCATGGGGTGTTTAGTAAATAAATACATAGGCACCTTAAAAGTTGCATTAACTCACTCACATAATGGTCTTGTAAAGAGATGCATAGGGCAATAGTATCCTTTATAGCAGTGGTTTCCAATTTTGTCTTAAGAGACCCATTTCTATCATTGGTTTTAGTGACATATTTAATGGATTTTTCATAATATTTTTAATGCATGATAATAACAGTAGCAATATCTGGAGGACTTTTATGGATTATTTGGATGAGCACATTATTTCCTGTAAATATTTAATCTGAGATTAATTTCCCCATTTGTTTTTCGAAACTTTTAATAAATGTCAGACATTTATAGGGTTCTTTTACTGTATAACAAATTGGGTGAATGTGTCTCCCTGATGCTTGGGGCTTTGTTTTATTACCTCTTTGGTTGTTTTAACTGCATCCTTTTTTAAATGTGATTCGAGGCGGTTTGAAACCGCTTATGATGCCAAAAACAAAACCATTGATAAACTCTAGTCTAGTGGGCAGCTGTGGCTCAGTGGATAGAGTGCTGGACTTCGAATCAGGGGGTAGCAAGTTCGAGTCCCACTGCAGTCAGCATGTCATTGCGTCCCTGGGCAAGACACTTCACCCAAATTGCTCCTGTGGGGGTTGTCCATACAGCACTGAATGCTTTGGAGTTGAGACCAGGAGTCGCAGTCTTACACGCTTCTCTGCGCTCTCTCCTAGGCAGTCATCCATAGGAATCCCGAACCCAATAAAATACCCAATATTAGCGGTGTGTGTGTCTGTCCAAGGACAATTTAAGGTAAAACCTAATAGAGGTGTCATACATAATAACCTAATAAAAGTAAATGTAACAACTACTATAGTGCAACAAAACAGGAATATTAAATGTGGTCTCTTAAACATAAGATCTCTAGCATCTAAAGCAATATTGGTAAATGATTTAATATCAGATTATAATATTGATATATGCTGTCTCACTGAAACTTGGTTGAGACATGAAGAATATGTCAGCATAAATGAGGCCACTCCACCCAGCCATATCAATACTCATATTGCCCGAGGCGTGGGCCGAGGAGGTGGAGTTGCAGCAATCTTTGACTCAAGTTTACTTATCGATACTAAACCAAAATTAAATTATACCTCCTTTGAAAGTCTCGTTTTTAGTCTTACGCATCCGACCTGGAAAACTTTGCAGCCAATCTTATTTGTTACAGTGTACCGTGCACCAGGTCCTTATTCAGAATTCTTATCAGAATTCTCTGAGTTTTTATCAACTTTGGTTCTTAAAACAGATAGAAGTAATTATCGTAGGTGACTTTAATATTCATGTTGACGATGATAAAAATAGCCTTACTGTTGCATTTAACTCTATATTAGATTCTGTTGGTTTTTGTCAGAGTGTAAATAAACCAACCGACTGCTATAATCACACTCTCGACCTTGTTCTGACTTATGGTATTGAAATTGAGCAACTATTAGTCGAACCGCATAATCCTGCTTTATCCGACCATTTCTTAGTAACTTTTGAAGTACTGTTACTAGACTACAAAGCATTAGTCAAAAGCTCCTGCAGCAGAAACCTATCTGTTAGTGCTATAGCCAAATTTAAGGAAGAGATTCCACCAATACTTAACTCGATAGCATGTCTGCATGTAGGGGAGGAAACTTATACAAAATGTCCACCACCCCAAATTGATCATGTTGTTGATAGTGCTACAGATGCGCTGCGAATAAAATTAGACTCTGTTGCTCCTTTGAAAAAGAAGAAAATAAAACAACATAGATTAGCTCCATGGCATAATGCCGAAACCCGCAAAATAAAGCAAAAGTCGAGACAACTTGAAAGGATATGGCGTTCCACTAAACTTGAAGAATCTCGTTTAATTTGGCATATTACTCTCAATGAATATAAGAAAGCACTGCGTAAAGCGAGAGCAGCCTACTACTCTTCATTAATAGATGAGAATAAGAATAATGCAAGATTTATTTTCAGCACTGTAGCCAGGCTGACAGAGAGCCATAGCTCGATTGAGCCTTCTATTCCCATAGCACTCAGTAGTAATGATTTTATGTGCTTTTTTAACGATAAAATTGTTACTCTTAGAAAAAAAATTAATGACCTCTTGCCTTTGACCAGTATAGTGTTATCAACTCCCGGAAACGTAAGTTCTAATATTACACTAGATAGTAAACTAGAATGCTTTTCAGCCATAAACCTTGAACAATTAAATTCAATGATTCTCTCTTCTAAACCATCAACGTGTATCTTCCGTTCCTCTCAAAAATTCTTGAGAAAGCAGTCGCAAAACAGTTGTGTGATTACTTAAAAAACAATGATTTATTTGAAGATTTTCAGTCTGGCTTTAGAACACATCATAGCACAGAGACAGCTCTGGTTAAAGTCACAAATGACATTCTAATAGCCTCTGACAAGGGACTTGTCTCTATTCTTGTTTTGCTCGATCTCAGTGCTGCATTTGATACTATCGATCATGATATCTTATTGCAAAGACTAGAGCACTTAGTTGGCATACAGGGAACTGCTTTAGGCTGGTTTAGGTCCTATCTATCTGAACGCTCTCAGTTTGTACGTGTCAATGATGAATCTTCCACGCAAACGCAAAGTTAGCCATGAAGTGCCACAGGGCTCAGTGCTCGGACCTATTTTGTTCACATTATATATGCTTCCGTTAGGCAATATTATAAGGAATCATTCTGTAAACTTTCATTGTTATGCGGATGATACTCAACTATATTTATCAATCAAGCCTGATGAAATTAATAATCTAAATAAAATTCAAGACTGCCTCAAGGACTTAAAAAGCGTGGATGACCTTAAACTTTTTGATGTTAAACACGACCAAAACTGAAGTTATTGTACTTGGCCCGAAGAATCTACGAAACAAATTATCTAAAGATATACTAACTATGGATGGCATTAATTTGGCCTCCAGTGAGACTGTAAGGAATCTTGGTGTCATATTTGATCAGGATTTATCCTTTAACGCCCACATAAAATCAATTTCAAGGACCGCCTACTTCCATCTACGTAACATTGCAAAAATCAGGCATATATTGCCTCAAAACGATAAAGAGAAACTAGTCCATGCATTTGTTACTTCAAGGCTGGATTATTGTAACTCTTTATTATCAGGGTGTACCAAGAAGTCAGTCAAGTCGCTTCAGCTGATTCAAAATGCTGCAGCTCGTGTACTAACCAGAGTTAGGAAAAGGGACCACATTACTCCTGTTCTGGCTGCCTTACACTGGCTCCCTATAGAACACAGGATAGAATTTAAAATTCTTCTTCTCGCCTACAAAGCCCTTAATGGGCAGGCGCCATCTTACCTTAAAGAACTCATTATACCCTACTGTCCTACTAGGGCATTGCGTTCCAAGAATGCGGGGTTGTTGGTTGTTCCTAG
This sequence comes from Harpagifer antarcticus, assembly GCA_902827135.1. Lineage (NCBI taxonomy): Eukaryota > Metazoa > Chordata > Actinopteri > Perciformes > Harpagiferidae > Harpagifer > Harpagifer antarcticus. The sequence continues at coordinate 1,454,915 of CADEHL010000159.1, read as the reverse complement.
AGTCTCTAAAAGTACAATGGGAGCCAGAGCCTTTTCTTATCAAGCTCCACATTTGTGGAATCAGCTTCCAGTTTGTGTTCGGGCGGCAGACACCCTATCCGTTTTTAAGAGTGTGCTTAAGACCTTCCTTTTTGATAAAGCTTATAGTTAGGGCTGATTAGATTCAGCCCCTAGTTTTGCTGATATAGGCTTAGTTTGTTGGGGGACATCTTACTTCTTCCTTCTCTCTGTCTATACCTGTGTACTCCCATGTTCCGATTAACCCAGCTCCCCCAAATTTCTTTATTTTTGGTGTCTATATACGCTGGGATCCGGAGTCATGGATGATCCTGCGGTCCTGTGTCCTGCATCGCGAGCCCTGGATCTTGAGTCGTGGCTGTGGTCCTGGATCATAGGTCCTGGATGGATATCCTCGTGGATTCATCTTCCTATTATACACACATGCATTTCCAAACATTTGGACTACCTATGTTGCAAATGTATTATCTTTTCAATTTACACACGGCATCTATTGCACGTCTGTCCGTCCTGGGAGAGGGATCCCTCCTCTGTTGCTCTCCCTGAGGTTTCTCCCATTTTTCCCTTTAAACTGTGGGTTTTCTTCGGAAGTTTTTCCTTGTACGATGTGAGGGTCTAAGGACAGAGGGTGTCGTATTGTCATACTGATATTCTGTACAAACTGTGAAGTCCACTGAGACAAATGTAACATTTGTGATATTGGGCTATATAAATAAACATTGATTGATTGATTGATTTAGATAAAAGCGTCTAACAAATGACATGTAATGTAATGTCTAGTAGCCTATACAGAACTGTTCTTACCACTACTCTCTAAAGCAGGGGTAGCCAACACGGTGCCCGTAGGCACTTAGTTGCCCGCTGGGGCAACGTGAGTCGCCTCGGGGCATATTCTAAAAATAGCTCGCCAAGCAAATCCAAAATACACAAAACAAAAAAGGAAATGTAATTAAAATAATCTACCCTATGCATAAACGAAACCTCAATCATAGCGAACTATATACTTATTACAACTCTATATTTATTTAACACCCCTCCTCCCCCCACCCCCACAATGACTATCGACCAATCACGTTCTTGCTTGATTTGCGGGACAAGCGTTGCAGTCGGGGAGAGAAGCAATGTGGAACGGCAGCTCACCGCTTCATAAGGAGTGTGACCGTGATTTTCCTTCTGGCAGAATCTACACAACACATCAGCCCCATTGAACACAGCCTAGTCCAACCCAGTCTCACAAAAAAACGTGTAATAACTACGTTGGTCCACAACGTAGGACGTAGTATTTCTACAAAAACGCCTCTGAAATTGTAAGATCCCTACGTTTTTTTTCACCATTCACTCCAATGGCTGGCGTCTATGTCACGTGATATTCACATTTCTCCCTGCAGAAAAAAAAAAACATGGCCGAACTTCGTTTTATTCTCGGTGTAAAATGCCTATTTAAAATTACTTTGGCGATTAAAATGCGTTTTGATGTCATTTGATGCGAAAAATACGAGTTGTTATTTCAGATTATGTGTGCAGTGGATGTACATGATCTTTAGTTTGCTGGTTATTACGAAGATTACTTCAGGAAATTGTGTCTATACAACGTTTTCATTGTTACCAAGGTGGTTGCTAGGGACGCTGCTATCGATATTATTTCTGTTATGTTGTGTAATTGTTTAATGGTGTTATCTTTATTGCTACCCCCTTCCCCGTCAAAGTATATTGTTGGTTCACAGCGCAAACGTATTAGTTTAACAAAATCCGCATCTAAAATGGTGGCATAGAAACGTTATTTTCCCCTGTGCAATTCCAGTCTCACATCTCACAGCACATCGTCATTAACAAATACCGGAAACAGACCGAAAGCACTTTATTCCGAGTGTGCTTGCTTTTCTCTTTGAAAGTCATCACATAACGGCATTGTAATACACGGTTCGGCTGCATTAAATGTTACATATCTGCTGTAGTTCTCTATTTATAGAGCCTTGATGAGAAGACTTCTAGACAAACATGAGGAACTGCCGCCAACACTGGAAACGTGACGTGGATCATAAATATATCAACAATTAAACAACATCATACATTTCTTTTCACAAAATACGTCTCCTTGCAGTATCAATACTAATTCGGCTGACTTTGATATTTGATCCAATTGGTAGATAGGCTGTATTTACACGATAAACGTGCACACCTGATATAAAGGGGCACCTAGTGGTTAAAGCATGTTATTGAATTTCATTATTTTTATTATTAGATATAATAATAATAGAATCCCTATAAAGTATGTTCATTACTCGTTATTCTCTACTAATAGTTAATTAAAGACTGTATATAATGACTATTTTGCACATCCCTTTCAAGATTTCAAGATTTTCTAAGGTTTATTGACATATCATATACACAAACGGTGTAGTTATGCAATGCATGTAAAACTTTGTGTATACCTCCAGCAATGTGAACTATGTTGAAGCACTTATTTTAACTGATATTATACATATGTATTATACTCTTATAAGATGTATGTAGATAGTATAATAAATGTGCAGAATATGACAATTTAATGGTGGAGGTACACAAATATTGAAAGATGTCTTGTGATGCACTGTTGAGGAACCTGTGACCCAAGTTTTTCATCTCCGGCCTTGTCAGGTATTGAACAATCAATAAATAAAGAACACAGAATTATTAAATATAAAACACAGAATGTGTGTGATTATACTAAATGATTTACAAATAAACACCACTGCATATTTACAACTGTTACACATGCTGATGTAACGCACATGTTTCCAACTTGGGATCAATAAAGTATATCTTATCTTAAGATGTTCAATGGCTACTGCCATATTTGCAAAATGTGCCTCTGAACCTTGACAAGTGCATGTTTCAGGCTTATCAATGAACAACAGGAGGGGTCACAGACATAAGACCAGCTGTTAAATAAAGCTCTTCTGACCTTAGCTGTTGTGTGGGTATATATTAATGCTGCCCATTATGGGCACAAGCAATTTTCACCCATTTATTAATTATATGTTTTAAATTTGAGTGTTTCCTATCCCCTAAACCTCCAGGGATGTACACAGTTTAATACTGGCAACTTCTTATTATGGGAAATATGAAAACGTCTTTTAAAACTACAATTCCCAGTAAAGACGTGCCATAGATAGAGAACATGTTGCGAAACAGAATAGCCAGCATGTGTAGTTCTGGGGACGGGGGTGGGGGAGGGGGGGACGCGCTGGACCCGTTCAAATCCAGTTTTGGACAGTCTGCCGTGGTTCCATCCCATTTCAAGTGCTGTTCGAGGCTCGGTGTAACCCTCGGAGCACACTCTCCAATCACAGAGCTTGAGGACTATCACGGGGTTTGTCAAGCGAAGCGGAGAGAATACTTACTTCCGGGTGTAATATTCTGTAAAGCAAATGAGCTGCTCCGACCCTCGGTCCTGACGGACTCTAACTTGTGTTTATTAATCAAACAAATAAATAAACACAAGGATAATTATGTGTTATTGTTGAGTAAATGGAGAATTGCACAGTGGAAAATAACGTATCTATTGTGGTGATTGACATTATTCACCCACGGATCTATGGGTTAGCGTATTGTTCTGCACGGACATTTTAGTGAGCCGGACTTCCTGTCTCCGCCGGTCTTCGATTCCCGGGTGTCACTACCCGATCCGTCCCCCTGCCTGATCGGTACTGCGCATGTGCGAGATGGTCCGCCATATTGGACAACTCCGGACGGCAACCCAAGATGGACACTTGACACAGTGGCTTTTAGCAAAGCTCAAAAAGAAAACTCGAGAGAGATGAGTTATTGTTATTACAACGTGACTTCACTATTATTTAACAACTCTTTTTATTGGGTTCTTTTATTTGGGGTTAAGTACATTGTCAGAATAAGTGAGAAATGAATTTAACTTCTGTTAGACAGCTATATGCCATACATTTTTGCACACATTCACAGTAAATATGTATTCAGTATGATAGCTGCCTAACATAATAATTGGCCTACTTGGGTTGCCGTCCGGAGTTGTCCAATATGGCGGACCATCTCGCACATGCGCACTGCAGGTCGGGCAGAGCTGCAGGCCCATTCCCAAACCGCCCCCTACACCCTACCCCTCCGTTTGCGCGTTCACGCGGAGGGTCCGCCATATTAAGGGCTGTTCCAAAGCAACGAGTGTGGAGCGGTGTGGAGGGGGAGTGGGCTATCAAGCCCTCAAACAGCGAGTCTGCAGCGATGCTGACTTGAGACCAGTCTCTACCTGACCGGAGTCACGCTATGTGTGTCCGTCGGGAAACAAGCTGTTAAAAAGTAGTTCCAGCAAACATCCACTGCTAAACTACGATGTTAACAACCTCATGATAACCTCATATGTTTTTAACTTAGGATCATACCTGTGTTTAGTCTAGAAAAAGGTAAATGTGTGCATTTTATTATAAAGTCGTGTATATTTACAGACCGTTGCAAAAACTAAGAAGCTTATAAACATCAGGTTTAAAACTAAAAGAGCTTTGAAACACAATGAAAGATGTTTGGAGTTTTATTTGAGTTATTAATTTAAACTTTTTGTCTAAGAGATGCTGATTTGAAACCGTTGTTACATACAGTTACGGCATTTCCTGTTTCTGCCGGAGAGAGGGGAGGCCGTCCCAAAGCTTGCTGCTGTATTTACTCCCTCCATCTGACAGGAGGGAGCCTCGTTGAGCTGCGGGTGTGGCTACAGACGGAGTTCACTCCGTCACGGAGGGGTAGGGTCGAGGGAGTGGTTTGGGATTGGGCCTACATGTGTTTTGAGATGCTAAATAAAAGTCTAGCTTGTACCTTTGATACCCCGCCTCCGACTCCCATCTCTCGGCACCACACTATGCCACAATTTTAGATGCGGATTTTGTTAAACTAATACGTTTGCGCTGTGGAGCAACACTATACATTGACGGGGAAGGGGGTAGCAATAAAGATAACACCATTTTACACAACATAACAGAAATAATATCGATAGCAGCGTCCCTAGCAACCACCTAGGTAACAATGAAAACGTTGTAGAGACACAATTTCCTGAAGTAATCTTCGTAATAACTAGCAAACTAAAGATCATGTACACCGAAAAAATAAAGATTATTAACCAACAAAAACAAAACACAAGTGGTCAATCAGGAACTATGGTACGTAAAAATAAACAGATGTTTGACTTCCGCTACATCCACTGCACACATAATCTGAAATAACAACTCATATTTCTCGCATCAAATGACATCAAAACGCATTTTAATGGCCAAACTAACCTTAAAATAGGCATTTTCCACCGAGAATAAAACGAATGTCGGCCATGTTTTTTTTTTCTGCAGGGAGAAATGTGAAGATCACGTGACATAGACGCCAGCCATTGGAATGAATGGTGAAAAAAAACGTAGGGATCTTACAATTTCAGAGGCGTTTTTGTAGAAATACTACGTCCTACGTTGTGGACCAACGTAGTTATTACACGTTTTTTTGTGAGACTGGGTTGCCTAGTCATGCCAGCCTCTACAGCACATGAGAGGCAGAGTGTGTGTGTTGCTTGCATTATATATTTATCACAGTGTCACAGTGATGCGTCCTAAAACCCAGAAGTAAGCTGCGCATGGGTTCCTTCGACAAAAAAGCAATGCAATTTCTCCATAGGATTTTTGGAAATAGCTCGAAATAAGATCTCGGATCACGTTTTGTTCAGTCGGATAATCTCCACATGTCTATCCTACTTTTACAATTTTCGAATCATAAATCTAATCGATAGATTTATCATCGATAGATTTATGATTCATCAAAGTGCCGAGCCTGGTCTTGCTTTCAAAAAGACCTACAGATCTTCTTCAAGGCCACATCTTTGGCCCACAGCCGTGTCTGTCCATTAGTGGAAAAGCATCTGTTTTGAGGTTCTTGGCTTTCCTGCTCATTCACATTCATCCTATGAATCATCCTTTCATAGGATGCCTGTAGGAATACAGACATGTCATTAACAAGAGAGAAAAGGGGGCCAGTGGAAATGGCCTTTTGATTCAGGTTTAGCACATGCATATAATATCAATCATGTAGTTAGTTAGGGTATTTGAATGACAGGAGCAGGCATTGCATCTCATGTATTGTACATGAGCTGCATTACTGATGTAATATTTGACAGTAGTAACATATGGCAACTGGAAAATAGCCAGTGGATTCTCCAGTCTTTACCAGTGAAATATTTTCCTGTATTGTGTAATCAACAACAACAGATACAAGAGGATGGCCTTGGGAATGCAAGACCATGGATTGTAACAATTTGCGGAGGAAACATCGTAGCATCAGAAAAGCATCTTTTTGCTTTTTTCGTGGCACTCAGTGAAAAGAGGTTCTCATGATCTATTCCATTTTCCTGCAGAGTGTGCAGCCAGCATCCCTCTGTTGCTGTAATTCCTCCTGTGCCGGTACACTTCCCTACAGCAGCAACATGTTCTTACACCTGCAGTGTCTGCTGTATTTGATCTTTATGGACTGATATTTGAGATATGTGCAGCAGGTTGACTATCTCTGCTCAAAAGCTCTCATTCAAAACCTAAGTTCATACTGTCATTAAGAATAATCAAGCAAAACTATGACTATGAATTTAGTCATAGGTGTAGTACCAAAACGCAAGTATCTAGTCTGCAACTCCACTATTCATTACAAATTATTGGAGCATACTATACGATATGACTAACCAAATTATGTAGATTAAATAATCTTCCTTCCTACTGAGAATTAGGTAATGTTGCCAAACAAAAAAAGGTTTTCCACTGAATAAAAAGTCATCTCTACAGCTGAAACTCTTCTACTGCAGGGTCAGTGACGTGAGGATGAGCAGAAATCGGCCACCTGTCATCCTGACAGAAAACTAATACTGCAGAACACTGTGACGACAAAAATCCAGGTGGTTACAAGGATTCACAAGTCAAGCTGAATATATGCACAAAGAGATACATAAAGGGATTTTGAGTGGGCCAGGGGTTCAGACATCTTTAAAAAATGGCCAAGCACCAAAAGCTGGACAGAACGTCAACAAATGACAAAGACGACACAGCCTCATTTTTCCGAATCATTTTGTGTCTCTCTGTCGCTGCATCTTTGTAAATGGGTCTCTTTTAAGTCATTTGTGTCTCTTTGCAGTTGGCTTGTCAGAAGTTGTTTTCCCACTTTATTTTTCACATTAGCGATATAAATAGTCTTTTACCTGACATGTTTTGAAGAGGAGGACAATGGAGTGGGTCAATAATGTACAACTCTCTCAATGTGACCTTGATAAAGACTTTGAGGGTGCTGGCTTGTGCTGCACTGATATTGAACTTGTATTCCAAAGTCTATTTAATAAAATAATAAATGAATCTTTTCTCTGTACTTTTTGCAATGTATTTTCAACACATTGCCAAGGAATCAAGGAATTATCTCTTTTTGTTCTCTTGTTTTTGTGTTCATTTTCTTATTTATCTCCCATATGCCTTGAGGGAAGACAGCAAAGTGCTTGCAATGAAAGCTTCTCAGACAGAACCAAGCAAAACATGACAATAACTCTGTATAATACGATAAGTAGCTTAGCATTGCTGACACAACCTCTAAACTGGTCTCCAAAATCCTCTGCTTCAACTGCAGGGCTTCTTGTGTCAAACAAAATTCAGGCCTTATTAAAGACCCTGGGTGATGCAATATTGGGTTTGAAAAACTGTTGCAATGAGTGTGTGCAAAGTGTGTTTTCCAATTGGTAGTCGGTGTTTGTCTTGTAAATTACCACACTACATAATTTAATACACTAAGACTGCCCGCAGTATTTGGCTTAAGTGGTCTTTGACTTTACCTACACTTCAGTGCGTCAGACTGACAACAATAGTCTGTGCTAGTGTGGGTGTGTTGCTTGCTACAGGCTGAAGTTAGAACATGAAATATGAACCATGAAGTCTAGTGGGTTTATTGAATGTGACGCTGCTACACAGTGGTTCATTAATCACTCTTTAGCACAATGCTACGAGCTACATGCTCACACATATTGAGTTGCTCTGGGGTGAAAGTCAGGCAAGGGCATACATTTTCTGAAACGCCTGTTGCAAATTGTAGCTAATGTTCTCATTGAAATGGACGAAGACTCTTTCCTCTACAAGGTCATACTGATTGGGAGAAGAATTGGAAATGTGATCAACAAGTGTACTGACTCGGAAATCTTCTGTAGACACATTTAATTCCTTAGTTTGATTAGATTCCATAATTACACACATTAAATGAGTTAAACAAAGGAAGAGCAATTGATAACAAACAAAGTAACACACCTTATGTTTTACCGTATGCTCTACGGAGCATTTTTAAGCGAATGGTTTTGTTTTTATAAGGCGCAATATTATGCTTGGCTCTGTTTCACCACTGCATTATTTCCTGTAAAACAGCTGTTTTCAGCAAAAAGTGGTTATAAACCTACCGTGTGCTACTTCAACCTTCTAAACAGAGGAAGTTAGCAACTTGCTGGTGAACATAGTGGATAAATGTGCAGCTAAATAACCAATTATTTCCCTCAGGTGGGAAGCAACGCAGCTTAAATGAAATTGAATATTGGAAAAAAACTGCATATTTAGTGTCCACTGAGCACTAAGGAGGTGACTGCTAACAATTTCTATAATAACTTCATGCTGAATACTATATCAGTATTGTGTTAACAGTTTGTTTGGCCGATTCAAACAACTAGAAAAATAAATTAGTAATCAATTAATGCAGGGGAGGCAACAGGGGAAGGAACCAACACAAACAAACTGATAATGTTCTAACAAAGTAAAGGTGTAAATTGAGTCCAACAGGCAGGTACAAGGTCAGGGTAGCTGTGGCTCGAAAGGAAAGACACATCCAACACAGCGACGGTGACAACCTGGGAGAGAATGAAAATGGTTTGGTTGTATACGGCAGGGCTGACAAGGGAAAGTGGAAACAGGTGAGGAGGTGGTTGAAGGAGTCAACTGAAAATCTGAGGCCATCTGGTGGACAGGTGGAGAATGGCAGTGAACAGGTGTGTGTATCAGGAATGTGGCCAGAGGGAGGGTCATCAATTGGCAAGGTGTTCTTCTGCAAAACTTGGATTATTAAGTATTTTTTAAATACAAAGAGGCATTATACTGACAAACTAAACATACTATACTTTTATATATTTACTTGAGCAAAATGAAATAACCCACTGTGTGCTGTCCCCGGTATATGTAGTGTATATAGCTTAACAGCCAGATAAACTCCCTCCGTACACCAAGACTCTGAAGATGTGAATCCTTTGCCCACAGGTTTAATGATATAAGGATGGTGTGAAACTAAAAATAAACAAGACAAAATATAATCAATTTTATGATCATTTCTACATACACAAATATGCACAATGTATATAAATCAACACAGCTTTAACATGAATTGAATTGCCTTGTTATATTTACTGTAAGATTTTTAATGTATTTATTGTAATTCTAGAACTTAAACAGTTATAAATGGCATCATATTTTAAACATACACTGAACAAAAATATAAATGCAACACTTTTGTTTTTGCTCCCATTTTTCATGAGATGAACTCAAAAATCTAAAACATTTTCTATATACACAAAATAACCATTTCTCTCAAATATTGTTCACAAATCTGAAAAAATCTGTGATAGTGAGCACTTCCCCTTTGCCGAGATAATCCATCCCACCTCACAGGTGTGGCATATCAAGATGCTGATTAGACAGCATGATTATTGCACAGGTGTGCCTTAGGCTGGCCACAATAAAAGGCCACTCTGAAACGTGCAGTTTTGCTTTATTGGGGGGGTCCGAAAACCAGTCAGTATCTGGTGTGACCACCATTTGCCTCCTTCGCATAGAGTTGATCAGGTTGTTGATTATGGCCTGTGGAATGTTGGTACACTCCTCTTCAATGGCTGTGCGAAGTTGCTGGATATTGGCAGGAACTGGAACACGCTGTCGTATATGCCGATCCAGAGCATCCCAAACATGCTCAATGGGTGACATGTCCGGTGAGTATGCTGGCCATGCAAGAACTGGGATGTTTTCAGCCTCCAGGAATTGTGTACAGATCCTTGCAACATGGGGCCGTGCATTATCATGCTGCAACATGAGGTGATGGTCGTGGATGAATGGCACAACAATGGGCCTCAGGATCTCGTCACGGTATCTCTGTGCATTCACAATGCCATCAATAAAATGCACCTGTGTTCGTCGTCCATAACATACGCCTGCCCATACCATAACCCCACTACCACCATGGGCCACTCGATTCACAACATTGACATCAGAAAACCGCTCACCCACACGACGCCACACACGCTGTCTGCCATCTGCCCTGAACAGTGAAAACCGGGATTCATCCGTGAAGAGAACACCTCTCCAACGTGCCAGACGCCATCGAATGTGAGCATTTGCCCACTCAAGTCGGTTACGACGACGAACCGGAGTCAGGTCGAGCCCCCGATGAGGACGACGAGCATGCAGATGAGACGGTTTCTGACAGTTTGTGCAGACATTCTTTGGTTATGCAAACCGATTGTTGTAGCAGCTGTCCGAGTGGCTGGTCTCAGACGATCTTGGAGGTGAACATGCTGGATGTGGAGATCCTGGGCTGGTGTGGTTACACGTGGTCTGCGGTTGTGAGGCCGGTTGGATGTACTGCCAAATTCTCTGAAACGCCTTTGGAGACGGCTTATGGTAGAGAAATTAACATTCAATTCACGGGCAACAGCTCTGGTGGACATTCCTGCTGTCAGCATGCCAATTGCACGCTCCCTCAAAACTTGCGACATCTGTGGCATTGTGCTGTGTGATAAAACTGAACATTTTAGTGGCCTTTTATTGTGGCCAGCCTAAGGCACACCTGTGCAATAATCATGCTGTCTAATCAGCATCTTGATATGCCATACCTGTGAGGTGGGATGGATTATCTCGGCAAAGGAGAAGTGCTCACTATCACAGATTTTTTCAGATTTGTGAACAATATTTGAGAGAAATGGTTATTTTGTGTATATAGAAAATGTTTTAGATCTTTGAGTTCATCTCTTGAAAAATGGAAGTAGGCGGTCCTTGAAATTGATTTTATGTGGGCGTTAAAGGATAATTCCTGATCAAATATAACACCAAGATTCCTTACAGTCTCACTGGAGGCAAAATTAATGCCATCCATAGTTAGTATATCTTTAGATATTTTGTTTCGTAGATTCTTCGGGCCAAGTACAATAACTTCAGTTTTGATTTAACATCAAAAAGTTTAAGGTCATCCACGTTTTTAAGTCCTTGAGGCAGTCTTGAATTTTATTTAGATGATTAATTTCATCAGGCTTGATTGATAAATATAGTTGAGTATCATCCGCATAACAATGAAAATGTACAGAATGATTCCTTATAATATTGCCTAACGGAAGCATATATAATGTGAACAAAATAGGTCCGAGCACTGAGCCCTGTGGCACTCCATCGCTAACTTTGGTTTGCGTGGAAGATTCCATAATGTTGAGAGATGAAATGAAAGGTTGAGATTTTTGTATTTAACAACGACATGATTTCACTGAACCCAGTCTGACCTTCAGATATTTCAATTGTCTAACATTAACCCTCATTTTCCACACAAAGAGAATATTCTTTTCTTTTCAGATTCTCATGATATGAACCTGTAATGTGGGCATCGTTCAGTTTAGCTCAGGGGCGAATTCACAAAAAATGGATGGCAGCCACTGATAGCTCCAGAAATTGCGCTTCACTTGCGACCGCTATGGACTGCTATCTGCCCCGTCTCAAGGTCTGATACACAAAATATATTGCATTTATGATACAGCGCAACAACAACCCTAACGTTTTGCAGCTGACTGCTGTTTGAGGGAGGCGTGTGGTGCAACAGGTAATGTAATGTAATGTTTGTCTCTTTTTTGCTGATAGTTTTGTTGCAAAGGAAAAGAAGCCAAGGCCTCGGGTTGTGTGTGTTGACTCGACGACAATTGTGAAAGAGGGAAAGGAACAAATTGAATCCCAGGATTTTGGAAAGAGGAAAAGAGGATGAAATAATAAGTTTAGTCATTTATATAGTATAGACCCCTTTTTAAAAATATTTCATTATTAAAAAAAATAGTAGGGGAACTTTATTCATTTATTTTTCCATGACACAACTGTCATTGCATCCTGTCACTGCATCCCAACATTAATGAATTAGAGCAGACAAAAAATGCATTTCCAACTCTGTGAAGATGCTAATAATTTCATTGTACCTGCGTGTGTCAATCATTACTAAACATTGTAAATTGGACTGTTTTTGCAATGAGGCCCATTTGCATAGAAAGGGGCCAATTCTTTGCTAAATATATGCCTTTTACCCAATTTAAATATAATAGCATAGGAGCACATAGATGCTATTTGCTAAGAAGTGCAGTCAGAGTTACATTTCTGAATTTCGCCCTATGAGGTGTTTTGAGAATTGCATGGTTTAATTTTGGATTATTTTTGCAGATTGAGAGTCCGCAAATGTGCCCATCAGTCTATTCAACACTCCTCTCCTGAGTGTGGCAGTTATTTCTCATTTTCTGCCAATTACCATCAAACAGAAAGTAGTGAAAAAGACGAGATTTGACAATTCTTAATTGTTTAAAAAATGTTTTGAACTGAAGTTGGCAATTTAATTATCTTTTCTTTTTAAGTCATATTACATATTAAACTACACACATTCAATCAACCCTATCATCCAATTAAGCTTATCGTGTTCAAAGGTATAGTATTTTGAGTCTTCTTGGTAATGGAAATGGTATTTTAAGTTTTATACGCACGCATGAACAAACATGGCCTCAGGTTCACTCTGGCCTTAGACAGCCTGCTTATTATCCAATTCCAAGAAACCAATGTGTTGGGGCAAGTGGAAAGGACAGAGTATTTTAATTGACTTTGCCTCTGCAGTTAATAAGGTAAGGGAGTAAAGGATAGACAGCAACAGCTATTAGTGACACTGCCGGCCACAATCAGACTTTTATACAGATTTCCTCTTGGCTCAATAAATAAGTCAGGTGTGTGAGTTATCTCTGTTCCACAGGAGATCATGATGGGCGGGTGAAACCGTGAGCAGCAAAAAATTACTTTTCAAAAACCGGGAAGGTGAGAATTTCCCCTAAAGGTTTTTCTGCCACAGCTGATAATCTATTAGTTTAATGCAAAGCCTTAACTGTGTCATTTCCCACCGTACTGATTTTACAGCTAATAAAAGAGGAAATTCTTCCCTGGGTTGCAATAATCTCAAAGCAAATTCCCTCTAATTGTAATGTAAATTGACTTTATTTGTATAATTATACTCTAAATCCAGAGTAAATGGTGATAATTCTGCAGGATGATCTACACCCTTACAATCGGAAAGCATTACGTTGAATTGTTACCTATGACTAGAATGTAAAAGTTCGACCATCAAGTCAGAAATATACACACAGTGGACACGACACACACACAATGCACTATTTTGCAGTGTGCTATCACGGCTAGGCTTCATTTGAAATACAACTTGATGTAAAAGTTTTACCTCCACTCTCAAAGGCTTTTATTTTCTAAATAATTTTAGGGTACTGCTGGGATCTTGATTGTGGAAAATAATATAAATTGTTCAGGACGTACATCAAACGAAAACATTAAATGTAAGACTTATAGCACCTGTGGATAAAGAACTAAATGTCAAACATTGACAGAAGGTTGTGAAATATTTTCGTTCATGTGGAACAAAAATCCAGTTTACTTGTTGTTTCTGTTGGCTTATCTCTGTAACCTCAGTACTCATCAACACCTTTAGTGTATAAATTAGCCTCTTATGTGTTCCTGTGACCACCTGAACACACAGCGGGTGTGGATCTATCCTGGGAGTGAATGTGCTGAGTCCGTCCACTGCTCCTCATCGCCGTCAGGGGGAAAATCACAGGCATCCAACCACAGAGGGACACAATAAGCCCAACAGTGAAAACAAATTGGCACTCTGGGGAGCTCTGATGCCTCCTTTTAGCTACCCTGTGTGGTGGGGACGACATAATCAAGCTCAGCATGGCGTCTCCACACACATTTATGTCTGATATTGCGTGGTTTAAAACATGCACAAGTCACGCTGGTATTCGTCATACTAATAGAAATCCTCATGTTCAAATACAAAAGCAAAGCATCTTGGTTATGCTCCCTGTTGATTTCATAGGATGTTCTCTACTTGTTTTCATTAAACCCCAGGGGACAGTGAACAGCATTTTATACTGAATGGTGCGGCACACAGACATTATGCTGCCTTTATCCCCAACAACCATCATTTTTTCCCATTCTTTTGCTATTTGTATAGCAGAGCCTCTATTTGTGAACGTGCAAAAGAGACCTGTTATTTTTCAGGACCCAGTACAATATGACAATATAATATACAATGTGATTTTGATGGCGTTTTCACACGTCGTGTTAAACGGAACGCTGAAGTATTACCCCCTTGTTGCGGATTGTTTGGGTTGACACCATTTTTTCAACTCTTTGTGCGGACCAATCAGCCCCACTCTGGAATGGTTTTAAGAGGTGGTTTCGGACAGCCTCTCGTGATCCCTTAACGGCTCATTTCTGGTGTGAACACTGTTGAACACCAATCACAGGATGCTACCATATATGTAATTTCACTAGTTAAAAAAACGTTTTATTTTCCTGTTCTGGTGACTGGGGAAGTAGTAGCCTGCATGTTTCCTTACACTGTAACTTGATGGATTTACTGTGATTCAGACCACAAATGAGACAATAATTAGCTAGGTATCGCACCCTGCGGTCCATCCGCCTCAGCATGACACTAGTTTACCAGATAAATAGCTGTTGACAGGAAGCTCTGTGGACTCTTATCATTAAGGGAGCGTTATTGAGACCAAGTGCCGGTGCTGGCCACAACCCTGTTTTGCTCTCTTTTTTGTAAGCATGGTGGAATTAGCAAGCTTGTTACGGCGACAGCATTAAAAAACAAAATGTTTGGCTCACGTTGTGATCCGCAACATAGCTTTCAAACGCAGAGCCGATGGAGTTTACAAAGATATGTTTTATTTAACATTTTAATTCAAACTAACTTAAATGATAGAAGTCTGGAGGACTGGCTAAAAAGAAAAAAGATGGAGGAAGCCTGGGCCAGCCCCACCATGGGCCGTAGGACTCAGAATCCCCCCCCCCAAAACTAAAAGGCAAATGTATAAGCTAAACTAATAAATAAAGCTTCGAAAACTGGCCTACCAGGTCCTCCAGGGTAAAAAGAATAGACAAAAAGACATGACAAACTAGAGCGCTAAATCCCAACTAAAGATAACTGACTCCAGCAGTCAGGCAGCAGAGTGTGTCAGAGAGAGAGAGCTCCTTCTCCTCCAGCCTTCCTTTTATACCCTTGATTCGTGGAGATCAGGAACACCTGAGCAGAAGCGGAGCCAGGAACAGATCAGCTGCACCTTGGCAAAGAGCAGAAGGAGAACAAAAGGGGGAGCCTGTCACATGCTATATACGTAAAATCTAATTAAATTATTTAATTTTGCCAATGATTTCTAAATCCCCCAAATATGGTAATAAATCCTCTGAGGCACCACATTACATGTTACTTGTCAGATGCTTTTATCCAAAGCGACTTAAAGCATACTCAATCCTGTGGGCAATCCCCACAGGAGCAATGTGTGGTGAAGTGTCTCAGGGACACAACGACATGCTGACTGCAGTGGAGTTTGAACCTGTGACCCCCTGATCCGAACACCAAAGCACAACGCGTTGTGGTGCAACGCACAATGCACTGCACCACACGCCACCACAAGAGCCAACAGGACAAAATAGCAAAATTGGATATAGCTGTTTTTAAAAAATATGAGAAGCACACAACATCTGAAGAAGTACTCTTTGTTTCCTAATTGTATTCATTTTTTATCACAGCGAGCACACAGAAACATCAGAGTAATAAATCTTCCTCCACGAAGCTAACAAAAGGCGTGGTGCTTGTTGATTAATTTCTTTTTTATCTACAGGGATTCTGTTTTATAATTCAGCGAGTAATATATGAGGAGTTATCACTTGATAGCAGTTGCTGTGTTGTTGCCGTCATTCACTGACATCCACAACCTCCATCTATCTTTTATTGCCTTATTTGCATAAAAAGGCATCCTGTTTAACACATTTCTGTTCATAAGACAACACAGAACAAAATGACAGAGCGCTGTGTTCGCAACCTTGAAATACACCAGTAACAAACAGAGAGGAGTGGGAAATTGTACAAAAAGAATAAATATGGTGTTTTTTGACAAAATGGATATTTGACTTGCACAGGCTATTACGTTTTGATATACAGCACATTAGCGGTGCACCTCGGCATGTCATGATAGAGACTGTTTCTTACTGGTCTTTATAGCTTTCGCAGACTCTTTTAGTTCAAACTGCTAATGGGGATAGGGACACACAATGAGGTAATGAGGTACACAGTGTATCGCACAAACACTCCTGACCTCCAAAAACAACCCAAACATTTAAATATGTAACAGAACAAGTCCAATAGTTTATCATTCTTGGGATAGTGCTATATTTCACTTATTCTTGCCCAGAGTAAGATTGATGCAACTCGGATGTGTCCAAGCTTTCTGTGGAGCTCAAGCTGGAAGCGGAGCTTAGTTGAAACACATTGTCCCAGCATGTAATAGCTTATTAAACATCGTTTTTTTCACATTTTCTGTTTGTGTAAGGCTTAATCAGAGCCAACCTTTTACACACAATGTCCCTATCCTTTTCTCGGTTATTACATTACAAGCACAATATTAACAAAGCAAAATAATGTAGCACATAATGTGTCCTCTTCAGGCCACAAAGCAAAGACAACAATTGAACATCAGCAACCTATACTGTAGCTCAACTTTAAACTTCCAGTCAGCTAACTTCTCACGTTGACTTACAACAATTGTAAAATGACTTTATTTAATAAGGTCATTATTTGTTGTATGATGCACTGTAAAAAATGGTTGTGAAATCCACAGTTATTTACTGTGTTTGTGCACAGCAAATTACTGTATATAATTTTAAAGTATAATACCCTGTTTCCAACCAAAAATTACAGCAACTCTGGAGTTACTGTAGAAATAGCAGTAGTAACTTCCCAACTTTATAAAATCACAGTAACCAACAATGTACTGTAGATAATCACAGTAACCATCAATGTAGCTACTGTAGAAGATCACATAACCAAAAAAGAAAGAACCAACAGAAAAACGCCATTTCTAGAATATCTAGAAATATCTCAAATATCTTAAATAAACCAACATCTTTTTCTTAATATACATAATCTTGATGCAGTGTAATTACTAGTTTGTCTATACTAGATATTTTATATACTTAGTAGATATATATTTTTAAGACCCTATGTCGTTGCAAACCGGAAGACCTACAACTGTGGTGCTTCCGGTTTCTGAGATAATGATTTGGGGGTTTTATTAGCTGCAGGCTGTAATCATCAAGATTTACAAAAAGTAAAGCCTTGAAATATTTCATTTTGTGAATTTTGAATTAATTAAATATATTAACTTTTCCACGATATTCTAATTTATTGAGATGCACCTGTATAGTGGCTTGGCCAAACCAAGTTGAAACCAAGGGATAATTAATAGTAACAGAATACACACAGTACCCTGACAAAAACCCAAATCCCCCCTTTAACATGGAAGCAGGTGGTTTGTCCCAATCTGTCCCAATTGGCTCCTTGCAGTATTTATAAGTCCTCAGCGCTCGGCCACACCTTTTGCTGAACCAGGAAGTAACCTCCCCCAACAGCTACGGTAACTCAAGAGACAAAGAAAGTAATTAATACAAACAATTTTGTCAGTTAATTCATGTAATCAAAATGTCTTACACGTGTAAGGTTTGTATGTTCAGTACAGGGTCCATTCCTGCATGCATTTGGTTGTTTGTATTCAAAGTGTTTTAACGTATTGTGTATTATCTAAGAATAGTGATAATGTATTTGCCAAACAGTGCCTTTTGTTGTGTCTCGTCAAATGTGTTGGTTATGTTTATGTATTATGTCTGTCATTTCATGTTTAGTCAGTTAATGTTTATTCACGTCATGTCAGGTCTGTCTATTTATGTCATTCATCTCTAGTCAAGTCCCCGTGTTTCATGTTGTCTCGTTTTCTATTTCCTGTTTCATTTTGTACTTACCTCTTGTCTCTCATTTCAGGCCCTATTACTTCCTCCCTTTGTGTGTTTTCCCGCCATCGTCTGTGTCTGCCCCGCCCCTGATTGTTTCCACCTGTTCCCACTCACCTCATGTTTAAATAGTCCTGTCTCCCCCCTGTCCTGTGTCAGTTTGTGTTTGTTCCCATGTGTGGTCGTGCCAGGCCTCAGCAAAGAGAGGATCGTTTTCACTCATGTCAGGTTTTGTTAGTTTAAGTTTATCTTAAAGGGCACCTATCATGCAAAATGCACCTTTGTACGTCTTTTATACATGATTATGTGTCCCCGGTGTTCCGGGGAACTCACCAAGTGTCAGAAAACACAACCCTCTCTATTTTCCTCCTTCGCCAAATCTCTAAAAAAGGGGCTGCAACGGATCTGAAAAAAATGGATCCACATTCCGACACTTTTCTACGTCACAAAGACGTACTCCGCTTATTGGTCAACTCTCCACCTATCAGGGGAATGAGCCACGGCCGTGCATTGCCAAACCTCTCATTCGCATATAGGCAGGCTACCGCAGTCACATCTGTGTTTCTGCCTGCTCTTGGCAGGATGTCTAAGCCAGTTAAACCACGGACATGTTTATGAACTTCTCTCAAGTCCAACACGGATATGCCTCCAAACTAATGCTACACCCGGGATCAATACCAACCATCCGGGACCAGGCCAGTGAGGACACATCCAATTCTGAAGCTGTAAGTTTTTATTTAGCGGTGTTTTTCCTGATAAAGCTATCTCTAGCTGGTAGCATGTAGCTTAGCCGTATCAATGTCGCCTCAACCCCAACTAGTAATCGGTTAGGTGTTTATATGTTCTTGTAACATTTTATTTTGTACGCTCCGCAGTCTTTGCTTTGTCTTTTATTTTAATTATCAGGCATTTGCGAACATGTTCAGACTGCCGTAATGGTGATCTGTGTAAAGGCTGTAAAGCCACGCCTGGCCTAGCCGATAACACAAGTATTTATTCTCCTATGTATTAGTATTTTGTATCCTCTAAAAAATCATATTGAGTAAGTTATAATAACAAACGTAATCTTCTGGAGGTAAGTGCCGTTTTTTCCAGCGTTATGTAAAAGCTTTTGTGATTGTAGTCTGTAAGAACGATCATATATCATCGACCTGTAAGCTAAGCTAGCTACGCTAAGCTAAGCTAATGAGACATGCCGTTTTTATAGCGTTATATGGAAAAGCTTTTGTGATTGTAGTCTGTAAGAACGATCATATATCATCGATCTGTAAGCTAAGCTAATGAGACATGCCGTTTTTTGCAGCGTTATATGGAAAAGCTTTTGTGATTGTAGTCTGTAAGAACGATCAGATATCATCGACCTGTAAGCTAAGCTAGCTACGCTAAGCTAAGCTAATGAGACATGCCGTTTTTTGCAGCGTTATATGTAAAAGCTTTTGCATGTTTACTTGTTTGCACACATGAATATAAATGGGGGTGTGTTAGGATACAACACTGTATGTATGTATGTGAGGGGACACACACCACGAGTAAAACGGAGCTAAAGCCCTGGTATGTTGTTGTTGACGACATGCATTTACTAATCTCAACCACTTTTTTTGTTGTGCTTTTTTTAACATTGCACAGGCTACGTGGCCAACTTGATGGACCTCATCTTCGAGTCTTTGTGGACCCTGCACCATTATGAGCAACCTGACAGGGAGGAGGTCATCGCCGGGTATGCCACACGGTTCAATTTGGCTGCTGTCTGAACCTAACATAGACATTTCACGGATCAGAGGACAATGCAGGCCGGAATCACCACTCTGATCCTCTCTCCATGGGTTCAAATAACCGTTGATTTTGACAATAAAGTTCCGAGTTGATATCAAATGTGTCGTGATTATTCATGTTTGGATGGGTAAAGAATATTCTGATTTCAAAAGCATAAGGTTGTGTGTGGACTTTTTTTGTCATACACATGGGTGCGTTATGCCATTGCTGTGTAGTATATAATAGTACAATGACAGAATGAAAGATTGCATAAAGCCATATACACCAGTATTTATTTCCATGAACAATATTAGCATTCGTTTTACAATTTCAGTCAAAACAAACCACTCAGTGCTCTATTTGCCTCAACTGTAGTCCAACTGTGTTCAGCTCTGTAAATATTCAATGCATTCTGCAGGGAAAACACATTTAGGCACACAATCCAGGATGATCCACCACACAGGTTAGAGTCCTCAAGTTCCTGCATCCGTCTTTACACCTAGTGTGATAAACATATATTGAATGACATGTGAAAAATGTATTCTCTAAACAGACAACTTAGTGAAGCTAATGTTACGTGTGGTATCTCCATGCAGCACATGCTCCGGTTCAGAAGGCATCGTGGCGCAAGTTGCACATGTACCCCTTTAGAAAGAAGTCAATAACTGAGCTTTTAAAACACATGAAACACACATTGCTGACAACTGAGATGTTTGCACCTCCACCAAAACCTCCGCTGCTTCAGTTTCTGGATCAAATTGATAATATGCTTGAACACATGCATTGCTCTGAGATGACATGTGTATTCCACACTCGTAAACACAGCAAGCATGGTAACGTGACTCGCAGGCTCTTCTGCAGGGGGCGTGGTCAGCTGCTGCTCAGAATTTTCATAGGCAGGTTTGGAATAAAGCGAAAATGAGCGAAACGAGGCATGGCTAAAAAATGATCTGTTTGGTATTTTGGAAAATAAAATGTATAAATATACCTTATATAGGTATGGTCATACACTATATCATTTAAATATAGCATGATAGGTCACCTTTAAGTTCTCTTTTTGTTATGCTTAGTTTTTTCCTCCTTGTGAGCGTTTTTTTTGTTATTCCAGTACTTACTCTGAGAGGGATTTTCTGTTCAATGACATTAAAAAGACAATTTGTTACATTCAAGACTGTCTCTGGGTCGTGCATTTGGGTTCTCCAGTTTGTGTCGAGGTCGTGACCTTTTCAACTACAGCACATCTCTAAAATGGCTTGGCAGAAGAAATGGCTTCATATTTTTTGTGTTGATTTGTTATCGCCACTGTTTTAAAAATGCAATCGCCATGTTTCTGGATATTAATATCAATTGTTTTATGGATGAAAATATTTATCATAAGAAAATACATGGTCTTGATACCGTTCAACAATTAATAATACTTTGTTAAAATGTATAGTTTGCTGTCTCCCTGCAGTTATTGGTGAGCTTTAAAATGGTGTCAAGAATTTCTGGTAATCTGTAAATTACCAGCATGACATGAAGTATACTATAATAAATTGTTTTACAGTTACAATACTGATACTGTAACTTAAAATTATAGCATTAAAGTTCATTTTGCAGTTGAAATACTATTACCGTAAACAAAAATACAATGCTTTGAAATTACTGTGTTTTATTTTACAGCTATAACACTACTGATGTAACAAAGTAATTAAATATTACTGTGTTTCATTTTACAGTTAAAACACAAATACAGTACTTGGAAGTTACTGTGTTTCATTTGACAGCTATAATACTACTACTGTAATACCAAATAAAGTAGTCATTTACTTTGTTTCATTTTACAGTTAAAACACTACCGTAAACACAAATACAGTACTTGGAAGTTACTGTGTTTCATTTTACACTGTTACTGTAAATAAAAACTGTAAATACTGTGATTACCTTTTAAAGTATATAACTGGCAGCAATTGACAAGTTACTTATTGTAATTCATTTTACAGTATTTAACTGGCAACAATTGACAAGTTACTTACGTAATTCATTTTAAAGTAAGTAACTTGTCAATTGCTGCCAGTTAAATACTGTGAATTTCACGGTACGTTTCTTACAGTGTGTAATCAGAGTTGACATATTATAACATTGTTGTGTCTATTGATGAATCTACTTGGCTCTTTTCTATTTATAGCTTTGTTTAGATTAAATCAGTGCCATGTTTACTAGTCATTTTAAAAAGTTTCATCCCCTAAAAACCACTGGAAGATACACTTTTTGGAGTCTGACTAGAGAGTTCTCCCTGCTTACGGTCTTTAAGCTGTTCTCAACTAATCATCAACCACTTACTACTACAAAAGAATGTTCAAACACAAAGTCAAAACTTCTGTAGCAATTATTTCTCAATGGAATGTATAATTTCGTATTCATAATCTTTCCTTACATGTCTTTTTTTCACAAAATATGTTTTTATTAATAAAGTCATTATCACAAATGCATATCTCAAGAGGCTCCACGGTCATTGATTGTTAGCCAGTTACCAAGCTGTGTTTAAGTTGATAAATAACCCCGGTGTCTGCTCTAGGTGTGATAAAATGAAATAGCAGAGTGTCTACATTAAGCTCTGTGGAAGGAAAGACCTTGGGAAGTAAAAATAAATCTGCTTCTTATTGCAGACTCTTAATCAAAACACATTAAAGATACAAGCTGGAGGAAGGTACCCACATCTCAGCGCAGATCAAGGTCGATGTTGACTCTTCCTCTCTTTTCACCTCTTTCATCCTGAGGATGGAGTACAGCTTGACATGAATATCCATGCCCTTCAGATGGCATCCCTGCTGTGTGTCGGGGTTGGTAACATAGTGGGGATTATGCTTGGCTCCTACTTACAAGACTGATTAGTTAGAGTTATTTGTTTTTACGATTTATTATTGAACAGGTAGGGGGGGTGAAACAAAATGGTATTAGCAATGACAACACAAACATGCTGATATTTATCAGGTACAAACCCAAATTATACACTGTAAGAAACATACCGTGAAATTCACAGTATTTAACTGGCAGCAATTGACAAGTTACTTACTGTAAAATGAATTACGGTACACTTGTCAATTGTTGCCAGTTAAATACTGTAAAATGAATTACAGTAAGTAACTTGTCAATTGTTGCCAGTTAAATACAGTAAAATGAATTACAGTGAGTAACTTGTCAAATGCTGCTAGTTATGTACTTTAAAGGTAATCACAGTATTTACAGTAACAGTGTAAAATGAAACGCAGTAACTTCCAAGTACAGTATTTGTGTTTACGGTAATTGTGTTTTAACTGTAAAATGAAACAAAGTAAATAGCATTTACTTTATTTGGTATTACAGTAGTAGTATTATAGCTGTCAAATGAAACACAGTAACTTCCAAGTACTGTATTTGTGTTTTAACTGTAAAATGAAACACAGTAATATTTAATTACTTTGTTACATCAGTAGTGTTATAGCTGTAAAATAAAACATAGTAATTTCAAAGCATTGTATTTTTGTTTACGGTAATAGTATTTTAACTGTAAAATGAACTTTAATGCTATCATTTAAGTTACAGTATCAGTATTGTAACTGTAAAACAATTTATTATAGTATACTTCATGTCATGCTGGTAAATTACAGATTACCAGAAATTCTTGACACCATTTTAAAGCTCACCAATAACTGCAGGGAGACAGCAAACTATACATTTTAACAATGTATTATTAATTGTTGAACGGTATCAAGACCATGTATTTTCTTATGATAAATATTTTCATCCATAAAACAATCGATATTAATATCCAAAAACATGGAGATTGCATTTTTAAAACAGTGGCGATAACAAATCAACACAAAAAATATGAAGCCATTTCTTCTGCCAAGCCATTTTAGAGATGTGCTGTAGTTGAAAAGGTCACGACCTCGACACAAACTGGAGAACCCAAATGCACGACCCAGAGACAGTCTTGAATGTAACAAAAATGTTCTTTTTAATGTCATTGAACAGAAAATCCCTCTCAACAGAGTAAGTACTGGAATAACAAAAAAAACGCTCACAAGGAGGAAAAAACTAAGCATAACAAAAAGAGAACTTAAGATAAACTTAAACTAACAAAACCTGACCTGAGTGAAAACGATCCTCTCTTTGCTGAGGCCTGGCACGACCACACGTGGGAACAAACACAAACTGACACAGGACAGGGGGGAGACAGGACTATTTAAACATGAGGTGAGTGGGAACAGGTGGAAACAATCAGGGGCGGGGCAGACACAGACGATGGCGGGAAAACACACAAAGGGAGGAAGTAATAGGGCCTGAAATGAGAGACAAGAGGTAAGTACAAAATGAAACAGGAAATAGAAAACGAGACAACATGAAACACGGGGACTTGACTAGAGATGAATGACATAAATAGACAGACCTGACATGACGTGAATAAACATTAACTGACTAAACATGAAATGACAGACATAATACATAAACATAACCAACACATTTGACGAGACACAACAAAAGGCACTGTTTGGCAAATACATTATCACTATTCTTAGATAATACACAATACGTTAAAACACTTTGAATACAAACAACCAAATGCATGCAGGAATGGACCCTGTACTGAACATACAAACCTTACACGTGTAAGACATTTTGATTACATGAATTAACTGACAAAATTGTTTGTATTAATTACTTTCTTTGTCTCTTGAGTTACCGTAGCTGTTGGGGAGGTTACTTCCTGGTTCAGCAAAGGGTGTGGCCGAGCGCTGAGGACTTATAAATACTGCAAGGAGCCAATTGGGACAGATTGGGACAAACCACCTGCTTCCATGTTAAAGGGGGGATTTGGGTTTTTGTCAGTGTACTGTGTGTATTCTGTTACTATTAATTATCCCTTGGTTTCAACTTGGTTTGGCCAAGCCACTATACAGGTGCATCTCAATAAATTAGAATATCGTGGAAAAGTTAATATATTTAATTAATTCAAAATTCACAAAATGAAATATTTCAAGGCTTTACTTTTTGTAAATCTTGATGATTACAGCCTGCAGCTAATAAAACCCCCAAATCATTATCTCAGAAACCGGAAGCACCACAGTTGTAGGTCTTCCGGTTTGCAACGACGTAGGGTCTTAAAAATATATATCTACTAAGTATATAAAATATCTAATATAGACAAACTAGTAATTACACTGCATCAAGATTATGTATATTAAGAAAAAGATGTTGGTTTATTTAAGATATTTGAGATATTTCTATATATTCTAGAAATGGCGTTTTTCGGTTGGTTCTTTCTTTTTTGGTTATGTGATCTTCTACAGTAGCTACATTGATGGTTACTGTGATTATCTACAGTACATTGTTGGTTACTGTGATCTTCTACAGTACATTGATGGTTACTGTAATTATCTACAGTACATTGTTGGTTACTGTGAATCTGTGATCTTCTACAGTACATTGTTGGTTACTGTGGTTATCTACATTACATTGTTGGTTACTGTGATCTTCTACAGTACATTGTTGGTTACTGTGATTTTATACAGTAAATTGTTGGTTACTGTGATTTTATACAGTTGGGACGTTACTACTGCTATTTCTACAGTAACTCTAGAGTTGATGTAATTTTTGGTTGGAAACACGGTATTATACTCTAAAATTATATACAGTAATTTACTGTGCACAAACACTGTAAATAACTGTGGATTTCACAGCCATTTTTTACAGTGTAACCAACAGCTGAGGCGGCAGGATTACCAACGTTTTGAACCGAAACCATAACATGGATAAAAAGCATAAACGCCATCAAGAGAAAACTGTTTCAGGGCTGTAAATAGTAAATGGACTGTACTTATGTAGAACATTTTCCTGGCTTTATGATCCCTCAAAGCATTTTACATTCAACTTAGTACAAGTAAGCTATTATTCACACTTACGGGAGAAACTTGGCGTTCGGTATTTTGCCCAGCCTGTCCTCCTCCAAAAAATGACCAAATAGGTCGATTGTTCAGCAGCTTATTACGACCTATAGTCACGTTTTACAGTTTAGTACCTCTAGTGGTCGTGTAAGAAACAACAATTTGCGGCATATGGGCTGATGTTCCCGTTGATTGCAAACGCTCCAGAGGGTCGTATATTCACAAATAACCCTCTCTGGAAAATCCTACATTTTAGAATAGTTTGGCCATTAAAATGCTTTTTGATTAGATTTCTAGCGAGAAGTGTATATTGTACTTTTAGAATCCAGGTCCAGTGGATGTAAACTAAGGATCTATAGTTTGATAGATATAGAGAACCGCAGTGACGCGTCCTAAAACCCGGAAGTAAACTCCTTCCAGTTCCTTCGTCAAAAAAGCAATGCAATTTCTCCATAGGATTTTGGAAAATAGCTCGAAATAAGGTCTGTGGTTGACACACATTTAAGAGACGGATCACGTTTTGTTCAGCCGGATAATATCCACATGTCTACCCTACTTTTATAATTTTCGAATCATAAATCTAGTCACCAGAAGCTAAATGCTAACGTTATGCTATACTGTAAACGAACTACAGCAGGGTCGCTGCTTCAGCGTCACGCCAACTTAAGATCCATATTCAAACAAACAGATTCTAAAAGGTACAAGTTGAAGCGTTTGTTTGAACAGTTTGCAGGAGGCAGCTACTTGCTTTCAAGCAGAACAGGGCAAACAAACTTAGCGGGAGTGTTTACGTGTTCGGTGTAATGACGTAAAACGGCCTGGACAACTTCTGTAGTCCTATTCAGCCACTTGTTAACAACCATCGTTTTTCAGACACGTAAACTCTTCAAAAATCACCAGCGGGGTCACTGCTGATGTATTTCATGTCGTAGAACAAAACGTGATCCGTCTCTTCAATTTGTGTCAAACACAGACCTTATTTGGAGCTATTTTCCAAAATCCTATGGAGAAAATGCATTGCTTTTTGTCGAAGGAACCGGACGTGGTAAAAATGCTAACTTACTTCCGGGTTTTAGGACGCGTCACTGCGGTTCTCTATTGCGAAGATGATTTGAGGTCTCGCCAGGAGAACGTGTATACTACGTCTTTCTCCTATTCATTTCTATTGATGGCAGCGTCAATGTAAAGTTGGCGTCAACCCTCACGGGGTGAAAACAGTATTTCCGGTCTCGAAGTTTTCATAATAAAACCGGAAGTATTCCCTTCACTGTCAAATGATTGTAGGGTGTAGGTGGTTCACTGGCTGAAATTAAGGATCAGGTTGACATGACCAGCAGATTGGGACAAGAGATGTTACATTATCCAAGTGATATGTGAGGGAAAATAGCAGAAGATGGATGAAGGAGAGAATAAAGAGATCCTTTAGGCCCGGTTGAATATATTGCGACTGTAATTGTCACCAATATCTGCCAATGGCCCAATCAAGGTTTGTGTCAGGTTCAGGGCGTTACTTAACCTTGCTAAGCCTAAGTAGAATGAGAGTGAAAAATGATAATTGAGTGGTCATTACAGATGAGGATCTTGTGTTAATAGGTGCTAAATGATCATCCAGGAGGGAATAAATGAGTCTGAATGGCTGAGTGGGAGATGGCTGGTGAAGGATATTAGTATCATTATTATTGGATGGTATGGTTGCTATTGGCATTCCCAGAATTAAATATATAGGAACTGTGAGAAGGAAATCCTCCACGCTAGCAGAGCTATAAAGCTTCTAATTAGGGAGTGAAATTGAAATGCTCTACCAATGGATGGTTTTGGTTGAAGCCACAGAGAGGCTGCAGAAAAGTCGCCATGCCTTTCATCAAGAACATTTTCTCTGCCATTTTAAAATTCATAAAGTTTGTGTTCAACTTTGAGGCACTTTGAAACCATTAACGTTCCTGCATGTCCTTTCCTTTAGTACTCACCTTGTCCTACTTTGTCATCCACTGCATATCAGAAACTATTTCTCTGAGATGTTATTTTCTTTACCCAGAGAGATAACGCATCAAAATGACTGGTAAACTTGCATATGTGCAAATGTACCAACACTACAATAAGAAAACAGTTTTTTTTTAAAAATCATTATGTATGTTGATACGAGTAACAAAGGTAATCTTTTATTACCCAATATTATCCAATAAAAAAAGGTGAACAAATAATAGGTCCTTTACAGTAGAATAGTCACTGACCCATCAAGGCTCAACTGTTAAGTTCTTATGTCAAAGTCAGAGATCACACGTTACAGAATAATTGAAGGCAATAAGAATCCAAACACGAATAAACTAATCTCAGTAGTGCAGTTATGCACAAGTAACAAAGGAAGGCGGAAGGGGTGTTAGGTCTCACTGCTCGTTAAAATAGTTTGGAAAAGTCTGTGGAGCTCTTGATGAAAGCTGATTGTGTTCATTAAAGGTGACAGCTACCTGTGTGAACTGAAGACTGAATCCAGACTTCAAATATGGGGCCGCATCTCTGTGTTGCCAAAGAGAAAACGCATTCAAAAAAAGTTTGTTATATATTAATTAGACTTTTTAATTTTTTTTTTCAGGAAGACAATTCCCATTATTATATTTACAAAATAATTGCAGGTTTTGAGAGCTTACACCAGTGGACACTTCAACATGTCTCGTCGAAAATAATTTTGTAGCCTTTATGCTGTTTTTTTCACCTTGATTGCTTAATGGTGAACTGCTTCCTCTGAAAGTGAGAACTATGAACGGTCAACTTCTTTTACAACCCCTTTACCAGTAGGAGAATTACAAGACGTCTATGCCATTAAGGCAGTGATTACCCTTGACGTGTTAAACACTGTGGAGTGCTTTTTTCTGATGAATTAATCGCTATAAAATTGTTTTTTACTCCATGATCACTGAAGATTAATAGATCCAGAGGTACATTTTGACATCCTTCTTTAAACCACCAAATGCTTAGTAGCTTACACCAATTTTCACATTAATTTCACCTGAGTGCAGTGTTGACAAATGCAGGGTTTTTTAACTAAATTGCAGGGTTGTTTTATTTTCTGTAAAACACCCTTGTCACTCAAAACTTCTCCTCACCATTACAGCTTTTAGAAAATGCTGTCAAAGAGGCTCAGTCTCCAACTACACACATCATATCTGCCCAATTTAAGTGTCTCTGCTCTGGCTTCACAGAAGCTAATCAGGTTTTTTAGAATCAATGTTGAGGTTTCATTGATTGCTTTAAAAACACACATGAACATGGTTTACGTGACTGACCTTTTAAATCTGTGAGCCATAACCACACCAAGGTGCTTTGGCAGAAAATCTTTCAGTCTAGACTTAAAAACAGATGTCTCTAGCTGACACAATGTTTACCTGCTAGTTGCTTAACTGTGTGCTGTTTGGACCTGGGTAGATAACTTATGGCTGGTAATATTGATCAAAGGTGGAATTAGAAGATACACCATTAGTGTCATCCACTGAAAACCCAAAGAAAAGCACAGGTGGCGTTATTTTTTTATTACTAAACAATAATAGGAGTTGCAGTACAAGGACATTACGACCAATAAAGAAACATGTATGTTACATCTAGTCATTGGCTAATCCATCAAAACAAATCAGTTTTGTGACGAGTGTCCAGATGTTGTTGTGTTTTTGGAGGTTGAATGTAAATGAGGTAGGGCTAGGGTTTTTCACTGTTAAATCATCATTTTGGGATCTATTCTTATCCACTTTTTTGCAGAAAATGAGATGTAAGGATTAATACTTACATCTCACTCAAATGATGTTTGAGTGTTGTATGTTTTGTAATAATGGACCAAGAGTCTCTTTAAATAGCAGCTGGTAAGCTTAGCATAGCATAAATAATGGAAACAGGGGTACAGCTCACCACAGTCTAATGATACAAGGAAGTGTGGCAGACCAGCGGCAATAATGCTCACTAATTAACATTTTATTTATAAAATCCATACTTTAATTGTAGATTGTTGGTGGTAAAGTGACTTATTTTCATCATCATGACATTAGAGCTTTAGGAGAGTGCTTGTAGTCACTCCCCTCATTGTTTTCAATAAAAACAGGACAGCAGCAATGAGGTGATGTGCCAGGCTCTTTGACATTGATTTTAACGTTGTGAAAGTTAAACTTGTTCAACTTACCATGGCAACTATCATCAACGAAAAGCAGCCTTCAATGTATGTTTGCATACATTTGGATAGAGGGTGCCAGGTTGTTCCCTCTTATGCTAAGCTAAGCTAACCTTCTACTGGTTACATCTTATATTTGTTTCAATTTACAGTACAAAAGTACAATAAGCATATATTTGCATGTTAAACTATTTCTTTAAGTGACTGATGAATGCAAAAGGTATATGATATAATTGCTAACACACATGGCTAATGTGCCCACAGCTTATTTTAGAGATCAAAAAGTCATAGAGTAAACACAATTTTAAAAAAACACCATTGTGGGAATTTTCAGTAACGGCTTTATTAAATTAGTGCAAAAGACAGACGTAACTCATTCAAAATGTCATCTTTTACTTTACGGTTTTTCTTCCACCAAACCCCACACACGCTACGTTCTTTTGATGAGCGCAAGAGAAACAAAGCAAAAATCTATCCACCAAAACCACATTCTTTTTTTTTTCTTCTTACACATCTTCTGGTGATTTGTAATGACGGATGGAGAGAGAACATGAGAGGGCAGAATTGACGGGGGACAAAATCAAACCTTAACACATGGCAGCCATCAAAACAAGACTCCTGATTCTGCTATTAATCAGAGATTTCAAAATGATAAAAAAATAAACATAAAAAGATGTTACAGTAAAATAGTCAACACATCAATAGCATTAGAAATAGTGCCTAAAATTCACAGAAAAAAGGGTTTCCTCTTTTTAATTTACTCACTGTGTGGGTGACAAAAGAACTTGCAATCAAAGTACTTAAGTTAATCAATACTGTATATTTATACAATGGTAAAAAATAAAAATATTTATACAATAGTACTTTTTTTTTTTTAAGGTTTACACCGTTACTATAAAGATATACTGTTTTCCACTCCATGACAACTAATGCAATAAAAACAGAAGCAAATCGAAGAAAGGACTCCAGAGAGTTTCTGACTTTGAAGGCTTATGGCTACCACCTTGTCCTAAAAGACCACAACCACTGCAGACAAAGAAACAGGCTTTGTTCTCTCCACTTAAAGAGGGAAACAAGATCAAACACAGTCTGTGACAAGAAAAGAAAAGAACACATCAAAAAGTCAATGCTCTTCTCCGACCAGGACAGTAGCTCAGCCTTCGCAGTGTTCCCTGGCCCCGCCGAGAGTCAGAGAGAGGTCGATAGAGAGACGGGGGAGACAGGGAAGGAGAGGCAGATTGATGGGGGGATTATGTATATGCATGAGGAAGATGAGAAAAGGAAGGATCAAGCAGGGGGGAAAAGAAAATGGGGGAAGGAGGGAAAAAAGGACTTTTTGGATTAACTGTGGGAAAGATCAGAGGTTTAAGGTGAGGTCCAATACGCAATTGATTTATAG
Organism: Harpagifer antarcticus; assembly: GCA_902827135.1. NCBI lineage: Eukaryota > Metazoa > Chordata > Actinopteri > Perciformes > Harpagiferidae > Harpagifer > Harpagifer antarcticus. Next base: position 1,423,514 of record CADEHL010000159.1, on the reverse strand, counting down.
CTTTAGTTTTGTTACAATATCAATATACATGTTGTTTCAAGTATCTCCTACGGATGTGGCGTGTTGCCATGAACACTGCTAACACCACATGTTGTCTGCCAGTGTAATGGTGCCAAAAAGGAATACAATGAAAAGCATCTCGATGGTGGAGGAAGTAAAAGGGGATAGGAAAGATATAGTGAAAAACGTCAAATGGAGTGAGGAAAACATGAGTCGATGAGATGAGAGAACAATGAAGTGCAGAAGGACACATGCCACAAGGAAGATAAAGAGAAGGAGACGAGAGCGGCGAGAGGATAAGTGAGAGACTGGTAAAAAAACGCAGAGTGGTGTTATACAGCAGTTGTGCCACTGGGGATTGTGTGTGTTTTCTTGTTTGATTTGTCCCGGTGAGAAGACCCCTTCTCGCTTCTTCATCTTCTTTTTCGTCTTCTTCTTCTGCTCTCCTATGCCTGGGTTGCGTAGGGGGAGATAATTCGTTGCTTTTCAGTGTTGCAAAAAGGACTACGGGAGGTTTCAGCAGAATCTACAGGCCTGGAGGGAGAGGGGATTTAAAGGCAGAGGAGAAGGGGGGGGGGAAGTTGAGAGGATACAAGAAAGGAGGAGGGTGGGAAAGAGAGGAGAAAAAAAGGAGATACTGTAAAGTAAAGGTCATCACTGAACCAGATCAATTGCAATCAATTACACAGGACAGGTGATGGTATCGCATCATTAAAGATTCAGTAAGGACAGAACAGAGAAGTTATAATTGTTCACTCTTAGTCCACCTTCAGGCAGTAACAACCAGGAACTGTGTCAGCCTGTACCTTCCTCAACATCCTGGACAATTGGATCGATACGGCTGAACACAAGCAACACGGTGCGGAGAAGTGCACCGAGCTTTTGATTTATTATGTCATCATCATGTGTTCAACAAATGAGCCTGGACTGAGCTCTCCTCTTGATTCGATTCACACATCCTCTTTTACGACAACCTGTGAGCTTTAAGGCATCACAGAACATATGTTAATTTGAACTGATGCTGTGTTTTCCCTTGTCATACAGTGTTTGATTGAATCCAAAAAGAGAAAACGGTAGGGTATGTTCCCTGGTAATGTGACAGTTTGTCTTATCAGTCTGGTAGAATTGCTCACAACGAGCTGGTTCAAAATTGGATATGAACAAACACACACGCAGTCCCGTAAACACACACAGCTGCAGGCACACATTCACACACGTTCACAGTGCAGTCTGAAATGTGAGAGTTTATTGATTGCCTCTCTGCCAGACATCTCCTCCAAGTCTGCTCCCTATTTCTGACATACTTGGAGATGGCTGAGCATTCGACAGAAACCCTTCTCACTCTTCGTCAGTTTGGTCATTGGCTCGCCTCTTTTTCTTTCCCTTTCTCCTTTTTAATATTCTTTCTGATGTGACTGGGTTTGATATGGCGCTCTGGGCATCTACAGTGTCCTTAAACTACACGTTAGGACGAAGTAGGAGTCAAGCAGCCACACTAAATTGAAAGTTATTGAAATGATTCCACACGCAGGTCCAGTTGCTACCACACTGTTCACTGTAAGTTCACGAGGAGGTCACTTTGCTTCTACTAAATTAAAATTGCACTGTGTTTACGAGCACCACACACTTCACAAGTGCACTTGGTAGAGCATGAGGATTACATAAACAAAAAAGATGAAATCCTCAATGAGCAAAAAAAGCCTGATCCAAAATATACATGAACTGCTATGATAAAGTGATACAGAATGTTGTTTAGCAAAAATACACTTTTTACAATTGATGTATTTTGAATGGTGTGAGACAACTAATCAGATGCTCTGGGTTGCAGAATTAGTAAATGGTTTCTATATCAAAAAAGTTCTTACAAAGACATTATTTGTCACTTCATTTCTCTTCATGTGTAGATGTTTTAAGGTGTTTTGTGCATGGCTAACTTCATAAACAGACAAAGGCACGTTACTTGCTTTTGCATGAAGAGCAAAATAATTATTTAAAGATGGTTTCAAAACAACATTGCATTTTAATACAAAAGGAATGTTGGAAGATTTTGAAATTAACTTTTTCGAAGAACCCAACAAAGCTCTTCTAACAAAAAAAAAGGGCCAATGATCCATCTTTTCGCGCTTATCCGTGGTCGGGTCGCGGGGGTAGCAGTTCCAGCAGAGAGCCCCAAACTTTCCTTTCCCTGGCCACATCAACCAGCTCTGACTGGGAGATCCCAAGGTGCCCCCAGGCCAGCGAAGAGATATAATCCCTCCACCTGGTCCAGGGTCGGCTCTAGAACAAATCGAATGGGGGGGAAATCATCTACCAAGGGGGGGCACACACTGCCGTCAACAACCAACACACAAACACCAACGCAACTTCAATTTAAAAAAACATGATGTAAAGTCTATTGTCTTTCACACACATTCCAGCTGACATCCTCGTGGATTCATCTTCTTATTACAGACACATGCATTTCCAAACATTCGGTCTATCTCCCTGAGGTTTCTCCCATGTTCCCCCTTAAACTGTGGGTTTTCTCTGGAAGTTTTTCCTTGTACGATGTGAGGGTCTAAGGACAGAGGGTGTCGTTTTTCTCATACTGATATTCTGAACAATCTGTGCTGTTGTATTTGCTGTAAAGTGTCTCTACTGTAGGCTATTTTTATTATATGTACAGCACTTTGGCTCGACCAAAAATCGTTTATAAATGTGCTATATAAATAAAACTTGATTTGATTGAGTGTAGTGCTATTTTATAGCGCAACTATGACTTGTGCATACATGCACGGTTGTGGCACGACCACCAAACAGAAACATATGGACATATGCCACCATATATATATATATAGCTGACATCTCTCAGTGGATGTCTGCTCATCACCTCAAGCTCAACCTTGACAAGACTGAACTGCTTTTCCTTCCGGGAAAAGATTGTCCCACTCTTGACCTGACAATCAACATCGGCCCCTCTGTTGTTTCCCCGACTCAGACTGCAAGGAATCTGGGTGTGATCCTAGATAACAACCTGTCCTTCACTGCAAACATCGCTGCTACAACCCGTTGCTGCAGATATACGCTTTACAACATCAGGAAGATTCGTCCCCAGCTGACCCAGAAAGCCACCCAGGTTCTGGTCCAGGCTCTCGTCGCCTCACGCCTAGACTACTGCAACTCCCTCCTGGCTGGTCTACCTGCATGTGCCATCCGACCTCTGCAGCTCATCCAGAATGCAGCGGCTCGTCTGGTCTTCAACCTTCCAACATGTTCCCACACCACTCCGCTCCTCCGCTCCCTTCACTGGCTTCCAGTAACTGCTAGAATCCACTTCAAGACACTGGTACTTGCATACCATGCTGCGAATGGATCTGGCCCTTCCTACATCCAGGACATGGTTAAACTGTACACCCCAGCAGCACGTGCACTCCGCTCTGCATCAGCCAAACGACTCGCTGCAACCTCGCTGCGAGGGGGACCCAAGTTCCCATCAGCAAAAACACGTGGGTTTGCTATCCTGGCTCCAAAATGGTGGAATGAGCTCCCCATTGACATCAGGACAGCAGAAAGCCTGCACATCTTCCGGCGCAGACTGAAAACTCATCTCTTTCGACTCCACTTCGAGCGATAGAATTACTAACAAGGCACTTATATACTAATAAAGGACTGGCTTATCTATAGCCAGCTGAGTAGCACTTAAAATGTTTGGCTCTATGAAACCTGATGTACTTATATGATTCTGTTTTCTTCAAGGTTGTGTCTTCCTGGTCGAATGTACTTATTGTAAGTCGCTTTGGATAAAAGCGTCAGCTAAATGCAATGTAATGTAATATAAAAAGTGTGCAAATGTATTTAGTATCCTACCCATGTGAACATGTTTTAGGTGGGGGTGGACCTAACCTGCTCTAGGAGGGTCTGGGGGTATGCTCCCCCGGGAAGATTTTTTTTTTTAATATTTAAGTTAAATGCATCAATCTGGTGCACTTTGAGAGCAACATGAAGAGATCTATGGATAGCCTACATCTCTCAACACCCATATGAAACAGAACTGTAAACAGATTTACTTTTTCTTTATGGATATTTTACTAATCACTTCCCTTTTAAACTGTATTCTTGTGTTACTGTCCTATAACTATAATGATCATATCAGGGTTGCCAACTCTCACGCATCTGGCGTGTGACGCACGCTTTCACTCTCAATGTCACGCTCTCACGCTGCCCAAACTATTCTCACGCCAAAAACAACAGGCGTTCGTTTTTGGTTGGTTATTTACAATGTTGAGTTTGACAGCTGCTCAAGCTGTCGATCCGCTCCCTCCCCGCCCCCACCACTCTTAACAACGTTAACAGACAGACAGCAGAGCAGTGGGAGCCTGTTGGTCAATCCCTGACCCGTGTTGCGCATGCGCAGATCTAAGATCCAGTAGAAATGATAAAAAGTAAAAGTCTGCTGCTTATTGTTCTACTAGGCCAAAATAGATTCAGAGTATATGAGAGTGAGAGTGTGTTAATTAATATATTTGGCAGTTTGGAGTAAGTCTGTAGATTTGTTTGTGTGTTTCATGTATAGGCCTCTCACGATAATTAATTTTGTTGGATACATTTTCCCGGAAATTATTGCGATAAACGATAATATTGTCGACACCGTTGTATGACCATTTTAGACCACTGACATAATGATAATATATAATATAACATCCTCATGGAAATGGCAATTTATCGAGGTCAGAAAAGTTATGGAGTTCATTTTTATGTATCGTTCGATAAGTCAATTAATTGCTTATCGCGACAGGCACACAACAAAACAGTGGAAACAAATGTGTTTGACTTTCAGTAGTGAATGTAACGTTGTGCCCTTTATAGTCAGTGTCCAATATTGTGTATTTGTATATATTGTATATATCAGGGTTGCCAACTCTCACGCATCTGGCGTGTGACACACGCTTTCACTCTCAATCTCACGCTCTCACGCTGCCCACACTATTCTCACGCCAAAAACAAGAATACCGAAGACCAGAAACGGTTTTGAAAACTTTTGTCAGGTAGTGATCGTCTTCTCAATAGAACATCTTTGATAATGTCTTCTGGCCAATCAGAATCACGATAACGGCGTGGTGTTGTTGCAGGAAGTCCCCACGGAGAATACTTTTGCGGTAGTACAGCTCTATATACATCGATACAACATCACGTGTTGATAGAAATCAACACGTGATGAAATAAGACCCTACGGTTTGATGATTGATAGGTGTGTGTGCTGTCTTTCATTTTGACACACAGAACAATGGGGGCTATCTACCCTTATCCACAATGTAAAGTCATTCACAGCCTCTTCCCTCTTCTCTCTGTGAGGAGCAGCAGGTTCAGCTTTCAGAACAAAGTAACAAAAGACTAAAATGGCATTCATTTTTTTTAAATATGTCGTAATAGATGTATTTATTGTTCTTCTCAAGAGAGTACTAGAATGTGTATTTTATGTTAGTATTTCAAAAAATCTCCTTGAGGAGAATCCCCCCAGACCCCCTGCAGGGGTTGGGTTTTCAGCATGTCAACTCTTTCACCTGTGGGGAAATTGCAGGATTGGCTCCAGGTCACCCTTTTTATTTACTACAAGAGAAATGTGCCTTTTTATTTCATACAGTTCAATTTGGATTGAGACAGGGAAATAATCTAAACCTCACGAGTGGCATTTCACTGTCAAGGGTAGCATGTATGTAAATACAATGCAAATACTGACTTGAACTTGGGTTAGCCCTACCATAGATTACCCAACACAAATACTCTCTGGCAACTGCCGACCCGTATTGCGCATGCGCAGATCTAAGATCCAGTAGAAATGATAAAAAAGTAAAAGTCTGCTGCTTATTGTTCTACTAGGCCAACATAGAGTGTGTTAATTAATATATTTGGCAGTTTGGAGTAAGTCTGTAGATTTGTTTGTGTGTGTGTGTTTCATGTATTGGCCTCTCACGATAATTAATTTTGTTGGATACATTTTCCAGGAAATGATTGCGATAAACGATAATATTGTCGGCACCGTTGTATGACCACTTTAGACCCCTGACATAATGATAATATATAATAATAATTCAAGTACATCCTTTCAAACTGCTAGTCACATCCTCATGTAAATGGCAATTTATCGAGTTCATTTTTATTTATCGTACGACAAGTCAATGAATTGCTTATCGCGACAGGCACACAATAAAATTGTGGAAACAAAGATGTGTTTGACTTTCATTAGTGAATGAAACTTTGTGCCCTTTATAGTCTGTGTCCAATTTTGTGTATTTGTATATATATCCTATATCCTATATATATGCTAAGGTCCCGCTGCTGACACGATAGCAGTCATTTAGTGTGCATATGTGTAATTAAACCCATGATATCAAAATCTCACTCCAGCCAGGTACACAAAGTTGGCAACCCTGATATATATCATGCTAAGGTCCCGCTACTGACACGATAGCAGTCATTTAGTGCGCATATGCGTAATTAAACCAATTAAACCCATGATATCAAAATCTCACTCCAGCCAGGTATCCAAAGTTGGCAACCCTGTCATATTTTCCCGGGTCGCCGAGGGTGCTGGCGTTGTTTGTTCGCCGCTCCTCCGCCCCAAATATTGTTCTTTAGTCCAGATCAGAACCTCTCCTGTCTGGCTCTCTACTTTTGAAACGTCAGTCATCAGCAAAAATAGCAGCATCTCTATCTCGGATCGACACAGATATTTGTTGTCATCTCCCACCTGCTGGCTCTTTCCTGCTCACCGGTCCCTAGCCCGCTAGCCAGCTAGCATTATCGAACCTATCAGGCTGCTACCTAGATGCTCCTCGGCTCCCTGAAGTCTGCTGAGCTAACATTTCTGTCTCCACCCCAACTCCACCCCAACTCCACCCTAACTCCGCGGCTCGTGTGGGTCTTCCCATCCCGCTGCGATCAGCCGGCTTCCCCGCTGACATCGTCTCTCCCTGCCGCCTACAGCCGGTGGCTATCAAGCTAGCTAATAAGCTAGTAGGCTGGTCACCCGGCTCCCACTCTGCACCAGGCTGTCAGCACCTCCTACGATTTTCCTCTGGAAACCACTGGAATAATTCTCCTGATATGCTGTGGATTATAATTCTCATTTTATCTGGACTCACACCGCTCCTTCTTCCGCGGTCATCCGGCTCCTGGTCTCTGCTGCCCGGGTCCCCAGCATTAGCTAGCTCCGTGCTCGCGCCACTTCAACGGATCATGCCGCCGCTCTACTCCCTGTCAGATCTCCACTCCTTTAATAACCGCCTGCGTCCGGACTGTATGGACATCCTCGCAGATTATGAAATACTCCACAAACGCCTCCTCCACACAGAGGCTCTGGCCGTAAGTTGTTATTTCATTCCACGTCTCCACACTCCATCCCGTCCATTCGGTCCTGTCACACGCCCACACTATGCCATCACAATAAACAACACGTGAATCTGACCAATCTCCTTCCACTCCCCCGGTCCACACAACCCCCCCCAATGCAACGTCACCTCAGAGCAGCCCTGCTCAACACACGCTCCATCCACAATAAAAGCCACATTCTAAATGAATTCATTAAAGACAATAACCTGGACTTTCTGTATCTGACCGAAACATGGCAAAAACCCCTGGACTATTTTTCTTTAAATCAAATCACACCAGCAGGATTCACATACATTGACAAACCTCGCCCACAAGAGCGGGGTGGTGGTATAGCTGCTATTATCAGAAAGGAAATAAAAGCTACCATAATCCCCATCCCTGATGTTTCTTCATTTGAACACCGGATCTTTGAACTCTCTGGTCCCACTCCCCTGGTCACAGCCATCATCTACCGTCCCCCGAAGCCAAACCCCTCCTTTCTCTCCGACCTCTCTGACATTCTCACTCAGCTTTCTGCCATATCCCCATCTGTTCTCCTCTTAGGTGATTTTAACATTCATGTTGACGACCCGACCTGCAAATATGCCTCTGAATTTAAGGAAACCTTTCACTGCTGCAACTTCTCTCAACACATCAACTTCCCAACACACAGCCGTGGTCACATCCTGGACTTGGTCTGCTCCACTGGTCTCACCATCCATCATCTGTCCAGCCTCAATCTCCACATCTCTGATCACCTGGCCATCATCATGGACATCAACATCCCCATCCCCGCCCAAAAGCAAAAACGCACAATAACCTACAGAAATCTCAAATCCATCTCACCTTCAGCAATCACTGCCTCCATTACCTGCAAGATGTCTGTCTCCCCCCCCCCCCCACTTTCTGAAAACCCATATGAACTTGTGGACTATTATAACAGCACCCTCTCCTTCTGTCTCAATGAACTGGCCCCCACAAAAACAAAAAATGTCTCTTTCATACACTCCGCCCCCTGGTATACCCCCGAACTCCGCCAAATGAAATCAAGGAAACGTCAACTTGAACGCCAACACAAGAAAACCACACGAACAGTCCATCTTCAAATCTACAAAGACTATCTCCAGCAGTACAGTAACGCACTCAAAGCAGCCCGGTCTAATTACTACTCACAACTCATTCAGTCTGGCTCCAGCAACCCCAAGCGTCTGTTCTCCACCATCAGCAAACTTCTCAAACCCTGTGACAACGCCACCTCATCCTTCACCACCGAACAGTGCAACTCCTTCCTCTCGTTTTCCCAAACCAAAATCAGCAACATTTACAGCAATCTGACACCCTCATCAGCACCCCCCACCTTCCCTCCTGGCTCCCCCCCCTTCACCTCACAGCCCCTGTCCCACTTCTCCCCTGTGACCCCCATGCAGCTGTCCGACTTCATGACTGGAATTAACTCCACCTGCACACTTGACCCAATGCCCTCCAAATTTGTTAAAGTGAGCTTTCCTGCCATCTCCCAACTCATCGCCACCATCATTAACTCCTACCTCAGATCTGGATCAGTTCCCCCCTCTCTCAAACTGGCTGCTGTCACACCCATTCTCAAAAGACCTGGACTCACACCTGACATCATGTCCAACTTCCGGGCCATCTCAAATCTCCCCTTTCTGTAAAAAATACTTGAACGTGTCGTTGCCTCACAACTTAAAGCCCACCTCAGCTCCAATGATCTCTTTGAGCCATTTCAATCCGGTTTCCGATCAAAACACAGCACCGAAACAGCTCTTCTCAAAATCACAAACGACCTCCTCCTCTCATCTGACTCCGGCAACCTTAACATCCTCATCCTCCTCGACCTCACCGCAGCATTCGACACCATCAACCACGCCATCCTGCTGTCCCTCCTCGAATCATCACTCAACATCACTGACACTGCACTCTCCTGGCTGAAATCCTACCTCACCGACAGACATCAGTTTATCAACATCAACAACTGCACCTCCTCCACTGCTCCTCTGTCCCAAGGTGTCCCCCAGGGTTCGGTGCTTGGCCCCCTCCTCTTCATCCTCTACATGCTCGCCCTTGGCAAAATAATTTGTCGCCACAACCTTCAATTTCACTGCTACGCCGATGACATCCAACTTTATATCTCAACAAAAACCATCACCCCCACAACACACTCCACTCTCACCAACTGTCTCTCAGAAATAAAAGCATGGATGCAAACAAACTATCTCCAACTGAACAGTGCCAAATCAGACATCATCATCATTGGCCCCCCATCCCGTATCAAAGACATCCAGAATTTCAAGTTCACCATTGACAGCCACACTCTATCTCCGCCCCTCACATCCGCAACCTCGGAGTCATCTTCGACAGTCAGCTCAAATTCAACCACCACATAAATCACATCACCAGGACCGTCTTTTTCTACCTCAAAAACATTGCCCGTCTCCGCCCATCACTCTCCTCCTCTGCTGCTGAAACCCTGATTCATGCATTCATCACTTCACGACTCGACTACTGCAATAGCATCCTCTACGGCATACCATCCAACCTAATCAATAAACTCCAACATATCCAGAACTCTGCTGCCCGCCTCCTCACCCACACCCGCTCCCGAGACCACATCACTCCCGTCCTCCAGAACCTCCACTGGCTCCCGGTCTGTCAAAGAATCAACTTCAAAGTCCTCCTCATTACTCACAAAGCCCTCAACAATCAGGCCCCCCCCTACCTCACAGACTTGCTGCACCACCACGCCCCTTCCCGCTGCCTCCGCTCATCAGAAGCCAACCTCCTATCCATCCCCACCCGCACCAATCACCGGACCTGGGGGGACAGAGCCTTCTCCGTCGCTGCCCCCTCCCTCTGGAACTCACTCCCCCAACCCATCAGAGACTGCACTGACCTCACCACCTTCAAAAAACTTACAAAAGCTCACCTCTTCAATCTGGCTTTTAATGTGTGATTGTTTTTGTATTATTTGACTTTAACTTTAACTATATATTTATTTGTTGTTCGTTCCTTTTCCCTTCACTATATCTGTAAAGCGTCGTTGAGCACCTGTAAAAGCGCTAACAAATTAAATCTATTATTATTATTATGTAAAGGTGTTCCTCGCAAATACTTGTTTACATAAATGGTGACCAAACCGTTTGAGACCCACTGAGATAACTTACACCAAAGTTAACTATCTAAACACTGAGAGAGTCCTTACCTCACTGAGCTGAGGTTATTCGATCCTCTCAGTCTGACAGGAGAGAACTCTCCTCCACCTTGGTGTAGAAACAGCCCTTTATCCGTTAGGATAGCTAGCTAACCAGATGCTAACAACAACATTCCACGTTACCGCTCGCGCACTCGCAAAATACGCTTGTGCCACACACACACAGAGCCAAGCTTGAATGAAACACAGAGACCCAGAAGTAGGCTACTTGTGCTGTACTGCATATCATATTATTTTTGATGGCTTTACTGTATAATCAGTGTAACAGATGGACAGATCGCCACCGGGCTTTCATCTAAACACACAGCCACGTAATGATAACAAAACAAAGATCGGGGGTCATTGGTCAAGCAACACACCAATCAGAGAGCAGCAGTGAGCACACCTCAGGCTGTGTTTTATATTTGTATTCTTTATTTCAGATGTATTTCACACAAAAAACCTTTAGTGGAAACGTTTTCACTTATATGATTAAAAAAAACGACAAAGTGGCAAGGCTTGCCCACCCTACGTTGGGGGGGCACAGTGACTCATTTGGGGGGGCATGGCCCGCGAATGACCCCCCATGACGCCGACCCTGACCTGGTCCTAGGTCTACCCCTTGGTCTCTTCCCAGCTGGACGTGCCTGGAACACCTCCCTAGGGACTGTTTTGGGGTGGAAGTGGCTCAGTTTGTAAGGACTTGGGAACCAGAGGGTCACCAGTTCAAGTCCCGATTGGACCAAATTCATACGTCTGGACTGGTAGATGGAGAGTTCAGCTTGTGGGCACTGCCAAGGTGCCCCTGAGCAAAGACCCCCAACAATGGCGCGGCACAAACTGGCATCAGCCTGTTTGCATGTGGTTGTGTATGCATTCGATTTTTCAAAATGTGTTAGAGAATATACATATCTAAGATATCTATACATTTCAGCAGCCTTTACAGGATAATTCACACAGAGAAACATGTAATATGTGCAATTTAAAGTGAATTATGTAGCAAAGAAAGGCGTAGCTTCCATATGGAATACACTGTTAGTAGAACTCCTCAGTTCAGAGATGCAGTGGGTATTGCGAAGAACGGATCAGGTGTACCACGCCGCCTTCCTTAACAGGCTTACCTTTAAGCCTTGCCTTTTACTGCTAATCTAGCAAAATGTGGTGTAAAACAACCAATTTGGAGGTGGCAATTCGTCATAGATAGTGTTTGTTTCTAAAGGGTTTACTGTTAGATTACGCTCTCAGGGTTTCCATTGTGAACACATGAGTGGGCTGCACTGTTACTCCCACAGTGGAGGTCACAGCTCTTGTGTGCTTTGTTTAATAAGTTGGCAGTCAGTATCAGTCAGACAGAGCCGTCATGCGTTTCGACGGTTGACATGCCAATAAGTCTTCCTGTCTTTATCCTCCTCCACATCTGCCTCTCTCTCTCTTTCTATAAGATTAGGAATGTGGACTATAACTTTTGCAGACATTCTAAAATGAATTGGAGTGTACACTTCACAAAATTCTGAAAGCGATCGAAGCGTGCCTGAATGGGGGTGAATATCTAATAGGATGGAGGGTATGGAACAGGAGGTGTGGGGTGGGTGGCTGGGGGGTGGATCAATTGCTTTTTCTTTCCCCATTGTTTTTCTCCCAATGCCTCCCTTTCATAACGCTCAGGACTAAGTGTTCCCCAAAAAAGGAGATAAAAGTCGAGAAACACTCAGAGGCACTGGAGACTCAGATATTGGTTTTTGCAAATCTAATGAGACTCTAGCAGCCCTGTTTCACCTCACATGCAGAACTGGTAATACAAAATAAGCAATTCTCCCCATGTGTATAAAGAAAGGCAAGGTCTTGACATGAAAAAACGTTGGTGAATCAATTCACCTCAGCTTCCGCGCAGAAACAGGCTATGAACTTATAGGTCAGGAACAGATGAAAGGAGAAATTAGTGAGTAAGAAGAGGAAGCGAGAAAGATAGAGATGAACATAATATAATCACTCTACCCGAGGTTGGCTGAGTTATAAATGAGTCACGTTATGTTACGGCTAGCGGAATTAGAATTAGGTTTTTGATCTATATACAACTCTCAAACAACAATGCACACACGTACCGACTTATTCATGTGATATATGAGGGTGACATTCACAGTACCAACATAATATTCGCTCATCTCCCTCCTGGGAAAAAGTATATAGAGCGTAAACAAGCTAAAGTTTATATATAACCAATCTTCTCTGTCACTCTTCTGTTCCAACACTTTGTGTAAAACAGCTACCTGTGCTAGAAAATGAGCCTATTTCCATTTCACAACACCAGACAGAATGGAATACATTTCGCCTCAAACCCTATATGGATGACCTGATGGAGAATCACAGCGCCTCATTGATGTAGACTGAGCTTACGTCTCCCCTTAATGTAAGCCTCTCTGGGTAAAAGCGTCAGCCTAATGCGTAAAATGTAAATTTAACAAGCTGCGTGAGGCGAGGAAGAATCAAATAGGACACTGGAGAGAACAGTTACCATTTTCCAGCCTTTCTAATTGCTTAGAGGAGAACAGGGTGACAGTTGATTAGCTCAGGTATGTTACGGCTGCTAGACAGGAAACAGCGGCATTGCAGCATGAAGAAGAAACATTACAGGGGAAGACAGGGAATGTCAGGGTAACGCTAACTATAATAGAAGTTGATGAGCCCTACCAACCCAGAATTTAATGAATGAGTTAGCGCTACAATAAACCACAGATCACAGAAATGTGTTTTTGACTAGATAATGTTAAGTAAAGATTTCATTGTCCATTGAATTTCACATTATTAAATACGACAGGCGATCATGCATTTGTTCTAATGTTTCTGTGTGTGTATGTGTGTTTGTGTATGTGTGTGTGTGTGTGTTCGTGTGTATGTGACAGAGATAGAAATATCTGTCTTTGTCAAATGTTAATCTCGCCTTCTACTGGACCAATCAGCCTAATCTTTCTGTTCAGATTCATGATTGGTTAATTTCGACCAAATGTTTGGAACAGTAGAAAGTCTTAACCAAGAGGGTTAGGTGAATTTGTTGTGTCTTTGGACGGTTTTGAAATACATTTTTCTACTGTTCTATTAGTCCGTCTAATCTCATTTATATTTTTTGAGAATCATTTATTTATTCATAATACAATAAAACAGTTCATGTAGTGGATTGGTAACTTGAACAACCAATCTCCCAGCCTCAACTATGGGACTGCCCTTTATACTGTACGGTGGTAAGAAACAGCAGCTGACATAGATGACATATTGATTATGTTCAATTAAATCCGGAAAGTCACTTTTTTGTTGGGCTAGCAAAGTAAATAGAAAGACATGTGGCAGATTTTTACAATACTGATGTAAAACAAATTGGAATTATTTGAAAATATTTAACAATACATTTGAACATCTCAACATATTCCAATCCAATGTTTTGATTCTGGATGGTGAACTAACCCTGCTTTTTCCTTTGGATCACATCATTAGCTGCTTGAGGAACTTTTTCTGCCCCCAGGATTATGGGACTTGTTGTCACAGTATCATTTAAATGAGCAGAACTGGAGGCAAAATATTAGTGGAGTTTAATAGAAGTTTTTCACAGTGGAAATGTTGACAGGTGACAAGCCAAACATCTCATTAGATGGTGACATTCAATTCAAGTAAAACTAGGCTTGAACATGTACATTTAATAGTGCCAGAATGAATGTTATTTGTTACACCTGTATTAAAGTCTGCATTTCAGATTTGAGAAGGGCCTGTATTCAACAGCTTCAGGGCCGTGTGTTTCTACATAGAATTACCAGACCGAATATAAATTCATAACTATGGAACTGTCTTTCACATTCTTGTCACCTCATCCCGTTGACAACAACAGCTTATACAATTATCGAGACTTAATGTTTGGCAACTTCATGGCAAAACATTTCCCTGTAACACATCATTCACAATGCACATGCAAATACTGGGTGGTGCAACACATTTATACTGATAAATGAATGAGGCCTTCAAGCAACAATTGTTAATGATCAACTAACAATTCATTTATTGTAAGAGCAAATATGAAAGCTTTTTAGATTCTTAAAGGAGCCCTATTTTGCCAATTTTCATGTTTCATTAATGTATTTTGTGCCTCTAGTGTGACATATTAACACACTTTAATGTTCAAAAAGTGCTTTATATTTCTCATAGTGCCTGTGCTGCAGCACGTCTTTTCACCCTCTGTCTGAAAGAGCCCAGTCTGCTCTGATTGGTTAACTGCCAAGCTCTGTTGATTGGTCAACCATTTAGAGATGTCCCGCCCCTTAGCCTTTCACGGACAATGTGTTGAAGCGCTAGCCAATAGAAGAGGAGTGTTACGTAGAATGTCACTATGTCGCGCAAGTAAATACAGGAATACAAATGAGACGTTTCAAGCAGGGAGGGGAGCGTGCAAGAGAAACTCCCTGTGGAGGGAACATTGGGATTTCAGCCTTTGCAGACCATTTACATGCAGAAAACCCTATAACACACTAGAGGAAAGGGAAATTCCAAAAAAGCATAAAAGGCCTCCTTCAAACAGGTTACACTTACATATCAGTATAGTTACAGAAATGTAGCAACAAGGTTCTACATTTCTGAATCTGATTAAAGCCATTACTCAGTGTTAACTGGAAAACTTAAAATAGCTTATAGCTTTGACTTTATAACAACCAGTACTGAGAGTGAAAGCTTATTTGCTTAAAAGCTTTTGACTTAAGAAACGGTGCACCTCATTGAAGTTCATATCACAGTTAGAGATCAAAAACCCTGACAGCTTGATCTGAAGGCAGAAACAACCCGTCCAACGCACACTCTGAGGTGAGGTGTCTTCAAAGCGAGCTGTGAAAAAGCCATATTTTTACAAGAGTAAATAAGCCCCTAAACATCCTGTCTCTATAGCGAGGAGGGGATTAGTGTTGAGCTGGAGAAGCAAGAGGAAAAGTGGCTGTCAGAGCGAAGCGAGGGATCAGCGAGGAGGAATAGTGTGGACTCAAACCCCCCGGAGGGGATGGAGGTAAATTAGTGGCATCTGTGCTGGGAGCTGTTTGTTGTGTTTAATGGTAAATGCTTTGTTTTTACTCCGCCCTCTCACTCTCTCTCTCCTTTACTCTTGGAGTTACATTATTACTCTTGCTGAAATTACAGAGAAACACGGAGAGAAGCAGTTCTCTGCAGTGCATTACAACTAGCAACAAATCTGCAGCTGAAGCCCGTAATCCTGCATGGGAGAGAGTGGTTTGAGCGCATAGACCCTCCTAAATGAAGCATGTGCAGGGGTGAATCGCTGCAGAGTGGGATGAAATGGGAATAAGTGCGTGTGTATGAAGGTAAGAGTAATACGGTTAAGAGCATCAGCATCTGCTTCCCTGAGATTTTTATTTGATCTTCTTATTTCACATCCACAATAAGCCACATTCACACACACTGACTTTGGGCAACAACACAGTGTCCAAACCACCTATAGGTGAACAACACACATTATTTAAAGTGATATCCAATGTGTTATTGCCTCCAGCAACACATAATACACTTTGGGAAATTCATTTTGAGCAACAGTGAGGCTGCTGCGAGAAGATAGTGAATGAGAACAGTTCCCACGGTTACTGATAGGGGGCAGTGTGGTCATCTGTCTTGTTGTGAGAGCGGACCATTCCTGCTTGTTATTACTTTTTAAATTAGGACTCATTCTTATGCGTAGCTGTCCTTTTTTGTGTGCATCCGCAGCCTATGGGAGCACGTATTGACTGCACTTAGTTTGTCCATTTAGGAAGTCTTATCACAGGTGCACAATGGATGCTTTCACACGGACGTCTAACACCCTCAGTCTGAGTGTGTGTGTGTGTGTGTGTGTGATTTGGCTTTATGTATCCGCAGGCATTTCCCTCTGCAGAAATATAGGATAATACCCTAATTGTTCCATATTTTATGGTAATCAAATATATGCTGAATACATATATATATGTGTGTGTGAGAGTCACAGTGATCACAAATGAAAAGCACACAATGGAGGGGAGAGAAAGTAGGGCCCTTGCAACGGGGGGATTTAGCCGCCAATCCTGCAACAGCAAACAAAGGTCTCGTAAGCATTAGAAGACACAGTATATGTTGGCACTCTGCACACACAGGCGCACGCTCGCCCCCGCTCTCTGTCCTGCAGGGTTACATACATTATTTAAGGGTCTGAAAAACAACCCCAGTTGAGTGTTAAAGGGCTGAGAGCAATGACGGAAAGCCAGTAAGGACGTGGCTTTTGGTTCCGCTGAGCTGAGCGCTGCTGGAAGAGCCTGTGGGAAAAAAGTGCGGATGTTTGAAGGTACGGGTAAGGTGAGATCAGACTGACAGCAATTACAGATCCCCAACATAGTAACATGCAAGCGTCACAAACCACATACCATTTTAATTATTCCAGTAGGTACACACACCCTGAGAAATGCTGTCAGTGGGGGAGACATGATGTTCCTCCTAAACAAACATCAACTTCGTCGGTTCGCTTGATTGAAGTGATATTTTATGGAGACTACTTTAGCCTCACACTGTCTTGTTTGAGCTTGTCAAAAATACACCAATGCGAATCGCTTCGGTTGTTTTGGACATTTGTCTGATGGAATATGGAATTTAAGTACGCTACTTGTCAAGATAGATTTTTTCAGTTTTAAATCATTTTCTCTCCCATCTCGTATAAACACTTGGACACACAGAAAAACATTGCTTGCAGTCCAAACACAAACGCACACAAAATACTAACTGCTGCAGAGATTTGAGATTAGATGCCCTCTGCACAGTTTTTAAACAGAGGACACAGAACAACTGTTGTTTTGTCTTGTGTTACATAACTAAACGTCTCAGACAGAGAGAACAAAGAACTACCCTGTCTCGTGTTAAATGTATTCATACAGTATACTTCTAATTTGGTTTGCCGAGGAATTATAATTACAGTCAGGATTGAATGCCATTGCTTGCTTTTTCCATCCAGGAGTTGTGACATCATTATTCTGAACAATGACTCCCAGTGTCAGTCCCAGTGGATTTACATCATAACCCATATTGGACGTATGTAGGTTCTGGTTTAAAGTTTCCCCCTGTTTAAATTAACTTGGAACCGTTGCCATGTGTCGTAACTTTCACCTGCAGATGAGGCAATGCAGAGTATGACATCTTCTATTCAAATAATAGCTACGTGAAGTCCCTATTTCATTATGGCTGTATTTGAGTTCTCTTGTCTAGCAAAGGTTTGCTCATATCAGAAGGAGTTCAAGGCTTAGATGGACATTGGTTGCTTTTGCAGATGCTTTTTCAACCACTGGTGGTAGTACAACCTGATCTCACCAGAATGCGTGACTCCACCACGACTCCTTAACACCGCATTGCGTGGTGGAGTCACGAACTTTGCTACATTTACGTGTCTGCACCACGCAAACAACCCCAATGTAAAATTAATGAGGCTCCTTTGTCGTGGTGCACACACACATTTCTACAACGTCCAGCAGCAAGCTTTTATTCTATGAAACGCTTTTAAAATCTACTTTATAGCTTGTATTAACTCACGGGAGACTTCTTTTATTTTATTTGTATTCATAATAATTTGCATTTTTGTCAGAATGTATTATGGCAACCCTGTCTCCTAAAAATGACGTTCCCACAGAACTAAACTGCATTCTCAATTACGTTTAGCTAGAAACGTATTTTCTCCCACGTTACGTTTGTTATGAACGTATCTCAAATACGTTTATTTTCTACATATCTTTGCCATTTATTGTCTTGCTTATAATAATGATAATAGTCATTTATAAATATCATTTTAGAGCACACATTTGAAATCAGTAGGCGAGGGTGTAATTTCGCCAGCTGTTACTCTCATGAGCGAGGCAGAAAATAATAGTTTTAACATGCCAAAAAGCTGCTGTGTCGTTTACTGCACCTCAAACATTAAAACAAATCCAGTTACGTGTTTCTGTACTTCCTCTAAGAAGAAAGGACAGTAACAGAAGATCGCTGTGACGCCAGATGTGGTGTTGTTAATGCGATATGATATCCGAAAAACATTTCAGTTTAGGATGGCCGAAGACACTACACTACCCATAATCCCCAGCTATAGTTTGGGACTACAGTCCCGTTGACAAACCCCGTGATTAATCTTCAAGCTCTGGGATTGGATGTTGGAGTGGCAGTGCGCCAAGGTTACGCCGAGCGTCAAACTCTTTGAAATGGAACTAAACCACGGCAGACTATTCAAAACTGGACTCGAACGCCCCCCCAGAACTACACATGCTGGCTATTGTGTTTCGCAACATGTTCTCTATGGCACGTCTCTACTGGGAATTGTAGTGTTAAAGACTTTTTAGTTTTTCCCCAAATTAGAAGTTGACAGTATTACACTGTGTACAGCCCTGGAGGTTTAGGCGATAGGAAACACATTGGTGTGTACACATTTAAAACATGTAATTACTACATGGGTGAAAATCGCTTGTAGCCTATCCATAATGGGCAGCATTAATATACCCACATGACAGCTCATTGTTACTTTGTAATTCTACTCTACTACAATTCAGAGGTTAACCTGGTATTTTTACTCCACTACATTTATTTGAGCAAACATTTATCTGCAGATCTCTATAAAGTATATTGATTACTCGTTATTCTCTACTAATAGTTAATTAAAAACTGTATATAATTGTTATTTTGCACATCCCTTTCAAGATTTCAAGATTTTCTAAGGTTTATTGACATATCACGGTGTAGTTATGAACAACTTGGGTCACAGGTTCCTCAAAAGTGCATTACAAGAGATCTTTCCATATGTGTGTACCTCCACCATTAAACTGTCATATTCTGCACATTTCTTATACTATCTACATACATAAGAGTATAATTCCTATGTATAATATCAGTTATAATAAGTGCTTCAACATAGTTAACATTGCAGGAAAGCAATACATTAGACGTCAAGTACTTTGTCAGGCTTAATATTTATCTGTAGATAGATACCCCAAAGCTTTTTTCTTATTTGAAAGAAGACCTTAACCTAAAGTATTATTTAATGTCTTAATAAAGTTAATTCGTTTTTCTGTTTTGCACATCCTCCTATTAATATCTTTGTACATCCAGCACTAAACTGTTTTATTGTAGAGATCACTTACAGTATCTTCTTGAATTGTTATATTCTATATTTCTATCATTGATCTTCTACTTTCCCACTATGAAAGTATGTACTCTAAAAATAATTCAATAACGTGCTTTAACCACTAGGCGGTGCACACAAGGTACACACAGCATACTAATAATAACTTTGTATTATTAGTGTAGGACACTAATGTATGTATAACATCTGAAGATAATACATAATACATAATACATAATTTTACAGGATATTGCTATACTATTTCTCATGCTTTACTTCTACACATTAATATCTGATTTGTAAAACATCACAGACAGAAAGGCATATCCGTCATTTAATGGTAAGCTATTGAAATTGTGATTCCATAGATGTGTCTCCCATCACCCAAAACCCCTGACCAGGGGTGCACATAACTTTTTTGCCCTGGTTCTCGAGCACCTGGAGATGTTGCTTGGTGCTCATCCTTAAAATGAAATAAACCGTAACTTTTGAGGGGGTCTTGACTTTATTTGCCAGACACACAGCACTGAACACACAGAGGTGAACACAGAACACACATGCAGAGGTGAACACAGAACACACATGCAGAGGTGAACACAGAACACACATGCAGAGGTGAACACAAGACAACATTAGCACGACCAGTAATCCTAAACTGTCATTACTACCCTCCTGACTGTTCTCCTGACTGTTCTCCTCACTGTCTTCCTCTCTGTTCTCCTGACTGTTCTCCTGACTGTTCTCCTCTCTGTCTTCCTCTCTGTTCTCCTGACTGTTCTCCTGACTGTTCTCCTCTCTGTCTTCCTCTCTGTTCTCCTCACTGTTCTCCTGACTGTTCTCCTCACTGTCTTCCTCTCTGTCAGACATGGTAGCTGATGATGTAGGCCTACTTCTTCCTCTCTGGTTGAGTCTGCGATTAGCTGCTTGCATCCACAAGTCAACAGCTGGTTTTGGGTCGAAAGTCTCTGTTGTCATCTTAGACAAGTGGATGTAATCAAATAAGTATGTGAACATAACCAATAACCTACCATAGCCAATAACAAATTAATGTAATTTATTGTATTTGTGTTGTTCATTCATATCTTATTTTACCTTAACATTTATTTATTTATTTATGCATTTTTTTTTTTTATCTCTCCAGTTTTAAAGGATATTTTTGGTTACTGTCCTATAGAAAGCATTGGAATGATTTCAAACCTGTTTATCCCAATAATTATAAAGGAGTGCCTTGGAAATATGTGACCTGCTCCATCGAAATCAGTCGCATTGACCCGAAGACACATTTTGAGTTGTATACACTGTTGGAAAGAGGAGTTTGTGTGTATTGTGTTTGTTTCCCGGGGAAAACACTCACGAGAAACACCGGCTGTTGTTATGGCTGCTGTGACGTTAAATTACTCCGTTCTCCGCTTGTAATTATGCCGTTACAAGCTTCAAAGTTGTATTTATCATCTGAATTTGCTGAAACAAGTTTAATATTCTGAAAGCCAAGACTTTGTTTAATTGAAATCAGATGAAAACAAACTGTAACAGACCCTGCCGTGTTATCTATGATTACTATACTCTTACATTCATAATTTCAGCCGGAGGGAGGGGGGGCAGATTGCGGAAGAGCAGATTGCGAGTGAGAGGTGCCTGTCTTCGTCCCTTTACAAGCTTCAAAAATGTATTTATCGTGGGATTTTGGAAATAAAAGTTTCATATTCTGAAAGCCAAGACTTTGTTTGATTAAAATAAAACAAAACACCCGAACCCTGAACAAATTTTTTTACGTGAATCCACGTTTATTTTGAAATGAGCCGTTGCGACTTCCGACTGATTTCGATAGAGCGGGTCACATATGTGTTTACATAAATTGTGACCAAACTGTGAACTATCTAAACACTCAGAGTCCTTTACCTGACTGAGCTGTAGCCTAGTATCAGCCTTCTCAGTCGGACTGGAGAGGACTCTCCCTCCACATTATTGTAGAAACATCTTCTTATATCCGTTAGAGCAGCTAGCACCAGATTCTAAAAACAATACCGGGCGGTGCGCCCTTCTCTCTCTCCCTCGCATTTTGGCTGATAAGCCAACATCCCCCATTTTCATCACTTACAGCGCCCATCGTACAGGGCAAATGAAACGTGTAACCGGGGTGAAAAGGCTGTTACATTTACTTAATTATGAATATTGTTACATCAAGGCCGAAAATTAGGATGAGCCCCAACGGTCAAAAATGTTTTTTTCCCTCCCAGAGCTGCCAGCGCAGCGCCTCCCCAGATCTGGCGCCCTAGGCGAACATCTATAACGCCAGTGCTACGGCCGACCCTGAGTTCATATGCAACTCGCAAATATCTTTCTCTCTCTCTCCTCTCTTTTCTCTTCTCTCTCTCTCTCAATTTTGGTACGCAAATGCGCCTTTTTCAAATGACCAGGTGCTCTTTTTTTGGCGGAGGTGCGCATGCGCACCTGCACACCAGTTATGTGCAGCCCTGCCCCTGACTATTCTCTCAACTCAGTATTTACATTCTTATATTCAAAGAAAATCAGAAATATTTTTAAAAACTAAAAGTCCTTTTCTATCAGCTGTGCACCGTTATGGTGTAAATATAACTACCAATTGGATCAAATATAAAAGTCAGCCGAATTACTATTGATACTGCAATGAGACGTATTTTGTGAAAAGAAATGCAAGATGTTGTTTAATTGTTGATATATTTATGATCAACGTCACATATTCAGTTTTGGCGGCATCTTCAAGTTTGTCTAGAAGTCTTCTCATCAGGGCTCTATAAATACAGAACTACGGCAGATGTGTACTATTTAATGCAGCCAAACCGTGTATTACAATGCCGTTATGTGATGACTTCCAAAGAGAAAAGCAAGAACTCTCGGAATAAAGTATTATTTTATTTTTATTTTTAAAATGTTTTCGGATATCATATCGCATTAACATCATATCCCAACATGCATTGCGGCTAAAACATCCAATCAACGAGCTTCAAGCTGAAGATCGTGGTGTGTATCGCTCGAAATATCCCTTATACATGTAGGCCTACTTCTGTTTCCGGTGACCTTATTTAGGGCTAAAAAGCCCAAGATTATAGAATTAAACGAATAAATAAAAAAAAGGATAATTGTGTGTTATTGTTGAGTAAACAGTGTTATTTAGAAAAGAATAACAAATTAGAAGGAAAAAAAGATTTTCAAAAATACAGATTTCAGTATTTTGAGGCTCTAAGCCCCATTTATTTTCCTCACAGACGGGAAAAAAAGTCCGACATTATACGATTTAAAATCAAAACAAATAAATAAAAAGATAAAACACTGGCATGTAATTTATGTTAGAATAAATATGTTAAACATAACGGTAAAAATGAGATGCACCCTCGCTGCCAAGGGGACCCAAGTTCCCATCAGCAAAAACACGTGGGTTTGCTATCCTGGCTCCAAAATGGTGGAATGAGCTCCCCATTGACATCAGGACAACAGAAAGCTTACACACCTTCCGGCGCTGACTGAAAACTCATCTCTTTCGACTCCACCTCGAGCGATAGAACTATTAACAAAGCACTTATCTACTAATAAAGGACTGGCTTATCTAAAGCCAGTTGAGTAGCACTTGAAATGTTTCGCTCTATGAAACCTGATGTACTTATATGATTCTGTTTTCTTCAAGTTTGTATTTTGTTGGTCGAACGCACTTATTGTAAGTCGCTTTGGATAAAAGCGTCAGCTAAATGCACTGTAATGTAAAAGATATTAGGGGGAAAATGTAATATATTAACAGTCGAAATGAATAAATGAAATGTTATCTCATTATATTGATTAAAAACATAATTACATGACTTATCTTTTTGTACATACACTTTATGTTTAATAGACGGTGTTGGGAACTTGAGGGAGAGAGAAAGCCAGAATAGAGGGAGCATAAGGTAAGGCAGATAGAGACGTGAGGAGCCAGACAAATGTAGAAAACTGTACTGCTGCGTGGCCGTGCATACGTCTGCAGCCCGGTGGGCAAAAACAGAACAAAACAGAAGAGTTTAATCTCCACACCTTTATTCTCGTCTCTTTTCCCAATTCCTTCCCCTCTGGCTCTTTTCATTTTCCTTCCCCTCATCTCTCTCCTGCAGGGTCAGGGTTCAGCGTGCAGATAAGGGAATTGAAACAGGATCCTCTCTGCCTCTGTCAGACTATCTGACTATACACTGCAGTGATCAGTCCCCTCTATCTGTCCCCAGCACCGGTCTGTGTGATGAGCTCCAGCAGGAGTCATCTCTCTGGGCGCCAGTGTGTGTGTGTATAAACATGTGCTGCGTCTGAATCGGTGGAACTTCTGTTTCCCGGCAGCAATGATATCTGAGATTCCCAATGGATTCACGCAGCGACCTTGTTACTTCTCTATACTCCAGCTCCAGAGTTAAAAACGTCTGTTCTGACTTTGTAAACATGCTCCCGTCCAAATGAATGGACACGAACAGCGGCTCAGAACCCGGCGGCCCGAGGATGTGTCACCTGGAGCAGCTATTTGGCTAATGAATGCCACCGTCCATCACCGAACTGTTTACAGTGGGGTAATGAATGCTACTGTCGTTCAGAGTCAAAGGACATCCTTGCGGTGAAGACTTTCCTAATGTCATCTCGGCATGTCAACCAATTATCATGCTTTTTAGTACAGACGCAGCGGCTGCTCCCATGGCAACAGCAGATAACAACATATTTCTAAATGAAGGAGAGTGTGAAAAAGCGAACTGACTGTTCCAGCTGGCGTGCACTTAGGATCTCTGCCATGAAACTTTCCCGAGAAGTGGATGGCCGCCCGCTAACGCTGACGCAGCATCGGCTTACGCTCATGATTAGTGTGTAGCAGTGGAACCGAAACTAATGCTCCGTCAACGCCGTGCTTTTTCTGTTGCCTGCCAAGCATTGTCAGTTTAAAAGGAAAACAGGATGATCAAACAAATCTTCACATCCACATCATATTCATCTGCTATGGATGAGAGTTATAAGAAAACATATGCACAGACAGACAGGTTGCTCCATAGCCGGAGGAAGATCGATGGGAAATGTTAGATGCCGTGATGCACAGATATTAGAGAAAATGAGCAGATGAGCTGAAGAGATTCTGCCTGTAAGCAAATAATTATGGGGAGTGAAGAGCGCTAAGTAGAGAGAAAGCATACGAGCAGGAGAAGTGGTTCGAGGGGGGGGGGGACAGCGACAGAGAGAGCTGAAGGATGAGAGAAAGGAAACAGACAGAATACACAAGCAGGAGTGATCAACTGGAATTGAGAGGCAAGAAAAAGATTCAATAGAACAAAAAGACATGGGACGATAGAGAAAGGAGAAGCGTGTTAGTCTTCAATGAACATTTCACAGTCAAACACAAATCAGCGGGAAAAAAAGGTGTTAAAATTCCGACTGCACCAGCTTTAGGCCTGAAATCTCATTTTGCCTTTTCCAGTCATTTCTAATTTTCTTTTACCCTATTGTTAATACTCTTCTTTTTCTTCTCCTTACTATCAGAATCCCTCTCGCTGTACCCCGCCTGCGGCATACAGCGATCCCGACTACAAACTAAAGAGAACAAACGCCGGATCTGGGTGACTCCAAGTTGGAAATGATCTTTCGTTCCAAAAAACAAGCTGTTGGACGTCCTCCATTACGTCTGTGTTCTGAATGGGGGAGGCTGAATTATTCATCCTATTGCTAATTGCTTGAATTGAGATGTTTGGAGTAAATTCAAGTGTGTCTTCCTGGGGAGGGCCCGGGGGAGGGCCCGAGGCATGGCGGGAAGAAAATAAAAATGATAGTGAACGCATTCTTTTGCAACATGGATCCAAGAAGCACAATAACCACATGCCTGAATTCATGTGCATTCATGTGCACCAATACACAAGAGAACTTTAATGAAATGCTGCACTTTTAAATATTTTACATCATGTCTGTAATGATTTCTCTCCAAATGATAAACTGGAAGCAACATACCATATTGACTAAGCACACATCCATTTTAAAGAGGCCCTATTATGCTTTTTGGTGTTATTAATTTCCTGTAGTATGTTGGATAGTTTTTTGTGCAGGTAAATGGTCAGCAAAGGCTAACATCAGTTCCTCCAGAGGGAGTTTCTCTCCAAGGGGCGGGACATCTCTAAGCAGTTGCCCAATCACACCAGAGCCGGCGGAGACAGAGGGTGAAAAGAGGTGCTGCAGGACAGGCAGTATGAGGACAATACAGAGCTTTTTGAACATTAAAGCATGTCAACATGTCACAGTAGAGGCACCAAATACAATTATGAACCTGAAAATGAGCATAATAGAACCCTCCATTTTCAGTTCTCCTTTGGGCTGTGTGGTGGTGTTGATGGTTACTTACAGAGTAGGGCGAGCAGGAGTGTTGCGAGCAGCACGAGAAGGCTGGCGCGGTGGGAGTGGGCGGAGCTGCAGTGCATCTTGTTCTTCTTGCAGACGCACACTTGAACTTTGACCTCTGTGTAGTTGGACAAGGGGGGCACCCCCGAGTCAGTGATGAGCAACGGGAGCTGGTAGTTGGCTTTCTTCAGACTGTGCAAGAGCATGATTTGGGAGTGTGTGGCTGTGGAGGAAACAGAGAAGAAGAGGAAGGTTAAATAAAGCGGGTGTATGATAATCCGCCATCCTGTCTATTGTCCGTCTATTCTGTATTTAAGAGCATCCCATTTTGCAAAGCAGAACTAAATATGTACAAAACGAATGCACCCCAAGTAACTGACTGCTAAGCCTCTTCTGACAACTGCAGCAACACAAATTGGCACTACTTAAGTTGCGTAAGATTGTTACATTGGGTTGCATCAGACTTTACCCTTCCTTAAGAGTCACAAAATAAAACTCTGGAGCCTATTTTTACTTTGAAATGTGTCACAATTTGCAAAAATGCACATTTCACCCATCTGGCATGGCTGTTAACTCCTGGTCAGGTGACTTTTAGTCTTGTATTTAATTAGGACATTTACATTGTCAGACTGTGTGCTCGAAAGGCAGCAGTAAACATTTCACAAGTCTCTCGCTCTGTGTATTTTGATACAAAAGGACTCTCGTGTGAGATGCAACATTTCCTGAAGTTTCTACAATCCCTGATAAGCATGTACAATCAGATCTCTTAGTACTGCTATATTAATCTGTAGATAGATAGAAATCTAGTAGTGTGTTGTGTGATCATGGAATTGTGCTCATTTGTTTATCTCACCTGTCTGCAGCCACATGCAATATCAAATCCAAGGTGATAACAAAAACAGTAGGGTGACACATTATTGGAAGTGTCTTTGTGTCGTTGATATACAGTATTATCTCCAGGGGAGCTCCCATGTTTTATCAAACATTAAAATATAAATGTGACGTATTAATTAGGGATCTTCAGAGATTGTGTTACCTGGTTGCTGTAAGTAACTTCATTTGTATCATACAGACAGAGAGTGGCATCAACCTTCTCATCCAACTCGAGGCAAGAAAGTAAATAGGAGCATCTCTCAAGATGTGAAACTATTCCTTCAATCATTCACCCATATGTATTTTTAAACCGTCTACATTTATAATTTCAAAGGACTGATTTGAAAAAGAATATGGACAAAGTCTTCAGGTATTTTTGTTAAGTAAAAGCAACAATACCACAGTGAATTGTCCTCAAGTAAACGTCCTGAATTCAACATTTTACTTGAGGAAAGTACAAGAGTATAAGCATCATTAAATACTCATTTGTAATAAATACCAACCATTGAGATAGTCTTTGGATATAATGGCCAATTTCAGAATATTATATATAATCTGATTGGATTATAATTATTATGAATTGATGTTTCAATTGCTTAAATTCTGCAGCTGGTAAAGACAGAGCTTTTGTTTACTGTTGGGCATTTTTGTTTTATTTCACCAAGTTAGCCGATAATAATCCATAATAAAGTATTTGTTGATTATATTTTATTTGGCAAAATGTGTCTCTAAATTATGGTGGAGTAAAAGAGTGATTCTGAAACCAAACATTTGTAGTAAGAAGGATTACAACTAGATGTTGCGCATACACACGCACACGCACACACACACACACACACACACACACACACACACACACACACACACACACACACACACACACACACACACACACACACTGGAGACGAGCACAGTGCCAGTCCAATTCAGACGAGCGGGCCCTATCTGTCTCTCCAGCGGGAGTGATTGAGGAGTGTCTGTACCTCCCTCTCCTGCTGTCAGTCACAGCTAATACCTCTGGGCAGGTTTCAGCTCTGCTCTGTCACTCAAACACACACACTGCGCTGCCAGTCATGCAAACCTGAATCAATGTCTTTCTTGTTCGTCTATCCTCCTCCTCCTCCTCCTCCTCCTCCTTCCATCCTGTTATTATTTTTCTCTTCATCTTTGTCATGTTATCTGTTCTAGTTCAGACGGCACTCGTTGTTAAGTAAGTACAAAGATGTTATACTTGAATCAAAGTACTTACTTTAGGAATAGCACAACAGTATTACAATCACACTGTACTTAGATTATTAATGTGAAAGACCTTTTCTTTCCTGTAAAAAAGCTTTTATTATGACTTATACTATTGAAATATTATTATTGATGCTTTTCATGTAGGAGACATTTTAAAGTGACAGCTGGTAGACCTCACATTTTAACTACTTTGTGTCATGTTGGATAGTTTAATCTGAAATAATGGATCACTTGTTTTTCATAAATC
The DNA here is from genome assembly GCA_902827135.1 of Harpagifer antarcticus. Classification (NCBI taxonomy): domain Eukaryota; kingdom Metazoa; phylum Chordata; class Actinopteri; order Perciformes; family Harpagiferidae; genus Harpagifer; species Harpagifer antarcticus. Next base: position 1,395,107 of record CADEHL010000159.1, on the reverse strand, counting down.
TGAACTTGCTAAGTAAGTACAATACTTCTTTTGAAATGCAGTGGAGTAGAAGTGGAAAGTAGCATGACATTTAAATGTTCAAATTAAAACAATTACGAAATATGGTACTGTGGTACAGTACTTGAGCAAATCTATTGGGCGTAACTTGTCTGTACTCAAAATGCACAATAGGTGCACTGAGGTGAACGGACCCTCGAATGCTGTTGCAATTTACTTTTGTTACTCTCTTTTCCTTATTTTTCTTTGTTTATTTGATCTTTCCATCGCTCGCCTCCCCCGAGTGCTTTCTGGAAGCCCTGTGTAGAATACGCTCAAAGCTCTTAGTGAGAACTAAAATAATGACCGTGTAATAGCAGGTAAAGAAAAAGTAGCTCACAGAGCCCTGTTTGTTATTTTCCAAGAGGTGAAACTTATTATTATTATTATTATTATTATAATGTCAAAAGGTTCTGAGCATACAACATCTCAAAATATAGTACTCACAGTTGACCCTGGTGACCTTCCATGTTTTGTCGAGGCCCGGCTGTTTTCCCAGCTCTATCTTAAAGGGTGCGGCGTTGGGGTAAAGGTCCTTGTCCCGCCCCCCGACTATAGCCACGTTCATGTCATCTTCACACACCCGCGCTACCGACGGGACCACATAGGGGGCGTTGTCATTGTAGTCTTCCAGGTAGATGACCAAAGAGCCGGTGCCTGTGGCTGGAGGGCTGCCTGGAAACACAACATTATCACATATTAGGAGAAGGATAACCAAAGAGTTGATCGATTCACTCTCTCGCTGTAGGCCTGGATGCTGATGATTTTGTGGAGGAATGCGAACAGTAACGATGTTGGCAGATGTGAAAAGAGCAATAACGCAATGTGGCTGCAATTAAACATGGTGTACTCATGATTATTTGAAAGTTAATTATCTTTCTAACCGTTTTCATTCTGCCATGTCGGAATGTTCTTCAGCTGACATCCTAAAGCAGAGCAAAGCATGATGTTTTAAAAAAAAAGAAGCCAAAAACCCGAATAAGATCCATCCCTTTTTTTCTACTCCGCTGACCTAATTCAACCCAAACAAAACAAAATGTTTGTTGTTTTAATGCCTGGGGAGAATGAATCACAGTGACTCGTGTTTTGGAAGAGAACATGGCTTCTGTATGAGATTACACCTCTGTGAAGGATGCTGGGTTAAAAAAGCAGCTTGGCTCTTCTCTATTACTGCTCTCTGTTTCACTGCGATTAGAGGTTATTAAAAATATCCACGCTGCTTCCAAGACAGCTCCAGAGGACAGTCAGCAATTAACACCCAAAGACAAGATCTGTAATTGGAAAATGGGTGTCCTCCACCTTTTCAAGGTAAAACAATATTTTGGGCAGAGGTTGGAAAAAAAACAATCAGGATACTGTATGTGCCATAAATGTCAAGTGAAGTCTTTCCAGTGCCGTTAGATAAAGCTGCCCACACTAAAAGGCTGATTAGGTGAAAGTTAACTTCTTAGGACTATCTAAGGATTACACTGAATACAAATTGTGCTTCATCATCTCTGAAACATCCTCGTAACCAGATCAAATGAAGCCTTCATATTCACCACTGAATAAAGGCAGTTTACATTGGTAGCTGATTAACCACAACAAGTTATTTTGATTCCACAAAATATGCTAGGGATTCTGGCTTAAAGAGGCCCTACTGCTATTTTCCAGGTACATATTTGTATTTTTGGCCTTTAATGTGACATGTTCTAATGCTTTAATGTTCAAAAGAGGCTTTACTTTTCTCATACTGCCTGTGCTGCAGCACCTCTCTCCACCTTCTTTCTGAAACCTGAGCCCAGTCTGCTTTGATTGGTTAGCTGGTCAACTGCTTAGAGATGTCCCTCCCTTTAGCATGTCACACATTTGTTTTTGCAACCCCAGCCAAGAAGTGCGAGTGTAACGTAGTGATGTCATTATGTAATGAAATTAAACAAAGGAGTCCAATGGAGGCGTATCAGGCAGTGTGTCAGAGAGAAACTCCCTCTGCAGTGAACTTTGTGATTTTAGCCTTTGCCGACCATTCACATGCACAAAAAAGATTAGAACACACTACAGGAGAGGGAAAAGCCCCAAAGGCATAATGGGGACCCTTTAAATAACAACAGTTTCAGAAGCTATAATTAACTAACCAATGTAGCTGAAGGTAACTTATTTGCATTGGTTTGAGAAGCCAGCCTGATGATTTATTCATGTTCCAGCTGACCTTTTTAAAACGAGAACATTGTAAAACATGTCTCAAAGAAAGAATGAATGCTGATGTATGACATTTAGAAACGGACACTATCTTAGCCAACTTCAAACAGAACCACTTTTGACAGACTCAAGCACTGTTGTAAGGTTATTTGTATGTATTTCATTTAGATGCCATAAATACAAAGTATGGGTGTAAAACATTCAATGCACTTATGCCACATAATGCAAGTCCTCTCTCCGTGTTTGTGCGGGGACTGCTTACTTTGTGAAATACCTATGGCTTTATAAAATAAATGTCAAACACACCTTGAAATAATTCACATGGACAATGTCTCGTCTGCATGCAGAGGCTTTTTATTCCCAGAGAACCTCTTAAACATAAGCAACATGAAGTGTTGCCCAAGTTGTTATATCCTTCTAAAGGGAGGAAAGTATCCATGAGTGCTAAATATGTACTATTTGTGTGAAGGTACTGAATGTAATGTACTGTATGTCAAGTGAAGTGGAGAACATAAAGGCACGAGTAGGTGCTGATACTAGAGGATAATGGCAGCAATCCAACTTAATCACACAAACACACACACACACACACACACACACACACACACACACACACACACACACACACACACTGGGAGCTTCAACGATAAACAAACACAACAGACAGACAAACAGACAGACAAACACACACACACACACACACACACCCACGCACACACACACGCACACACACCCACGCACACACACACACACACACACACACACACACACACGCACCCACGCACACACACACGCACACACACACACACACACACACACACACACACACACACACAGACAGGTGTTTCTGTCAATAGTTTGTCGCACATAGTGTGTGACAGGAGTGTCCCTCACAACCAGCTCCTGCTCCATCAAACATTGTGCAGGCAGATGGTGCTCCATGGACCTGTGAGTTTATTAAACCCGTGCACACATGAATACTCACACATGCTGACTGTAACACACACACACACACACACACACACACACACACACACACACACACACACACACACACACACACACACACACACACACACACACACACACACACACACACACACACACACTAATGGCGCATTTCCATTGCAACGGGTAGCCCCGTTTAAGCGTCCTTAATCGTCCTCAAGCGGCCTCAAGCGGCCAGGCCAGTTTTTGGTGGCCTTTCTATATAGCGTAGCACCGGCTAGCGGGTACTTTTCCCCTCTTTTTCCGGCCCCATAAAATCGTGGTTCTATCAGGCCAGGGCCAGGGCTGAACTAGTGACGTCAACACTCTCGACTGCTGATTGGTCAGAGAGAATCGTCAGAGAGAATCGTCAGAGAGAATCGTCAGAAGATCGCGCGCAAGATCATCCCTAGCGTCGCATATATATCTAGAAGCAAGCTTGCAGCATTTTTATACACAGCATTTTTGTAAACGGAGGAGCTACAAAAATGGCAACGTCAAAGAAAAGCACACCGTGGTCGAACCGAGGAGGTGACGACGTTCCTACATCTCATTGGGATGATAAAATCCAGCGGGAGCTCGACGGAAAACAACTCGAAATGTGAAAGTGTTCCAGGATGTCTCTGCACAGATGTCCGAACACGGATTTTCGAGGACTTTCCTGCAGTGTAGGGAAAAACTGAAAAGAGTGCATTCATAAGAGTGAATATCGCCAAGTAAAGGACAACAACAACACGAGTGGTGCGGGTAGTGGCCCCGCATACACTGCGTTGCTACCCCAGGTCCTAAACTGTAATGGAAATGCGCCACGGCCTCGGATGGCCAGCGAGGCAGCCCGAGGCCTGAGCGAGGACGCTTAGGGACGCTTAAACGGGGCTACCCCGCTGCAGTGGAAATGTGCCATAAGCTACTCTTCCCTCCTGCTTTCCTATATGCCTGCATGTATTGGGTCAATAACAAACCTGAAAAACTCTCACTGTGCCGGATCAGAAGTTTAGTAATATTCAATAAAAAAAAGAGATGCAATACAAACTTTAACATGTTCTGCTTCAGTCTGCAGAGAGATCATACCGTATCTGTGTGTTTCTAAGTGTTCATCAAAGAATCATCATGATCTGTTTGTTTGCTGCTCACAACTTTAATTTCATTCTCAGCTGCAAAGCCATCAGCAGATTATGATTGAAAGAGATAAGGGAGAAATCAAATGTAATGGCAGCGAGTTTGGCATTTTCTGCTGCGTGAAATGACTGCTATCTCGCTTGCTTTTTTGTCTGCATTCAAGGAACAAAACAAAAACAGCAAACCGCTCAAGATAAGTATGCCTGTGACAATATCATCGGTGAATCGAGAGCGGAGAGGAATTACTTTAGCGAGAGCGGGCAGAAAATGTGTTGAAAAGCAAATCAAAGACTGTAGCTCTTCAGGCGAGACCTCAGATAATCTATTATCGCTCGAGACCCAGAGAGTGAGGATGCGGCTCGGATCCCCCATCAGTGAAAAGATGAACATTTCAACCCATTTGAAGCGGGAGAGGCCGTCTCTGTGCTTGGCTTGCTTTAAGTGAAGCTGCTTGTCTTCCTAAATGAATCCTCCCCATACCTAATCACTCTAATTCTCTTCTCCTACTCCTTATCTCCATTGCATCATGGCTGTGTCACCATCAGCCTGCCACGGCATCAATGGAGCTTGTCTGCTGGCCTCTACTTCACACCGCTTTGTCACTAAAGTTCTGATTAAACACCCTGCAAGTTTCTAAAGGAGATGGGCAATTTATGGATATTTGCCACTACAGCAGGACTGCTCTTCTCTGCATGTTGGGCACTAGACAGTACATAAAAAGTAAAGTAGACGGTAATAATGACAGAAGGGACATGGGACGATTTCCTGTGATATTTGCAGTGTGATGAAAACGTGTAAAACAAAACCTGTCCTCTCATTGTCTCGTTGGAGTTGTTCAGTGTGAAAAACAGATTCATCGGGCTGTCAAAATGTGGTGGCAGCATAGAGTTTCTGTCTAATTAACAAAGGCTTCAATCTCCATGTACAGTTCTTGCTAGAGAGCCCCAGAGAACCCAGAGCACAGATTGATTAAAGATTAAAAAGAGAACAGAAGCCGTAGCTCTCTGCCTCTTAGGAAATGTGTGTGTAATCCTCTAATGCCATGTTTGTGTGATATTATAGGCTCACCCTTCTACCTCGAGTAACTCTGACAAGGCGTGGTGATTTACTCAATTATTTTCTTGTTTTGACAATTGCTATGTTCAAAACGCAAATTGTCAGTCGTAATGGCCGTGTTGGTGGTTAATGCAATAACAGCTACAGCTTACTTTGAGTGAATGTGGCAGTTTTGTATCACACTGTTCCAGATCTTAGTCCATATTTCCTTTCAAATTAAACAGTTAGATAAAGACTGAGCTGTATGTCTATGAACCTGAATATGATGCAGAATCTGTTTTGACAACAGGACAATATTTTCTTATGAGAAGCTTTCTAGTTTACATTTGCAGCAAGCTTTGGTTGTATGCAGATAAAAAGTCTGTGTCGAGCAAAGGAGCCACACCGGCTCAAATGCAATCTTGTAACAACGCATACGCCAATGGCAGCATTCTAATATACAGCTTTTATGTTTACAATTATTTCCCACCAATACTTTTGTCAAGTTTAAGCAAGAAGTTGGAACCAAAAGCAGTAAAAGAGAGAGGCATGTATAACAAAAAGTGAACTTGTACTTAAATAAAGCTGATACAAGAACAGGCGGACATACAAGGTAAAACAAAACAACGAAAATAAATAAAAGCAATCAGACAAGACAGGCGGGAAAACACAACGACAGGAAGTAAAATAAGACAAGGAGAAAAAGCCTTTCAAAATAAAAGAGGAAACACAAACTAAGATCATGACAATGTTTTCTGAAATGTGGTCTTAAACAAAGATTTTGACAAATGACAGATTGATGGGTTGTTGAGTTTAGGGAAGGCCAAGATTGTAAAATTAATCAATTTCACAAAAAACCCATAATGTCAACCTCTTGATCTCTCTAGAGGTGTAGTCAGGGAAAGCAAGTAGGTATGAACGAAAACTTTAAAAACTTTATTACAGACTCAGGGCCCAGATAGGTATCATTACGGTACCATGAATTTCGGGACAGAATATATTCAATTGTTGCTGACAGACCGACAGGAAGACATTGCCATCCTGGAGACGAGCTGCTAACATGGCTTAACATTTAAATTACGGTCTCTATTTCTAAGACAGTGTTGCAATAAAACAGGCTGACATATGTATTTTCACAAGCCATCCCTCAATGTCTTCATTGCAGTCCATCTCCCCTTAGCAGAGGTTGATATTGAGTATTACACTGTATTTAAAACTTAATCCCAATGTGCCTCAGTGAATACATGTTGACAAAATCTGAAGTTAATCCTATCACCTTTAAAGGTCTCCTATTATACAATCTGTAGGCATATATTATAGGTCTCAGATATATAACAAACATGACTATCGAGTGGTTTGCTCAAAATACCAAACAGAAAAGGAAAAAAGAGAGGAGAGCTCATGCAGGAGAATTCTACCGGCAGATACTCAGCTAAACGCTGCCGTGATTAAACGCCATATTATGTTCCAAACCACATCAAGGATTATTTCTGAAACAGTATGGAGCTCAAATGCTTTCTCTCTTGCGTGTTTACCACAAGTAGAGTACCTTTTTATATCCAGCTTCTTTACACATACTCTCCCCAGTACAGCGTTAGTGTTAGCGATGCTTGCTAATGTAAACACAGATCATATTACTTCAAAAACACGTCGCGTATTGTTTCCGATAGCAATGTTTCTGGTATGTGCTACACCTGCATATGAAAAACTAAATGTAATATATATTTACAATGTAGTAGCCAATTATAAAAAAAATGGGTCCATTATGCTGCTGCTGCTGCTGCATGACTCGTTTGCAAACAATTTCTGTAAAACGGTATCTGGAAATGATAAGTACATTTTTGTGGCTGCCTGAATCTTATTTACTTCATTTCTGCTTACTTCTAATTAACTGACAACATCTTACACATAAGGCGTTGTGTTTCGAGACTTCTGGAGAGTAATGAAACATTTTAAACTATAGAGCAACCATTTCAATTTGATCACATTCTGAAATAGGTTGAAAATCACAAAAAAGAGCTGAAATTTCACGGGAAAGTATTGCACTGTAATTTGCACATAATTTATGATGTATTGCACGTGCAAACGCCATTACAAATATGAATTTTTCCATGCAGTAGAATCAATCCACTTAGCATAATCATGGTGAATCAATTCAAAACATTATTCTGAACATGGTTTTCACGGACAGAAAAAGTTGTTCTGCTCCTACTAGAATTTCAAAATGTTAAGTTGCAGCATCCCAGTATTGCAGAACACTATGTTTCTGGGGTAGATGCAGCAAACACCTATGTAGAGGAATTTCTGTAAGGACTGACTTCATCACCTCCAACCTCTTCCTCCGGCTCCACCTCCATGGACCAGCACTACTCCGACACATCCAGCTGCCCCTGCTGGCAGGCAGCCCTGTTATTCTCCCGTCTGCCCACAGATGAGAGGAGCGAGCAGTCTGATTGACTCCCGGGGCCGTCAGGGCTAATCCACGGCTACAGGCTCCAATATGACATTTCTTCCTTTCTTTCTCTTCCCTGCTTTCTCTTTATCTACCCCCCCAAACGCTCCTTTTCACCCTGCTTTAGGCTAATGCTCTATTTATGTCTGACTGTCACTTTCCGTTGTTGTCACTTTATTTTTTCTCTTTCTGTTGTCTGACTTTTGCTCCCCTACTGTTGTAAAAGAGGAGGGAAAGACCGGTTGCTGTTTAGAAATGTACCGATTTCTTCCCCTGCACGGTATGGTGGGTATAAAATCAGTCTTTCCTCTTGCGGGGAAATGAGTTGTAGCAGTGAAGTTTTATGAGGGGAGGTGAGGGCAGAGAACACATTTGAAGGGGGGGAAATGTACAGCCAGTTCCATTTTCATTTTTTGGAAAGTCATACATTTGATCGGTTTTTTGTAGTGTGAAATAACTCTGAGAATTTGCCATGAATGAATTCACAAAATTAAAAAAAGGGTCCACTTGTAGAGTGTAACCAAGGAGTGGACACAACTGAAACTATTCTTATCCATTTGTTTTCTCAGATGGAGGAACCATTAAAAACCAGGACAACCCAGGTACAAACAACCAGTGGAAGATGCCCTTGTCCAAAAATATTCAGCATTGTTATTACTATGATTATTTTTCCTCGGGCCACGTGAAAGTGGAATATGAAGAAAATGAAATAACAACAGCAGGGCCTGGAAAGCTAGGAGCGGGGCTCGCGAGTGAGGAATGGCTCATTGGAAAATGTCACAATACATCATGCTGCAGCTTAACAGTCAGAAAGACTAATTAACAGGTGGACTATGGCACAGAATAGAGGAGAGGGAAAAGATAAATGAAGGCAACAGCTAACATGAGAAAGGGAGGAGATAGCAGCAGGAGGATAGGAGCTTTGAAGGGGAATGATTTTGAAAATGATATGATTATATGAAACGTCTGCCGTGCTGGCAAATTGACTGAAATATAGTCAAATCTATTCTCCATCACTTTACAGTGTCTGCTTCTTACTCAACTTACTCTCTATCATGACCTGCACACCCAGGAACAGCACAATACTGAGCATCCAATTTCTCTTCATGTAACGTAACAGCTTCCTGACTCTAGCCGCAGTATGAGCCACCATGAGTATACACCGGGATACTTCTTTTTATTTGTGTTTGAACAGCATTGTAATGTTTTGTCAGTAAAGGAATGTGTTTCCACAGTCAGTGCAGACCAGCATATAACAACCAGAAGAAACATGTAAAAACGACATGTTGAACATCAGGCAGAATGTAAACGAAACATTCTACAACTCAAATTATTAACACTTTAAAACATTATTAAAAATTAACTATTTAAAACCTATATTTTTAGTGAATCTTTTCTCTTTATCTTGCAAATTCAGAAAGCCTAGATCACACAAATTTGCTTTTAATAATTTGTAATATTGTAATTGGAAGCAAAATAAGAAGTATTGGAAAGCTATTGATTTGAAACATTTAAATTTTATAATTGAACCACTAAAAAACATTGCAAAGACCTTGTGAATCTAAAATACCATGGTGGAGTCTATGTGTTTTTTTAAAGAATAAATTGATTAAACTTCATGTAGTGTATTTTTTTAAGTTCTTTCCTCAGTCAGTACAAAGTTCAGGGTTTTGTTTTTTCAGTTCCTCTCTATCAGTCTTGCCTCTGTATGAGTCCCAGACCTTGTTAAAACTCCCTTCAGATAACCTACTTCATTCTGTCCCATCACTCATCGGGCTCCTCGGGGCTTCGGCAAATGCTATCACATGACACCTTGCTAATCTGATTGGCTGATCGGAACTGTAAATGAAACCAGCCAGAGCCAATTACAATAGGCACAAGTCATTAAGAGAGATTACTTCTGGGAGAGAAGCGGTGCTGGGGACAGGTGCATCGCTGCTAGTCTGGCAAATTACTTTCAGAATAGAGTTTGCGTTATCTGTTTCTCGCTATTATGCCAAGTGATTGGAGAGGGAGGATATTGATACGGCTTCAAGTAGGCTTACACTGCAATCTCTTTTTGCACTAATTAAACACCAGAAATGGCTTCCTTGAGATATTTCTTGGTTTGCCTTGCTACAGGATTGTAACTGTGCTAAGGTGTCGGATAATAAAAAAGTCGACACATCCAAGTGGAGCAACTTCAATTAGTAAGTTAAATTCACACAATTCACAGCAATTAGGCAAGATCTAATGGCCTTCTGGGCCAAATTGAAATGATAAAAAGTTCCTTTTACACAGCTAACTGTACAGACAGCAATAAGCTAAAATGAGTTACACATTCAAAAGTGATTAAAAGCTTGATTCAGGCACCTGTTCTCCACCTGCTTCTCATTCCTAGATTTTCTATATGCGGTTTTTTTCACAACAGACTGTTTGATATGTCACAGTGGGCAAAGGCACAGGTGTAAATAATAAGTATGAAGAATGGCTGAATTCCATTTCCTGGTGTTGTGCCTAGTAGCCCACGGCCTCATATTAATGGTTTACCTGGACTAAAGTTGTTAAGTCTTATTAGTGACAACTGTGCTCTTGCTACTATCAGGATTTTTTTTTAATTACTTCAACATTTTCCATACTTTTGTCTAGTGCTTCAGTCTTATTCCCTGACTCTGAAGATACAAGGAGAAGCAAGTAATGAGACATCTTTCCTCTAAACTGTGATTTCAAGCGGCAGCCAGATCTGATAACCGCAGCACGGTTGGATCAGCTGTCAGCCGGCTGTTTGGAGTTTGTATTCGTACCGGCTGCACTGTGCAAATATAAATAACATTTGTTTTCATACTGTGTAGTTGAACTGGTGTGAAGGGACCTCACTGCTCAGACGTGGCAACAATTAATAGAAGAGTGATAATGTTCATGTTAGGGTTCTCATAATTGTCTGTCTACTTTCGTATAAAACTTTGGATATGTTATGCTGTTTCAGAGTAGTCCAATCAGCATCAGCGTCCAATCACTAACATATTTCCAACAAAGAGATGTGTCAGTCAGCTAAAAGAGTTATACAAAGGCTGATCCTTTTCTCCTCACGTTTGTCTCCTTATGGAATCCTTTTGGCTCTGTTCATTGGAAAAGCCTGCAATTTGACAAGCTGGAACAATCTTGGGCTAGGCGAGGATTGAGGGACAATGTAATAAGTGAATTGGGATGTTCTCACTGTCACTAAAAAAGTCCTAACCATTATGCCTGCGTTTTTCTCAGCTAGCTGTAAATGCAAAAAGTACTGACCCATAAGTTCAAGAAAGATTTACCATCAAGTGTAAAGTGAACTTAACTCAGGCATTCTCCTGCTAGCTTGAACATTTAGCACAAAGTGTAATAAAGTAGCAGTAGCTAGCAAGTATTCCATAGCAAAAGGGATTAAACAAGCGAATACAACCATGCTAGAGGCTCGGTGGGGATGTAATTAAGTACAGTACTTTAAGCTAAATTAAAAGATAAGCATGCTTGAATACTAACAATGACAATGCTCAAATGTTAATGTTAAGCAGGTATTATGTACCCTGAAGGGTAGTGTTACCATGCAACCCAGTCTCACCGCATGTCGTGTTAAAGTCACAAAATTAATGTAATCTATTGATTCGTGTTCACCAACACGATTTTCTCATTTTTTTCGTGTCACACAGAACGATTTTAAAAGCAATGTATTTCTATTGGTAGTATGTTTCGTGCCTGCACAACGTCTTTTTGTCCGGTCGGGTCTTTGAATACCAGTAGCTGTGTGGTTCATAAAAACATTTTCTTACTCAATATCTTACCCTAAGCCTTACCCTATCCCCTCTAGTTTCAATTGTATAATGTCGGAGTTTTTTTGCCGTCCACGAGGAAAATAAATGGGGCTCAGAGCCTCAGAATACTGAAATCTGTATTTTTTCTCTTCTTTTTTTCCTTCTAATCTGTTATTATTTGGTGCAGGCACAAAACATACTACCAATATAAATAAATTGCTTCTAAAATCGTTCTGATTCAGAATACTGAAATCTGTATTTTTTTAAATCTGTTTTTCCTTCTAATTTGTTATTATTATTATTATTATTATTATTATTATTATTTTTATTATTATTATTATCATTATTGCTTTTAAAATCGTTCTGTGTGACACGAAAAAAATGGCGAAATCGTGTTGGTGAACACGAATCAATAGATTAATACAATAGACAATTTGACTTTAACTTTAACTATATATATTTATTTGTTGTTCTTTTCTTTTCTCTATATCTGTAAAGCGTCTTTGAGCACCTGTAAAAGCGCTAACAAAATAAATCTATCATTATTTATTATTATTCATTTCGTGACTATAACACAAAATGCCGTGAGACTGTGTTGTACCATGCAAACATTTCCAATTCAACCCCACAGTGAAAAATACAGCTGAGACTGATGGCGAGGTTATTAGTTTTGCAGATGTGGTCACTATCAAAAAGTCAAGTTTTGACCAAATGATATAAATAAAAAGTCAGGGGATCAAAAATGTATTAGGATTTATCCGTAGGTAAAGTTAAAAACCAATAATTACCACATTTCATGTCAATGCGTAAAATAGTGCCATAACTTGCATGCATGCTATAACCACAAATGTTCATCTCGTGGTTAAACAATAAGAGAAGTCAACAATGACCTACTTTCTCAATGATCCATCATCTGGGAACAATGCATGAGGCAACATAAAAGGCATTCCATCAAAAATGTGTTGAGATACGTAACTTGAGTCTGTTGTTTTAAGGTTCAAAGCATGAACCCTTACAGTTATTGACTACAATGACTTTGGTGACATCACATGAATCCCAGTAGAGCTCAACCTTGGTTAAACACTTGTGTATGGTGTTTATTATTTCACAACAAAGTTACCAAATGACCTGTCTATCTAAGAACTTCCGAATCAAGGGTTTACAAATTAACTAGAGGTACTACTGTATATCCCTCCCGTATTTAGTATATGCATGGTGCTTTTTGAGAATTGGCACATGCACAAGAGGAAGGGGGAAATCACAGGGCAGAGCTACTCTGTGACAATACTAATGTGAAAGGTGTTAATTGAGGTGGCTTTCACTGTGAGGCTGGGTAATTAAAACATCCCCCAAGCTCTGCACTGCACACTATCACCATACAGCCCAAATATATATACTCACCCTGACATACACAGATGGTGCCTCTAACTCTTCAAATGTTGATTCTACTTGTGATAGTCGGACATGACAACCTGTGCAGCCCATGTATTGATTCCATCCGATAGCAGCCATAGGCCTAATACAAAACAAAACGTCTGCCTCTCTCCACAATGATCAATAACAGCGAACGGATGGTCAAAGTAACGTACAAATAAACAGAATCACACGAAGCCTGGTTAGTGTTGCCTGACTTTATACGTTTTTTTTTTTATAAGTGTGTGGTTGCGTTCTAGTCACTTTGCTCAGCGCTACTGCTTGTTACAACTTGTATTTGCCGTACTCGCCTTTAACTGTTAGCTCAGGTAAATCTCGCCCCCCTCCGACGTAAGCGTGACGTATGCGGTTCTTGCTTCTAGACCGAAACTTTTTTGGTGCTTGTTAAGCACCGGTCTTCTGTGCTTAAAGCCGGCTCCGCTGCGGTGAGAACAGGAAAAACCGGTGCTTATCAGGCTCTAGCTCCGAACTGGCCCTGGAACCGCGTTGGTGTGAAAGGGGCAATAGAGAAGCGTTGGGTGAGGAGTTTGGGCACTTTTTGCATTTTAAATCATATTGAAAATCCTTATTTTCCACATAACCCGTAGTTTCAGTATTTCACAAAATAAGAATCCTGGTATCACTACACCAACAAGTCCTCCAACTCATATGACAAAATAGGCCGATTGTTCAGGCCCTTATTACGACCAAATATGTCGTTTGTTCAAGCGCTTAATACGTCCTATAATTACATTTGAAAGTTTTCGCCCTCTGGTGCTCCCGTTGAATGCTAACGTTACAGATGGTCGTTTATTCACAAATAACCCTCTCTGTAAAATCCTAAATTGTAGGATAGCCATTAAAACGCTTTTTGATTAGACTTCAAGCGAGAAGTGTAGATTGTACTTTTACAATCCACGTCCAGTCGATATGTAGGATCTATAGTTTGATAGATATTACGCAGATGATTTGAGGTATACTGCAGCCTCCATGTAAAGTTACGCGTTGAAAACAGTATTTCCGGTCTCAACGTTTTCATAATAAAACCAATGATCAAATGATTTAACAGTGATATATGCAGTACTCATCAACTAAAAAACATCAGTTTATCCTAATTATACGACATTTATTGGTTTAAATTGTGTACAATGCTTTTGTGTTTTTCCCATCGGTTTTTGTCTTTCGATTCTGAGAGACAGCATTATTTTTTCAGAGGTTTTGATAGGCTAACACATCGATTGTTTTAGCCGCAATGCATGTTGGGATATGGTGTTTATCCAATATGAAATCGAAAAAACATTTTTTAAAAATAAAATAATACTTTATTCCGAGTGTTCTTGCTTTTCTCTTTGGAAGTCATCACATAACGGTTCGGCTGCATTAAATATTACATATCTGTCGTAGATATTTATTTATAGAGCCCTGATCAGAAGACCCTTTGACAAACTGTAATAAATGCCGCCAAAACTGAATACGTGACGTGGATCATAAAAATATTAGCAATTAAACAACATCTTCAATTTCCCTTCACACAATACGTCTCCTTGCAGTATCAACACTAATTCGGCTGACTTTTATATTTGATCCGATTGGTAGATAGGCTGTATTTACACCATAACGGTGCACAGCTGATAGAAAGAGACTTGTAGTTTTTAAAGATATTACTGATTTACTGAACTACCTTTCCAACTCCTCATGCAGTTGACTGTTACAGGTCTATACAGGTTCATGGTACAATGCATAAGCTTTACATCGAGAGACTGAAACTGTATTTTCCTTTACAGTTCTGTTTTAATTTCACAATAAAGTAAATAGTCTTATGTTTGATATTATTATGTTTTATTAACTACACCACTGATTTTTTAACCCGCACCGCCTAGTGGTTAAAGCACGTTATTGAATTTTGTTGTTGAATACGTTTTATTTGATGAAAACATTTAAATATTAAGAGTAGCCAACATACAAAATAGAAAATATCAAGAAGATACTAGTGACCTCTACAATAAAAGAATTTAGTGCAGGAAGTCCAAAGATATTAACAGGAGGATGTGATATGATGTGATATTGGGCTATATAAATAAACATTGATTGATTGATTGATCAATCAGACAAAACAGACAAACTAATAAGGCTTTATTTAAACATTAAAGAATACTTTAAGTTAAGGTCTTCTTTTGAATAAGAAAAAAAGGTTGGGGTTATCCACAGATAAATATGAAGTCTGACAAAGTACTTAACGTCCAATATATTGCATAGTTTATTTTGGCACTTGACACTCACCTTCCCTGAATTTGACTCAGGTGTAACTAAGGTTTGATTTAAGGGATGTTTATATTTGACATCATTAATCAGAATCTGCAAAGTAACTAAAATAAATGTAGTGGAGTAAAAATACCAGGTTAACCTCTGAATTGTAGTGAAGTAGAACAAAGTAGTACATGCTGCTGTAACAAAAACATTTCCCAACTTGGGATCAATAAAGTATATCTTATCTTATCTTATCTTAAGATGATCGATGGCTTCTGCCATATTTGCAAAATTTGCCTCTGAAACCTTGACAAGTGCATGTTTCAGGCTTATCAATTAACAACAGGAGGGGTCACAGACATAAGACCAGCTGTTAAATAAAGCTCTTCTGACCTTAGGTGTCATGTGGGTATATTAATTCACCCCTTTATTAATTATATGTTTTAAATTTGATAACACCACTGTGTTTCGTATCCCCTAAACCTCCAGGGTGTACACAGTTTAATACTGGCAACTTCTAATTATGGGAAATACGAAAACGTCTTATAAAGAGACGTGCCATAGAACATAGAAACACACAATAGCCAGCATGTGTAGTTCTGTTTTCACCCACGCTAACTTTACATGGAAGCTGCATACACGTTATCCTGGCGAGACCTCATCTTCGTAATATCTATCAAACTATAGATCCTACACATCGACTGGACGTGGATTCTAAGAGTACAATATTAACTTCTCGCCAGAAATCGAATCAAAAAGCATTTCAATGGCCAATCTATTCCACAATTTAGGATTTTCCAGAGAGGGTTATTTGTGAATAAACGTCCCTCCGGAGCGTTTGCAATGAACGGGCCGGGAGCCTGTTGTTTCTTACACGACCACTAAAGCACCTCTAGTGGTCGTGTAAGAAACAACATACACTTTAAACCGTGTCTCTGGGTCGTAATAAGGGCATGAACAATCGGCCTATATGGTCGTTTTTTGTAGGAGGACAGGCTGCACTACACTCAGAGAGAGATCTTATTGAGTGGGCAGAGGCAGTGGTTTGAATGTTATCAGCCTATTTAGAAGGCATTATCAGTGGTATCAGCCGTATACAGTAGATTTGGGTTAGAAAGGGCCTGCTAAAGAAGAAGAAAACTAGTCGTTTTTGTCATCTATTACCACAGTTGATCACCAAAAGAGGGAACACAAAAAGAAAACAATCATGTAGAAGGAATACAAGAAGCAACCGTAGTGGATTAAAGTAAAGCGGAAGACAGCTGATGTACTATATACTGTAAAGAGAACGTATGAAATGCCATTCATCTTTCATCCAGGATACTGGTGTTTGCCTTCTCATGACAACAAAACCTTGTTGTGTTTTTTCCATTACAGACGTGATCATTCAAACCCAAACCAAGCTTTCTTTTCTTAAGCATAAAGAAGTGGTTTTGTTTGATTTAGAAATGTAACATATACTGTATGTCCAGTGTCTGGCTACTTTCAAGGCACTATTTGTTAGGGTAATAATATTTTCAATGGTTAGCATGCAAGGCTAACTTTTGATCTCTGGATAACTCAGTATTCCAAGGACACAAACAAAGCTGTTTTTGTTAAAAGCAGAAAATAGATGTTTATTTCCTGGCAAAGCTGAATAAAGGTATTCTTTAATCACTGACGTAAAAGTGTGTACAAGGTTGCGACTCCCCCAGGAGGTTGCGCTACAAGTCGACAACAGGAATAGGGAGACAGAGGTTGGGGAAGTGGTACTAAAAGCACTAAAGTGAGAAGGACACAGTGTGTATTTAGGGTTAATGGGGCAGTGTTGCAAGACAGGGGAGGTGACAGAAGGCAAGACAGCGTCGAGTTGTGAACTTCTGTGCTTTCCCGAGCATATCCCATTACATCGCCATTATCCTGGGTCAAGATACCTTGGTTCCCTACCCTCACAATGGTGTCACCCCTGCCTACTGCTACACAGGGTCATAATTGATAGGCTGGCCAAGAACACATTTCAGTTAGGTAGTTAACCTGCTTGCCTCTTTGGCTGTCTCCATAAAGGGATTGACAAAAGAGAGATATATAAGTTGAGTGAAAGTGACCTTAGGATGTGAACTAGAATATTAAACACATCCACAATTCTTAAAACCTTATTTTGGTCAAATGCTATCTGAAAAAATATATAATCTGATTAAATATATTGACTTTATTCCTTTGTCGTGTAATTTGTACCTTTAACTTTTCTCCAAACCTTTTGAGCTTGTTTGATTTTCTTATTTACCATTGTATTGGAGAGAGTCTGCTCTTTAGCTCATGCTCTCTTGGCTGTAGTAATTGATTCTTTGGAAAGCTATATAAGGCCATCAAGGAGAAACTGGAGACTATTAAACATATTATTATGTATGTAAACACTGACAATTATCTTTCCAATTGTAAATTAGCATGCCTACGCCAACCAGTCAAGTTTACATCTATCTATATCTAAAATGTCATCACTTCACTTCATATCATCTATCTGTCACGATCTGTCCGTGTTGTGTTTTGTCTGTCTGTTTCTGTCTTTAGTTTCCTGTTTTATTTTGTAAAGTGTTCACCCCCCGTTTCCTGCCTGTTGTAATCTGTCTGTGATTCCCTGTCAGTTTCCCTGGTGTGTCTAATTTACCCGATTGTGTTCACCTGGTGTCCCTGTGTTTTCTCCTCCCTCCTCACCTGTGTCTTGTTTGTGTGATTAGTCTTGTGTGTATTTAAGTTCTGGTTTTTCTGTCTGTCTTTGTCGGTTCGTCTTGTGTCATGACCTGGTCTGCGGTGAGTGTTCTGTTCTGTCTTTGTGATTATGTAGCCTTGAAATAAAGGAGTCATTTTTGTCACTATAATCTGCATTTGGGTCCTACTTCCCACACACACCGTAACATTACGAACCGACCAACAATGGACCCAGCAGACAGCTTGTACGAGGTCACGTACAATTTAACATGCTTGAAGAATGACTTTCGATATGCCTCCAGTAGTAAAGAGAGGCAGTCAATTATTTCTACGGCACGCCAAGAAGTAACCTCAAGGCCCTGGTTAAGAGAATTACTACCCGAGTCCGTGGAGGACTTTTTTGGTAGCGTTGAGGTCAAACCTGTTTCCCGGCCTGTTAGCCCCTGGCATGCTAGCTCCCTGTCTCCCAATTCCCAACCTGGTACCATACGCCTCGCTAGTTTCCGTCTGAAGTCAACCCATGCTTCTGCCCCAGTTCCTGCTCCTGTCCAGGATCCGTTCTCGGGTACTCGTCTGGCTTATGGAGGTCCACGGAGTATTCAGGCGGCTGCTAAAAGGAGTCGTCGCAAGGCCAGGTTAGCCCGAGCCCTAGCAGCCATGGTTCCGGTTACAGTTCCGGCCCCAGCAGCCATGGTTCTGGCTCCAGTACCGGCTCCAGTACCCCTGGTCGCGACTCCAGTTTCGGCTCCAGGACTGGCTTACCGGCCAACGCCAGCTCCCCGAGTCCTGTCGGCATACCGGCCGACTCCAGCACCTCGTCTCTTGTTGGCTCCCCAGCCAACACCAGCTCCCCGTGTCCTGTCGGCGTACCGGCCGACTCCAGCACCTCGTCTCTTGTTGGCTCCCCAGCCAACACCAGCTCCTCGTGTCCTGTTGGCTCCCCAGCCAACTCCAGCTCCCCGTGTCCTGTCGGCGTACCGGCCGACTCCAGCTCCTCGTGTCCTGTCGGCGTACCGGCCGACTCCAGCACCCCGTGTTCTGTTGGCAAACCAACTCTCTCAAGTTTCCCCTCCAGACACTTCTCAAGTCCCCTCTCAGGTCCCCTCTCCAGTTTCCTCTCGAGTTCCCTCTCAAGCCCTCTCTCGAGTCCCTTCTCAAGTCCCCTCTCGAGTCACCTCTCAAGTTCCTACCCGAGTCCCCTCTCAAGTTTCCCCTCAGGTCTCCTCTCGAGTTCCCTCTCAAGTCCCCTCTCAGGTCCCCTCTCGAGTTACCTCTCGAGTCACCTCTCGAGTTCCCTCTCAGGTCCCCTCTCAGGTCCCCTCTCGAGTCTTTTCTCATGTCCCCTCTCAAGTCAACTCTCCAGTGTCCTCTCGAGTCACCTCTCAAGTTTCCCCTCAGGTCTCCTCTCGAGTTCCCTCTCAAGTCCCCTCTCAGGTCCCCTCTCGAGTTACCTCTCGAGTCACCTCTCGAGTTCCTTCTCAGGTCCCCTCTCAGGTCCCCTCTTGAGTCTTTTCTCGTGTCCCCTCTCAAGTCAACTCTCCAGTGTCCTCTCGAGTCACCTCTCAAGTTTCCCCTCAGGTCTCCTCTCGAGTTCCCTCTCAAGTCCCCTCTCAGGTCCTCTCTCGAGTTACCTCTCGAGTCACCTCTCGAGTTCCTTCTCGAGTCCCCTCTCAGGTCTCCTCTCGAGTTACCTCTCGAGTCTCCTCTCGAGTTCCCTCTCAAGTCCCTTCTCAGGTCCCCTCTCGAGTCAACTCTCCAGTGTCCTCTCGAGTCACCTCCCAAGTCAACTCTCCAGTGTCCTCTCGAGTCACCTCTCAAGTTTCCCCTCAGGTCTACTCTCGAGTTCCCTCTCAAGTCCCCTCTCAGGTCCCCTCTCGAGTTACCTCTCGAGTCACCTCTCGAGTTCCTTCTCAAGTCAACTCTCCAGTTTCCTCTCGAGTCACCTCTCAAGTCAACTCTCCAGTGTCCTCTCGAGTCAACTCTCCAGTGTCCTCTCGAGTCACCTCCCAAGTCAACTCTCCAGTGTCCTCTCGAGTCACCTCTCAAGTTTCCCCTCAGGTCTCCTCTCGAGTTACCTCTCGAGTCAACTCTCGAGTTCCTTCTCGAGTCCACTCTCCAGTTTCCTCTCAAGTTCCCTCTCAAGCCCTCTCTCGAGTCCCCACTCAAGCCCCTACTCATGTCCAGTTGGAGGTCCCGCAGACTAGCCCTCTGCCGGGGGTCCTGCCAACCCCATGTCTTGTCCAGTTGGAGGTCCCGCAGACTAGCCCTCTGCCGGGGGTCCTGCCAACCCCATGTCTTGTCCAGTTGGAGGTCCCGCAGACTAGTCTCCTGCCGGGGGTCCTGCCAACCCCATGTCCTGTCCAGTTGGAGGTCCCGCAGACTAGCCCTCTGCCGGGGGTCCTGCCAACCCCATGTCTTGTCCAGTTGGAGGTCCCGCAGACTAGCCCTCTGCCGGGGGTCCTGCCAACCCCATGTCTTGTCCAGTTGGAGGTCCCGCAGACTAGTCTCCTGCCGGGGGTCCTGCCAACCCCATGTCCTGTCCAGTTGGAGGTCCCGCAGACTAGCCCTCTGCCGGGGGTCCTGCCAACCCCATGTCTTGTCCAGTTGGAGGTCCCGCAGACTAGCCCTCTGCCGGGGGTCCTGCCAACCCTTTGTCCTGTCCCGTTGGAGGCCTCGCCGACTAGCCCTCTGCCGGGGGTCCTGCCAACCCCATGTCTTGTCCAGTTGGAGGTCCCGCAGACTAGTCTCCTGCCGGGGGTCCTGCCAACCCCGTGTCCTGTCCCGTTGGAGGTCCCGCCGACTACGCTCCTGCCGGGGGTCCTGCCAACCCTATGTCCTGTGCCGTTGGAGGTCCCGCCGTCTACTCTCCTGCCGGGGGTCCTGCCAATCCTATGTCCTGTGCTGTTGGAGGCCCCGCCGACTACTCTCCTGCCGGGGGTCCTGCCAACCCTGTGTCCTGTCCCGTTGGAGGCCCCGCCGACTACTCTCCTGCCGGGGGTCCTGCCAACCCTTTGTCCTGTCTCGTTGGAGGTCCCGTCGTCCACCCTCCTGCTGGGGGTCCTGCCAACTCCTGGTCCTCTTCCGTGGGGGATCCTGCCGAAGCCTGTCCCGCCGGCTCCGGTTCCTGTCCGGCCGACACCGGGTCCTGCCCGGCCTCCGGAGCTGTCTGGTCTTCGCCCTCATGCTCGGCCCCCTGAGTTCGCCCGCTGTGGCCTTCGCCCCACCATGGACTCTGCCTTGCCCCCGGGCCGTCCGCCCGAGACCCCCACCTTGGACTCTGCCTTGCCCCAGGGTCGTCCGCCCGAGTTCCCCACCATGGACTCTGCCTTGCCCCCGGGCCGTCCGCCCGAGACCCCCACCTTGGACTCTGCCTTGCCCCCGGGCCGGTCCGCCCGAGTTTCCCACCTTAGACTCTGCCTTGCCCCCGGGCCGTCCGCCCGAGACCCCCACCTTGGACTCTGCCTTGCCCCCGGGTCGTCCGCCCGAGTTCCCCCCCATGGACTCTGCCTTGCCCCCGGGCCGTCCGCCCGAGACCCCCACCTTGGACTCTGCCTTGCCCCCGGGCCGTCCGCCCGAGTTCCCCACCTTAGACTCTGCCTTGCCCCCCGGGCCGTCCGCCCGAGATCCCTTCCTGTTCCCCTACTGGGCTCCTGGGCGGTCAGCTTAGTCCCGTCCTCCGGACCCCCTCCACCCACCCTGGTGGCCTAGGGATACGTCCCTCCTCCGGACCCCCTCCACCCACCCTGCTGGACTGTGTGGGATTTTTGTTTTTGGGGTTTAGGGACGTCTGGGATCCGTCCCTTGAGGGGGGGGTTCTGTCACGATCTGTCCGTGTTGTGTTTTGTCTGTCTGTTTCTGTCTTTAGTTTCCTGTTTTATTTTGTAAAGTGTTCACCCCCCGTTTCCTGCCTGTTGTAATCTGTCTGTGATTCCCTGTCAGTTTCCCTGGTGTGTCTAATTTACCCGATTGTGTTCACCTGGTGTCCCTGTGTTTTCTCCTCCCTCCTCACCTGTGTCTTGTTTGTGTGATTAGTCTTGTGTGTATTTAAGTTCTGGTTTTTCTGTCTGTCTTTGTCGGTTCGTCTTGTGTCATGACCTGGTCTGCGGTGAGTGTTCTGTTCTGTCTTTGTGATTATGTAGCCTTGAAATAAAGGAGTCATTTTTGTCACTATAATCTGCATTTGGGTCCTACTTCCCACACACACCGTAACACTATCAATATAAGCCTATGAATAATTTAGTAATAGTAGTCAAAAACATATTTTGTCAGGTCACAGCAGAGGTAGGAGTAAGTCCTACATGTGCAAGTCATGAGCAAGTCTCAAGTCTTGACCTACAAGTATCAAGCAAGTCCCAAGTCACTGTGGTGAGAGTCAAGCAAGTCAAGTCAAGTCATTGCTCAGGTCAAGCAAGTCAAGTCAAGCCATACAAAATTCTGATGAACAAGCCCAGTTTCCGCATTTAAATCAGTTAAAAGACAGTGGTTATGAAAATAGATTCAACCCACACTATGATCTTCATTACATACACAGTTAATCATTTGAAATCTAATTTAGACCGATGACAATCATATTAGATTCATATTAACCCTAGAACTGCAGACAATATAGCTAGGACTCAAAAAGTCTGTTCAAAAAGGCAGAACTCCAGGTAAGAAAATCATACACAGGGATGCAAACACAGGTATGGTGAAAAAAGAGAGAACTATTCGAAGCAGAAAAAAAACAGCTTCAAATATACCATCTGACAAAGGCCTGTGCTATAATGCTTCAATTAACTGGCTATTCTTTATAATATACTCTGATCAATAGGAGACAGAGATGTTAAGTTATACATCAAGGGTTTTTATTATTATTTAAAGCAGGGGTGGGGAACTTAACGTGAAAGGTGTTACGCTCGTGTTGTGTTCAAGGAACCTGTCATTGGCCAGGAAAAACAGGCACTCGTTTGTTTAATTATTTTGCGGTCTAGATTTCTTCTTTTTTTTTTAAGTGAGAAGTTGTCCGTCAGTCGGACCCCCCCCCCCAAAACTCTTCGGTTCTCCACGAATTATACGAGTCACCCAAATCAGCGTTAAAAAAGCGGGAGGCGCCGAAAAGCGACTAATTTGCATTTGCCATTACACATATTTAATTTAAATTTCTGTTAACACTAGAACCGCCAACAGCATCAGCACCTACATAGATATCATTTTCAAATCATTTAATTTGTTCCTCTTCATAATTTCCTTATAAACTAAGTAGGACGATTTAAAACTCACTTAATTGGGTTAATTTAGAAATTGCTTCAGTTTATCATCATAACAGATCAAGAAGTTCAGATTCATTTTACAATAAATCAAGGAATGATGCACTTCTACAAACAAAAACAACATAAAAAACATTTAAACAAACTACTAAAAGTAGATGAACTACATTATTCAAAAGTGTACAGTAACTTCTGATAACAACACAGGGGAAATAAACGAGGCATCTCTTTTCCTCTCTCTCTCCTGGCAGTAGTGATGTGTCGGTCGCGAACTTTTAAGTGAACGACGGGAGCCGGCTCTCACCCGCGAACGAGCCGTTTTTTTTTTTTGCGGAGGGATCTAGATCGGCTTGAAGGCACATTATGCAATGTGCAATGTGCATATTATTCTGCTTATTACACGGCCACATTCTCAACAAAGTAACGACATGACTCCTAATATTAATTGAAATGCTTTTATGGATTTAGAAAATGATTTTATTGATTTAAAAAATAGTTTTATGTATTGATTTAAATTGACATGCATTCGCTAAGAAAAGTAGTCCGTTGTTACTGTTTGAACTAACGTAGCAACGGCAGGAACTGCTTCGATAGTGTTTTTGAGGAGCTTTTTGATTACAGATTTGAAAACATCGTTGCTTGCTTTAAAAGTAGTACAATTCATTACGTCAAACCTTGGAAAGTATCTCGATATCCCTGCCCCAATGCCAAAGTAACATAAAGGCATTAGGGCAGATGTCCATGTCTGGACCGCTGCGTAAACAGGAGGGTTTCTGCCCCATTACTTCTCTTCTTACTTCTATAAGAATAAAACACGGAGGATGGAGATCTCTTTTTCTCCCCCTCTTCTGACAGCCCAGCAGCTGATCTCAGAGCACGCTCCCCTCTCCTGCAGGGGGGCGTGGTCAGCTGCAGCTCACAGAATCAGCCCCCTGCAAAAACAGCGCTGGAAAAAGAAAATAGAGCGAAATGAGGCATGGCTAAAATGTACAGACCCGGCGGCAGACATACATCTCTGGGCGGGCATTTGATTTACCAGGGCGGGCCCACCACGACACTTACATTTCCCGGGGGGGGGGGGGCTGTTAGATGCTCGCGATTTGTCAACGGGGGGAGGAGGGAGGCGCTCGTGAATTGTTGAAAGAGAGGGGTTTTAGGTTGCCATAAGGCTGTTGACGGTCTTATGTATCCATTGGTTGGTTTTGTGGCACTTTTGTAACGCTGTGCCAACTTGGGCAAGCACGCAGGCAAACTTGAGCGCACACAGGGTGGAGCGGTGGAGTGAGGTTGAGCGATGGAGAGAAAGGGAGAGAGAGAGAGATTGAGCGAGGCAGAGAGCATGTGCAGCGGTCTGCTTGCGCACAGAGCAGGAGTTTGTGAGAGAGCCGGCTTGAGAGTAAATTTCTCTTCAAAATATAATTGATTGCCAGCTGACTTGCTTGCTCGTTGGTAACGTAGGCTTAACTGGTTTCTTCTAATGTGCTGCATCTGGCGCTGAGTTGCCATATTCCTTTCGTGAACCACTAGCAAGAGTAAACTAACTGACAGGCTGCTGTGACGCATCTCACTCAAAAACCCACACGACTCAACCCAGCCAAAAACCAGTCTTGCGCGCAGCCTTTCATTCAGAATTTCCTAGCAAAATAAAAAAATGATATTAAACTAATACAAAAATAAATATTAGGACAAAGCCCTACAAATAACAACAATAAACACAATAATAAAACAATAAAAATGTGGTATTCAGTCCTGATTAAAACAGCAGGCCCAAATCCTGGATGGGCGGGCCCGGCTCCATGGAGCCCGCCCATGACGCCGGGTCTGAAAATGCAGGATCTTTTTGGTCTATTTTATATTAAAAAAACTATATTTATATACTTTATATAGGTCGATACAGTAGCCCCTTTTCTTTTAAATAGTTTTTATAGGTGTTGCTATCTGTTTTGTGTAGCGTGGTTCTACAAGCAAGTCAATGCATTCATTGGGTGGTATCAGAGAGTTACAAGGGTCTGTAAATGCAATGAAAACAATTGGCCACAGCAAATCATTTATATTAAACATGTAATTTTTACTTTTGAATACTTCAGTAGAAAGGATGTATTGAATAATTTAAGTGATATATGTGTACACATATAAATTATTGGTCAAAACAGGGCTACATTTGATTTAATTAAAAGGTATAATATGTGGTAAACTGAAGAGCCGTTTGGGAGCCGAAAGAGCCGGCTCTTCTTGGTGAGTGGAGCCAAATGATCCGGCTCACCAAGAAGAGCCGGAATTCCCATCACTACCTGACAGCCCGTCAGTATCAGGGTTAGTCAAAATGAATCCCTTGGCGGTTCTAGTGTTAATTTACCATTTTGTCTTCTCTTTGCTTAATCGATTTGAAACTAAGTCTAACGTAGCTTAAACTTAACGTTAGCTTTCTAGCTAACACAACACATGCACGCACCTTTCTCTGTGGTTTTTTTTGTAGTGACGAATGAAGTTGGATATTGTGGTGGTCTTGTCACTGATCTTTATGCTGCAGACCCTGCATACCGCAGGGTTACCGTCATCGACAACATAATCCTTGAATCCAAACTTACTCAATTTTTGGAGTAACGCTAGCCGCTGCCATGTTAACTGACACTCCTGCCTTCTAGTGGGTTGCCAGGTTTGCGCGCACGGCGCTATAATCACGTTTTTCGAAAAAACTAAACGTAATATCTCACTACAAAAACAATTTTAAACAGTCAAGTCCTTTCAAGTCATCTATCTCAAGCTTAAGTCAAGTCTCAAGTCATGAATACCAAGTCAAAGTCAAGTCAAGTCTTTTATCAATGTTAGTCAAGCAAGTCTCAAGTAAAAAGATATGCGACTTGAGTCTCACTGAGTCAAGTCATGTGACTTGAGTCCCCACCTCTGGGTCACAGTGACCTTGACCTTTGTCCACCAAATCTATATCAGTTCATCCTAAAGTACAAGTAGCTGCTGCTCAATCAGAAAATAATTCTTTCAAGGCCTTTATGAGATATAACATTAAAAAGCAACAGAGATATGTGAGGTTACGGTGACCTTGACCTTTGACCACCAACATCCAATTGATCCTTAAGTCCAAGTGGGTGTTTGTACCACATTGAAAGACATTCCCTCGAGGCGTTTCAGAGATATCGAGTTTATGAGAAAATTATGGGTTAACATCCGGAAAACACGATGCCTAAAGCTACAGCTTTTGTCAGTTCGGAGGCATAAGGATTATTTTCTGTTGTATTCTTGGCCCGTGGATTTCAGCCCACTGGGCTGACACACTGGCTCATCATGCTTTATTATTTCACTGCTGTAGTTTGAGGCAGCCTGATCACAGCTGGCTAAAGACACAACATGAGTCTATCTATCTATCTGCATTTAGCCTGCCAGGCTGCCTCGCTGTGTGCTTCTGACATGACAGACACTTAGCAGTGAAGTCATTGTATACTGGATGGCCTGAAACAGGAAAATGACTCAGCTCATTATGCCAATAAGCGGCACAGTGGTTCCTAGCACTTAGTTCTGCGATGAGGCAGAGCTGTGGCGGACATCGTACACGAAGATGGACACATGTAGAGGCTCAGAAAGGTATGCCTGCCTGCACACTCACATGGGGGGGTCTCAGCTACTGACAGGCAGCTACCACTGTCAGTCTTATTCTTTCCTTTAAGAGGAGAAATGATCAACCTATTATGCAGACCTTGGATAGACATGCTGCAAACACACAGTCTTGTTTAATTTTGCATCCATCTGGGCACCAAAGAGCTTTTTTTTTTCCATTAGGATTTAGAATCGCCTCTCTCCTATTGCCTTTTGCTTTTGATTTGAACAAGAGGGGATGTGATGAATGCTTAGACTTATCAAACGGCTCAGTCTGAGTGTGTGCAATACTTAACATTCCTGTAATTAACAAAGCTCTACGACTGTCGAGGTTGTGTCAGTGTGATACAGACACACACACGCACACACTGTCAGGACTAAATGAAGGTCTTTCCTCTGTATGTCCACGTGTTCAAAGCAAACACTGCCTAATTATGTTGTGCATAACTTTAAAGTTTTATTGGAAGTTCAGTGGCAGCAGACACTGCAGGTCTTGTGTGTGAGTATGTGCGTTGCGGTGTTTCAGACGACTGGGGCTTTGATAATATATTCATGCCTCCCAATGACAAATGATTCCCACCAGGAGGCGGTTTAACATTTAAATGAGGAGCAAGAGAAAAAATGGAACCACATCAGTGAGTGGATACACAGGGGCAGGCAGGAGAGGCACTGCGTGTACCAGGACAAAGACATTAAAAACATGGATGAACACACAACTTCAAACCGCCCACACACACAAACACACAGATCTGCCGACAAAGAATATAAAAAACTAATGTGGAGGAAGGAGAAGGAGGTAAGATGCGGGAACAGCTGGCGTCCCGGCGGGGAATCAGAGAGCAGAAGAGAATTTGTTGGCGTGCGAAACCAGCAGCTACTGATGAGAGTTTATATAAACAGCCCGTCAAGCCCTCTGCTCAGGTTGGAACAATATCTCATCAAACAATATCGCGCGGCTTCATCGGCCTGTCAGGTGCCGCTGCCCAGACAAAACTGGGTTGCAGCTTTTCAGTCATTAACTCAGGTACAGAAACACATGATGGGTGGAGGGAGACAATGTGCACAAATACAGATGCAGGGATGAAGGTGAGCACCAGTGCATGCAAATAATCAGATTTACACTCCCCTGTGCACACGAAGCGAAAATCACACATTCATTCAAGTATACAACGAAACACATCATGGAGCGACATATGACTTGTCTGGCTCTCCTGCAAGTGCAGATGATTGCTATGGCAATTGAGTGTAACCTCCAGACTCACTGCTTTTCGAGCTGAGATGACCCCTGACCTTGACATAAACATTTTTGTTACTTCATGTTGTTCAACCACCGGATCCTTTTCTTAATCCCCTTCTCCTATTTCTGTCCGTCATCTTCACTTTTCTTTTCCTTGATCCTGACTTCCCTCCTTCCCAATAGTATGTTCTCTCCATCGTTCACCATCTGCTGCAGCCTGGAGGCCTGCTCCGTCTGACCTTCCCTCATGCTGTTAACCAGGGGCTATGTCAATCTGTTGCTAACCATGCAACACATTTACCAAGAGTATACTTCCTATTTCAGGTTAGCACATGAGGTCAAACAAGCTTAAACTGTACATGGCCATCAAAAAGAAGAAATATAGTAGAAAACTACAACAAGACTAACGGTTACTGGCAGCATATTTTATTTTTCTTCCATGGAAAATACAATGATTTTGTGGTATGACATGCAATGATAAAAACCTTGGAAAACCTGTACTAAAATTATGTTTTGTTGTTGAAGACATTTCCTTTCCTTAATACAGGACTGTCTCAGAAAATTAGAATATTGTGATAAAGTTCTTTATTTTCTGTAATGCAATTAAAAAAACAAAAATGTCATACATTCTGGATTCATTACAAATCAACTGAAATATTGCAAGCCTTTTATTATTTTAATATTGCTGATTATGGCATACAGCTTAAGAAAACTCAAAAATCCTATCTCAAAAAATTAGAATAGTTCCTCAGACCATGTAAAAAAAAAAGATTTATAACAGCAAAACACAATCAAACATTTGAAAATGTCCATTAATGCACTCAGTACTTGGTTGGGAATCCTTTTGCACGGATTACTGCATCAATGCGGCGTGGCATGGAGGCAATCAGCCTGTGGCATTGCTGAGGTGTTATGGATGCCCAGGATGCTTCAATAGCGGCCTTTAGCTCATTAGCATTGTTGGGTCTGGTGTCTTTCAGCTTCTTCTTCACAATACCCCACATATTCTCTATGGGGTTCAGGTCAGGGGAATTTGCAGGCCAATCGAGGACAGTAATGCCATGGTCAGTACACCAGTTACTGGTGGTTTTGGCACTGTGGGCAGGTGCCAGATCATGCTGGAAAATGAATTCCTCATCTCCATAGAGCTTTTCAGCAGACGGAAGCATGTAGTGCTCTAAAATCTCTTGGTACACAGCTGCATTTACTCTGGGCTTGATGAAACACAGTGGACCAACACCAGCAGCTGACATGGCTCCCCAAACCATCGCTGACTGTGGGAACTTCACACTGGATTTCAAGCAACTTGGATTTTGCTCCTCTCCAGCCTTTCTCCAGACTCTGGCGCCTTGACTTCCAAATGAAATACAAAACTTGCTTTCGTCTGAAAAGAGGACTTTGGACCACTGTGCAACTGTCCAGTGCTTCTTTTCCTTAGCCCAAGTCAGACGCCTCTTCCGTTGTCTTGAGTTCAGAAGTGGCTTGACCATGGGAATACGGCTATTGTAGCCCATTTCCCGGACACGTCTGTGAACAGTGACTTTTGATACCTGGACTCCAGCTTCAGTCCACTGTCTTTGAAGCTCCCCCAAATTCTGGAAGCGACTCTTCTTCACAATGCTGTTAAGGCTGCGGTCATCTCTCTTGGTTGTGCAGCGTTTCCTGCCACATTTCCCCCTTCCAACAGACTTTTTGTGGATGTGCTTTGAAACTGCACTCTGTGAACAGCTTGCTCTTTGAGAAATTTCTTTTTGTGTCTTACCCTCCTGATGGAGGGTGTCAATGACGGTCCTCTGGACAGCAGTCAGATCAGCAGTCTTCCCCATACTTGTGATTTAGTTTAATGAACCAAGCGGAGTGTTTTTCAAGGCTCAGGAAACCCTTGCAGGTGTTTCGAGTTAATTAGACGATTCAAGTGATTCGTTGAACACCCTACTAGTATACTTTTTCATGATATTCTAATATTTAGAGATAGGATATTTGAGTTTTCTTAAGCTGTATGCCATAATCAGCAATATTAAAATAATAAAAGGCTTGCAATATTTCAGTTGATTTGTAATGAATCCAGAATGTATGACTTTTTTTTTTTTAAATTGCATTACAGAAAATAAAGAACTTTATCACAATATTCTAATTTTCTGAGACAGTCCTGTATGTTTCAATAGACTTTCTCAGTTTTTAGAATATTTCATTCCAATTGTCTTCCTAAGTACATTCAACTATGCCTGACCTCCTCCCTCCCTTTCTGTTTGACACAAGTCTATTTCTCCTGTCACTTTCAACCTCCTGCTTGCCAGCGCAGTTTAGATAAAGCTGAAGTCTCTGAATAAAGATAAATATAAAGATAAAGATGTTCGGGTCAATCGATATTGTGTTGGAAGTCCACGCAGGTGGGTTGTCATACAATCATTGCACAGATCACTGCGGCGAAGGAGCACATTTGTCCTGTTAATGACAGAGTGTGCTGTGATAAAGGCAGGGGTCAAGCAGATATCAGTATTCTGCTCACATTCAAACTATGTGCACACACACACACTGCATACACAGGAGCATCAACTCAGTGGGTTGTTAAAGATCTGTGTGCAGGATGTTTTATGGCTCCCTTTAGATAGAATAATGGCCAAGGAACAGCATCAACAGAGGTGCATCTTATCTATCACCTTTTAGATGTTAGACATAACTAGTTTCAGGATAGTGCTTTGGTCAAGGGTTGGCAATGTCATCGTGTCGGTCTATCACAAGTCTAAAATATCTAAACAATCATTGGATGGCCATTACATTTGATTGCAAATTTATATTCCTGGTCCAAAGGATATGAATCATATCGACTGTAGGGATCCTTTGACTGGCTGGGGCAGCAGTGGCTCAGTCTGTCGGGACTTGGCCTTGGGACCGAAGAGGAGTGTGGACTGGTAGCTGGAGAGGTGCCAGTTCACCTCCTTGGAAATGCAGAGGCGCCCTTGAGCAAGGCACCAAACCCCTAACTGCTCCCTGGTGCCGGTGAGACTGGCACCTCTCCAGATGCATGTGGATGTCTATTCAACCCAGAGGCGCTAGACTTTTTCACTGCCCGTCATTTTGACGGGCAGGATCGTAACATTTCCGTCAATATTCAGTATTACCCGTCGGCCTTTACACTCTGGGCGGGGGGGGGGGGTGGAGAGAGAGAGAGAGAGAGAGAGAGAAAGAGAGAGAGAGAACTGTCAAACGGGGGGGGGGGGGGGGGGGTGGGAGAGCACAGTCGTGAACCGTCAACGGGGGGCGGGGCGCACGCTTGTGAACGGTTAGCGCCGTGTTATCCATGCTCACTGCACCTCGCGGGAGTGCGCACAGCGTAAAGCCAAAGCTCACAGACATGCCAGAGTGAAAAACAGAATTTGCTCTAGGGGGATACATAAGGGTTCATCTTCTTTTTCTTCTATTTAAGGACCTGCAATATCTTATTTTTTTAGTCATGTTTTGACAGCTATTGATTTGATTGCCATGACTGACAATTGTTACACACATTTACGTTCCCCCTCTAGACTTTTAATGCAGCGCCATCCTGAAGTCAAAATTGAACTACTGTACATGATGACTAAATACTGGCTAAACTGACATGCAAAACTAACCCTAAACACGCTAAATGGTAAACGTACACGTACCTAGCATCAGAATGTTAGCATTATGCTTCTGTTACAACTGTTGTGTAAAGGAATAGTATAATGTCAGCCCATATCTTGAAAGTTTTACAGAAATATGAAGCAGAACACTATCTTCTCACCCTGTATTCTCATCTGACTCCAACACCAATCTTACTCCCTGCCCTGTCCACTCATAATCTTCACCCTTCCTCTTCTTCTCCACCTATTCTTTACCCACTTCCCGGGATTTATATATTTTCACTGTTATCGCCTCTCACGTCCCTCTCTTTCTCTTCCTCCTTTGACCCTTCAACCTCCTGCCCCATCATTACTCCTCTTTTAACGCTCATCTTTCTGAGGCTGCCGAATCCCCCAGCACAACGGTGCTATTCTGCTGCCTACTAATAGAATCTCTCAGTTCCTCTAATGGATCTGTCAGAATCTCCCTGAGCACGGGAGACCAGATAGATTGATAGGGAGAGGGAGAGAGACAATGAAAGAGAGGGACAAAGAGACAGCTAGACACAGGAAGAGAGAAGCAAAGAAGAAAAAGAGATCGGCACCAAGGCTCTTGACACTTTCATCTGTGCCTTGAAAAGTCTCAGAGCAGCAGCACCAATGACACTGCTAACCAGTGACCATATGGTCTGTTAGAAGCAATGCCACTTAAGGCCATACCATTGTCACCACAGGATAATGACAGTTTCCCTGTGGCCATGGGTGAAACTAATGGGCAGGGTGAGTGGATTGCAATAGTGAACTACACATTTAGTTGTAATGTTTGCACTTATCACCCAGGGGGATTTATTTCTAAAATACAAATGCGAATAAATCTATATTGGAAAGCCTCTGCAGCAATACTTTTAACACATTTCAACACCTCAAATGATTTGTTTAAGTGTTAGATGAAGGGGAGATAGCATATTTTCTTAGCGTGCTTGGTTTGTTGTCAATTTACACTTTTAAAAAAGCAGGGAAAGAAGCACTTAACACAGTCTTTTTTAATTTCCAGGGCTTTCATGGTCTATATCAATAAGGAACCAATTTACAACAGTTATTTTAAAGCCTTTTCTTTACTGTTTTTATTCAATTATATCAGTATCTCTGAAACACATCAAAAACTGTCTAATTATCCTCCATCATTTTCATACAGTGTAGTATCTGTTACTCACCGTTATCTGTGGCGATGAAGACAGCTGTGTATTTGTTGTCGTGGACATAAGGAGACTCACGGTCCAGTGAGCCGGAGGTGTTGACAGTTCCTGTGACCGGGCTCACACTCAGCCAGCCTGCTGGGTCTCGCAGAACAGCGTACCTGGAAGAAAGTAAATAAAATAAGTAAGAAGCTGTGCCTATATAAACATCCAGAAAAACACCTATACTGTGCACTCTATCTCTCAGAAAAGTTTATTTCGAGTCTATTTTGGTCCCATATGTTTAGGTTCCAAACATTGCACAGACAGACAGCTCCGTTAGTCATAGCAACAGGCAGGACACATATTTGAATAGTCTCTATTTGTCCCGTACAGTGTATAAATCCAATGAATTCTAAAACAATACCTTCCAGGAAAATAATACAACAGGCTTTCAATTAGACGGCCCCTTTATAGTCAACAAATTGGTTGTTTTGGTCTTAGTTGACAACGATTGCATTAGTGAAGTAAACATTATGTTATGCGTCTTCATGCTTAATGACTTAAGAAACAAATGAGCACATCTCTGGTTAAAACAAGATTTAAAGTGGTGCTTGTTGAAGGCTTCTCTGCTGAGGAACTACATTTTACAGATCCCTCTAACTTTACACAGCGTGCAAAATAACACAGATTTATTATCCAATTTTTCTCATACTGATATTCTGAACAAACTGTGCTGTTGTATTTGCTGTAAAGTGTCTCTACTGTCGGCTATTTTTATTATATGTACAGCACTTTGGCTCGACCAAAAATCGTTTATAAATGTGCTATATAAATAAAACTTCATTTGATTTGATTATTCACTTATTCCATCTGCCCCTCAGAAAATATAACAGCTCTTTGAGTTTCACCAGGTACTCAAAATAAATCAAACACAGCCGACAAGAAAACCTTCACGTACAGCTAGGGCTATAAACAAATAGTTTTAGTGTTTTGTTCTGAGATATAGAAGATTTTACAAAGCGCTTGTACTGGTATGTGTGTATGTGTCCAAAGATTTAACCAGGTTCTGTAAAAATGCTTATTTGTTTAAATAAATAATTGAATAATATTTGATGCACTCATTCAGATGATGCTGCTGATGACAGAACGCCACAGAAACTCAATATGTTATGGGCAAAAACCAAACTTTTGCATTAAGAGTTTATCTAGTATTTCTTATGTGAAAGAAAGCCATTGTAGGTCTGTACTAATCTGTAATAAAGGTGCCCTGCAAACTAGAAAAATAGCCAATAGAGACTTCCTGAGCAAAGACTGTGCGCATGCATGTGTAGGTGACTGCAGCAGCAGCTCCTGCAGGGCTGAGATTTGAAGATGATGGATGACCACTCAGAAACTGTTGTAGGCGAATTTTGTGAAAAAATGCCTAAAGACGGATCACGACCCTGCTAATGGAGCCACTCCGCCAGTCGCTGATGGCCGGAGGATGGTGATTAAAGTAGGCTTGCATCCATGTAAACATTACCAGTCATTTAATAAGGAAACTTTGCAATGTACACATATGCTGCAACAATTACATACAAGGTTCTCTTACACAAATCCTGCATAAAAGGCACACACATGCACAAGTTTCTGAAACGCACACAGACTTTCTTCAAAACAAGGCCACTCTTTGCCAAAGTGCTCAGCAGTAGACAAATAGTCTTTGAAATGGAGCTCTTCAGCTAACAGAGCGCGGCAAAGCCTTTGGAAATGGCTTTGCAATCAACCTCTGCTCACACCTCTCCCCTCCCGCTCTCACTCACTTTCCCTGCCAGTGAGCGCTATTGAACACATATGTTCTCCTGTAACAAAAGAGCCACTGCTGCTAGGTTAAATGTGATGTTAATAATGACACATTTATCATTGTACATGCTCTTTTTCCTGCACATACACAGAGAGCACTCACATGATTCATAAGGCAAACTCCTCCAATAAAACAGAGCCAGGCTCACAGGTTATTAACCTCCATATGTTTCACTCTCCCCATCACAGGCTTCACGATCGAACACACACACACACACACACACACACACACACACACACACACACACACACACACACACACACACACACACACACAATGGCAGATGCAAGTATCAGTGAGAGCAGCAGCACATTTACAACTTGGAGATATAACCACTATTTTCAATTTGTGGGGATAAAGGATGCACAAAATATTACGGTCAAATGTATATTTGTGTAAATGTGTGCAGGACAGAAAGCATTGTCCACATCGAATAACAGCAATGCCAATCTCTTGATTGTTGAGGCTACAATAAAGATGCCTGTCAAAATGTCTTTTGTGTTTTATTGTTCCACTAAATGTCATAATGATAATTGCTCCAATGATGGGGAGTTGTCTTTTCTCTTACTGCGCCACAGAACAACACAACAACTTGTATTTTTATTGTTATTATTTTTAAAGTAAAGTAACTAGTTGTGAGTAGTTACTTTTATAATGTAGTAACTAATAAAGTAACTCGTTACTTTTTTGAGACCAGTAACTATAAGTATTACTAGTTACTTTTTAAAAGTAACTTGCCCAACACTGCTCTTCTTAATACAACAAATAATTAACATGTATCTATTTTGGGGTGCACATTTAGCTGTTTGCTGTCCTGATTTCTTTATGTTAAAAACTGGTTGCCACTGATGGCAACCAAAGGCCAAGAAGTGGTTGACATTTTTTCTGAATGGTTGCCAATGGCAACCTGGCAACCGTTACTGTCGAGCCCTGTAGTAGTATATAGCTTACCCCTTATATAAATAGGTGAAAACATATACTGTAGCCTTGCTCGGTCCTAAGATAAAAAGGACACTACTAAACTTGTAATATCTTGTTTATGCTGTAAAAAAGGTTGTACTGTACAATGGGTCATACCTCTGACTATTTTCTTTTTACTAAATATGAGACTATACTTGACAATGCTTGGCAACATTATGGTGATACCAATCTTGCTTTCAGTCTTTACACTAAGCTCAGCTCAATAAGTGGTATTTGTTGTTATTTTTGATCAGCAAGAAATGAATAGGTGGATTTCCCTAAATGTGTTAACTATTCTTTTTAATAACCAAATTAACTGGCTTATCAAAAAGGTGTGTTAAAAGCACATTTTAGATCGTTCATATTTTTCTCTTTTATGTCACAATGAATATTGGCTTAGAAGTTTGTGTTTGTGTAAATTCAAACATCATCAATGACAACAGTCTGTTGATATGTCATACCCTCCTCCATCTTCTAGAATGAGGCAAACATCCCTCTGTGTAAACCAGGGTTTGTAGTCTGGAAATCCACACAAAGCAGCTTGTATTTATCCCTGAAAGACTCCCTTCTACTCTCAGATTCACTCTGAAGCACAAACCCTGGTAACCTCTTTCAGACATGAGGTATATTCCACAGCTGGCAGCCAAATACTATGGAGATTTGCAGAGCGTTGAGTAAAATATCAGGCTTTTATGTATTTTCCATAGTGTAGATGTTCTGAAAGAGTGTAAGGCATTTGTCTGCTTTAGTGCCGGCTCAAAGGTAACCCTGAGTCGGATCCACTGTTCCCCCTCCGTGTGCGAACATGGGGACAGTCCATTAGAGCCCTTTAAAGGGCAAATTATGAAGACATTAAAAAGCCATTAGGAATATTCATATCTGGTTTTACATGGTTATCTCAAAACACAGAGATGGCCCAAACAAATCAGTCAACAAATGAGACACAGACACAATTATCACACATGCTCCTATAGCTGCAAACACACATATACAGATAAAACAGGCACACACAAAATCGAGCAAAAAGAAAAACACATAGTTTAAAGTAAGTGTGTCTTGTACAATATGTTTTGCTTGCAATGTGAAATAATTCTCTAGACAGCAATATTATTTGTCCAGATTTTTGCTTGAGTTGCAGAAGTATGTGGCGAGGTACACACTGGGAGCCCAACGTTTTCAACTGGTCTGCAGAGCCACACCATTTGGGACTAATCGGAGCGGCTATAACTGGCACCAGAGCCGAGTCAGGGGTTGTGAGCACATGTGTGTGTAAGTGTGACTGTTTTTCTAAGAGATTACCCTTAGCGGAGAGGACACAAAGGAGCCACGACGAGAGCTGGCAGGAGTCTCATTAGAGGTGGTCCAGGGCCAGAGAAGTAATTTAATACCAACCTACGAGGGTCTTTTAAAATGTTTCTTAAATAAACCACTAAGAGGCCAACCTTTCGGTGCTTATTAAAAACAAAGGATTGCCTTAAATTATGAGACAAATTGAAATGATCCGTGACTCAATTGAAAATACTATAATTCAAGAATTTCCCACACTAGCACATTTTTGTCAAAGGTCCAGGGTGTAGAATTAAGGGGGCTCTATAAGCAGAAATGAAATACAATACTTTTTTAGAATGAGCCCTTCAGATATCCCCTTGCATTGAGTCCACAATGTTGCACTGCTTTGCTTGTTTGTTCACTTGCTTTAATGTTCAAAAAGCTCTTTATTTTTCTCATGCTGCAGCACCTCTTTTCACCCTCTGTCTGAAACCAGAACCCAGTCTGCTCTGATTGGTTATCTCGCCGGCTGCTGTGATTGGTCAACAACTTAGAAATGTTGCGCCCCTTTGCCCATCAATGTGTTGGAGCCATAGACTTTATATATAAAGGTTGGAGCACAAGACAATATAAGCTGGAGTGTTGTCACTATGTCGAGGGAGTTAACAAAGGAGTCAAATGGAGGCATTTCAGGCAGAGAGGAGTTTCTGGAGGGATCTTTGGCATGTTAGCCTTTGAAGACCATTTACAGGCACTAAAACCCATATAACACACTACAGGAAAGGGAAAAGCTGACAAAGAATACACAAATGCATGCTTGATAAAAACCACTGCATATCCAGAAGGTAAATCATCTGTTTTGACAGCAAACTGTTCTCACACTAGAGCAGAGCTTCCCTGCCGCTCTTATGGATTTGTTGAGACAGATCTGAGTCTTGTTCCTCAGTTTTCTCAGACAGCTCAAAGGGATACTGGAGCAGGAGGGAGAAAATGGCTTGGCACCCACTCATAATCTAGTTTCATTAAGAGCAAAATTCTGGCACAGATTTTGCACATCTGTATGTGTTTTTGTGTTAATAGCAGAGTTAATTTAGAGACAAGATAAAAGCTGAGTTGCTAACGGCATAACGTTAAGCTATTTGCATTAATGCTAATTGTTCTGTTTGTTTCTATTATATTCTAAGATATGATGCTGGCACATCTTCTAATTAATAGTACTATAGTGTGGTCTGTTTAATCGTCTTTCAAATGCACATCTGTTTCCTGGATCAACAGTATAAACTAATATATATGATGGCTCGGAAATAAGGTTATGAAAAAAATACGTTCTAAGTTGGCCAATGCACTTATCTAAAACAAAAGGTGGGCCACTAAAGGTACTTGTTTCATTTGATTCCCATTACACATTTTACGTGTACCACTTGTCAATTGACTATACACTCATTCTAGTTTTGTGAGTGTCAAAAAGTTAAGATTGCATTGGTCATTCAACACTATCATTTATTTTAATGTATACTTCATGATTTAGTATTGCACTTTCCAAAAGTTGGGGGACTCACTAGAGACAGATTAGAAAAAGTAATGATCAAAATTAAAAAGCATCAGAGGAATCCGGACTTCTGGTCACTAGTAGGAGCTCTCGATCATTTAGACGTTCTGTATCACTCCGCCATCCGCTTCGCCACCAATGCCCCCTACAGGACACACCACTGTGACCTGTACTCTCTGGCTAACTGGCCCTCTCTTGAGACCAGACGCAACATCCACTGGCTGATGTTTGTTTACAAAACACTCCTAGGCCTCACCCCCTTCTACCTCACACAATTACTGCAACTCCGCCCTCCCCCGACGCACAACACCCGGTCAGCTACAAGCATCCTGTTAAAGATCCCCAAAGCCCATACATCCTTTGGCCGCTCCGCCTTTCAGTGTGCAGCAGCTGATAGCTGGAATGGCATTCAAAAAACGTTGAAAATGAAAACCTTTGTCTCCCGCCGCACCTTCAATATCACTATTATTGACACCCTGGTGCACACATGCAGCTGCTTTGCCTGATGCTGATTTTAATGACTGGTTGAACCACAGCAATATTGTTTTAGAGTTTTATATGTTTAACTGCTATGCCTGTCATCTTTGCTCTATGTGTTTGTGTTGTCTCCTGGGTTCTGTAGTGCCCGGAGTCTGTCTATTTATTTTGTTTTCCTCCCAAACCCCATCCCCTCAGGAAGCCTTTGCCTCCTCTCAGGTCATCATTGTAAATAAGAATTTGTTCTTAATTGATTTTCCTGGATAAATAAAGGTTCTACTACTACTACTACTACTAGTATTCGGAAATAAAGAACACTACCTACTGTCCTTTGGTACAAAGGCATATTTTATTAGGCTGTGCCAGACAATTTATTTCCAACTCCACACCCCTAGGTTGAAATATAGGGTTTATTTTAAAACCTTAAAGTCTCAAGCTGAACTCAAGATGACCATAACGACATTTTCTGAGACTTAAGAAAACGTTCTGCACATCGTTACAGACTGAGTAAAACTATGCATGTTGACTAGGATAAATGGAAAGAGTAAAATCTGTGGATTGTCCCTTCATGTGTCTTTTCCCGACCCCGATCAAGTACACTGAGTTACTTAAACTAAAGCAGTGCTCCACTACAGTCAGACAAACACACACATGTAAGCAGGGGCGCCATAAGGGGGTGAAAAGTTAGGACGATTCTAAGGGCCCGTGACTGACAGGGGCCCCAAAAATTGTAGAACATTAAGAAAAAATGTTTAAGTAACCTTTCATCAATCATCAATAATTAACATTAATATAACATTATTGATAATGTACTCACTAAACTTACGATTCATTTAACTTTTTTTGTTGGAAAAGTTAATTATCCAAAGCATCGAACACCCCCCTCTATTTACATGTAATGGTTTGGTCCTGTCTCCAAACGCTGTGCTGCACTGCATTTTCTAGCAGAGCGTGAGAGCATGTGAGGCAGGGATGTGAGTACTTAGGTGTGTATGATGTCTCAACGACTAACAAAGTCAGGCTTTCAAAAAAGAAAAGAAAGGAGAGAAAGACAAGAGAGTTTTGCTCTGATTTAGCACCACCATCAGGCCTTTTCATTTCCATTTCCGTTTTGTTGTTCATTTACACTTTAATACCCGCTTATTTTGTTCCATTCAAAAATGTTATTAAAAAGGCATGTACACCATAAAAGATGACTATTGAGGTCTATTGTCAGGAATGTTAGTGTTATATGAAATAGTGAATTCCACTGCAGCAGAATGTTGCAGTTGTAGTGACCACTATTTAACACTGGTAACACTGGGACATAATTCACACATGGAACTACAGGTTGGGGGTATTGTTCCGCACGGACATTATTGCTTATTGTACCTCCGGTGTATATACTGTGTCCTCCTCCTTTTCTCTCTCTCTTGTTGTCCCGGGCTGCGACCCGACAACACCTCCTTATTAAAGTACCCTTCTGCACCTTCGATGCACCGCCTCCGACTCCCATATCTCCTGGCACTATATTGGTGACTCTGACACGTCTGGGGAAGTTTCCGAGACGAAGCCAAACACGGCAAAAGGAACTCAGGTTCCTTTCTCGAAATGCCGGGGATTTTTTGGAGACGTCCGTGGCTGCCACCGGCACGCGGACTGAGGCTCGGTGCGTGCTCCGCAGAAGGCTGGAGACGTTGCTCGCCGTTCCCGCATCGGGGGGACGATGCACGACCTGCTGGGTCGACCAGCAACCCCATGGCTACCTCATGGGGCTGTTTCTCCGGGGCGTGCGGCTGCACGTCCCAGCGGCGCTAGCTAACCACGACTAGCAGCTATCCACGTGGGGCTAACGACGGCTAGCAGCTACCGATGGCTGCCAGCTAACGGCCTCAGCTAACGGCTAGCTGCTAACGGCTAGCTGCTAACGGCTATCGACCTTTTCGAGATTTTCCTGGTGCCTGAGAGGAGGTTTGACCATGTCTGGTTGGCCTCGTGTGAATCCTCTCGCTATTTCGCCCACCTGTTTTTTTTGACCGTG
Organism: Harpagifer antarcticus; assembly: GCA_902827135.1. Lineage (NCBI taxonomy): Eukaryota > Metazoa > Chordata > Actinopteri > Perciformes > Harpagiferidae > Harpagifer > Harpagifer antarcticus. The sequence continues at coordinate 1,354,219 of CADEHL010000159.1, read as the reverse complement.
GACAGTACGGCCCTTTTTGAGCTTTTTCTGGTGCCTGAGAGGAGGTTCGACCATGTCTGATCGACCTCGTGTGGACACTCTCACCTGTTTCACCACCTCGACGGCGGCTTCAGACGCCACTCACGCTCATCGACGCCTGGGTGGTGCACTCCTGGACCCCGTCTCGCCTCGGCGGTTTCGGACGTCCCTATGCCTTCATCGGCCCGTGGGTGGCGCGCTCCGGGACCCTGTCTGGCCTCTTCCTTCGCCTCGGCGGTTTCGGACGTCCCCATGCCTTCATCGGCCCGTGGGTGGCGCGCTCCGGGACCCTGCCTGGCCTCTCCTCTTACCGCGGCTCACGGTTCATCTCGACGGCGGCTCCGGACGGCGTCCCGTCTGGCCTCTCCCCTGTCCACGGCTCCTTCCTCCCGGGGATGCTGCTCCTGCCCCCCGGGGACCCGGCTCTTTCCCCCCGAGGACTTGGTGCCCGCTGCCGTTGTGCCCTCGCCTGCGGCCGGGCAGCGCTCCTCCCTGCTGGGGACCACCGGGATGTTCGCGCCGTCCCCGCGTCGCAGCGCTGCGGCCCCCTTACGACGCCTACTGCGGCCCCGTTCCGGCCCGTCTTCCACCCGCGGTGAGGATGCCCTCGTTAAAACCCTACCCTCTCCTGCGGCCCCCTTCCGACGGCCCGTTCCATGGCCCGGCCCCACCCTCCTCGGCCCCTGTGGTGCTTCCTCCCGGACACGGGGATAGTGTCCATGGTTGAATTCTGGGGGGGCTTGTGTAGTGACCACTATTTAACACTGGTAACACTGGGACATAATTCACACATGGAACTACAGGTTGGGGGTATTGTTCCGCACGGACATTATTGCTTATTGTACCTCCGGTGTATATACTGTGTCCTCCTCCTTTTCTCTCTCTCTTGTTGTCCCGGGCTGCGACCCGACAACACCTCCTTATTAAAGTACCCTTCTGCACCTTCGATGCACCGCCTCCGACTCCCATATCTCCTGGCACTATACAGTAGAATTTGCAGTCTGCACAGTGTTATATTTTCACCGCTCAGTGTCAGTAAATATTGTGCAGTTAGTATTGGACTACAAGATAGATGCAAGCCTGTACAGGTAGAGTTATTTAAAGCATAAATGAGTCGATTGGGTTCTGGAGGTGTGGTTACAGCAATTGTGCTTGGTTTGCGTGGCCTGGGCCTGGTGGTGGGGCCCAATGTGATATATTTTCATGGGGCCCAAAATCCCTGGCAGCGCCCCTGCATGTAAGTATGAGTTGTCATGGCTACGCTTTAGCATGTTACTGCTACAACATTTACCAGTTGCCTTTTCTGACATCTAATCACAGTCCTTGTAGTTGACATTCATTCTCAACAACATTGGGAAAAAGACATGGCTCTTTAAATACTAAAGACTTTGAACCTTTGCCATAAACTAAAAACAATTAGCTTATTCAACAATTTCAATTTCAATAGCAATAGAACCATTGTGATACAAATATTTATTAGTGCATCTTTAACCAGCCCTGACCCGTAGATGTGATGTATTTACACGTGTGTCACTTTTGGATTTATATTGGTCATTCTGACACAGCTCCCCAGTCAAACATCGAGAGCTACATCGAGTTAGAGTCAACATATAACTCCCAAAACATACGTCAGATGCATCCATCTTCCTTAACGCTGAGCCTGTTTTCACCCTGAGTCCATGTGGGTTTGCAGGGAGTTAATGGATATTCATGCCCTCACCTCGCTCGCCGAATGAGCATCATTAAGTTTCACAAAAAAGCCACAACAATCTGGAACAGCTGGTGAGGTCATGCATATACTGACTTGAGGAGGGGAATTGGTTTTGAATATTGAAGCATTGGTTCTCCACCTCAGGGTCTGGAGCCCCCCTACAGGGAGCATTGAGACAATATTGGGGGTCACAGTAAAGCGTATGTAAAGGTATATGCAAATAATATTCCAGAGCTTATGTATTTATATTAATGTTTGACTTTTGATCCTTGGATAATACATGTTTTACTTTGCCTTTGGGCTTACCTCAATAATCAAATGCAATTCTGTGAAAAACATCCCCTCTTTTAGTGATACACACCTATATCAGGGTGTTGACTGGGAATTAAAGAAGCTAGACTACAGGTTGGCTGATTAAAATGCCCAGCAGTAGCAAGGAGTGCATAATGAGACAAAGATCAGTGTCGAGCATCACCATAACAACATGTTATTCCGAGATGTTTCTACAAGAATTAAAGCATAATGACTCAAACTATCTGAGGCAAAGGGGAATGCATCCAATCTGAATATTTAAAAGGCTGTTAGCGTGTGTGTGTATAAAGAGCAAAGAAGGCCAAACCTCTGCTGAATGGTCACTTCACAAGCTGACTTTTTGCTCCTCAACTCAAAACCATAACACTTACTTTATTGAAAACTCTGCTTTATCTCACTTATACACCCCTTTAAAGATACTCACACTCCAGCAGCACCACATAACAGCTTACTTGTGCTATAAGTGTCAGTCTTCCCCAATTTCATAAACACGTGTACACTCATACATACACTTAGAAGTCAATGACAGCATACAACACAAAAACATGGTTTGCCTTTCTCTCGATGCACCCATTTCTGACCTTCTTTCTTGTTCTTACTGTTGTGACGACCCCTCCCCCCTTCTGCCTGGCTGTGCTCCCTGTCTTGCTGTCCTCTGGCAGGTACTGGGAGTGTCGTCCTGTTTGTGCCCGCCCATCTAGAGGCGGAGCCTCAATAAGGTATAAAGGTTGCCCAGCTGCAAGGTTCAGGCTCTGATTCTGATCCTGGCATGCTGCAGCAACCTCAGCCTACAGCCTGTGTTAGGTTTGATCTAGTGATGGCAAAATGAAGCTTTGAATGAAGCATCGAACCACTTGGACAATTGGGTCGGAAATAGGTTCATTTCACGAAGCTTCAGTTACAACGACCTCTTCTGGCGAAGTGCAAGGCTGCAGTGGGCTTAACGTGTCTTTGCCTTGAAAAATATTCGATGCACACACACTAAGACTGAATATCATGTTCTATTTGCAATTAAAGATTGATAATTGTGTGTATTGGGTTATTGAGAAGAGACTAGAGAGTGCTGGACATTTTTTTGGGAGGAGACGGCCTTTTATCAGTTATTAAAGTATTAAAGTTGAAAAGCAATGATTAAAATACATCCATCCCGGGCTTTGAACCAGCTGCGCGGAGGACACGCTGCATTCGGGCCACCGGCTCTACCCACTGGGCTATCTATTCCTTAAAATATTGAACTGTTTTTATATTACTGATAATTGTCTTTTTGTTCACAACTTCTCCACATTTCGAAGTGTTTCCCAGAACGACCTATCTTTCTTCCTGGCTTGCTCTATAATGATACTACAATTCAAATGCAATACCAACAACAACTCAACAGCAACAATGCAAAATACAACAACAACCCACACATTGAGCATTGTTTAGAGCGGTCATAAAGTGTTGAAGCGCTCAAATTTGAAACTGTTTCAACCTGTCACCTGTCAGAATCGAGACGAGGCAGTGCATTGAATCGCGTGAATGGACCGTGAACCAGTCAAGTGATTCATTCAGGAAATGAAGCCGTTGCTGCTTCGGACGTCACATGTCACGTGATTTGAAGCAGTTGCTGCTTCTGACGTCATATGTCACGTGATTTGAAGCAAGCTTCGAAGCACTGCTTCTATGAAATAGGAAGTCCAGGGTTGAAGCTCCGTTTGAAGCTTCAGTGTCAAACTGCCATCACTAGTGTGATGCACCCTCCAACATGCTACAACACCCTTCCACACACCCACACACTGCTCACACTACTGACAGTCTGATTCTTACGTACACTATTCATCAGAGGTGTTTTTTTTTAACCTGTTAAATAAACAGATATTTGGCATTTAACTCTGTGTGGCCTCCCTATTTGTTCCAGCCTTAAGGCAGGTTGTAACACTGTCCTCACTTTCTGTTGGCTCTAACTATCTTTATCCGTCTCTCTGTCACTTTATTCTTTATCTCCTGCCAGCAAGATCTTCCATTGATTGGAGTCTAACTTACTGAGAGGAAGAAGACGGAACAGAGCCAATGCTAATAGTGTCTCTATCTGAGGGCTGCTGAGTGTGTGTGAGCAAGAGCTATTGATAACATCAATCAAAAGATACACAGTAAAAGTACAGGGGTTGTGCCGAGTTCTGTTTGGCCGTAACAGCTGTAGCTACACTTCATCCACATTTGCAGCTAGTAAAGCGAGGAGTAGGAAATAAAAAGAGTGGGGTGCAGAGCAGGGAGCAAGAGATAAGAATAGGGATCAAGAATGGAGATAAGAAGAAGACACATGGAACTGGAACTGTGAATAAGTTTGCAATAAAAATGAATTCACCACACTTTCTATCTTCAGTTCCTCTCCATCTCCCCTCGGCTCCAATTTTTTCGATGCCATTACACAATTACAAACATTCTCCATCGCCAGGACCCACAGTGGACAATCATTATGTTATTGCATGTGCTAAGGTGGAAAATCATGTGTGTTTAACCCCAGTCTCATAAACACATATTGTTTACATGCCCCTGCATTATACTGGTCATAATCTTTGTTTTATCTCGCTTGTTACTATATAAAGTTGACTAATAAACATGGAATACTTCTGATCATATCCATGCCATATGACCCACACAAATAACACCATGGCAAACAGTACAACCTTAACATCCTAACATGACAAATACATTTAACGTTACATTAAGCAACATATCACTTTTCATAACCTCATGAGTCAGCTTCTGTTAGCTTACCTCAACTAGTTGTGCAAGTGTTGTTAGCAAACTAACATCAACGTTAGCACAACAAAAACAGGGGGGAAAATGCAAAACAGTATAATTTCAGGCAAAGGAAACAAGGTTGTAAGAGCATGAAACCTGCACAGCAGCAAATATATAGGCCTAAACTGTTAGCTAGCTATCAAGGAGTGCATTTGCCGCATTTATTTCCATCAGGTGTTGGCAGGGTTGCCAACTCTCACGCATCTGGCGTGTGACACACGCTTTCACTCTCAATCTCACGCTCTCACGCTGCCCAAACTATTCTCACGCCAAAAACAAGAATACCGAAGACGAGAAACGGTTTTGAAAACTTTTGTCAGCTAGTGATCGTCTTCTCAATAGAACATCTTTGATAATGTTTTCTGGCCAATCAGAATCAAGATAACGGCGATACAACATTACCTGTTGATACAACATTACGTGTTGATAGAAATCAACACGTAATGAAATAAGACCCCACGGTTTGATGATTGATAGGTGTGTGGGCTGTCTTTCATTTTGACACACAGAACAATGGGGGCTATCCACCCTTATCCACAATGTAAAGTAATTCACAGCCTCTTCCCTCTTCTCTCTGTGAGGAGCAGCAGGTTCAGCTTTCAGAACAAAGTAACAACAAACTAAAATGGCATTCATTTTTTTAAATATGTCGTGTAGTAATATTATCTCTTTCGACTCCACTTCAAGCGATAGAATTACTAACAAGGCACTTATATACTAATAAAGGAATGGCTTATCTATAGCCAGTTGAGTAGCACTTGAAATGTTTGGCTCTATGAAACCTGATGTACTTATATGATTCTGTTTTCTTCTGGGCTGTGTCTTCCTGGTCGTATGTACTTATTGTAAGTCGCTTTGGATAAAAGTGTCAGCTAAATGCAATGTAATGTAATGTAATGTAGTAATAGATTTATTTATTGTCTTCTCAAGAGAGTACCAGAATGTGTATTTTATGTTAGTATTTCAAAAAAATCTCCTGGGGGAGAATCCCCTCAGACCCCCCTGCAGGGGTTGGGCTTTCAGCATGTCAACTCTTTCACCTGTGGGGAAATTGCAGGATTGGCTCCAGGTCGCCCTTTTTATTTACTACAAGACAAATGTGCCTTTTTATTTCATACAGTTCAATTTGGATTGAGACAGGGAAATAATCTAAACCTCACGCGTGGCGTTTCACTGTCAAGGGGAGCGTGTATGTAATTACAATGCAAATACTGACTTCACCCCACCACTGTATGGGTTAGCCCTACCATAGATTACCCAACACAAATACTCTCTGGCAACTGTCGACCCGTATTGCGCAAGCACAGATCTAGGATCCAGTAGAAATGATAAAAAAGTAAAAGTCTGCTGCTTATTGTTCTACTAGGCCAAAATAGAGTGTGTTAATTAATATATTTGGCAGTTTGGAGTAAGTCTGTAGATGTGTGTGTGTTTCATGTATAGGCCTCTCACGATAATTAATGATTGCGATAAACGATAATATTGTCGGCACCGTTGTATGACCATTTTAGACCACTGACATAATGATAATATATAATAATAATTGAAGTACATCTTTTTGAACTGCTAGTCACATCCTCATGTAAATGGAAATGTATCGAGTTCATTTTTATTTATCGTACGATAAGTCAATTAATTGCTTATCGCGACTGGCACACAATAAAACAGTGGAAACAAAGATGTGTTTGACTTTCATTAGTGAATGAAACTTTGTGCCCTTTATAGTCTGTGTACAATATTGTGTATTTGTATATATATCCTATATCCTATATATATGCTAAGGTCCCGCTGCTGACACGATAGCAGTCATTTAGTGTACATATGTGTAATTAAACCCATGATATCAAAATCTCACTCCAGCCAGGTACCCAAAGTTGGCAACCCTGGTGTTGGTGGAGACCAAAACTAGAGCTGAAAGAAGAGCACAATTGGATTTCTATTAACCATCTCTGAATCATCTGTTATACCAACACACACAAACAGTTTGTCTTTGTGTGTTGGTATACTCGCCCTACAACTGATGGCAGATGGAATACTGCATTTCACATGAAGATGTCACTGAGCTTATGCAGGGCATATTGAAAAGTCTGTTTCTTATATGTTCTACTCCTTCTTTCTGAGACACAAAGAGATAGAAGGTTTGAGCCCATTATGGTTGAACATAAGGGACTCAGAGGTAGCCTACAGCTGCTCTGGGCCGCATTTTAACTTTGAGCATGGCTATGTTGCAGGTTTAGCCAACCACTGCTCCAGGCCATGTGGACAAATTACCCATGTCACACCTGTTCATACTTCTGCTCTGTATCAGCACAGTGCAGCAGGTCTATAGGGCTGAAATAAAAGTGACAGCACTGAGAAAGGCAAACGCTGGCGTATGTCACATCAATCATCCATCGGGGCGATTGAGTCCAGGTTTGTCTTTGTGGATATGACAGTGTGAAAAGTATGTGAAGTTGGGGAGAAAAAAGGTGTTGAAGAGAGTGTGAACGGGAGTGTGTGATGGTGTTTAATTAGGGTGTGTACCTTGCCAGATGTGAATAGCCATGCTTATAAAAAGGCTAATAAGTTTAATTGGCATCCTGTAAAAGTATTATGACATGCATGTCTTCACAAGATGTGGTTCCTGTCACTCTTCATTCTTAACATGCATCAATAATTTAAAGCCGCCTGACCCTAACATTGTACACCCTAGCTTGTAGAAACACACACAAACAGCTACCATGAGGCAACACTAGCAAACAGCCTTTTTCATAGAGTTGTGCAAAAAACATGGATAGGGTGTAATATGCCTCTCTGAAGAACCAGCACCTTACCGTGGTAGAGAGGTTTGTGTGCCCTGATGAACCTGGGGGCTGTGTTGTCTGGAACCTTGTGTTCCTGGTAGGGTCTCCCATGGCAAATTGGTCTCAGGCAAGGGGCCAGACTAAGATTGGTTCAAAAAGACCTCATGAAAGACGACACAAGAAGTGAGGATACCCGGCCCGGAGGAAGCCCGGGGTCCCTTTCTGGAGCCAGGCCCAGAAGGAGGACTCGTCGGCGAGCGTCTGGTGGCCGGGCTTGCCACGGAGCCCGGCCGGGCCCAGCCCGAAAAGGCAACGTGGGCAACACCTCCGCTTCTCCATCCCGCGGGCCCACCACCTACGGGAAACAACGATGGGGTCGGGTGCGCTGCCAGAAGGGTGGCAGTGAAAGCGGAGGGTCTCGACGGACCAGACCCGGGCGACAGAAGCTGGCTTTGGGGACGTGGAACGTCACCTCTCTGGGGGGGAAGGAGTCGGAGCTTGTGCGGGAGGTGGAGCGGTACCAGTTGGATCTGGTTGGGCTCACCTCTACGCACAGCGTCGGCTCTGGAACCTTACTTCTGGATAGGGGTTGGACTCTATTCTTCTCCGGAGTTGCTCAAGGTGTGAGGCGCCGGGCGGGTGTGGGGATACTCACAAGTCCCCGGTTGGGTGCTTCGTTGTTGGAGTCTACCCCAGTGGACGAGAGGGTTGCCTCCCTACGCCTGCGGGTTATGGGGGGGAAAACTCTGACTGTTGTGTGTGCTTATGCACCCAACAGCAGTTCAGAGTATACGGCCTTCTTGGAGACCCTGGAAAGAGTCCTGTATGGGGCTCCTGAAGGGGACTCTTTAATCTTGCTGGGAGACTTCAACGCACATGTGGGCAATGATGGAGACAGTTGGAGGGGAGTGATTGGGAGGAACGGCCCCCCTGATCTGAACCGGAGTGGTGGTTTGTTACTGGACTTCTGTGCTAGTCATGGATTGGCCATAACAAACACCATGTTCGAACATAGGGATGCTCATAAGTGTACGTGGTACCAGAGCACCCTAGGCAGAAGGTCCATGATCGATTTCGTTATCGTATCATCGGACCTGAGGCCGTATGTTTTGGACACTCGGGTAAAGAGAGGGGCGGAGTTGTCAACTGATCACCATCTGGTGGTGAGTTGGGTCGAGTGGCAAGGGAAGCCTCTGGATAGACCTGGTAAGCCCAAACGTGTAGTTCGGGTGAACTGGGAACGTCTGGAGGAGGCCCAGGTTCAGGAGGCCTTCAACTCACACCTCCGGCAGAGCTTTTCGGGCATTCCTGTGGAGGTTGGGGACATTGAACCAGAGTGGTCGGTGTTCAAAGCCTCTATTGCCGAAGCCGCGGCGGGGAGCTGTGGTCTCAAGGTCCTAGGTGCCTCAAGGGGCGGTAACCCTCGAACCTCCTGGTGGACACCGGTGGTCAGGGAAGCCGTCCGACTGAAGAAGGAGGCCTTCAGGGATTTGTTATCCCGGGGGACTCCCGAGGCAGTTGCAAGGTACCGACAGGCCTGAAGGGCAGCAGCCTCAGCCGTGGCCGAGGCAAAGCAGCGGGTGTGGGAGAAGTTCGGAGAGGACATGGAAAAGGACTTTCGGGCGGCACCAAAGTTGTTCTGGAAAACTGTCCGACACCTCAGGAGGGGGAAGCAGGGAACCATCCAAGCTGTGTACAGTAAGGATGGGACGTTGTTGACCTCAACTGATGGAGTGTTAGGGCGTTGGAAGGAGCACTTTGAGGAACTCCTGAACCCGACAACTCCGTCCTCTATGTTAGAGGCAGAGCTGGAGTATGACGGGGGATCGATACCAATCTCCCGGGGGGAGGTCACTGAGGTTGTTAAACAACTCCACAGTGGCAAAGCCCCGGGGGTGGATGAGATCCGCCCAGAAATGCTGAAGGCTCTGGGTGTTGAGGGACTGTCTTGGTTGACACGTCTCATCAACATTGCGTGGAAGTCGGAAACGGTACCGAAGGAGTGGCAGACCGGGGTGGTGGTTCCCCTTTTTAAAAAGGGGGACCAGAGGGTGTGTGCCAATTACAGAGGCATCACACTACTCAGCCTCCCCGGGAAAGTTTACTCTAAGGTACTCGAAAGGAGGGTCAGGCCGATTGTCGAACCTCAGATTGAGGAGGAACAATGCGGATTCCGTCCTGGTCGTGGAACGACGGATCAGCTTTTTACTCTCGCAAGGATCCTGGAGGGGGCTTGGGAGTACGCTTATCCGGTCTACATGTGTTTTGTGGACTTGGAGAAGGCGTATGACCGGGTTCCCAGGGAGTTACTGTGGGAGGTGCTGCGGGAGTATGGGGTGAGGGGGTCTCTACTCAGGGCCATCCAATCTCTGTACTCCCAAAGCGAGAGCTGTGTCCGGCTCCTCGGCAGTAAGTCGGACCCATTTCCGGTGAGGGTTGGCCTCCGCCAGGGCTGCGCTTTGTCACCAATCCTGTTTGTAATATACATGGATCGGATTTCGAGGCGTAGTCATGGGGGGGGGGGGTCTGCAGTTCGGTGGGCTAAGGATTGCACCACTGCTTTTTGCAGATGATGTGGTTCTGATGGCTTCATCGGTCTGCGACCTTCAGCACTCACTGGATCGGTTCGTAACCGAGTGTGAAGCGGCTGGGATGAGGATCAGCACCTCCAAATCTGAGGCCATGGTTCTCAGCAGGAAACCGATGGATTGTCCACTCCAAGTAGGGAATGAGTCCTTACCCCAAGTGAAGGAGTTCAAGTATCTCGGGGTTTTGTTCTCGAGTGAGGGAACAATGGAGCGTGAGATGGGCCGGAGAATCGGAGCAGCGGGAGCGGTACTGCAGTCGCTTTACCGCACCGTTGTGACGAAAAGGGAGCTGAGCCAGAAGGCAAAGCTCTCTGTCTACCGGGCCATTTTCGTTCCTACCCTCACATATGGTCATGAAGGATGGGTCATGACCGAAAGAACGAGATCGCGGATACAAGCGGCCGAGATGGGTTTTCTCCGCAGGGTGGCTGGTGTCTCCCTTAGGGATAAGGTGAGAAGTTCGGTCATTCGGGAGGGACTCGGAGTTGAGCCGCTCCTCCTTCGCGTCGAAAGGAGCCAGTTGAGGTGGTTCGGGCACCTAGTTAGGATGCCACCTGGGCGCCTCCCTAGGGAGGTGTTCCAGGCACGTCCAGCTGGGAAGAGACCAAGGGTCCTTGGTCTCTGTGAGGGGGGGTCCAAAGCCCCCCCTCACATCCGCAACCTCGGAGTCATCTTCGACAGTCAGCTCAAATTCAACCACCACATAAATCACATCACCAGGACAGCCTTTTTCCACCTCAAAAACATTGCCCGTCTCCGCCCATCACTCTCCTCCTCTGCTGCTGAAACCCTGATTCATGCATTCATCACTTCACGACTCGACTACTGCAATAGCATCCTCTACGGCATACCATCCAACCTAATCAATAAACTCCAACATATCCAGAACTCTGCTGCCCGCCTCCTCACCCACACCCGCTCCCGAGACCACATCACTCCCGTCCTCCAGAACCTCCTATGGCTCCCCGTCCGTCAAAGAATCAACTTCAAAGTCCTCCTCATTACCCACAAAGCCCTCAACAATCAGGCCCCCCCCTACCTCACAGACTTGCTGCACCACCACGCCCCTTCCCGCTGCCTCCGCTCATCAGAAGCCAACCTCCTATCCATCCCCACCCGCACCAATCACCGGACCTGGGGGGACAGAGCCTTCTCCGTCGCTGCCCCCTCCCTCTGGAACTCACTCCCCCAACCCATCAGAGACTGCACTGACCTCACCACCTTCAAAAAACTTACAAAAACTCACCTCTTCAATCTGGCTTTTAATGTGTGATTGTTTACTATATATTTATTTGTTGTTCCTTCCTTTTCCCTTCACTATATCTGTAAAGCGTCTTTGAGCACCTGTAAAAGCGCTAACAAATTAAATCTATTATTATTATTATTATTATTAAGGGGTAGACCTAGGACCAGGTGGAGGGATTATATCTCTTCGCTGGCCTGGGAGCGCCTTGGGATCCCCCAGTCAGAGCTGGTTGATGTCGCCAGGGAAAAGGAAGTTTGGGGCTCTCTGCTGGAACTGCTACCCCCGCGACCCGACCACGGATAAGCGGAAGAAGATAGATGGAGGGTGTAATATGCAATAAGAAAAGCAATATGTACATAGCGATGAGCTAATATATATTTTTTAATGATAAATCATCTTTGGTTGTTTTCCCTGTTGTTTAATTGTTTCTACAATATAGTTATTGGTTACTGCGCTGTAACACAAATTCTGCCTTTGGGGACATTAAAGTGTATATATATATTTGTCATTAATTATATACTTTGGACTTTCATTTCCTGCCTGCATGTCTCCATAGGCTGCAGCCCCAGAGAGTAGTATATACCATGCTGTTTCAATCACATTAGTATGCATAAAAAGTGACATGTGACACGCCCCCAATTATGCAAATGAGCTAAGTCCCGCCTCCCCTCGCCTCCCATTGGTCGAGAGCCTTTTATCAGAGCTATGTCCCGCCTCCCATTGTTTGAGACCCTTTGATGTGAGGGGTGATGTGTTATAACAGGTAGGTGTGAAAAGCCCCCCTGTGGAATGCCTTTGTTGTCTAATTCTTTGATGTGTGCGATTAAGGTAGTCTCTTTGAAGTTCTGCTGTCTGGTCCCTCAGGGGTTATCTAATCTAATTAGCCTTTGCTGTTTTGCCCTTTGATCTTAATCTAGGTATTTTTATGAGTGAGATATGGTTTGTTGTCTAATTCCTTGATGTGTCGATTAAGGTAGTCTCTTTGAAGTTATGCTGTCTGGTTATCTAATCTAATTAGCCTTAGATGTTATGAGCCTGTGATCTTAATTTAGGTATTTTTATGAGTGAGACATGTCTCTCTGAAGTTAGGATGTCTGGCCGCTCAATGTGCCCCGGCCTCTCCCCCCTTTTCTCCACCCTTGCTCTGCAAGGAGATTGTGGGAGGGGGGTGAAATTAGATGAAAATAGAAATAGGCTCAAAACTAAATAAAAGACAGTAATTTCCACTTACCAAGTCACCTTTCAAAAAAAAAAAAAAAAGAAAAATGGCCGAAATGAGACAACAGCTATCCGCGGGGGTCCAGTCAAGAAAACGAATGTCTATGCTGAGTGCAGATGCATACAGTCAGAGATCTGTGCCCAAACTTCTCTTGTGTCTCTGTTGGTCAAGCAGGGTGACCCCTACTCTGAGACAATTAACACACACACACACACACACAACACACACACACACACACACACACACACACACACACACACACACACACACACACACACACACACACACACACACACACACACACACACACACACACACACACACACACACACACACACACACACACACACACACAGACACAGAGTTGCCCCTTTAATGTGGGGGTTGAGATAAGGGATGCTAATCTATATGCTGATTAGACACGGTGTCTGCTAAGGATGTTTCTTCTCAAGTTTTTTGTGAAACTGTTAAGACAAGGATATTTCTGTTTTGGCAATGAGGGTATTCATATTAATTTAAAAAAGAGCTTATTTAGTTTTTAATAGTGATAACTAAGTTTCACTCTGTAGGGGGCAAAAGACGCATCCTTAAACACATCGATAAAGGACTCTTTAAAGCAGAGACATGGCGACAGCATACCTGAATATCAGCAGGAGAGGACTCTTTTTCAGTAAATACATTATAGGGTTAGAATAAGATATATATATATGTGGTGGAATTAGTTTAAAATAGCCACCCTACACTTTTTTTAGCTGTCCTCTCTAGATTTGATCCAGGGTTTTGTAGTAGTATTTACCATGATATATAACTTAGACTAAGTTAACTATCTAAACACTCAGAGTCCTTACCTCACCTGAGCTTATCCAGAGCTTGACTGACACACAGAGACCAATCAAGGGCTTTGATTTATGATCTGTATGACAGTGGCCATGTCGGCAGGCCACATCATGTAGACAGCCAGTCACCCTGTGTGAGGCAGACCCACATGTGAGCAGCATTGCGTTCAAAATAAATTAAAAAACTAAATTGGTCGCGAAATATACTTGGGCGGCCGTTAATATACTGGGCGGCCCACCCCAGTAAAGTCTATGTGGGGGAAATCCTGGAATATCAGATACAATTAGCATTTAACCGGAAGTGCGAATGAAGCAGTGAACTGCACTATATTTGATATACATCCAATATATAAAAGGTTATGTTAATATTGATCAGCTGGTCAGAAACTTGACTCCATAGGAAATATAAAAAGATATATGTTGAGCGTGATCATAACTTTCCAATAACACAAAGTTGCAGATCCTCTGTTGCAGGTTTAGCAATTCAGTCAGCCAGGTGTAAAATATGCATTTATTATCACCTTTTCTATTTGGCCAACTAGTGATAATTAAATGATACCCTATTTATTTAACTAAAATATGCATTTATTATTACCTTTTCTATTTGGCCAACGCCGTCTGTTTTGATGATTGTGATCAACCTTAATTAAATGTGCTAATAATATCTTTGTCTCAGTTCATTTCAGAATGCAACACACGTACACAAAACAAACTACTTAGTTGGGTTATAAAAGAGTTAGCTTATTAATTCTCTAAGTTTAAGTCAAGTTGTACATCATAGTTCAGATTACTAAGATAATGAAGCTTCTATTTACGTTGCCATATGTATAAAGTATCTACATACGTGTAATGTAAAATAATCAAAAGTTTTGACTGGTAAGATTCTCACTTTTTACAGAGAGCTCCGCTCCCCCTCAACATAACAAGTCCCGCCCTCCTCACCAGATCATTTAAAAGTAGGGGTGGAAATAGGTGAAAAAAGAAATGCGCTCAAACTAAATAACAAGCCAGTCATTTACACTCACCAAGTCACCTTTTCAAAAAAGAAAAATGGCCAAGAGATGCCTAGATATGGTTTAATCAGCGAGACCCCTGTGACAACCTACAGCCATCAGTCCGGAGCGCCAATCAAGAAACGAATGCAGCATCTGTGCCGTTTTCAGACGCCTCCAGCCGAAGAACTTCATGAAGAATGGACTCTGAAAAATGGCGATGTTTGGGGTTATGTATTCAACTATACGGCGAATGAACTGCATTTCTACAATCTGAAGATTGGAGAAACGTATGGACCCCGCAGTGTTAAAGCGACCACTGACCTCAACAGATTGGGCTGTGTTAACTCTGGTGTCTTACAGAGATCTACATGCAACCACTGTATCGGAAGAAGTAGTGCATCGAGAAACCATAGTGGAACCAGCGGTGTACAAGATATTTGTAAAGAAAAGCAAAGAAACGCATACAGCATGCGAGATCAAAGAAGAGTTTTCACCGCTGTCCCTCAATGTGAAGGAAGAAGAAGAAGGAGATATTCCCCCGCCGCCAGAAGTGAGAAGAATCCTGACAAGCACCGTATGGGAAACTAAAAGCGGACCATCGGGGCGGTGGTATTACCGTGCAAGCCGTTTAGTGACGCTGGGAAAGGACACCTCAGATGATTTTGTTTTGGAGTATTTCAACTCTACATGTGGGGTTTTTCAGACATCCTTTCGGGTGCCTCTGACTGCCTGGCTGAAAATGATTGATGGAAAAGCTACAAAGCTTAAAGAATTTTTTAAACAGAGTCAGACATCGATGGACATTATAAAGGTGAAAAAGACTCTCACTTTTGCAGAGGACTCAGTATCCCACTCAACATAACAAGTCATACCCTCCTCACCAGATCATTTTAACACTAAGGACCCCGCAAAGAAAAGCATTGAGTTTTCTACCTAGGTAAAAGTTGTTACGAAAATGTGTTATCTCTGTATCAAGATGATGTGTTTAAAAATGAATCTTGTGAAAATACCAACGCTGTGAGAGACGTCATAAAGACACTCATTTTAACCACAGTGTTTGTTCTCTACAAATGTTTAAAGATTGTTACAAAATGTAAAAATAAAAAAGGTATGGAGACAAAATTAATTCAGGTGACTCTGTCTTTTATCAGGAAAACAAAAATATAATACAAATGGTTTAAGAGGTCAAATGTAACCATCTTGGACTTAATATTCAAAACAAAATACTTTATCTGAATACATTTTCTTTTAAACGCACTTTTCGAAATTATTTATTTATTATTTCAGTGGAACAATCCAGTTTCTGTTAACATCAATGCTTTTTCTCTTCTCTTGTGTTACTAAGATACTTTTAGACCCACTTTGGCGTGTGCAACACTTAACAACTGGTAGAATATGAAGTACTTTTGTAAGGATTTTGTTTTTAAATGGCGTTTATTTTTGTTTTGTTGTAAAAACACTTGTTCAGTTAAACAAGGTTTTTTCTTTTTCTGATAACCTTACATATTTTTAGTTATTTTCTACTACCAAGATACTTTAAGATACACCTTTGATGTATGCAACACTTAACAAAGGGTATAATATGAAGTACTTGGTAAGGAATGGGGTTTTTCTTTAGGGGGTGCAAAACTTTAGAACTGGGTAAAATATTCATTAATTGTAATGAATTGAGTTTTCTTTTTCTTTTTGATTTTCAACATACTATTTGTACACAATGACTTTTTCCATATTTCTGACAAAACTATACTTTTTGACTTTTTCCGTAAAATCTTGACAAAACTATTGCTTATTCTTAATTTTGACCTATTGCTGCGTGGTTGGAAATGATAGATGAAAAAGCTACAACGCTTAAAGAACTTTATTTTTTTTTTAAAAACTCTCAATTCTATAAATGACTCCCCCCATTCAACGCAATAAGTCCCACCCTCCACTCGGCAAATCCTCTAAAACGAAGGACCCCACTAAGACAACCGTTGTAAACTAGCCATGGATCTGAGAAAAACCAAGACACCCCCCGCGAGTTGCAGCCAGGAACAGACTCCTGGACTACCATCATCACCACCATTCTGGACCGCCGAATCCGGCTATACTACCGCTGCTGATGTTGCTCCTTGGGCCAAGACGTCTCTGTTTATGGACACAGTGAATTCGGTGTTGGTTGATATTGTGGAGAGGGTGATACATCGGTACAGAGAAGAAATCTGCAAAGGGTGTCGAGTCAGTCACCCCGGCCAGAGGCAACACGATTTTATGAATGACATGTCCGATTTTTACTTCAGAAACAATTACAATGCGTTAATGAAAAGACTATGGCTCACCGACTTCATTACTGAGATCGACCAGACTCTTATTGATAAAGACATTTTCACGGATGATTCGAGGATCCAAGGCGCTTCGGAGGCTTTTCTTCACAATCTCAAAAATTGCAGACGCCTCAAGGAGAGACTTGAAAAGATCCAGGCCGAGTTGGATGGAGAAGAAGAAGACTATTAACCAGCAGTTGACTGAAGCCAGGGGTTTATTTTTGATACATTGACTTTTCTCTCTTTTAAAGTAAAATAAAAATGGGGAACTACTATGCAAAATGCTCTGTATATATTGAACACAATATAGTCAATATCCTTTTAATAGGGGTGGTGATGAGGACGATTGAAAGCAGAATGAGTAGTGACCCCTGTGTAAAAAGAACGGCTGAAGTTTGTAAACTGGAAGACATTATGGATATCGTTCGTTCTGGCAGTACTATTCCGGGTCATTGGGAAACGATTATAAACGAAACATTTAAAGTGGTCCTGGAATCTTCATTTTCCGAAACATTCTGTAACATTACCGCAGAAATGAAACAAACATCAAAAGTGTATCATGTGCTCTCACTGTATGCTCTGTTTGTAGATGTGATGCATCTTTGTGTTGAAAACAACATACACATGAATATTCTGACTGAAGTGAAAAAACTCCACCAGGATATTTTCAGTAATATGGGAAATTCCAAGCTGGAGACGGTCCTGGGGATGCTACAATCAGTATAACTATTGATTTTTATATGTGTGTGAAAAATAAAAAATGTGTTTTTACATTTTAAAAACTGTTGTCTTCATTATAGCAAGGGGAGTGTGTCTGATACATGTGTATTACAGTCCTTCACATGCACTGGTGTCTTCATTATAACAAGGGGCGGGATAACAGGGAAGATGTAGGATAAATGTGTACTGAAACGTGCGTATTATACACCCACAGAAACGCAGAAACACGGAAACACACAGAAACACAGAAACACAGACACACAGAAAACACCCTGAATCAAATCTAGAGACGACCATTATGAGTCAGATGCTTGACGAAATCTACTAAAACAAAGTACTTCATGGTAGTGGTCAGCTTTTATACACAAAAGTGTATCTTTTCAGTAACCTTCTCAGAGAATTTAAGCATAAATCTGTCAAATGTTCAAAACAGCCTTGTTTCACTGAAATAGCCCTCAAAATCACAAAAGGCCATTAAGAGTCAGATGCTTTATGAAATCTAATAAAACAGAGTACTTTCATGGTAGTGGTCTGCTTTTAAAAAGAAAAGTGTACCTTTCGGTAACATTTCTGAGAGAATTAAGCATAAATCTGTCAAATGTGCAAAGCAGCCTTAGGATACATGACAAAATGCCATTAAGAGTGGGAATCCTAACGAAATCTACTCAGAGTACTTCATGGTAGTGGTCAGTTTTTAGATACAAAGTGTATCTTTCGGTAACATTTTCTGAGAGAATTAAGCATAAATCTGTCAATTGTGCAAAGCAGCCTTCACTGAAATAACCTCAAAATCACAAAATGCCATTAAGAGTGGGAATCTTAATGAAATCTACTCAGAGTACTTCATGGTAGTGGTCAGTTTTTAAATACAAAAGTGTATCTTTCAGTAACCTTTTCGAGAGAATTAAACATAAATCTGTCATATGTTCAAAACAGCCTTCAATGAAATAGCCTCACAATCACAAACTGGCTGAAACTGTACAGTGAATTGGAGAAATTACAGCACAGAGCTTTCTACTACGACACAGATAGTTTAATCTATGTGACAAGACAGGGGGGAGACTCCACTGCCCATGGAGGTTGTATCTGGGGGATCCCTAAAAGTTATGCTTACCAGACCAAAACATTTTAAAAAGGTGGGGATGCGTTTTTGTGTAACCCCTTTCACACGCATCCCCACCTTTTTTAAATGTTTTGGTCTGGTAAGCATAACTTTTAGATTTCGTTAGGATTCCCACTCTTAATGGCATTTTGTCATGTATCCTAAGGCTGCTTTGCACATTTGACAGATTTATGCTTAATTCTCTCAGAAATGTTACCGAAAGGTACACTTTTCTTTTTAAAAGCAGACCACTACCATGAAAGTACTCTGTTTTATTAGATTTCATAAAGCATCTGACTCTTAATGGCCTTTTGTGATTTTGAGGGCTATTTCAGTGAAACAAGGCTGTTTTGAACATTTGACAGATTTATGCTTAAATTCTCTGAGAAAGTTACTGAAAAGATACACTTTTGTGTATAAAAGCTGACCACTACCATGAAGTACTTTGTTTTAGTAGATTTCGTCAAGCATCTGACTCATAATGGTCGTCTCTAGATTTGATTCAGGGTGTTTTCTGTGTGTCTGTGTTTCTGTGTTTCTGTGTGTTTCCGTGTTTCTGCGTTTCTGTGGGTGTATAATACGCACGTTTCAGTACACATTTATCCTACATCTTCCCTGTTATCCCGCCCCTTGTTATAATGAAGACACCAGTGCATGTGAAGGACTGTAATACACATGTATCAGACACACTCCCCTTGCTATAATGAAGACAACAGTTTTTAAAATGTAAAAACACATTTTTTATTTTTCACACACATATAAAAATCAATAGTTATACTGATTGTAGCATCCCCAGGACCGTCTCCAGCTTGGAATTTCCCATATTACTGAAAATATCCTGGTGGAGTTTTTTTCACTTCAGTCAGAATATTCATGTGTATGTTGTTTTCAACACAAAGATGCATCACATCTACAAACAGAGCATACAGTGAGAGCACATGATACACTTTTGATGTTTGTTTCATTTCTGCGGTAATGTTACAGAATGTTTCGGAAAATGAAGATTCCAGGACCACTTTAAATGTTTCGTTTATAATCGTTTCCCAATGACCCGGAATAGTACTGCCAGAACGAACGATATCCATAATGTCTTCCAGTTTACAAACTTCAGCCGTTCTTTTTACACAGGGGTCACTACTCATTCTGCTTTCAATCGTCCTCATCACCACCCCTATTAAAAGGATATTGACTATATTGTGTTCAATATATACAGAGCATTTTGCATAGTAGTTCCCCATTTTTATTTTACTTTAAAAGAGAGAAAAGTCAATGTATCAAAAATAAACCCCTGGCTTCAGTCAACTGCTGGTTAATAGTCTTCTTCTTCTCCATCCAACTCGGCCTGGATCTTTTCAAGTCTCTCCTTGAGGCGTCTGCAATTTTTGAGATTGTGAAGAAAAGCCTCCGAAGCGCCTTGGATCCTCGAATCATCCGTGAAAATGTCTTTATCAATAAGAGTCTGGTCGATCTCAGTAATGAAGTCGGTGAGCCATAGTCTTTTCATTAACGCATTGTAATTGTTTCTGAAGTAAAAATCGGACATGTCATTCATAAAATCGTGTTGCCTCTGGCCGGGGTGACTGACTCGACACCCTTTGCAGATTTCTTCTCTGTACCGATGTATCACCCTCTCCACAATATCAACCAACACCGAATTCACTGTGTCCATAAACAGAGACGTCTTGGCCCAAGGAGCAACATCAGCAGCGGTAGTATAGCCGGATTCGGCGGTCCAGAATGGTGGTGATGATGGTAGTCCAGGAGTCTGTTCCTGGCTGCAACTCGCGGGGGGTGTCTTGGTTTTTCTCAGATCCATGGCTAGTTTACAACGGTTGTCTTAGTGGGGTCCTTCGTTTTAGAGGATTTGCCGAGTGGAGGGTGGGACTTATTGCGTTGAATGGGGGGAGTCATTTATAGAATTGAGAGTTTTTAAAAAAAAAATAAAGTTCTTTAAGCGTTGTAGCTTTTTCATCTATCATTTCCAACCACGCAGCAATAGGTCAAAATTAAGAATAAGCAATAGTTTTGTCAAGATTTTACGGAAAAAGTCAAAAAGTATAGTTTTGTCAGAAATATGGAAAAAGTCATTGTGTACAAATAGTATGTTGAAAATCAAAAAGAAAAAGAAAACTCAATTCATTACAATTAATGAATATTTTACCCAGTTCTAAAGTTTTGCACCCCCTAAAGAAAAACCCCATTCCTTACCAAGTACTTCATATTATACCCTTTGTTAAGTGTTGCATACATCAAAGGTGTATCTTAAAGTATCTTGGTAGTAGAAAATAACTAAAAATATGTAAGGTTATCAGAAAAAGAAAAAACCTTGTTTAACTGAACAAGTGTTTTTACAACAAAACAAAAATAAACGCCATTTAAAAACAAAATCCTTACAAAAGTACTTCATATTCTACCAGTTGTTAAGTGTTGCACACGCCAAAGTGGGTCTAAAAGTATCTTAGTAACACAAGAGAAGAGAAAAAGCATTGATGTTAACAGAAACTGGATTGTTCCACTGAAATAATAAATAAATAATTTCGAAAAGTGCGTTTAAAAGAAAATGTATTCAGATAAAGTATTTTGTTTTGAATATTAAGTCCAAGATGGTTACATTTGACCTCTTAAACCATTTGTATTATATTTTTGTTTTCCTGATAAAAGACAGAGTCACCTGAATTAATTTTGTCTCCATACCTTTTTTATTTTTTACATTTTGTAACAATCTTTAAACATTTGTAGAGAACAAACACTGTGGTTAAAATGAGTGTCTTTATGACGTCTCTCACAGCGTTGGTATTTTTCACAAGATTCATTTTTAAACACATCATCTTGATACAGAGATAACACATTTTCGTAACAACTTTTACCTAGGTAGAAAACTCAATGCTTTTCTTTGCGGGGTCCTTAGTGTTAAAATGATCTGGTGAGGAGGGTATGACTTGTTATGTTGAGTGGGATACTGAGTCCTCTGCAAAAGTGAGAGTCTTTTTCACCTTTATAATGTCCATCGATGTCTGACTCTGTTTAAAAAATTCTTTAAGCTTTGTAGCTTTTCCATCAATCATTTTCAGCCAGGCAGTCAGAGGCACCCGAAAGGATGTCTGAAAAACCCCACATGTAGAGTTGAAATACTCCAAAACAAAATCATCTGAGGTGTCCTTTCCCAGCGTCACTAAACGGCTTGCACGGTAATACCACCGCCCCGATGGTCCGCTTTTAGTTTCCCATACGGTGCTTGTCAGGATTCTTCTCACTTCTGGCGGCGGGGGGAATATCTCCTTCTTCTTCTTCCTTCACATTGAGGGACAGCGGTGAAAACTCTTCTTTGATCTCGCATGCTGTATGCGTTTCTTTGCTTTTCTTTACAAATATCTTGTACACCGCTGGTTCCACTATGGTTTCTCGATGCACTACTTCTTCCGATACAGTGGTTGCATGTAGATCTCTGTAAGACACCAGAGTTAACACAGCCCAATCTGTTGAGGTCAGTGTCGCTTTAACACTGCGGGGTCCATACGTTTCTCCAATCTTCAGATTGTAGAAATGCAGTTCATTCGCCGTATAGTTGAATACATAACCCCAAACATCGCCATTTTTCAGAGTCCATTCTTCATGAAGTTCTTCGGCTGGAGGCGTCTGAAAACGGCACAGATGCTGCATTCGTTTCTTGATTGGCGCTCCGGACTGATGGCTGTAGGTTGTCACAGGGGTCTCGCTGATTAAACCCATATCTAGGCATCTCTTGGCCATTTTTCTTTTTTGAAAAGGTGACTTGGTGAGTGTAAATGACTGGCTTGTTATTTAGTTTGAGCGCATTTCTTTTTTCACCTATTTCCACCCCTACTTTTAAATGATCTGGTGAGGAGGGCGGGACTTGTTATGTTGAGGGGGAGCGGAGCTCTCTGTAAAAAGTGAGAATCTTACCAGTCAAAACTTTTGATTATTTTACATTACACGTATGTAGATACTTTATACATATGGCAACGTAAATAGAAGCTTCATTATCTTAGTAATCTGAACTATGATGTACAACTTGACTTAAACTTAGAGAATTAATAAGCTAACTCTTTTATAACCCAACTAAGTAGTTTGTTTTTGTGTACGTGTGTTGCATTCTGAAATGAACTGAGACAAAGATATTATTAGCACATTTAATTAAGGTTGATCACAATCATCAAAACAGACGGCGTTGGCCAAATAGAAAAGGTAATAATAAATGCATATTTTAGTTAAATAAATAGGGTATCATTTAATTATCACTAGTTGGCCAAATAGAAAAGGTGATAATAAATGCATATTTTACACCTGGCTGACTGAATTGCTAAACCTGCAACAGAGGATCTGCAACTTTGTGTTATTGGAAAGTTATGATCACGCTCAACATATATCTTTTTATATTTCCTATGGAGTCAAGTTTCTGACCAGCTGATCAATATTAACATAACCTTTTATATATTGGATGTATATCAAATATAGTGCAGTTCACTGCTTCATTCGCACTTCCGGTTAAATGCTAATTGTATCTGATATTCCAGGATTTCCCCCACATAGACTTTACTGGGGTGGGCCGCCCAGTATATTAACGGCCGCCCAAGTATATTTCGCGACCAATTTAGTTTTTTAATTTATTTTGAACGCAATGCTGCTCACATGTGGGTCTGCCTCACACAGGGTGACTGGCTGTCTACATGATGTGGCCTGCCGACATGGCCACTGTCATACAGATCATAAATCAAAGCCCTTGATTGGTCTCTGTGTGTCAGTCAAGCTCTGGATAAGCTCAGGTGAGGTAAAGGACTCTGAGTGTTTAGATAGTTAACTTAGTCTAAGTTATATATCATGGTAAATACTACTACAAAACCCTGGATCAAATCTAGAGAGGACAGCTAAAAAAAGTGTAGGGTGGCTATTTTAAACTAATTCCACCACATATATATATATATCTTATTCTAACCCTATAATGTATTTACTGAAAAAGAGTCCTCTCCTGCTGATATTCAGGTATGCTGTCGCCATGTCTCTGCTTTAAAGAGTCCTTTATCGATGTGTTTAAGGATGCGTCTTTTGCCCCCTACAGAGTGAAACTTAGTTATCACTATTAAAAACTAAATAAGCTCTTTTTTAAATTAATATGAATACCCTCATTGCCAAAACAGAAATATCCTTGTCTTAACAGTTTCACAAAAAACTTGAGAAGAAACATCCTTAGCAGACACCGTGTCTAATCAGCATATAGATTAGCATCCCTTATCTCAACCCCCACATTAAAGGGGCAACTCTGTGTGTTTGTGTGTGTGTGGTGTGTGTGTGTGTGTGTGTGTGTGTGTGTGTGTGTGTGTGTGTGTGTGTGTGTGTGTTAATTGTCTCAGAGTAGGGGTCACCCTGCTTGACCAACAGAGACACAAGAGAAGTTTGGGCACAGATCTCTGACTGTATGCATCTGCACTCAGCATAGACATTCGTTTTCTTGACTGGACCCCCGCGGATAGCTGTTGTCTCATTTCGGCCATTTTTTTTTTTTTTTTTTTTTGAAAGGTGACTTGGTAAGTGGAAATTACTGTCTTTTATTTAGTTTTGAGCCTATTTCTATTTTCATCTAATTTCCCCCCCCTCCCACAATCTCCTTGCAGAGCAAGGGTGGAGAAAAGGGGGGAGAGGCCGGGGCACATTGAGCGGCCAGACATCCTAACTTCAGAGAGACATGTCTCACTCATAAAAATACCTAAATTAAGATCACAGGCTCATAACATCTAAGGCTAATTAGATTAGATAACCAGACAGCATAACTTCAAAGAGACTACCTTAATCGACACATCAAGGAATTAGACAACAAACCATGTCTCACTCATAAAAATACCTAGATTAAGATCAAAGGGCAAAACAGCAAAGGCTAATTAGATTAGATAACCCCTGAGGGACCAGACAGCAGAACTTCAAAGAGACTTCCTTAATCGCACACATCAAAGAATTAGAC
Organism: Harpagifer antarcticus; assembly: GCA_902827135.1. Lineage (NCBI taxonomy): Eukaryota > Metazoa > Chordata > Actinopteri > Perciformes > Harpagiferidae > Harpagifer > Harpagifer antarcticus. The sequence continues at coordinate 1,329,628 of CADEHL010000159.1, read as the reverse complement.
AACAAAGGCATTCCACAGGGGGGCTTTTCACACCTACCTGTTATAACACATCACCCCTCACATCAAAGGGTCTCAAACAATGGGAGGCGGGACATAGCTCTGATAAAAGGCTCTCGACCAATGGGAGGCGAGGGGAGGCGGGACTTAGCTCATTTGCATAATTGGGGGCGTGTCACCTGTCACTTTTTATGCATACTAATGTGATTGAAACAGCATGGTATATACTACTCCAGAGAGAGCAGTCCATTTGCTGACTGTCCTCGTGTTCCATTTACTGATCCAGTGTCCCATCATGGCTTGAATCAGGCCTGGGAAACAGTGTGACTGAATACAGACTCAACCTCCGTTTGATTTACCTTTTAACATGACTTCAAAAAGCCTCAAAGGCTCTTTCAGCCTGTTGACTAATGTCTGCCGTGAGCAAGGTAAAGTCTAGAGGAGGCTCTCTGCCAATTCCACCCAACAACTGCAGACAGTCCGCTGAGTACCCTGAACAAAGACCCACTGTGTCGACTTAACAGCAGCAGTGGAGCAAGCGCCGACAGGACGCATGTTGGAAATCAAATATGACAATGAAAGGTTCGCATTGTCACTATTTGGCAGGAACAGAGAGCAGTATTCACGGACACTCCATTGAAACCTGCATGCACAGAGAAGGCACATCAGCAATCTGCGAGAATGTATCTGCACATACACATTACACAGCGACACAGGGGTGCTCTCCTAACAAATACATGAGCAAGCTTGAGTAACACAACACAGTACACACAAGTTATTATCATAATAAGGTGCATAATAGAAGCTCTTTTCATCAGCTGAAAACCATAACCTTGTAATTAAGAGGAAGAAAAGCAATTTACTTCTGCTCCACAGCACAACATCCCTCTCTCCCTGTTCGTCTTGGCATCCTTTAGGATTGTTTTAATTATTTTCTGGCAAACTGACTGTATGAGTTAAGCCTCTCCCTGCCCCGTCTCTGTCTCTCCTCACCCTCTTCCCTCCTCTACCACGTGTTTGGCATGCCTTTACTCAGCTGCGAGAAATTAAATATAAATCTAAACATCTGATTAGCTTGTAATCAGCCCCTTCACATCCCAGAAAGACAGATGGAAGAAAGGCATGGAAATGGAGGAGAGTGTGTGACTCAGTCCTGTTTCGCTATGCAGTGTGGCATTCAAAAGAAAAACGGGCAACTCGTATCCTTGAAACTTTCTCTGAGACAACCCATCTTTAGAGGTTGGAGAAGTGTAATTAGCTACAGTTTTGTTGTTTATTGATATCAGACAATGATACTACAGATTATTCAATTATTAATTAAATATTTCGTTTTGTTATTGCATTCATTTGTATAGTACTGTATCATGTCTGTATCATCTTTTGTTTCATTTGTATTTTCTTTGATTTTACACGCTCGAAAAAACAGTACTCAGATAATATACTTAGTGTAAGTAAAAGTAGAAGTACCAGAGTGTAGGAATACTCTGTTACAGGTGAAAGTCCTGCATTCAAAAGGTTACTCAAATTAAAAGTATTAAAGTATTGGCATTAAAATATACTTAACGTATCAAACGTAAAAGTACTCATTATGCAGATTGGTCCATTTCAGAATAACCTATATGATATGTTTTATAATGATTGATCATTAAAGTGTTCTCAAAGTTGGTAAAGGCAGCTAGTTTGAATGACTTTGTATACTGCAGGGTAGCTGGTGAATTTACTCCAGCTGTAACTAAAGTCTGGATTAAGTGTTGGTCATATTTCACATAATCAATCCAAATCTGTAAAGTAACTAGACGTGTTAAATAAATGTAGTGGAGTATGAGTACACGATTTACCTCTGAATTGTAATGGGGTAGAAGTACAAAGTAGCATTACATGGAAATGCTCAAGTAAAGTACAAGTGTCTCAATATTGTACTTAAGTACAGTACTCAAGTTAATGAGTACTTACTTCCCACCTCTGCCCATCTTCTGTTTTTTGAGTATGCAATGCTGCCTCTAACAGTAACTACATAGCTCTTCGATATTGACAGTTTGGTAAAGAAAAGGTTGAAATAACTATGCAGACTAACTCTGCTGTTGGAAACCCGCAGTTGGATTCTGTTTTGACATCATTCAGTAAGCCAGCATATCATGTTTAGGACACAATGAAATCCAATGTATTTATTTCTCTTTCTGTATAGTGCTTTCTGATAATAAAGAACAACATTTGAAAACAGTTTCAATTTTCAAACATTGCTCTTTCAGTTTGCTTTGCTACAATTGATTGTTCTTGTTGTACATTGTAAACACTTGAAGTATGTCCTCCAGTATAGATGCTTCTCCTATTTGTTTTAATGTTAGCACTGAGCCATGGCAGAGGGACAAGTTCTTGGTGGATTTACAGAACTAAATAAAAATGCAACATGACATTTGAAATAGCCACGACTGCCAATGTTTGAAACTATTTTGTCTCATTGTTTCAGGAGAGCATCCTGTCTCATCCAGAGCATAGGCACCAACATGACAGTAACGGTTGAATACTCAGGTGTTCAATGTTATTACAAAGCATTCTTGTTCATATGTGTATAGACTGAAGCATTTTCTTTCAGCATTTTTGATATTTTTAAAACATTAAAATTAAAACATTACAAATGACTAATTAAAAATATAGGCTCATTGATTGAATGTAGTACAGGAACAAATGACTCTAAACAAAAAGTCTCAAACCCTAACCCTAACCCTCCACCTGTCAAATGTGCACATGGTTTAGTCCAGGGGATCCTAAGGATTAGGGATGGGAATTTGAAAAAAAAAAAGGTTTACCGAATTTTTTTTCAGTAATTTTTGGAAACAAATACATACATGTTGTGTAGGACTCTTCTTAGAGTGTAAATAATTACCGGACTATGACTGGTAAAATATGTTGAATACCGGTAAATATCTCTCCAGTCAAAATGTCTATGTACTTTGCCGCCACACACGGTTGCCAAGCAGCGCTTATTGTTGTTTAGGCTGGCTACTCATGTGTTGCGAGTGTTGACAGGGGGCGGGGGAGCACGCTCATGAACCTCGCAACGGCTGCGGAGCGCATTTGCACCACATTTGGGCCTAAGATGAGGTTTGAGTCTGCGTGATTTGCGTGTAGGGAGGGGCAGCAGCCATATCATTGGCTAGAACTAGCTAGATCTGGTGGATTTGGGACATAAACACGAGTGAAGAACACACCTTTAGACGTCAACTAACACATTTAGCTATGGCACTGTCGTATATATATATATATACATTGAATTATTCAATTTGATAATATCTAATCAAATTAGGCATCCGTCCCAATTTTTTTTTAATAAAAATATTCATAACTCATATTCGAATACATGAATAATTTCGAATATTCGAATATTCGATTAATCGTTCACATCCATAAAAAAATAAAGTTAAAATTCAGCTAGGGAGCCTCCCGTTAGCAAGCCCGATAAGCTTTATACAAGTGAACACATGAGAGCTGCCTGGACCCTCTAAGAGCCAACATAAAGGAAGAACTGGAAAGCAAAAGAAGAGGCATTTGGGAAAATATATTTTTTGACAAATTCCATCAAACACAACATTCTAGCACTGTTTAAACATTTTTTGATTGGTATATGGATTTAACGGATATATTATAATCTTATGTAATCTGTCATGAACAATTCACACATATGCATTAAATAAAGAAAGAAATCAAGGGTTTTTCAGACTTCACATAAAATGTGCTATGTTGTATGAATGACCAGGTTACAGGTTCTGCAGTGTTGTGTTCCTTGCACGGTTAATTGTTTATGTTATGTTTCTGAGAGAAAGACAATGGAAGTCGGAAGGAGACAGACTGCACACTTCTGGCCAAACAAATGGGGCGAAGCCTGCGAGCTAGTTCAGGCAGTCAACTCGAGCACTTATGCATTCATACATAACGCCCCCTTGCCACTCTACAACCAACCAAACAGTCTCCTTAATATGCCGCTCTATTTAACCTGCCAGATCTCTCTCTATGCATTGCTTGCTGCTGCTATTGTCGCAGCTACCTCTACGTCGCTGCTGCTTGCCTGCACCACCACCACCCCAGCTTCCACCCCAGCTTCCACCCCAGCTTCCACCCCAGCTTCCACCCCAGCTTCCACCTGTAGGCTCGGGGGTTAGTTATTTGATCATCACTCATCGTGCTATGTATATCTATGGAGTGATGATGCCCGAGCCTAGTCGCCAAACTCAACTATATGCTGCTTTTAATAAACATGTTAAAGAAACACGTGAGTTGTCTGACTGAAATGTACCCTACTGCTGTGTGAGAATGGACAACGTTGGGAAGTTAGCCAATAGTTCAGCGAGAGTATTATTGCTTTCCTCTAAGCTCCTGTTTAATCCCAATAACGTTATACTTTGGGCACTTTGCAGCATCCACAAAATGTGGCTGGCCCTGCATATCTGGCTGGACACTTTTGCAGGTCAGCCAATCAAATCACCTTTAACAACAATCAACTCAAATTCTATTTAAAACGTTTGGCATTCAGTGGCTGAATTACTCTCTGCTGGCTGCTTACCAACATCCCATCCTCTCGTGTGCTCTTTTGGTACGTCTTGCTGTCATCTTCCTTTGCCCCCTCCGGCCCACACAGACAGGGATCATTTTAGAGGCTTTACGGTGATCACACTGTCTGACCCCGCCCAGGTCAGCCTTTGTAACATTCAACACCTCTCTCCTTCACATAGACTCCTTCCATTGCTCTGTCTCAGTCTCTCTTCCCTCCCTTCGGCTCCTCAAAGCTACCTGCCAACTGCAAGTAATTCACTGTCCCCAGCTGTTTAGTCTATCTAGTAAAGAATGTTGATTAGCCTCCTCCAAACTAGTTAAAACATCATGCAAAGGAAGGTTTCTGCAGAATTGATTGTGGCAACACCCGTGTAGTCCGAACCTCTTGACTTGTCTTGTGAAATCTCCGGCTGATACTCCAAATAAACCATCAGTGTTTGACATCAAAGCTCCAGCTCTCCTTGTGTCTCCTTTTGAGTCGGAAACTCCCTTGCATTGCGAAAGAAGTTTCCCCCACAAAGATGGGATTTGAGGAAATATTAGAGTATAAACTTACTGATTATAAACTTTCTTCCATCCAGATTTTAGGGTACAAAACAGCCCTGGAGTGCTTCATATTTTCTCAACGCATAGCACCCACGCGCTAAACACAACACTTCTAAATCAGAGGTTTACCGGAGATACATTTTATTCAAAAGCAAGTCCAAGTCTCTCCATCTCCCATCAGCGCTGTCTGACGTTCCCACTGCCTCGCTCTCTAAAAAACATTCCGCTTGAATAAATCCTTAAATCAGTCAAGACGGCTAGAAAACGTCTTCAGCAGACAAATCCCCCCGCAGTCTAATAGTTTGGCCTAAATACTGACAGGATTAAAACGACTCATGTTTGCAGTAATTATGTAACATGTCCGTTTACGAGTCTGGACTATCTAAGGTCAGTTTGAAAAAAGGAAAATTGCGTTGTTGTTTTCAATTATTCTTTTCACCAGGGTGCTGATTAAGGTGAATACAAATAAAAAAGCCCAGAGCACTGTTTTAATAATGAAGTTTATCATTTAGATGAATTTTTTTTTAATAACATGTCCTCCAGAAAAGCTTTTTTTTCACACCGTCAACAATATGAAAGGAAAGAACGAAGACAGACACATCAGAGGCTGGCCTACTTCAAAGAGTTTGTGGTCAAAGTGTAACATATTTCAATTATTCATTTGCTAAAATCTTACACCCTCCCAGGCACATAACATGTTTCTAAATAACATTAAGAAGAAAAAGATAAAGGAAGGCTGTCGAACAACCTGGATAATGAGATGGCCTCGATTAACCTGTGGGTTCAATGGAAATCAGGCTAATGAGAAGCTTCACAACACAGCATGTTCCTTTAGTCTACAATTTTAAAAACAATCACTAATTGTTTCAATTTGGATAATAAGAGCTTAAGTTAACATTAGGGATCGACCGATATGGCTTTTTCAAGGCCGATACCGATTATTAGTAATCAAGGAGACCGATAACCGATATTTGGAACCGATATACATTTGCAGTAAAAAAAAAAATCTTGGTGTCAAAATGTAGAATAACACAAACTCCAACAGAACTCAACACAACTTCTTTGAAATGCATTTAAGTATAGCGTATATTATGTTTAATTAACTTTTAAACATCTTACAACTAGTTTCCTCTCTGTGCCCTTTTCTTTAGTGCAGTCATCTGCAATGAGTTAGAGAGAGAGACAAGAAGTGGGGCTGCAGGCTGACATGCTTAACTAACAATAATGCTTAATTTATTATATCTGTCTATCTAGCATAACATCCCAATAAGCTGCTAGCAACTGTAAAACACTAGTGCTAGCTAATGTTTTGCAAACTATTAAAAGTGAGGCTATTGCAGTAGACCTAACGTTAGTCTAGTAGCCTCACTTCTAATATTTTGCTAAACCTTTGCTAGATACATGTTGGCTAGCTAATGTGCTTCACATATCAACCTGAAAAACTGCGAGGCTCCACTCGCAGCCCCTCCCCCCCACCACAGTTACTCCGCTGCGAGACGCTACACGCACCCCCAATTCTGACTGACTTCCCGCGTCCCTGTGTAACAGGGAAACTGATAGAATTGGATCATAAGATCGTCATGTTTTTGCAACTTCAGCATAGGGGATAGGGATGTTTATTGAACTTCGGTTTAACACATGTATGACTCTGCCGCTCAGCTGCTGCTGATCACCACCATTAGATCTATAGGCACAACACAAACTGCAGCAAAACATCCTAAGGAAACACTGATGGGTATATTATCTAGTATATTATGTACACAAGGATTATAGATATAGTACTTAAAGTAATGGCATGCATTTGTATAGGAATGGCACCCCCGATAAGTGCAGCTGAATCACAGCGGTACGACAGAGCACGCCGTGATGCTGACCCAGAGAGAAGACAGCAATACCTTGAAAAAGAGAGAGAGAAATGGAGGAGGGACAGAGAGAAAGGCATAAAGATGGGTATTAATGAGGTCTGTGAGAGGGAGAAAAGGGCAAAAAGGAAGAAATGGAGGGAGGCAAAGAAAGCCGCGAGGGCCAAAGTTTCCAGAGCCAGGGAGTCCCTCAGCACTCCCCCTGCAACTCCCGAGAGTCAGTCAGAACCAGAACCAGGGCCTTCAAGATTAGAGCAAGTTTATAGGAAATGTACTCGGCATATGGAACACAATACATAGTTTTGAACACTTTTTGAGCTGTTTATAAGGACTTATTATGTTTGCTTTCGCTGTGTGTGTGTGTGTGTGTGTGTGTGTGTGTGTGTGTGTGTGTGTGTGTGTGTTTAGGCAGCTCCTTCAAGGGGAAAAGAGGGCAAGAAATGGAAGGAGAAGACTCCAACAGGAGCTAGCCTTTTTAAAGGCCAAGCTGGATAGACAGATAAGAAAGAAAGAAAAGTATAAAAAAAGATTTTTACGGTGTAAGAAAAGCTCCTCATCCCCACGTGCATTGGTGTATAGGATGCTACATGATCAGAGGGTTTCTCCACATGTTCGTAAGAGCCTTATTTTTCAGTCTACTCTAGTTGCGGACATAGCTCAAACATACAAAGCCTCAAGAAGAGAAAGGGTGAAGCAAACAATAGCCAAAGTGGCATGTGGTAGGCTATTAAAAAAGTACAGACTGCAGTCATTTGCATTCAGGGCTCTTGGATTCTCCAAGAAGAGGGGGATGTTGGACAGGGATGCAGACCTTACTACTTTTCAGAGGAAGAAGAGTTCAAGGTGTCTTGAAAGTAAAGCCAGTATCCATACCTTCTTTCTTCGGGATGACGTGAGTCGTATGACAACTGGGCGCAAGCAGACCATCTCAGTGAGGAAGAAGAAGATGCAGAAGCGACTGCTTTCTGACACACTCAAAAACCTTCACAGGAAATTTGCATCCGAAAACTCAGACAACGTGTCATACTGTCTTTTTTGTGCATGTCGGCCATTTTGGGTCGTGGCCCCTACTGATGCTGATCGGGCCACGTGCCAGTGTAAAACCCATGAAAACCTCCAGTTCATGGCTGACACCCTCTACAGCCATGGGATTGTCGTCTCCAAGAATATTGAGGAGATGGTTGACCGCACTGTCTGTGCCACAGAAATTAAAGCTTGCGCCTATGGTGATTGTGTCGAGTGCCGCCTCACCACTTACCCGACCCTGAAATCAGCCACAGAGGAAATTGTACTAGTTGTACAATGGTCTACTGAAAGGACAGGTGAGGAAGAGAGGAAGACCATTACGCTTAAAAAAGAGGTGCAGAGCACTGAATCAGAACTGGTCAGCCATTTTCAAGAGAATCTATTCAAATTCCGTAAGCACCTTTTTAACATCAGGTGGCAATACAGTGCTTACAGACAGCTACGGGAAAGCCTCCAAGCCAACGAGTGCTTAATCCACATCGATTTCAGCGAAAATTACTCTTGCAAATATCACAACGAGATCCAGTCTGTGCATTTTGGAGGATCCCATCAACAGGCAATGCTGCACACTGGTGTACTGTACACCACTGAACAGACACCACTGTCATTCTGTTCAATCTCATCCTCACGACGACATGACCCACCAGCGATCTGGGCCCACCTGGAGCCTGTCCTGGAGATGGTGAAGACCAAGTGTCCAAAGGTGGAAAGGCTTCACTTCTACAGTGATGGCCTGGCAACCCAGTACAAGCAAAAGGGACACTTTTACTTTCTCTCCACTGAGCCATTCAGGCTTGGTTTCAAAGAACTGACCTGGAATTTCTTTGAGGCCAGCCATGGCAAAGGAGCCCCAGATGGCATCGGAGGGACATTGAAGCGGTCAGCGGACCGAATTGTGCGCTTGGGGGAAGATGTTCCAGATGCCATCACTCGTTTCAAAAAACTCAAGAGACTGGAATCAACAGTGGAGCTCTTCTTTGTCAGTGAAGAGGAAGTTGAAGCAAAAACAGAGGTAAAGATGCCCCACACCCCTGCAAAAACATTCACAGTAGTCAAGTATTTTGAGGCTCTCTATACGTTGATAGTTATTGTTATTGGCCAAATATTTTGAATATTATATCTCATACTACTGTACTGTATATCCTCTCTTTTCACCTCAGGTCCCTGCTCTGACACCTATTAAGGGCACAATGAGGATGCACCAGGTGATCAGCGTCTTACCTGGGCATATCAAGTACAGGGACATCAGTTGTTTCTGTCAGAGGCAGGATGGTAGCCTGAAAGTAGCTACTGTGAATGGAGTTCCTGTGACCCCCCCAAATCAGAATGAAGAGACCCCATGGCGACCAGCGGCAGTTGACAGCACACACATTGGAGGGTGGTGCGTCATTAAGTATGACGATGATGTGTACCCTGGCATCATCATGGACGTGGAGGAGGATAGCATTCAAGTGAAGTGCATGCATAGAAATGGAGTAAACAAATACTTCTGGCCAAGACCACGTGAAGATGTCAGCTGGTATGCAGAGGAACAACTTCTCTGTCTTATACCAGAGCCAAAGGCACTCAACAAGCGCTCAGTCCAACTTGAGAAGCTTACATGGAAGTACCTAGAAAATAACTTTATGTAAACTAAAAATGTACTTGAAGTTAAGTACGATGATCAGAGCTCTTGGTTAAGGTGTTCAGGCTACCAAACCCAGTGATGTTCCACAAGCCACTGGTGGTGGCAAAAAACGAGCATGATTATAGTTGGCCTCTGCAAAGTGCCTCATAAAGCCTTTGCCTACCTGTTTGAGCTCTCCAAGTTTTGGTGTTGGCCTTTCTTTTTCTGTGATTTTTTTTATTAGAAATTCTGCTGAATAAATGAATTATGAAGCAAATTACTGTCTTCTTCATTAGCTGCCATTTTCCTCAGTCTCCAACGTAGGGCAATAGCCTACGTGCCCCACAGCTGGTAAATATTATGACATCACACAGACTTTCTAACAGGTCCTAGGGGTGTACCAAAGACCACAAATCAAATTCTGATATATTTTTTTAATTCTGTTAATATTTGTTGCTACTCTAAAGTACACATTCTATAAGAAAACCCTGCAACCACAGACACAGCAGACCTTTGGGACGGAGATAGCCTTATGAAGAAGCAAATGCAGAGACAGATACACAAAGTTGAAGCTCCAGCTCCAAATAGTCGGTATATCAAACCAAAACGATTTGATTTATTCAAACTATTTTAATAATTTAATATAAAAGATTGTTTTAACAATAGAATTAATACTGTGTAATATTTTAACCAAAAATTACACTTTAAAATGATAGGGCCTGGAGAGAAGGTCCTGAAGGCCCTGACAAACTTCCACTGGTGTCCACCCTGTTAGACGTATGTCCACCCTGTTAGACGTCTGTCCACCCTGTTATGTTGGTATTTTTCTAGCATATTTTAATGAAAATATCAAATATCAAGTGTATATTTGTACTTTTATAAAGAAATGAGAGAGGTTGATTATATATTCTAGAAACTTTTAGTAATTATTATTGTAATTAAGTTTTCTCATGAAAAACAGTGGAAAAATATGCCACGTTGTCATAATCTACACTTGTTTTTCTCAATATATACTACTTAAAACTAATTAGGTATGACATATATATCTAAATAGAGTTAGGGACATACAACTCTTAAAAAGTCACTTTAATTGTAAGAATGCACTGAAAACTCATTTAAGCAGTTATGTGTATGTCCTTAACAGAGTGGACATATCCCGGGTGTCACGTGTTGTTAATATATCTATATATATAAAGATGTAGGTGCCTGAGCTTGACCAAAATGTTTTTTAGCAAATTAGATATGTTCTTTAGAGAATAGAACATTAAAAAGTAGGTAAATCAACTATTTATTTCACCCAACTTATGAAGTCCAAATGGCACCCTATAAAAAAAATGACCCGTCTGCGTTCTTTCGCACCTGCCTGTAATCTGAGAAGGTCCCGGTCTCTGGCTGGCTCCCGCCCGGAAAATCTTCAGTAAATAGCCTATCAGATAGCGCTGTGGGCGGGACATTGCTCATGTACACAGAGTGGTGACTTCAGCCAGAGAAACGGCCGCATCAGAGCCAAAGTTGTATCGGCAATTTGATAAAAAAAAGGCCGATACCGATAATCGGTCAAATGCGGAATATCGGTCGACCCCTAGTTAACATTTCTAGTAATGCGTCGGTTCTCATAAGGCTTCATCTTAATGGATTTAAGATCTTAAGGATTTGATTTAAATCCCTCTTGCCACCTAACCCTTTCCACACATTGCGTTTCACCTGCAAACATGTGACTTCACAGAAGATAGAGCCTCTCTGATTTATGTTTTAATGTGACTACAAGATTTGGATCATCCCATCTTAACTTGTATTGTTGTGTTGGCTTCAAGTGAGTTTTTGTGTGTGAAGACAAACTGATTCCTGTAATTTCGCATTGTCTAAAATGTCACCTGCAAAAACACATTTAGTCACAGCTGCATGGTAAATAATTGTTTCCTCAAATCCCACTGAAATTATAATCAAAGCTGAATGGGTCCTGAATCTGCATTGGGTCAAAACAGCTGTCCAGAAATATCACATGGCAGTTTTGTACAGGTTTAACAAAACAGATGGCCCCTGCAATTATAATACCTCACAGGAGCCACCAGGTAACAATAGTCTTTCAATTAGGGCTCAGCTGCGCACTGTAATGCAAATATTTCATGTATTGACTTACTCAAAATGAACAGCTATTTCAAACATTAAACATGAGGATGCCTGTTTACGTCCATTATTATTGTTGTTAAAGACGTCACAAATATGCACATATAACCATGCAAGTGTGTGTGTAATGGTGTGATACGGACCCTGACCAGCGCGTCACACATATTGTGTTCCATGTCAAATGCAATTGACCTGTGCATCCCAAGGGGTAGCCACACCGACACACACACACTCACACAAACACACAGTTATGCTGAGACAGACAGAGCAAGAGAGAGGCAGGATAACAGATCTTTTTTTTGCCATTTTATTCTGTGCACGCCCCCTCCCTATTTTCACTTCTCCACTCGTCTGTCTTTCTCATGTCCTCAACCTGTCTGCGGGTCACAGTTATGACACTTCAAGTAACTTTTACCAGGAAAAATGTCAGAGGATGAAATGACAACAAATGCAGAGGCCATGAAATAAATACAGAAATGTATGCCGAGGATGAGAGGAGCAGAGCAGCAAGGATGAAGTTAGAAAGATGCAGATCTACGACTTGGAAGATCAGTCAGAGATGCACAGAAGGTGTCATAAACACGGAGCCCTCCGTGACTATAGATAGATGAAATGTCACCAAATTCTTTGAAGAAGGCTTTTAAGTTATCAGTATAGCTTCAAAATCCAAATGCGGATATACAAATTGTTGTTGAGTCAGAAATAAAGCATAAGCAGACGACGACAACTTTCCTACATAACCTAGCTTGTGTGTCATATAGTTTCAACATGTTATTGAGAGTTTTTCCATTTTTATAAGTGGAGTGCTATTCAGGCGCGATACATGAATTATTAAAGAGCAATAGCTGCTTTCATGTGACCTGACTGATGACTTTAGACTCTCCACTCGTGAAATCTTTATGGAGACAGGTCTTGACTGATATACAACCTTCAGTTAATAATCTGTAGCATTGGATACTGACATGGTGACTAAGTTTTAATGCACATAAAGCAGCATCAATATTCTGAGCATAAAAGTCACGATGTGGTGAATTTTATTCCCCTGGCTTATTATCCCCATGTGTTTACTTTAAAATTGTATTTGCGTGAAATATAACTCTGAGGATGCAGACAGTGAGCAAACTGATTGAGAACAAATTAGGCCTGAAAGCCAATAAATGCAATGATAGGTTTTCTATCTTGTAAAAGGTAGTGCAGCGAATGCTATGGGGCTCCCTCTGGCAGCGAGAGGAATCATTGTTATTGTAGCACAGAGTGAAACTAATAGCCTTCCTGTTATGATGATGGTAATATTTGAGAGAACGCTTTTTCTGTAACATAGTTAAAGTTAATGAGCTGGCCGGCTCTGTGACCTTCTGTTGACTTGGGTGAACGGTTCGACCTATGCCAGTGAATTGCAGATTGCCCGGGCAATATCATTCATCTGTTTACACAACAGTAGCCTGACAGGCAAAAGAAAAACAATCTGTGATGAAGGGACGCAGGAGATGTGAACCCGATGTGAGAGATAAACATATCTGAAAGTTTACTGACATCAAAGAACTGCTCTTCTATACGCGCTTTGCAAAGAGTCGCATTAGCAACGGATACTTGATTTTGTTGAGTGAAACTGAATACATATCAGAAACCTCATTACTGAGCAGACAACAGCACAAACAATCTCTATCTTGTGATTTTATGGATTTTAAATAACCTCACAATGACTCAAGACCAAGGCTCCTTACCTGATGCTCTGTGCCTGTAATATATCTGGATCTGTGGCGTTGAGTGAAGCCACGAAGCTTCCCAGAGGAATGTTTTCCATCTTGTTGACTGTCAGGGGGTCGGGGAAGAATACGGGGCCCTCGTTGATGTCCAGGACTGTGACGCGGACAGTGGCAGTGGAGCTGGGGCCATAGCCAACATCAGGAACCAGAGGGTCCTCGTTCTCCACTTTGATGAGTAGGGCGTGGAACCTTTCGGCCTCATAGTCCAAAGGCTGAAGGGAGAAAATCATTGTGGATGTAAGGAGATGGTAATCATCTCATCAAATGAATGTATTGGGCAGTTTGATATACAGTATTTTACTTTGATGACAGACAGCATCCCCTCGTTGTTGTCTGGGTTGGTTTGGATCTCAAAGCTCAGTGTTGGATCTCCGTTAATTATAGAGTAGATCGCTCTCCCCGCCCCCGTGTCTGGGTCGTCTCTATCGTCTACCGTGAGGTTCACCACGACGCCCGTCGAGCCCTCGTACACATTAGCCTCAAACTGTTGGAGGAGACAGACAAAAAACATTAGCGAACCTGAAGAACTGAGGATACTGGAACCTATGGACCATAACAGAACCCATTAGACTTGACTCAGACAGAAGAGGAAGGTATAGATTTGAATAAAGAGGCAGCACAAACTCATTCTAAGTTAAAATAAAGACACAAGTGAATGAGAACAGGAATCAAGGCAAAGGTGTCTGAGTTGATATTATTATCAAACTCGAGAGAAAATATTGTGCTCATTCAGGAAGGTAGATAGATAAAGTACTATTCCCTGCAGAGATGAAAACATGGACACATTTAAAGAGGGGAGTTGCAAAATGGTTTGATATGTTCTTGACTGAAGCATATTCGACTAAACATTGGATGTTATTGTTAAGAGCCCAAACTGCACAAACCCCCCATTGGGAAAAGAGGAAAAATGTTCTTCCTCCTTAATGTAAAAGCACATTTAAGGTACCCTGTGGAGTAATTTTATTACTAGTGGTGCAAAGTTTTTCTTAGTGGGTATTCATTTTTCTTTGCATTGTGCACACACGTTAGCAATGTATGCCCTTTCGAGCAATCCCACTCGTATGAGAGGTGTAGAAATGTGTAAAACATACTAGAGAAGGAGACGAGTGCATTTAGATTGAAACATTGCAGTTTTGAAATCCTTTCTAAAAATATAGTTTGCTGTTTTTTGAGGATGAAGATGCAATACACATGTTTGACCTTAATAGAACACTTGCATTTCATAACATAACTTCAGTTTAAGCAGAAAGGTCTGGCTGCTTCTGTCATCAATCTGGTAAAGGGGAAATAACCACTTGTTATTTTCTTTCACCGAATCACAATTGTCACAGAATCCAGGGACTATCTACACTGAACAAAAATATAAACGCAACAGTTTTGTTTTTGCTCCTATTTTGATGAACTCAAAGATCTAAAACATTTTCTATATACACAAAATTTCTCTCAAATATTGTTCACAAATAAAAGGCCACTCTGAAACGTGCATTTTTGCTTTATTGGGGGGGTCCGAAAACCAGTCAGTATCTGGTGTGAGGGGTAGGGGTAGGGTTAGGGTAATGTTGTGAATCGAGTGGCCCATGGTGGTGGTGGGGTTATGGTACGGGCAGGCGTATGTTATGGACGACGAACACAGGCCACTCGATTCACAACATTACCCTAACCCTACCCCTACCCCTCACACCAGATACTGACTGGTTTTCGGACCCCCCCAGACCCCAGCAAAAATGCACGTTTCAGAGTGGCCTTTTGTTGTGGCCATTCTAAGGCACACCTGTGCAATAATCATGCTGTCTAATCAGCATCTTGATATGCCACACCTGTGAGGTGGGATGGATTATCTCGGCAAAGGAGAAGTGCTCACTATCACAGATGTTTTCAGATTTGTGAACAATATTTGAGAGAAATGGTTATTTTGTGTTTATAGAAAATTTTTTAGATCTTTGAGTTCATCTCATGAAAAATGGGAGCAAAAACAAAAGTGTTGCGTTTATATTTTTGTTCAGTGTATGAGAGCAAGAGAGTACTTCCCTGTACGTCATAGCCGTGCCCCTTTATTTACTGCCAGTCAAATGGCAGTAAATACAAATTCAGAGGTTTTCACCAATTACATATAAAATAAAGAATATTGTGGGGTTCTTTTTACCTAAAAGGAGCCGCTCAGACAGGCAACAGTTACATGTATTGGACTGACCGGGTCCCATTGATTGTGCTTTTTGTCATCTCTGTTGATGACCTGAAGCCACAGATCTTTTCTTTTCCAGTCTTCTTTTCTAAGTTGAGTACAGAAAATCATAACTTTCGATTGTTGTTGCTGTTTGATGTGCAAAACACGACACAGCAGCCTCTATGCATGATAAAACAATTTCTTCCACATGGCGCCATTTCTTTGTTTGCACTGGAAAGTGGGCGTCATTTCACCAGACCGTGACATATCACTGCTCTCATCTATGCCCTTGCAAAACAATTAACATATATGGCGGAAGTGGAGGGGAAAAGCTGAAATAAACGTCTTTAGCTGTCAGTCTTTATCTGGTGACTCAAAAATAAATGAATGTATGGAACTCACAGGACAGAATACAGACTATTAGTCTCCTCCATTGAGTATTCTTTCCGCTGCATCTCGCTTATCTCATTATTTATCTAGTGTCAATCACTGCTCACATCTCTGCTCATGTTGGCAGCGTGCCTCAATCAGATTCCCATCCATGCATTCTGTCAGCAAGTCTCTCACTAAAGACTACATCCTAAACAGGGGTACCTTAAAGAAGCTCCATGCAGGCAGAAGCAATTTGGTGTGTGTGTGTGTGTGTGCTGCAGGACCATTATGGTGTCAGAGCTTACAGTGTAATCTTTCAGACACAGAACACTCTGTTTAAGGATAGCGCTGGTCCAGCCTAGATTACTGCATCTCCTGTCAGCCCACGGTATTGTTGTTTCACAGATTACCCTCTTACCGCTTTACACAACCTGGCTCCATGCATTTATCTGAAAAGACACAAACATTGATTTCTACTCTTTCCTTTCTTTTCTCCCTGCTTTATTCGTCCAAAGCTTGTTTAAAAATAACCCATTGAACCACTTGCAGTCATTTAGGGCACAGAGATAGAAACATAATGTTCTTCAAAGAAAAAGGTTGTGTTTGTGCCCACACAGGCATTGTTGGCTTTTTTGTCCTGCAAGCCCGCGGCAGTGTGGTACAGAAGCATCATGTGCAAATTAGGAGGCTGTTGGAAACATAAAAAAGCCCAGTGCTCATTTTCTTAAACAAGCGGAATGTAGAATACAGCAATTGCCTGAACCCTGAAGCAGTAAAATACATTTTACAGACATTACCTACCTACTGAATGTACTCAACATCACAAGTGCTTTGATCAGAGACAAATGCACCTCATTGGCATTCCTTTGCTCATCATCCTCCTCTAGACTCTCCTTCCCTCACAAACACACCAATATAGTACCGACACACAGGCGGTCAGATTGGGTTTAATCATGTGGGGCAGCCATGCGGTTGGAGGAACTGCTGTATTCTGTGTGATGTGGCCACTGGGCTCCTGCCCTGCCGCTGATAAGGCCCCAATTCCACCTGGAGCACAAAGCAAGCAGTCACCTGAAAGACTAGAAGGAAATGACTAACTACGACGCAGAGCTCCTAGCCTGAAATGACTTAAACACATTAAGAGGGAGAGGGGAGGGATGGCGAAAGAAGGGGATAAAAAAGACTGCCTTCAAGTTTGCTTTTATCCAAGTGTAGAGGCGTGTGTGTGAGTTTGTTTGTGTGTTTTTGTGTTGGCTGTTTCCTATCTGAGACTCACAGACGAAGACAGAGAGCCAATTACAGTAGTGGCTCTCTGCTCACTACACTCTCAAAAAAAGATGACCACATGACCAGGGCAATGCAGGCCAAGAGTTAAACACAGTATCACACACACACACACACGCACACACACACACACACGCACACGCCGCACGCATGCGCACGCACACGCACACGCACACACACACACACACACACACACATAGTTTAAGGCGGCCATAAATCACAGAGCCCTACACTTTAGACATTTAAGATTTCAAGGAGTAAAACTACAGTGTGTCATTGATTTTCTGTTTCCCATCTCCTCTTAAGTCTGACTCTTTCAATAATCTGTCCCATAAATCTTCAAGGTAATGTCATGCTGCCAAAAGATAATTGGGTGATGGTCCTCTGAGGCACAACAACTTAAAAGAAGAAAAGATAAATACATGGATAATGTCAAGTTTCATCTGACAGTTTCAGCTCTGTCGTTTGTGTTTCCGCTATTAATACCAATCATTGATGGTGGCCTTTGTTTATTTGTTTTTTCATATGTCTGTTACATGTCATGTGTGAACTAACATGACTTCCATGTTGGTTCACACATAGAGCACATGATGCTACAGCAATGGTGTGCTGACAAACAAATGTCTTTGTTCCTAAAATGCTAATCTTTAAAGAGAAATTATTTTGGTCTACATTTTAAGTCTACATGTTCTATTTATTAAAAGTATTGCACACATCGGAAACATTTAGCAAACCATGATGCTGTGTGGTTAAGACATGTCTATGTATTTGTTTATCTTTCTCAAAGCATCCTTTCTTGCCATACATTCTGTGTAATATGTATATCTTGAAACATAGTCATAGCGATCGTCAAGTCTTGTTTTATGTATTTCTTTTAAAAATCTGCACCTAGACTGGATTACCAATGATTTTACAAAGGCAACAGCGGATACAAACCGATGACATAACTGAAGGAAATGATTGATTTTTTAAAACTGTTTAGATGGAAAACAGTGGCTGTCTCAATAGGTAGATTCTTGAAGGAACAATAAGAAGGATTTTCCTAAAGAACACCCAACACCGTACTAAACTAATCTCAATCCTTTTGATTTACTAGGTGTCAGGTCTGTATCTGCTGAAACCCTGCTGCCCACTGCCTGGGTTTTATCTTTTTCATTTTGCTGTGATTGGGATGTTTCTCGGTGTTTCTCTGCCCCTCGCTCTTCCTCCAGCTGTCACTCATCTGCCTTTACTCCCGAGGCTCACTGCCCTGGCTGATGCTGTAATCTGTGTCGTCTAAAACAGAATCCGCTAAATTCTCCTGTCTAGACAAAAGTGTTATGACCAATAGCTAGCAAGTCAGAAAATCTAAAGTCGATCAGCCACGGCCCACTTTACATTGTTGTGTTTTTAAACCAAGACCGATAAATTCTACTTGTTCGGACTATGACATTCATATTATGCATTCAAAAAAGCATTTGGTCCATATCCATTTATTCTGTATTATATAACTAGTATACGATTTACCTTTGTGATCTACCTCAGAATGCGTACTTACTTAATTGCATTCATATTAACCCATATCTGTAACCTCAAGGTCAAATAGCTACAGGTTACCTCTTTTTGAAAAGGTGAGATGAGGGGGTGCTGATTGTTGACTGTGTGAAAAGATCCTGATGAGTTTTAATGAGAAACAGATGAAAGAACTCCCCAACAGAATTCACTGTAGCACTTTGTTTAACAGTTGAGTTATTGGCAAGTATGAAAGCTACAATTATAATCGTAATTAATGTACTAATAATAGAACAATGGAATAACAGAAGAAAGGCAGAGCAATTACCTCATGTTGTCTGAGTGCTTGTGTCAGCTAGTTAGTGCTGTTTTACCAGCCTGGTCCCAATAACGAAGCTGAAGAAATAACTAGAAGGGCTAAACAATTAATCAAATTCAAACTGACTCTGCAATGCTATAGCATTCAAATCTCAAAAGCTGCATAATGCATTTTTTTTATAAAAACATATATACATGCGCTGCCCTTCAAAGGATTAAGTCTGTAAAAGTAGTTGAATAAGAAACACGTAAAATGCCCCGTTGAATGCAAGGCTCGATGCTTGCAGCAATACTGTGTGAGAACGGTCAAAACCTAGTTTTAATGAAATTCATATGTTTAATATTGTGCGTATTGTATATGTAGTGTGTGCGTAGCAAGAGACAAATACAGATTGAAGGTGAATACCAGGAACAGAAAGGTATTGGTGAAGGGAGGATATGAGAAATTAGCAGTTCATTTGTAAAGAAAAATAGGTGAGCCCTACATGTATTTTGAGCATCATCATCAGCTTTGAGGCACAAACAGTTTCCCTTGTGCTTTTAGACCCAGGATTAGGGGTTAGGGTTAACACTATGTTTACAGCAAGGCTTTAAATGATCTCAATATGGTTAGTTCTGTCTTGTTACTGAATGGAGATTATTTTAATGAAATACAATTTGCACACCATGCTAGAACATTATTGTTCTGCGTTTCTTTTTCTGATTTGTTTTTTGAAGTTATGAACATTATTTATTGAGGGTTTGTACGATTCAGGGGTCTGAGAAGGGGGGTGCTCTATTCTTTACAAACTGTATAGCCCTCTGAGATAAACATGTGTATGTTTTATACGCTATTCAGGGTTAAAGTTAGTGTTGGGTTGGTCATACAATGGAGTGATGTTTGACGGAATCACAACCTTCCCTACTCAGAACCCAAGATAGTAAACGTCTGTAAACTAAATAACAACAGCTGGTGGATTTCTCCAAACTTAAGATACCACGACAAAACCTTCATGTCAACACTGTCAATAACATTGAATGTAACGTTTTCAACAGATGTGGGTGCAAAGGAAGAAGGACAATCTGGAAAAAGCACCCTAAAGAGTGTAAAGCCGTTTAAAAGTATACACATCTGTCAGCTTTACCGAGTAACACTAAATGCTCTCTGGCTCATTAGCGCTACTGTGGAAATTGCCTCCTATTTCTTATACAGGCTTTTAATTTGTCTTTCATTGCCAGCTGGCATTGTTTGTTCATTCGAAACCACTGACCAAATCCTTTTAGCCTTTAGTCTTACTGGTGTACATCTATGCAAGTATAAACAAGGACAACAGGGAGAAAGACAGAGAGAAATATGAGTCAGGTTTAAGAGCGAGTCAAAAATATGTTTTTTTGACTGTGATACGGAATGCTATAAACCATCATATTTATCAAGCTGACTTTCCCATATTGTCTCCCTCTCACAGAAACACACCCACGTTTCCACAGTCGGACATATGCTCACCATATTCATACAAATCCACAGCACCATACACACAAGCAGAGTGGAATGGAGATCAACTTATTTTATTCCTGGGTGTCTGTCAGATTGTGTTATGAATACAGATGGCAGTTAGGGCTGCACTGACAGGCGGGCAGAAAGACAGCTGAGCAGCTTTTTCGTTTGTCCTAATGGAAAGTACTTTGTGACATGTCCCCGCTGCCCCAAAGATTTTCCTCTGAAGGGGAACAAGCAAAACAGTGGCCCATCACATTAAACCTCCTGAGACAAGACTATTTTACTTCACAGTAGCATTTGCTCCATCTCCACGTCAAATTCAAGCAGCAGGGGCAACACACCAATGTGTTCCTTGGTCTGTTGGCTATCCAAGATCTATCTTTATTTTTGACCTCCACTGAGGAGCTTTTCTCCATCATCTCAGTCTGGTTTGTTCTAATGTTTGTTAGATTACAGAAACACTACTGGCCCAATGTTCATGAATTGTCATTGGCCAGGGTGAAGCAATGAAGACTCCATTACATTTTGGACCAGATCCAACCGATGGGGCATCTACAGGCATTATCTGCACTTATGGAAACAGCTTTAGCGGAGGTCTGCACTTTCTGAGTTCCCATCAACTTATTTTTCGAAGTCCATCACTTCTTATTCCAAACTTATTTTCGAGGTAGTTCTTAGAAATCAGTGTAAGCTGTCTAATGTAATTGGATAAACCCTACCTCACTGTCAGACAAATCTAAAAATGAACCTTGAAAATAAAATCTCCTTAAACATTAGAAAGCTTTAGAACGTTGCACAATGGAGCCATGTGCTAATTTAGTATGTCCGTGCCACCTTTTAATACAACAATTCCTGAGATAAGCAGGTTAAATGGAGAACAAGATTCCCCTGATTTAAACATGAAACATGTATATTTCACTTAAATTCACTTTATTTTTCTGCTTTCATAAGCAGCTTAACTGTCAGCAGAACGACGTGTAGACAGACCGTACATCTGTAATAAAGGCACCTTTTTCATTATGCCAGTATGAAGCTAAAATGAAACCAGATGCACGTGATCACATCTTTCTAAACAATCCTATACACTGTGTCTGTGTGCAGGACCGGCAACTTACCTCTCTGTCTAACCCCCTCCCCACTCGCTTTTTACCCTTCCCCTTAGCTTAAATCCTGCATACAGTAAGTGTGCTGGAGAGTTAATGAGCTTACCTGTGTCTTTATTACATTTTGAACAGCTTCTGCTCAGGCTGCTTCTAAAGATAGCTTTCGATGAATATGAAATTCAGCAAAGCAGCTTTTCTACCTTTGCAGAACATGACAGCGTTCATATTTGTCAATGCAGCTGAATCTTCACTGAATATAGGCACACTGTGTATCAAATAACCAGGTCCTTGAAAAACATCCAGAGCCAAGTGTTACAGCTGATGCATTACATCGGACAGCGTCGTACAATCCCTTTCTGATGGTCGGACAGAAAACTGCCTGCAGGAGTGTTTTACCTTTCCAAAACCAACAATCTGCACCTACTTTCTAAAGGATGTGTTCAATAATAATAGGAAACAGACAAAGCCTTAACATTTCCTACAAAACCCAATGACCTCCATCTAACTGAAGCTTTTACCCAAGGCCAAATTTGTAAAAAAACATTCCTTCCTCCCTGCTAAACTGGCAACTGTTATTTCCCTGCATCCAAAGGTGTATAACCTACTTGCATAATGTCATTGTATCAAGTATAAATATCACACTGTATACAATTCAAGCAGATTGTCCAAATAACAAGGGTGTGACATACCTGAGGAGACCTGGGACTATGCACTGTTAATTGAATGGTACGTCTACATGAGTACGCCTGACAGATGTAAGTCTAGTAAGGCCAGATCTAAAATGTAATCTAATAAAACAACGTGAATGATGTCTGCACTGCCTGACTTACCTCACGTGTTCTGGCTCTGCTCCAAAACGCATCAGCCTGATGCGTTTTATCATTTGACAACATAAGCTGAGACAGCCATCTTTGTGGGACGGGGAAACAACATATCTTTGGCACAACAACCGCTTATGTTTGGTTGAGGCTCGTGGTTGGTCTGGTCCCATAATGTGAGCACATAGTCAGAATAAAATTAAGCAAAATGCAATCCAGAAATGCCCCTATGGAGTAATGTTTGTACATTTATTTCTTCTTTTGGTTTCTTTCCTCCAAATCAGCCGGATTTTGTAATATAGAGTATTTTCACAATGTTACTTTATACTTTTATGCCACTACATTTTGTAGGCAAATGTACTTTCTATTCCACTACATTTATTTTAGATGTTTAACTACTAGCTTCTTTCCAGATTTGGATGGGGTGGGAATCTTGATGTACGAGGGGAGAGGAAAAACTAAAGAAAATGTGAAATAGAATATTTTGAAATACTTGCATCCTTTTCAAACAACCCCACTGAGGGTAAGTTGAAAGACAGGCCTTCAGATTTCAAACACTCGGATTCTCTGAGCAAACATCCCCATTCAGGGACAGCAAGCTTGATGCTATTTCAAGTCATCTTTCAAACCTATTCCTGGTGCTTCTACACTCTTTATTTTAGAGACTGTGAGGGTGTCAAGTGGCACCACGCCATTCACCGCATCTGAATAAAATCACCTGATAATACTGTATGCTTCATAGACTACTGTTCTATGCAGCATAATCGCTTGACATGAAGTAATTCAAATGACCTCATGTGCACATTTGTCAAAAACCGGCTGATGAAATAATGGAGCAAATGCAGAAAGAAATATAATCGCAAAAGTAGACCAGAAATGCTTCAGCAGGAGACTTCTCTCTAAATTAGATTTATTTTTGTATCTAGATAAATGATAAGAGCTGACCAGGAGAATACAATTTGAGATTGCAAAAAGTTTCAAGGACATCACCAAATTTGTCAAATAACACATGCACTTATGCACATACACACTTGGAACATTGTACATCCATCCTTCTTGGGTAATGTGCCCCTAACCTAACATACAGTGCACAAATCCCTTCCTCTTTGTGACAGAGATTGCTGGCCAGCTATGGCGCCGCATCACCCAGGGTAAGCACGGCGTGTATCTCAGTGGTAGTGAAGCAATCATGCAAGGCCCGGACTAATCCGTGACACCCGTTAGCCATCCCCCGAGACAGACCGGCACTGACAGGGCCCTGCTGCCCGCTGCCTGGTGCTACACCCATCACTGCTAACGTCTTTATCAGCAGGACAGATGGATTGCAGGCGAGCGTATTCTCCTGGTCATCATAGAGGAGGGAGGGGAGAAACAAAAAAAGAGAGAGGAAGAAGAAACAGACAGAAAGACAGCCAGGCACAGGAGTAAGTGCGCACAATTGAATGAGGGAAAGAAAAAAAAATCCACAGAGACAGGCTGTCAGAGAGGCTGAGTGACAGCAGTGATAAGGTACATCACGGTCTTGTTATGAGGAGCTGGGGGAAATAGGCCCGGATTGACATGGCGTTGAATTAGCAGAGCCAGAGAGGAGAGGAGTGCAAAGGAAGAAAATGAAGGATCAGTATATTAGAGGATACGTGATATAATTGAGAAGGAAACGAGGAAACGTGAAGGGGAAAAGGGGCTAGGAGGTAGGGAGGTAGGTAGGGAGGTAGAAAAGGGTATTCCAGCGTCTGAGACCAGTGCCTTCTACAGTGTGACCAAGTTTACACCAACACTTTAAGACAACATGATATGAAATTCAAAACAGCACAATAACCCACAGTGAGCCTTGGATTAAACACATGGAGATAATAAAACCCCAGTTTTGATTGGCAGATACAATTCCTCAGGAGAAATATTCATATTCGCTACCGGAGCACACATATCTGGCCTTTCGCACAACGGAGCTACCGAAGGATTCCATATGATTCTTTCCTCCTCATAAAAACAGGATTAAACCCTAGCTATAAAAATTAATCAGGTCCGAGCCCAATCCTCTACTCAGAAGCAAAATGTAATAAAAAAGGATACCTTAGCTTATGATGTTAAAAATGGAAGACAGATTACACCGAATCTTCCATCTTTACAAAGAACTATGTAAGGAGAATAGAAACTGCAGACTGACATGCTGTTAAGCTCATTTGAATGTCTATAATTAAAGGTTTTAAGTGTTGTCACTATCAGTGATGGTGGTTCTGTATTGTAACATTCAGCATACAATCATTTGTCAGTAAATGTCACTTTTGACTTCTAAAAAGCTGCTTTAAAGTTGTAAGTACCAAACAAAGAGCAATGTGATACCTCCCCTACATATGGGATCTTATAGAGGCATACATTTATTTTTTGACTGACTATGAAGGTACTGTAATTTGATTGGTCTAATATCTCAGAAGGCAGGCATAACACATTGTCTTGACACCAATGTGGACAATTTAGCAACTACCATACATTTGGACAACACTTGAGACAAGAGCAGTGTTGGGCAAGTTACTTCCAAAATGTAATATAGTAATGTAATATAGTACATATTACTTTACATTACAATATTAATGTGATGAAAATGTAATGAGTTACACTACTTTTATATTACTTTTGAGTTACTTTACCAAAATAACCGCAAAATAATGGCTAGGTATTTTAAATGCTAAAATGTATTTTATTGCAACTGGTATAGCAACTGTGTAGGCCATCAAGGCTACTAACAATTTTTGTTACACGGCTTAGTTGAATACTCGATTCTGATTGTTAATTCTTAACATGTGACACGTTGTTAATACAGTAGTACAGACCACTGTCAGTGTCAAGCACTATAATGAAAGTTACTAAGGAGGATCAAGAAAGAGAAAAGAAAAGAGGTTAAAAGACAGAGCGCTGGACATCAGATAAATCACCAGAAGAAGGCAGAGAGGAAGTAAACAATAACAGGACACGGAATGGGCTCTGTAGTTTGTTTAGTATATGGCCGTGTAATAAGCGGGATAATGTGCAGTGAGGCGGTCTTTATGGGGTAAACACCAGGCTTACTAATCTACCCGTACAATTTTTCTCTGATGTCGGAATGTCTCGCGATGTTGGTAAATTAAATTCCATTTAATTTTGGGTTAAAATTTGTTGTAACTGCATTACTGAGAATTGTAACGGGTAGTATATTACCCAAATGTAATTAGTAATGCGTTACATTACTTCGTTACAGCAAAAAGTAATACATTACTGTAACTCTGTTACTTTTGTAACGCGTTACACCCAACACTGGACAAGAGTAGAGTCTTTTGGAAATGGTGAAAACTGCACAGAACATCACCAGGACGGAGCTGCCATCCATGGAGGACCTTTACTCCCAGCGGCTCAGGAAGAAATCCCTCCGGATTATAAAAGACCCCCACACCCCAGCCACAAACTGTCCAGTCTGCTGCCGTCTGGCAGGCGTTACCGCAGCATCCGGACTAAAACCACCAGATTCAGAGACAGTTTCATCCCACAGGCAATAAGACTGTTAAACAACTGAACTGCTGAAACAATTTCATAACATTCATCTGCTACTTAGTAATTATTTATCTATTTATCTAATATATCATTCCAATAGAGAACCGCAGTGACGCGTCGTAAAACCCGGAAGTAAGTTAGCATTTTTAGCACTTCCGGTTCCTTCGTCAAAAAGAAATGCATTTTCTCCATAGGGTTTTGGAAAATAGCTCGAAATAAGGTCTGTGGTTGACACAAATTTAAGAGATAAATCACGTTTTGTTCTACGACATTAAATACATCAGCACTGGTGATTTTTGAAGAGTTTACGTATCTGAAAAACGATGGTTGTTACCGAGTGGCTGAATAGGACTACAGAAATTGTCGAGGCCGTTGTACGTCATTACGCCTAACTCGTAAACACTCCCGCTAAATTTGTTTTCCCCTGTGTTCTGCTTGAAAACAAGTACCTGCCTATCTTTAGTATCTGTATATCTATATCTGACCATTAGAATCTGTATTTTTGAAATTATCGTTTTTAACACCGTAGTTTTACAAATTATAGAACAATTAATTACCAGTGTTTTCCAATGTTACTGGGCAGTTCGTTTCGTTAGCTAACGTTAACTAAAGCTAGTGCTACTAGTTAGCTACGCAATGGTTTGTTGCTTTGCTCCGGGTTGCAGCCACAGGTCTTTGCATGAAACGTGCTCGTTCTATCGTTTCCCGGCCGATGCTTTCCAAAGGAGAGTCTAGATTCGTGTTATGAGGTAAGCTGACGTTACATTTCTGTCCATGTCACGGTGAAATGTAAATGATGGGTAGTGACTGTATCGCCGTTTTAGAGATGGCGCTGCTGAAAAGACTGCAACATAAGTAAAGATAATGAATACATCCTATTAAAACCTCTGTGGCTTATATGATAAGTCTAATTAGTCCAAGCAGCATAACGTTTCACCATGTAACTAAAGATTGTAGTCAGGGAAATCAGTTTGACATCTTGAACTAATAACAAATCACCTCTGGTTGGCAGAGAACTCTCTGCTCCATAGCTTCTCTTGGACGTAAAATCACATGTACATTTATATTCAATTTAATATTCCATCCCTCATATATATATATATATATATATATATATATATACACATATATAATAACTTATATTTTGTTTTTCTTGTTATGCTGCTGCAACACAAACATTTCCCAAATTGGGATCAATACAGTAATATCTTATCTTAATTAAGAAATATAACTATTATAATTAGTGTAGCAGCTGACACCTATTTTCAATATGGATTAATCTACCATATATTTCTTTAGTTCAATTTTCATCTAGAAAAGTTTCAAAATAGTGAAAATGTTCACGAGACAAAGTGCAAGGTTATATCTTTAGATGTTTTGTTTTAGCCTATGTACTGTATGTCTTAATGCTCTTATATGTGACGGTGTGAGTTCCATGAAACTAATATTTTATATCTTCCCAACAGACGAGCTGACAGGAAGCCTAACACTCTAACAACCACAACATTGCAAAGGCGAGTAAATTAAAAACGATTCACAATTTTTTTATTTCTTCTTCTTTCTTGCAGTGAGGTGAAGCTGACCTTGCAATTAGTGCCAGTAAGGATGTTCCTCACGCAGGCTGAATGTTTCTCCCTCCTTACTGACACAGAAGCCCTTGATTTGCAATGCTTCACTAATTGTCATTTCCCTGGCTCCGGAGGGACACTTTACCTCCAGCACAGCGGAAGACCCTACCAGACCATCTGGAGATGCCCCCAACACTCCTGATTGGGAGAGCCACAAACCTGACTCATGGACCTGCATCTGGGTTGCAGTGGTGAATGCCCTGACACCCTCACATTCATTCATAGTCCCCCACTGTACAGACAAAACACCATCAAGGGCCTGTTGTTGCCCTAGCACCCTGGCAATAAGGGAAGCAGTCACACGCTTTGACCTCAGGACAGCTCCAAGGTTGCTGGCAGTCAACCTTCCTTTCCTGAACAAATGCCCGTTTGGGTTGGTTCGCTGACCAGTGGTAGCCACCTGAATTGCCCTCTGTTGCTCCTCAGACAATGCCATGCTTGCCACAATTGCCTCAAGTCCCTGATGCCCAACAGATTTGATCATTTCAGGAACAGTAAGTGTTTCCAAGCTGTAGTGTTCCTCTTCTGGCTCGGGGGAGAGAAGCCAAGAAATTCCTGAGAACCTGCCCCCGAGTCTGTCCCTCAGCCTGTCACGATCTTCGGAGGTGGGCTCTCTTGTCAGCGGGTTGAATGAGTTATTGGTTGGAGGAAATAGCTCCTCCACTGAATGCGTACGTTTAGCTGCCTATGGCTTCGTCCACTGACAGGGGGTGTCAGTGCAGCTGAAATTGTGGATGGCAAAGATGGCTAATGCAGCCGCATGACTGCATTTCCAATCTCCACATGGGCATTCACATTTTGTGGAGAGAATTCCCTCTTCTCCTGTAGATACCTGTGGTGGTGGTGGTGGGATTGTTTTATTATTTAAAATATATTTACATTTGTAATGCCTTCCCAATTATCCCTTTAATTGTTTATAGCCTACTGTATGTTTATTTCATGGATATTTCTGTGTTTTCTGGTTTGTAATATTTGTAATCTTGGGGCCCCTTCTCTTTAACATCTACATGCTACCACTGGCTCAGATAATGAAGAACAACAAAATAAGTTACCATAGCTATGTGGATGACACACACATTTACGTAACAGTTTCACAAGGAGACTATGCTCCAATTCAAACACTGAGTAAGTGCATTGAACAAATCGATGACTGGATGTGTCAGAACTTTCTCCAATTAAACAAAGATAAAACTGAGGTAATGGTTTTTGGAGCCAAGGCAGAACGTATAAAAGTTAGCGCTGAGCTTCAGTCTGCAATGTTCAAAACAACAGAGCCAGAAATCTAGGTGTAGTCATGGACTCTGACCTGAGTTTCAACAGTCACATTAAAACAGTTACTAAATCAGCCTACTATCACCTAAAGAACATATCTAGGATTAAAAGACTAATGTCACAGCAGGATTTGGAAAAACTTGTCCATGCTTTTATCTTCAGTAGACTGGACTACTGCAATGGTGTCTTCACAGGTCTCACTAAAAAATCTATTAGAAAGCTGCAGCTAATTCAGAACGCTGCTGCTCGAGTCCTCACTAACACTAAGAAAGTGGATCACATCACTCCTGTTCTGAAGTCTTTACACTGGCTTCCTGTGTGTCAAAGAATAGATTTCAAAATACTGCTGCTGGTTTATAAAGCTTTGAATGGTTTAGGCCCAAAATAAATGTCTGATCTCCTGCTAAATTATGAACCATCCAGATCTCTCAGGTCTCAGGGACTGGTCAGTTTTCTGTCCCCAGAGTCAGAACTAAACATGGAAAAGCAGCGTTCAGTTATTGTGCTCCAAATATCTGGAACAAACTCCCAGAAACCTGCAGGTCCGCTGCAACTCTGACTACTTTTAAATCCAGACGGAAGACTTTTCTTTTTGTCGCTGCTTTTAATTGAACTATTCACATCTTAAACTGCACTGTAACTTTTATCCATGTATTTTTTCTTTTAATGTTTATTTTATTAGCTTTTCTTTTTAATTACTAATTTTAAATGCCATTTTCTTAATGTCTTTCATTTTTTGTAAAGCACTTTGAATTGCCTTGTGTTGAAAGGTGCTATATAAATAAACTTGCCTTGCCTTGCCTAATAAAGATTTCATGTGACACATAAAATGGATTTGTTGATGGGAATTAATGTGAATAAATTAACTCTAGGTTAACGGTACTCTTGCTATCCCTACTCACCGACACTATAAACCTTGTCCCTCATGCCAGCCCTGACAACACCGGTAAGCACACCTTCATCTAGGCTGCACTGTTTTACGTGTCCTGACTTGTAGTGGTTCTCTCCTCTATCTACACTCTTCTTGTCATCTTTGTAAAACGATAGACTGGTAATTGGCACAGCCATGACTTCTAGTTACATTCAGTGTGGCTAAAATTAAAAGCTTTGTTAAAATATGCAAGCACGCGGAAGTCAAAGTCAGCTTTATTGTAAACAATTCTACATGTGTTATACATCCAGAAATATCGTTTCCCACAGTGTGACATGTATACATAAAACAAAAAGGGCCTAGATAAACGGGGTATACAGTTTAAAATGTTAATATATTTAAAGTGTTCAAAGTGCAGTTTCAGTGCAAGTCAGTTGAAACGATCTTAAGTTGGCATGACGTTGAAGTCGTGCGACCCTGCTGCTGTACTGGCTTGTAGTTCGTTTATAGCATAACGTTAGCATTTCACTTTTGGCGACTAGATTTATGATTCAAAAATTATAAAAGTAGGGTAGACATGTGGAGATTATCCGGCTGAACAAAACGTGATCTGTCTCTTAAATGTGTCTCAACCACAGACCTTATTTCGAGCTATTTTCCAAAACCCTATGGAGAAATTGCATTGCGTTTTTGACGAAGGAACCGGAAGGAGTTTACATCCGGGTTTTAGGACGCGTCACTGCGGTTCTCTATAACTGGCATATAGACTCTTATTTCACTATTTCACTTTTTTAAACTATTTTTATTTTTGTATTTAATATTTACTTTTTTTAAACAATTATTTTTGTATTTACTTTTTAATATTTACTTGCACTATAATTTGCTGTGTTTCTGTATTATTGTGTTGCACTTTTGGAGAAGCCTGTGACCTAAGATTCTCATCAACATAACTACTCTGTAGCTGTGTTCGTATGACAAATAAAGAACCTTGAACCTTGAAACTTGATCATTATTCATTCTTCAAAGCACACCACTGTTGTTTAATAATTATTTTACATGAAGTGTAACTTCAACAACTTCAATGCGGAAAGATGAATTAGGGAGAAAGAAGAGAGCAGATTCCCTGCTGGCTGATCTGAGTATGTAGGCAACAGTGGTCTAACGCAGCGTCCACACGGCGGCGTGCGTTGAGCTTGCCGGCGGGCATGTCTGAAACTCGACCAACAACCAATCGCATGAATCTCCCGCCCCGGACACACAAGAACGCGGTTTGATTGGCAAGTGTTGTACTGGCATATGATTTGATTGGCTGACGCTTCCGTCGAAGCTTAAAAGTTGAACATTGCTCAACTTTTGAAGCGAGCAACGCGAGCAAAGTGAAGCGACGCTCCCACAATGCAGTTCGGCAAAGCTTGACTTCACCCCATGCAAAGTGAATGGGCAGAAGCGTTGAAGCTTCAACGCACGCCGCCGCGTGGACGGGCCATAAGGCGAAGACTTCACAAGCTATGAATATCTGTCTCTGTGCAAGGAGCTGTACTAGCTAGGTCTGAGGAAATACTGAGGCGCGCTACGTGGGGATTATGTTTGCTGAATTCAAACAAAAAGTCAACTTGAAAAAAAAACATCAAGACTGGATTTAATGAATAATAACAGGAAGGAACCCTTCTCCTGTACATTCGTTTATTGGTTTCATCTTTCTCTCTGTATCTCGGTTGGACTCTTTGCACTCATCCTTCTCTATCTTTCTCTGCTAGAGTTCCGCACACAGACTCAAAGCTCACAAGTCATCTGCAGGAGGTGATGTCTTCAGAAAAAGACAACACAAGGCTTTTGGAAAGTTCTTTGAAAATACATTAATATTTAGTTGAATAATTGATGCGGTGAAAGCTTGAGAGCCTGCTGACACAAACCCAGAGCACTCGCCAACACACTCACAACATGATGGCGGTTATCTGGGAGGTCAGAGATGATTCATGGGCAGATGGGGAGCGGTCAGGGAGAATGGAGGGTAGAGGATTTATACAGGAAGCTTAGCGCCTTCAAACACTTGTTTTTTAAAAGCTCAATTTCTCCACGCCGATAAACGGATCTCTTCCCAGTGAGAAATGAGAACATTAACTAGGACACGGACATGGTGCACTCAATGCGGCCCTGCAGAAACCCTCTGAGCTGTAACTTTTCACATCTGAGCTGCGTTCCTTACAAGCTCCCCTGACACCCCAATGCATCATGGGAGGCCTGTAGGGGAGGTTTTGGTTGGGGTAATGTGTGATGTGTCTTAAAACATGACAACAACTGCGGGCGTTTCCATTAAGAACAACACATGTCAGTGTTACAACCGCACCTAGAGGCGCAGGTTCTTTTTCTACCGGACCTTGAAGGCCCTGTTTTTCTCTTTTACCTCCAGAGGTCAGAAGGACGGATGAAGAGGGAAATAAAACAGCCATTGCATCAACTTTTGACAAATATATAATGAGGTGGCACAAATGGCCAACAGTTGAAATTGTGTGCTTTTTAAAAATGTGTACATGTTGGTTTTATTTTACAGCGTGACTGCCAGGTTTAGACTGTTAGCTTTACACTAATGCCTTGAGGCAATGCTGACTAAACAAACCATCCCTGAACCACTACTCCCACTCCTGCTCACAGATCCCCCTTATCTTGCCTCTGCACCCATTCAACCCAGTTACAGTGATGTACTATAACATGTCACATATGTTCTTTGCCCACCATGTAATCTGCGCTTTACCTTTACAAAACAAGGAGAGTAATAAAAGGTCACGCTGAGTTAAATCATTTGTGAGTGGGTGAATGTGTGGGGGCAACTGAGCATGGTTCGGGTGACCTTCTGCTAGCATTTCACTTTGCTCTTTGGATTTGGATTTTACTTAATGTCCTGATAAATTCAGAAATAAGTGAACAGCAATAATTCCCTCTGTACTACAACAGAGCCACACTATACCCACACATCTGACTCTCTTTTGAACAGAAATACTGCCCTTACTCACTTATTAACACCAAAAGCATCTACTTTGCTGTTGTTGTGACTAATCATAACCTTCTGTTATAAAACGAAACACTTCCTGCACAGTATGAACCTGAACATGAGCACAATCTGTCCTTGTTGAAAAAACAACCTGCTATGTTCTGGTTGTCTGATATGTTGAGTTGGCCCTTTGATGCAGTCATGGTTGTCTCAGTAAGATTTAAAGACTAACATAAAAGACAGAAAACGGACCGCATTCAACATCGTAAGAATGGAGGGAAGGGAAATTGGCTGTTTGTTCTTTTTAACTGAGCTTTATTACCTGGGCCTGCCACACAGCTATTTTTAAAAAACTTATATTGCAAGATTTGTGTTGTTATGTTATACCTGATATTGTGTCTGTTCGGATAGAGATTGTAATGTAAGGGTGCCTCCAAGGACCAAGGAAAATGCACAATCTGAGTGGACCAAAGAAATGTGCTCGTATTCTGCACAGTAATAACAGTCCCTATAATGTCATATTCTCTAATTCTTTTTTGAATGCTAATAGTAACCCTAACCCTCACCCGCCTGAGTAACAAAGCACAGAGCTAACCACATGCCTCAATACAAAGAAAAAGTGAAATGTAAGAAAGTCTCTACCAGGAGACCTGCCCTTTTGATGTGAACTCTGTTTAATCAAGTTTAATCATCAGCTCTCGCTCACCCTGACCTCTGACCTGGCTAAACAAACTCAAACGAAACAAAAAGAGTCCACAGCTCAAAAGAAAGACGGATATAAAAAGAAGAATATTTCTTACCAGCGTATGTGTGAACTCAGGGGCATGGTCGTTCTTGTCAGTAATGGTGATGGTTGCCGTGGCGGTTCCTGTTAGTCCCACCTCACTTCCTGCCATGTCCTTGGCCACAATCTCTAACTCATATGTTGTGGTCGGCAGGGTCTGGAAAAGAAACACACAGTGATTCAGGGTTAACAAAGGGAGAATTACCTAGATCTGAACGGAAGAAAAAGTCAATCAAGAAAGTGTTGTTAATCATGGAGCGATATAAATGGAGAATAATGGAAAATGGAAAACTTTAGAGAAAAAAGAGGCATTGCAATTACTGACAGAATATTAAGGTGTTACAGTTATCGTTTCTGCATCAGAAAGGAGGCACACACACATTCACACACAATTGTGCAGTGGTAATCTCCAGATAATCTATTTAAGAGTTGAATCATTAAAAATCATTACGAGATGAATGATTAGCCACGTGAGTGATTAAATTAATCCAACTCAAGCACAAGCTAACACTTATCGCCATGTTTTACATTACTGTAAGAGCCTTTGACAAAGCTTGAAAGCTTTTTTAATAGCCCACTAGAGGCTGGAATGTACCATCAAATTGACTGGATAAGGGCAAAAAAACATCATCATGCAAATATCTACCTTCGTGCTCACATAGCAGTGTTAAAAGCTCCAGTAAACATTCTTGACATCTCTAGGGAAAAGGTCAGGAAACCACATTTAGAAATGCATACATATAATATAGTCTGGTTGAAAGAGAGAGAAAAAAGGTCCCTACAGCTATGCAGTACAGGATTAAAGTATAAGCATACATCGCACGATTTATTCTCATCCATTTTAAACATTCCCGTGTGGCTTAGGGCGGATTTTCACACACAGTTTCCACTATTCTTTGGAGCATTAAAGATCAAGACTTTCAGGCCTTGCATGAAAAGACAAATTATTTTTCTCTGCATTAAAATCATAGCGATCATTCAGGGACTAAGAGACTCTATTGCCTTTGAATCTTTACACCTACCTTCAGTCGTTTTTGTTGTTGAAAATGAAGGAAATAAGATTAAATAAAACCCAAACTGAACCCATATGATCCAGGCTTACAACATAAATTACGTATAATTATTCTACTTTCCTACACAAACCAGGGAGACGGATCTGCACTCGTTTACAACATAGCTTTCCTGGAGCTCAAATTAGATGTAATTAATTTACCGGCCTGCTAGCATTTGTAATCTATACAACAATTGGATAAATATTGCTCATACATACAGCGAGGGGGAAGGTATTTATAATGATCATAGCAGGGATAATCATGTGTTGCCATAATTCATGCCTAATAGAAATGTTGACTGTGGCGTATAAATAATAGGAGGTAGGGGCTGGTAAAAACAACATTTATTTGTCTCCCTACTGGGGGTGTTAACTGTCACATGCTGTCATCCATTTGTTTCACTGAAAATGCTGCTGGAGCTCTCTCGTGTGTTTCAGATTCACCTCTGAATGCATGTACAGTAAACACCAAAGTGGAATTCACACAAAAAGGAAAGAAATGCAGGCTGTTTTGAATCAAATGCAACAAGCCTGAAATCAGTAAAGCAACTTATTGCACATTAAATATAACAATAGGAATAGGAAAAAGGACAGGCTTTTCATCAGCCCCTTGTTTAACACACTACAAAGCCTATAGAGGGCCATTTATGGGCCAACTGATGACCACTGAGGTACTGTTCTAGCTGAGCCTATTGTACAGCGTAATTACATTACACAAGCTCCTTGTTAGGGTTTTCTGAGCTAAATAAAGCTAGGTCATTTTAACAGCATATCACATGTTGATTTAAGCAATGGCAATAGTAGTAAAATAGTCCTAGGAATGTATATTTGGGATTTCATGGTTGTTTGTATGCTGCCATCCATGACAGCTTCTGGTTTGCAATTTAACGTTTATAATTGTTCTAATATCCTGTTCAATTGCATTTATACTAGCATTTACTGCACAAGCTCGGACTCAAACCTACCGTGAGTCATCATGCCCCTGATATTCATATTCTTGAAAAGTCCACCTGATTATTGTTGATGATATTGTTGTGGCAGTTGTGTGTGTGTGTGTGTGTGTTCTACTTCTTCCCTATCATAGATAGTGCTCTAATTTATTTCATCTGAGGCAGGCAGGGGGCGATCAAACGATCAATGGGTAGACACCTTGAGGCTCCTTTTAATTATCCCATCACCTAGAAGTTTGACAAAGTGATTAACTATTCACTGAATATAGACATATTGAGGCCAGGACACTTAGGGTCAGAAACTCCCATTAGAAAACAGGAAAGAGCTGAACAGTGATTGTCAACTTTTTCAATTTCTCTGGAAGTCAATTTTCCCCTTAGTGAACTTTCAGAAAATACAGGTATTAAGCATTTAGAAGTGAACTAAGGCACAACGCTATGATATTTACTAACAGTACACATTTTAAGATAGACCTTAATATAGGTGACAATGTTGAAAAGGGGAGCCAAAGGGGAGCCAAAGGGGAGCCAAAGGGGAGCCAAAGGGGAGCCAAAGGGGAGCCAAAGGGGAGCCAAACGGTGCCAGATCAGAATCAAACCCAGGTCCTCCACATTGGGACCTAGCCCCAGTACATGGGTCGCCAGCTCTGACAACAGCGAGTTCCACCAATCAGAGATGTTACTGTTACACTTTAGGGTTGTGGATAGTGTTGTAAATAATGAGATAGGAACCACCCTTTATTCTAAAAACAGGGTTAATATCAACAGACTTTGGGCTTCAAGAGGAGCATATAGCATTGTTCTATAATTACAAAAATGTGTGTTCTACCTTATTTGTAGTCACGTCATTATTCAGAAAATAAATGGGATTTTAACCCCTGAAAGCTCACTATTCATTTCATTTGAGTGGACCTTTATAAATGGAAATAGGGTGATGCCTGAACACCATTTACATAATGTAGAACTCAGTATGCCAGGTAACAAGCTTGCATAAAACCCCTTCAACTAAAAACAGGAACCCATTTGAATGCTCTTAACTGTCTGCTTTTATTACAAGCAACTTTTTATACGAAAGCAATGACCGGCTGAGAGGTTTGTGTAGCCTTCTGTCGTAAACTCCATGCATTCAAACAGCTGCTCCAGGGGAGATAGTGGAAAGGGTGAGACAATAAACAGGTGTTTCTGTCAATAGTTTGTCTCACATAGTGTGTGACAGGGGTGTCCCTCACAACCAGCTCCTGCTCCATCAAACATTGTGCAGGCAGATGGTGCTCCATGGACCTGTGAGTTTATTAAACCAGCGCACACATGAATACACACACACACACACACACACACATTTGCCCTCCAGCTGGCGAGGAGAAGGGCTGTGGAATACCAGCAGTCTCACCAGTGTCTAAACACATTGAGTCTCCGCTGGTGACTGACAACATCTTAATGAGTATTTCCTGAGTCTCAA
Source organism: Harpagifer antarcticus (assembly GCA_902827135.1). NCBI lineage: Eukaryota > Metazoa > Chordata > Actinopteri > Perciformes > Harpagiferidae > Harpagifer > Harpagifer antarcticus. Next base: position 1,292,594 of record CADEHL010000159.1, on the reverse strand, counting down.
CTCAATTATCAACTCCCGGCAGTACATGGCCAAGAAAAGACGTTTACATTCACCAGAGATACAGAGTTACAGCAATAGGGAATTTTCCCTCCAGGTGTCAGAGAACTTTTACCGGCATAGTGCTGATTGAGACACTTCTCTCAGTTGGCCCATTCATTTTTAAGCTCCTTGTTAATTTGTCTGGAGCCACTTGATTACACTTTTGAGAGCAGTTATAGAGGTATAATCAATGAAGAATTAGCCATTTCTCGCGTGTGCTCAAGGGTTGTTGCGATATAACTTTAATAATGACAAGAGTGATATGTGAAAATATATGAAATATTGATATCCTATCAATCAAATATACATGATAATATTTTGTAGTAGGGATGCTCCGATCAGGGTTTTTGGGGCCAATCACCAGAATCAGAATCGGCCGATACCGATCGCCGATCCGATCATAGGGTGGGTGGGGGCTATGGTGGGGGCTATGGTGGGGGCTATGGGGATCTTCCATTTAAAGTGATGTTTAAAACTTAGTTAATGGGGCTCAGTTTTATATTGCTTCAGTTTATCATCGTAACGGATCGAAAAGTTCAGATTCATTTTTCAATAAATGATGAGCTTCCACACACAACAAACAACATAATTATTACATTCAAATGAAGTACATCATTCAAGTTTACATTAACTTTGGATAAGAACATAACAATAACATTCCTCTCTCTCTCTCTCCTGACAGCCTGTCAGTATCTCATGCAGCTCACTGATCCAGTAATGAGTGACCCGACGGTGAAGAATAAACATATTTAGAACTAGTTCCAGAGGTAGATAAACTAGCTAAGTGTGTTAGGTCTAACTCTTAGTGTGTGTTTTGCTTCGCTCACCGGTCCGTCACAGCGGGAGGAGCTGCAGGATTTCTGCTTCACACACGTTGCATACCGCTATTTTATTGTCTTTTTCGGACACCTTAAGAAACTGCCAGACCGGTGAAGCCATTTTGGCGAGCTTCTTTAGCCGCGCACAGAGAAAAGTCTCATGTATTTTGCATCATCTGATCGGCTCTCCTGATCGGCCTTTATAGAGAGCACCGATCACACTATTACGAGTGAATATCGTCCGATACCATTCGGCGGCCGATCGAACAGAGCATCCATATTTCGTAGATGATTCAGCACCATTAAAATAATGCTATTTCAGGTAATGTTGGGTAAGATAATCTCTCTCCAGCTCCCTGCACTCATATATTAAGTCGAGCTTTTGATTATATGTTGATTATTGTAATTTTTTAAGTTTTATTTTACAAATACCACAATTAAATCCTTATTGGTAATGCTATTGGCCATGCTAATAAAAAATATTTGATTTCACAACAGCTTAGGCGTAAGTAGACAACATTCATAAACATTTAAAAGTTCCCTCTAAATGTATCTATTCTGTGTATTTTCATAATGTAGATGTTACATGTGTTTTAGCAAACTGTCTCTCAGTAATTCCTTTGATGACCAGACCATCACTACAGCAGGAAAACATATAATCACTATAATTATATTGTGGTTATGAATGATCATGCTGGGTTATTCAAGCTCTGATGTTTTAAATAACATTGAAACACAATTACATGTAAATCAATTAAACACTGTTCTATGACTTTGTATGTGTTGGACTGATTCTTATTAAGTACTTTTACTTTTGGTACTACTTATATTTTGAGGCTAATACTTTTGTACTTTTACTTGAGTAACTTTTTGAATGCAGGCATTTTACTTGTAACAGTACAGTACTTCTACTTTTACTCTCGTACAAGATCTGAGTATTTCTCCCACCTCTGCTAACATGCTCACAATGACGATGCTAGCTATCTTAGTTTGGCATATTAGCATATTAGCATATTAGCATGTCAACATTTTCGAATCATCGCTAAACATAAAATACCGCAGAGGCTGATGGGGATGGGTCATCAGTTTTAAAAGGTTATCAAAGTATTGGACACATTACACTGGTAGATGAGGCATCACCTGAGCTATAATAAACTAAGGGAAACATTAATGTCTGAATCTAATATTGGGGCAATCAATCTGAACATTTTTGAGACATTGTGCTTTAAATTACAAGTGTAAATGAAAACGGAAATGAAACGGAATCGCTCAATTATTTCAAAAGGGACCAACAATGACTTTAATACTTGAAAATCATTTGATTTAAAAGTAGAACAAATGTTTTAATCAGGACCCTAGCATCTCAATCATGATACAACCTTAAAACCTAGCAGCAGAAACTTAAATATGTGTGTATGAGTCTGCGCCGATAAATCTTATCCTGATGAGTCCCCCACTAAAGGCAGCATAACTTTGGTCAAGTAAAAGCAAGTTTGCTTCATTCAAGACAAATGTGGTCTTTGGTGAACTCTTCTACTATCAGAGTAACTAATATGAGTGTGATCGTGACATAAATCACCATATCCTCTTGAAGATTAGCACTTCTTTCTTTCCAATGTGTTGTATAATTTTCTTTGTGAAACATAACCAGGGAGCCACAAGTGGTTTTATTGAGAGATTGTGTTTGCGAACTGAACAAAGAGCTAATGAAGGCAAGCATACCAAATAATATGACAGGCCTTGTTTAAAAGACATCTGATCGGAGAATGACATTTCAGTTCGCTGCATTCTGCTTTGAAAGGATTTCTTCAAAGCCCCTAGAGTAAGGGCTGATCCTGGCACAAAGCACAGAGAAAGGAGAGGATGAGAGTAGGAGAGGAACAGAGAGGGATAAGTGAGGAAAGGAAGAGGACAGCATGAGAGAGAAAGAAGGCGGCCTGACATCTGAGACACCACATTAACTCTCTGAATAGGTGTGATATTATAATCAAATCGGCACTGGATTCTTTGTTCTCCTCTGGCCCTTCACTAGTGCTCCCTCTCCACACCAATCCGTTGGCTGTTCTTCAACACTCTTTTCAAATGCTTAGAGAAATGATGACAGAAGTAAAAGGGCTTTGAAAAAACAAAACCTCAAATGGAGTTTTATGAAAACCCTCGAGCGACAGTATTTCTACAGTACAAGAGCAACTTTATTCTTCTCACCTTTAAGCCTTTATCTGTTAATTTATTTAAACCTGCAGTATCTTCCTCTATTCTTCTTTTGAGAAGCGTTTTTTCAGCATCATTCCTATATTTCCTTTTATCCTTGGCATTGAGAAGGCAGCTTTGTGTGTGTTTATATACCTCTAAAAATGTCTGTTCGTTCTCAAATTAAGTTTTACTATTCTAATTTCATTCTTGGTAGGTTTTTTATATGACATCAAAACAAATACATAAAAATGATATGTCTTTTACGATCCAAAGCTAACTTTGCGCTGATGAGTCGGTCTGGATTGTTTCGCCTCGTGTTTTCTTTCATTAATGTCAAAGATTATTTATGTTTATGACCTATACATCACTGTGATGTGTGGAATCACTACAATTTATAAAGCTTTTGTACTGAAATCTGTCATGTTCTCTATCACAATCTGAAAATAAGATAGGTGAACTTTGGGATTTTAGCTTTTGCAGACCATTTACATGCAACGCCACCAAGAAAACATACACACGACAGAAAAGGGAAAACCCTAAAGAGCATAATAGGCCCCTTTAAAAGGTTATTATAACAATGGAGTAGCTCATTAGTTAATAACATGCTGTCAGCAGCAGGTTACACTGCTCGGCTCAATGGGGTTTCAGTCAGATAAAGTCAAATATGCAGATCACAGATCAACTAGAGTGAAACCAGTTTACAGTAACAACGTTCAACCTCGGATCAGATGGTGTGCTTGTTTTAATTACCCTTATGGGCTCCATGCTGGTGCATAGCAGGAGTGTGTAAATGTGTGTGTTGCTGCTGGCATGACCTCAGCTTTACTCATTCAGGTATTCAATTCAGAATGTGAGTGTGTGTTGGGGTGTGTGTGTGTGTGTGTGTGTGTGTGTGTGTGTGTGTGTGTGTGTTTGTGTGTGTTGTAGACAATTTTCAAAAGTCAGAGACACTTTTAGTGTAAATTGCAGAATCTCATGTTTCCTTTAGTAGTGCATTTTTATTAGGTATTTCACAAGAACCAGCCTGTCCTAAGAAAAACGACCAAATAGGTCAATTGTTCAGCATCGACCCATAGTCACGTTTTAAAGTGTAGCACTGATGTTTTTAGTGGATGAGTACTGCAGACATAGCTTTAAAATCATTTGACAGGGAGGGGAATGCGGTTTTATTATGAAAACTTTGAGACCGGAAATACTGTTTTCACCCCGTGAGGGTTGACGCTAACTTTACATGGACGCTGCCGTTACACGTTCTCCTGGCGAGACCTCAAATCATCTTCGTAATATCTATCAAACTATAGATCCTACACATCCACTGGACGTGGATTCTGAAAGTACAATATACACTTCTCGCTATAAATCTAATCAAAAAGCATTTTAATGGCCAAACTATCCTAAAATGTAGGATTTTCCAGAGAGGGTTATTTGTGAATATACGACCCTCCGTAGCGTTTGCATTCAACGGGAGCACTAAAGGTCGGAAACTTAAAAACGTGATTATAGGTCGTAATCGGTCGTAATAAGGGCTTGAACAATCGACCTATTTGGTCGTATGAGTTGGAGGACTTGTTGCAAGAACTGATACTTCGGAACCCAGTCAATGCCAACATTCTGAAAACGTGGCAGTACCGTTGGTACTGGAGGGAAACAGGTCAAATGTAAGTATTAATGGTATGAGCTCGAAAATGTTGGTATCTCAACATCCCTAATATGTATTGTTTAGCATATGGATTAATGCACTTGTTTTACTAATAATTATAATCCCTCTCAAAAATGTAGCTCCAGTTCAATTCACAGGTCCCTGGCAGCCTCCTGCACTCCACCTTTATAGACATATGATTAATCACTTTGAAAAGTTAATTACAGTAGGATGGCAGCAACGTGAGGCCCTTATCTGGGCCGCTGAGTGATCTGTTTCCTTTCAGTCTCTCCAGCATGGTTCACCCAGAGGAGAGTGGAAGCGATATACAGGGGTTATACTGGGAGGGTTACACATAGACACCTTTTTATGGCGTGTCCTCCCTCCTCTCTTCTTACTTCTGTAAAACTCAGAACAGGAATATGGAGAGCTGCTACATTGTGATGAATCAAAACGCCTAATCTAATATGCAGAAATCAGGTTTTTAATGATTCAACAGCAGATTCTTACAGTTATTTGATTATGGCACCAAACCTTCAAACTGAACTCAGATAAATTTGACATGGAAATGTAATGATAGGACATTCATTATGTTTAAGTTTCACCTGTGCAGAACAGAAGGAGCGTGATGTAAAAGGTTCTCGTCTGTGAAATGCTCGACGGTCCCTGTCTACACATGACATAACAAAATAATTGTCTGTGTGTAATGACTATAATGTATCTCTTGAAGGGCTCAAACTATTTCAAATGGATAATATATATATTGTCGACTATATTGTTTTGATTTATTTATGATTTTAATTTTTTTGTGTTTTGCTTTGAATTTATTTTCCTTGCAAGGAACCTTAGGGTGTATCTCTTTGATAAAAAAAGGTTTGTTATAAGTAAATTGTTATATTTCTTTATATCCCCCGCACTGGGTTTACTTGTCATCTCTCGGGTAAAATGTATGTTGTATTGACTTCACCATCATTTGTATCTAGCCGCATTGCATACAAATGAGAGAACAGTTAATTGGCCATAAGGAAACGCCTGGCCGATCCTGTCTTGATGCTGAACTGAAGATTGAAGTGTTACTGCTTGATTCAGTTTTTTTGTGGTACTACAAAAAGCATTTTTCACAATTGGTCCAGCAGCAGCAGAGATATGCCATCTCCCCCTGAGGACATCACCGTGACAAAAAGACGGATACATGAGAGAGGAATGGTCAAGCTTTCCCCTCCCTCAGGTCCTTCCTTGGAGATTGTGGACTATCACTGTCACAATGGGGCGATAATAACTGACAAATCCTACAACATCTTTCTTGCTCAAAATATATAAAACTGTCCGTACAGTAGCGTGAGCAGCATGTTAGCGAACAGCAGCACACAGGATGCAAGAGAACTGAGAGAAAGTCACCTGTGTTGCAACATTGCAATCACTGTAGTTAGTGAATGAAAGAACATGTACTTAAGGTTATTTGAAAGCCTTTTTATGGTCTCAGAACCCATCAGCTGTTGTTCTGATGATGATACAGAATCAGAATCAAAACCAGAAATATTTTGGGAGATGTTAGGTTTTGTGACATTTAAAAAAATATATATATATATTTATATATATTTCTACAAACATAAGTAAGTATAATGTGCAATACAAAGATTAAAACCGATAATAAATCATAAACACATAAGAATTAAAGTAAAAATGTCAAATTAATAGAAGACATATTATATAAACATTAGGAGTCAAATGCCAACATATTGACTCTGAGATTAAGCCATGGGAGACTTGGCAAATATTTCTGGACTAAGACTTCCTTTTCTGAGCTCCGGACATTGTTTACAGGCCCAGAAGCAATTTACATAATGGAGTTGGGAGTTGAGGGACGATGTCTAGGACCGGATTGTTTAACAGCCAATTCCCACTTGCATTTGGGCCAAAGCGTTTGGCCTCGTTTGCTCTCCACACACACTGTTTACCTGCATTCAACCAAGACCCCTGCACTGTAATTGGTCAAAACAACTCTGGCTACAAACGGAACCAGTGGGCTCCCCTTTCCTAAATCTTGTCCCATTGCAGACAGATCCTGCATTCATATGCAGATATCTGTATAGAGATGAGCATTTGTGTGGAACCCTCCAGCCACAGATTAGAAACAGCATCAGTGTGCACACAGCTTTTCATAACAGAGGAATGTATAAACAGTGTATCAAACCCAAAGCAGATGCAGTAGCATTAACTGGGATCTTACAAGTATCAAATCAATGATTGGATACAATGCTTTGAATGTATTCTAAGACTCTCTTAAGGCTACTAATAGAATATCTTTATATTATCATAACAGCCTTCAGTTTTACTGACTATTGCTTGCTGCATTTATACTAAGAGACTGTTTTGGTGCACTCTTAATTCATTTAAATGGCTGGATCAAGGTTGATATTTGAAATACATGTATAATGCGTTTAGGTATAACATACAGTATGTCCTTGTGGGAGTGCAACTTGAAACACCAGTTGTTCTGATTGCAAACACTTTTGAATATGAGCCAGGCAACAATGACCCTGTCTGAATTAAAATTGTGTGTTATGCCATCATTTTACATTCTTTATGGGTTATTTTCTTCTCCAAAGAACATCTGGTTTCTGATCAGTAGTAAAGTAAAAAAGCTAAAATCTTGTGTAATATGCGATTATAAATTAGTCGTAGATACAAACTGTATTCTTCCAAGTGGCCACCAGGAGTCTATTCTCTGTTTGACAAAGTAATTCAGATTTGATAAAGGTCTACCAAATAACCCTAGTCCTCACTTGATTTTCCTGGTGCCTTTATTGTCGTTCATGTTAAACATTTGATTCTGTTACACCTGCATCTGCTGTATATCAGTCTTGCGTACACATGTGTAAGTTCAGTGTTTAGCAACGAGTTAACTTTAGAGAGAGGCTTGTTGAGCGGGAGACTTCTGATACCACCTCAATCATCTACAGTGACTTAGAAGTACTGCACTAATATATCTTGTGCATAAAAAGCTACTGAATGGAAGATTAAATATGTAAATGGGGCAAGATCCAATATTACTAAAACATAACTTCATGGATGTGACAGAAGTGCAATTTTTAATATTCATTCAGGAAGAGACCCAAAGGCTTAAAGACACAAGTTAATCATCTTTAATGCCTTTCAAATTGTGCTGAGCAGTGCTGTACCAAAAGCTACAAATCCTCCTAAGCGTTATATCCTGTAGATTTGAAAGAGATTCATCTGATTGAGGCACTGTCCAGTAATCAATGAAGCGACACAAACCCACGGGTTTAAGATTGTTGCCAGATACTGTATCTCATGTTGATTGCAACATTTTGGGTGAGCCAGCAGTAATATCACTGCAGCACACTACGACATAAAACAACATGGTATGGCACAAATAGAAAACACATTGATTTAAAAGTATTTACTTGGCTCATGATGTCCTCTTGCTCTAATGGAAACAGCCGGTCCTTTCCAGTTGACTTTATGTAAACCACACAGCCTTGATTCTTAAGAAGAAGCAGCTTTTCTCTAGGCCATCTCTTTTCATAAAAATACAGCTTTTGAAAAAATCATTAGGGCCAGGGGACTACATCTATAGAAATGAGATACGCCTGCTGGAGAACATCAGTGTCAGTCTGTTCTTGTTTCCTCCACAGATTGAATAGATGCTTTTTTGTTTCTGCACTTTAGCTTTGCTTTTCAGCTACAGTCTGAAATCTAATATTGCTGTATTTGGAGAGTCTTTCACAAACTACACAACAATATGTTATCCATTGTCTTTGGAGATATTAGAGTAGGCAGCCAATGTTTGTCTTCATAACATCAGTTTTCCTCAAGTCTAAACAGTGAAGCCCACTTTTCAAAATGACCTCCTAGAGCACACGTGGGTGGGAGGCTTGAAAGCACTCTCAGTTTGGAGTTTGAAAATAACACTTCAGGTAATATTGCACCAATTGGCTCAGATTCCTCACTCCACACTCACATGATGAATTGAGATGTTTTTGTCATGCCCTATTCTTTGCCGTGTAATGAGTAGATTAAAGTGTTAAATTGGTAAAGTGCGCTTTAATATGTAGGGCCAATGGAAATAAATGATTAGAAGTGGATGCAGTGCCGAAGAACGTGTTCATGGTGTCAATTCTACTGAGAAGTTTCATTCATTAAATCTACATGTTTATGTTCTCATTGTGAAATTGAAAATAGATTTTAATTTAAAAGGTGTTTTGTTCCTTTAAAATGCTACACAGTACTTGTGCTGCAAATATGCAAATAGTTGTTTATCTTTCAGAGCTCAATAGAAAAAAATAAATGTTAAAGCTAAGGTTTGTCATTTATAAATAACCTTTGCAATTACAACAAACCACCTGGTGATGTTTAGTTCGATATGGTTTCAGGTGCCTTTGAATGAAAGATTCACAAAGCTGTTGAAGTTTTAGGGAAATTCACATCTTTGTTGTGGGCATACATGCAAGGCTAGTTTGCAGTGTTTCCCTCCAGTCCATTATGCTACAGCTCTTCTTGATAGTATATGGCTACAACAAACAGCATCTAAAACACAATTAAAAAAAAAGACATTAATGAGCTATTGTGTCAGTACTACATGTACAACAGAAGATCCAAGCACACAGTAAATAATACTTTGTAGGTATAGAACTTGACAAGTACAAGTGTCAGTACCGTGATTCCAGATCTTCTCAACAAATAACAAATGAATAGTTTAAATGATTCAGCTGGAGAGAAACTCTACAGAACAGAGAGCAATTCAACATGCAGTCAAGTGAAGCAAGTCCCAATTTCCCCCACGGCTGATGTTCAAAGGACTGTCAAGTGATCACTGTAGTTCTATATTTCTCTCTTTCTTAGCCTTTCTTCCATCCTCTGATTTCATCTCTGTCTCTGTGCACTCTCTTCCAACCTAAGCTTTGGTGATTACATTTGGTTGGGTTTTCATTTTTTAAAATTGTTGGTCAGATGAAGTTCCTTCTTTCTTCCTTGTTTTTTTCTGTCATTCTAAATATGTGAGATTGGATTTCCTTTACAACAGGCGGAATTTTCTTAAGGCATTTACCGGTTGCCCAAAAGATTAGGACCCAAGCTGATTCAGCTTTAAAACTACCATCACTTCTTGTAGAGTTTGTAACTAAATACTGGCTGCCAACATCAAGGCCATTTGAAAGGGTCTTTGTTATACTGTGGGGATGATATGTGCTGACTGAGATGGTACAGCTGCCTGCTGAAAGTATCCATCACCTCCAAACCAATTTCCCCCAAAAATGCCAACTCTGGAAAGGCTAACATATTAATCACCCATACAGGGCACATCTCTGGGCAAGGTTACATCTGATCTCATTAGCATCCTGCAACATACAGTAAATAGACCGCGATAGACTGGCAACCTGGCGGGGTGTTTTCCTGCCTAAGGCCAAATGTATGCTGGGATGGTCTCCAGTCCCTCAGCATCCTGACAAGGACAAAGCGGGTATAGAGAATAGATGGATCGTTTCAAGAATTTAATCGACATGAGAAATCCTGCATAACAGTATGGCATACAGCCATGTTGAATTTGTTATGCATACAACACAACTTGTGTTGAATTAAATTGGAAGTTTGCCCAATTTTGATGTAATGAATAGCTACAATCTGTATCAGTCTATATCTAAAAAATAGCCATCACAATTTATGAAGTTGGATTCATACCAACATTAGCAGGGCCTGCACCCTGAGTTGTATTAAATTGTCTACTGCCTTATTTTTCATTTGAATCATTTTTGTCATTTTTATATTTTTGACTGCAAACTAAATACGGAAAATAAAACACTGTTTCAACCTGTACCCAAATAAACTAAATAATAAACCATGATTCAAATAGAACAGAAGTTCTAACATGTTGGAAAATACGAATTATAATTCTCTTTTCTTATTTTTTACTGCAGTTTCGAGAAGTTTGCTTACTCCAGCTTGTCTTTTTCATCTGTAGCCTTGCACAACTCCAGGTTCCAATATGGATCGATGTCTTTGCAACATCAGTCAAGCTTTGCCTGGACTTCACAACAAATATGGTGAAGACTGATAAGAAGTGCCTTGCTGAATTAAAGCTATGCACCCCTCTGTGTTTACTGTATTTACGGGATCCACTGACTGTTGTGAAGTATGGAGAATGTCTATGTTATTCGATATGTATATATATTCACATACCTACAATTCTATAGAAGTGTATGAGAAAATTACCTCACACGTAATTAATTAACTCAGAAAAGTCTTACTTTGTGGAGAAGTCTTGATGTCTACAGATTGACATTTATTTAGTTAATTATATTCTCATTTACAGTAAAATAGACGACATGCTTTAGGGTGTAACTACCTTGTGATAGACAGTGGTGTTGTCTGTTATGGGTGGTTTCTATAATTTTATCTAAGAACTTGATTAACAACTGGTTATCAGTTTATAAAAGTTAATTGTAACATTTTGATTACCTGAACATGTCTTAAGGGTTGAGTTCTAAAAATAAATTCCTTCTTGTTTCAATTCTGGTTCCAAAAAACCAAAGACAGTGAAGGCAACTTGATAAACCTGTGGCTTCAAAACTGTCATCCACGAACAAACATCTCAAGTACAGTTGTTATTGACTGTAAAGGGAATCACAAGTATGTCTAAAACCGACGTCTTGGTTAAACATTCCATACACCATATCACTTTGAATCGCCTTTGGTGATGACAACCGACAGGATGTGTGTGTGTGTGTGACAAAAAGTGACAACACAAATAAAGATCCAACCTTGTCCTTTTTTCTCTTGTAAATCATCTACAGTTTTTGTGCCTACACGGTTTTGTCATTTTCCTCTTTTCTGACAGGAGTGGAAATCTCATCTGCTGAAGGCCATCTGCTTCAATATTCGATGAGTTGTGTTGTCTAACACATTGTGGAGAATTACATCTGAGCAGTTGTTTATCGTCCAGCTGTTTTAATTGAGTTGCTCTCGTCAATGAGGCCTTTATTCTCTGTGCGGCAGCTGATAAGATGGGCTTTGTTTATTTCATAAGTCTTGGTAAACAATGGAAGCTTTAACTCAGCGGTTTGTAAGATGCAGTAACAGAGTCGGACTTGAAATCACACATTAGATTTGTGTTGAACAGCTCAACATGAACTTACACTTTCGGTTTGAATGTTTAATTCAAATCCTTTATTAAATGAAACGTTGTGTCTTTTGCAGTCGGTTGCTTGTACAAAAAGAGATGTATAGCACTTGGTGGAATAAAAGGTATAACTTTTATCTCGAACGTGTACAACCTTCGCTTGACCTTTACAATTGCCACAAATTGTTTCTGTTTGGAGAGTCACAAGCGTACAATTGGTTTCCATATTGCCACAAAAGCATCGAACTACAGGAATAACATTACACTTGTATTCAATACATCAGTGTTGATTTGCTTTTCAGTTCTCCTCTCTGCATCCTTTCTTGGGCTGGTGTATGTGAGTTGGGCAGTCTACATCACTAGACATTATTACATCCCTATTTGTGAAGAAACATTTTCAAACCACCAGACTGGCCTCAGGTCTATATCTATGGGTTCACCAGGGGGCACATGCTGTTTGACATTAAGGATTTGATTTACATATATAGCAGTATGCAGAGGCTTTTAGTGGCTTTCAATGATGCAAAGAAGTTGTTGTTTTCGGGATCTTAAGCATAGTGCCAGTCAACTGTGTGTGTTCTCTGGAGTGAGGCACTTCCAAGACATCCAGTTAAAAAAATATATATTTGTCTCTTAAACCTAAAACCTCTTAATCTTAAAGAATCTATAAACAGCACTAGGAGGAGCTGCTGTTGTTCCTCAGGCTCAGAAGACACAGCATACCTTTTTATTTAATTTAAATACATGATAAATGCCTTATATCTTATACGTCTTAATTCTTTATATCATTGCCATGAACTCATAAACTGAACATATAATAGACCATAATAAAAGCCAGACAGCGGGTTGTCCTCAGACAGGGGGACAACACGCGCCCCTGTGTTCTGGCGCGATTGAGTGCAATATTTAATACACTTTTATGACTATAATTAACCATGTAATGGCGAATAAACAGGACTGATGATTGTTTGATGAGATCGTGAAGCATAAAAACAAAACAGTAAAACTGCACATCTGTCCCCTCTCCCTCACCGCCTCTCTGCTCCTCTCTCTACTTGTTTTAGTTAGAACAGAGTGTGCTAGTTGTTGGAGGTGGGGGTTTCATGCATTCCATCTCTGACCACATTCATCCCGTCTCATCAGGCCAATTAGGAGCAGGATGATAAGCTGCTGCAGCACCGGTGTCCCTCAGCTCTCTCTGATGAGTGAGGGGCTAATTGGGGTCAAGGTTGGGTTTAAGGCTGTGGTGAGTTGGAGCAGAAAGCGCGAGCCGGGGCTAATCTAATCAGGTGCACCATCAGACCACAGTCTAATCGCGTCATTTAGATATATACTGGTACTGAAAAAGTCCCTTATCGCCACGACAACATACATTCTGTGCATGTGTGTGAGCGGTGTGAGAGAGTGTTTGAGTTAAGTGCAATCATCATCCTGCACTTGCCACCATCAGAGCTATCAAAGACCCATCTGGGAAAGGTGTGTGTGTGTGTGTGTGTGTGTGTGTGTGTGTGTGTGTGTGTGTGTGTGTGTGTGTGTGTGTGCGCGACAGCAGCCACAGATCCTTGAGTGAAGAGCCCAGGTGTTCCTGTTAAGTTTTAATTAGATTAGTGCAGATCAAACAGGGGTGGCATTCGCTGGGGAGTCGAGGTGGTGGGGCCATCCCGCCAGGGCGCCAGTTCCAAATACTACTCGTCATCCAAGTAGGATGAATTAATCCTACTAGTTTGCAGATTCATGTCGAGGACTGAAAGGGTGGAATACTGTAACAGACTTTTGATTTGTTGGGAGTTTTCTTAAAATGAGTTTTCAAGAATGAAAAACATTTGTTGAGTCTTTTGGTCATTATGATAATACTGACCAACATTATGGAAGGATTTCTATTCAAACTAATTACTAATTTGCCTATAAAATGTGCCCCAATTTAAAAATGTAAAAAAAAAATCAAATACAATGGTAGGATTTAGAGTTTGGAAAATAACATGATCTGTTGAGCTATTTATGGATATTTATGTTTTTGTAGTGACCCCTTACAATTATTTAGAGAACCAACATACTGTGTTTCTAACCCATCTGCAGAGAAGGTGACATTTTGTGGTTTTCAAACCTCAGAGTTACTTTTTTCAATTGTATTATTACTGCTTCCATATCACATATGTCACTTTTGAGGAACTGTATGGGAAAACATATACTACAAAACACAGTTTGGCGCCACATAGACCATCACGTAGATATTCAAAAAGCTCCATAGTTTAATGAAATCATTCCTCAAAACAAAATAACCCGCCTGAAATGTCCATTAGAATCATTTACAACACTACGAAGTTATAACATTTGTACTAGTTGCACTAAAATAAATTGACTTTGACTTTAAATGTGTGCACAACTTCAACATGCCGAATATGCGGTCAGGATGGATTCTTGTTTAAAACCCATCTACCCACTCAAGTATTGTAGTTGCCCCGTGGACACTTTTGCCTAACTGTGTTCAGAGGAGACTCTGCAACCTTTCTCCACAATGAAGACTAAGAGAACAAAAGTTGATATCCAATCATAGTAAAAAACAAAACAAAAAAAATCACACAAACTAAACTCCTACAACAACCCAAAAAACCGCCTACACAAAGTGTTCAAGTTCAGAGAAAGCTAACAAGGTCATTCATCTCAAATCTTCCTTAAAACATTATTTTTTCTTTCCACCTTATCCCAAGACACACTTTTTTGATTCAACAAATCTCAGCGGGATAGTATTGTAACAGATCTCAGTTATTTATTGCCTGGTATACAAATATTTACTTTAGGCAAACCTATTAACAGTTTGTATGAACTACATTTACACAGACCGACACATACTTGTACACATACACACACACACACACACATACACACACACACACACACACAGACACAACCCCACAGTTAATGTCAGTCAGTTGCCTTTTCTTAAGTCCAAACACCGTTTCCAAACAAACCCAGTATAGCTATGTTCTGCGGAGCCATTGGGACAGAGGACCAGAAACAGGAAGACACATCAGTGGTAGCATGAATCAATTCTACATCAAGTGGCAGCTACTGATGTAGATTTCACTGTAGTGCACAACGGGGAATGACAGCAGATGGATGCTCAAAGTCTTGAAATGTTTGGATGTTCTTCCTTCTTCACCGCCAAGTAACAAGGTGGGATTACGCTCCGGAGAGGGGCTCACTGGAGTGTGCAGGCTTTGCTGGAACACTGTGTGTATTTGACTACCAGCGAGAAACAAGGGACAAACCCCAACACAGCAACAGACAAAGTCCAGGCAAACAGGAAGAGGAAACCTCTACCTACTGTAACACAATAAGTGAAAAATATTTGTGTTAAAAATGCCTGCTTCTTTCATCATTATACGGTACTTAATATAACCCTCATTTTCACTTTTAACCCTTTACATTGCAGTTCGTTTACATGTTGTCACTGAAATAGGATATAATGCACAATTTAACAGTGTGATGTCTTTTGGATTAAAAATAAATTGTAATGGATTTCAATGGTGGTAATGTGTCCTTTATGCATTAAGAAAGCCAACATGATTGAAATGTTAAAATTGAAAAGCCTGAAGTGTTATGTATGAGGGTTAAATAATTTACTGTGGATTTTGCATCACTTATCCACAGATTAGAACAGATACACAAACAAATGTATTAATCCACATTAATTTAAAGTAAAAACTCAGCTCAGCTTTGACTGTTTTATTTTGTACATGAATCTTTCTTTATTGCTATTGGCAGCCAATCAAAACTTCTACTTTGTATTCAAAATCAACGGGACAACAATTATTGGCAATGTATAGGCTTTAGAGATGGTCCTAATGATTTAAACATATCTTCACAGAAGACTGGGGCAAACCCCGACTATCTTTCTTACTATAAAACATCTTCCCACTTTACTTTGCTAGTGTTTCCGATTATCAAGGTTCAAGGCTTTTATTAGTCATACGTACATAGCTACAGGGTAGTTATGACGATGAAAATCTTAGGTCCCAGGCTCCACTAACAGTGCAACACATTAAAACAGAAAAACAGAAAAGTATGTAATTATGTAATTCTATAAGGAACTCATTAACATTTTTAGTCATGCTTTCAAGCCATAAAATATAGGGCAGCGGAGCCTCGTAGATGGGGGTGCTGCAGCCCCCTCAGATAGAAATACATAGAAATGGCCATGACATGGGACCTTTAATTCAGACTGTTGACAAATTCATATTAGTAAGATTGATTGATGAAAGCTAAAGCTATGCGAACACGATAAGCTTACTGACTATTTTCACTTCATGTTGACTGTCCAATCAAACCAAACTTCAAGTGGCCCTAAAATGAATTAGTAGGTAATGTGACCGAGCTGGAATACTCAGGGCATGCTACATGCTTCTTACAGAGGTATTTTGTAAACAAATCTGGAATTGCAGCAGTCGGTGCTCATTTTGGAAGTCTTGAAGTGTTTGCTAACTTTCTGTGGAAGAAAACCCAACAGGAAGTAACATTGGAAGATGACTGAAGACTGGCAGAGTTTCAATGAAGCAGCAATCTATATAAACCGCCGTTGAAGGAACAGCAGTGTAAGGCACACCTTCCACTAAGTGGTTAAAGATAACTGTTTAACCAGGTTTATAACCAGGTCTGTGTGCAGTAAGAAACGCCTACACTTAAATGGAAATACTGCTGAAACATTTAATAGTCCTGTAAATCTGGACTATTTGAAAAATAATGTATTCGTGTAAATAAAAGCATACTTATTAGTAATTGTATACAGCATCCTGAACAAGTCTTGCAAATTATAAACAACACATTTGAGATAACTAGTAATGTGTTACCAACTTTATCAAGGTCTTATATATGTGAAACTTTGAGAGATTGACATATCTTTGAATTCATCAACAAGTTTGCTTACAGAGCAAACAGGTCCACAGACGACGCCATACCCCTCACCATCCACACTGCCCTCTCACACCTGGACCAAAGGAACACATATGTGAGAATGCTGTTCATCGACTACAGTTCAGCCTTCAATACCATTGTGCCCTCCAAGCTGGCTATCAAGCTCAGGGACCTTGGGCTCAACAGCGCCCTCTGTGAATGGATCCTGAACTTCCTGACGGGCAGACCCCAGGCAGTACGGGTGGGAAACATCACATCCTCCACCCTGATCCTCAACACTGGAGCCCCTCAAGGCTGCGTGCTCAGCCCTTTCCTCTACTCCCTGTTGACACACGACTGTGTGGCCAAACACAGCTCCAACACCATCGTGAAGTTTGCTGACGACACGACCGTCATCGGCCAGATCACCGACGGCGACGAGACGGCGTACAGAGAGGAGGTCGGGAAACTGACATCTTGGTGCCAGGATAACAACCTCCATCTCAACATCAGCAAAACAAAGGAGCTGATTGTGGATTACAGGAAGCAGCAGAGTGCAACTCCCTCCTGGCTGGTCTACCTGCATGCGTCATCCGACCTCTGCAGCTCATCCAGAATGCAGCGGCTCGTCTGGTCTTCAACCTTCCTAAATTCTCCCACACCACTCCGCTCCTCGGCTCACTGCACTGGCTCCCGGTAACTGCTAGAATCCACTTCAAGACACTGGTACTTGCATACCATGCTGCGAATGGATCTGGCCCTTTCTACAACCAGGACATGGTTAAACTGTACACCCCAGCACGTGCACTCCGCTCTGCACGTGCCAAACAGCTCGCTGCACCCGCACTGCGAGGGGGACCCAAGTTCCCATCAGCAAAAACACGTGGGTTTGCTATCCTGGCTCCAAAATGGTGGAATGAGCTCCCCATTGACATCAGGACAGCAGAAAGCCTGCACATCTTCCGGCGCAGACTGAAAACTCATCTCTTTCGACTCCACTTCGAGCGATAGAATTACTAACAAAGCACTTACAGTATATACTAATAAAGGACTGGCTTATCTAAAGCCAGTTGAGTAGCACTTGAAATGGTTTGGCTCTATGAAACCTGATGTACTTATATGATTCTGTTTTCTTCAAGTTTGTATCTTGTTGGTCAAACGCACTTATTGTAAGTCGCTTTGGATAAAAGCGTGAGCTAAATGCAATATAATGTAATGTAATAAAGTGAGGGACACGCCCCCATCGCCATCAATGGGACTACGGTGGAGAGAGTCAGCAGCTTCAGGTTCCTTGGTGTCCACATCACTGAGGACCTGACATGGACTCTTCACACTACCACCATCACCAAAACAGCTCGACAGTGGCTCTTCTTTCTTCGCAGGCTGAGGAGGTTCAACATGGACTCCAGGATACTCTGCAACTTCTACAGGTGCACCATAGAGAGCATCCTGACTGGCTGCATCATGGCTTGGTACGGCAGCTGCACCACCCTTAATCGTAAGGCTTTACAGAGGGTGGTGAAAACTGCACAGAACATCACCAGGACGGAGCTGCCATCCATGGAGGACCTTTACTCCCAGCGGCTCAGGAAGAAATCCCTCCAGATTATAAAAGACCCCCATCACCCCAGCCACCAACTGTTCTGTCTGCTGCCGTCTGGCAGGCGCTACCGCAGCATCCGGACTAAAACCACCAGACTCAGGGACAGCTTCATCCCACAGGCCAGAAGACTATTAAACACCTGAACTTTTGAAACAACATCCATAATATTCATCTGGCTGCTACTTAGAAATTATTTATCTATTTACCTAATATATCATATTCCAATAACTGACACTTATTGCACTATTTCACTTTTTTAAACTATTTTTCTTTTTTCTGTATTTATTACTTTAATATTTACTTGCACTATATTTTCTGTTTATCTTTGTTTTGTGTTGCACTGTTGGAGAAGCCTGTGACCTAAGATTTTCATCGGCATAACTTCACTGTAGCTGTGTTCGTATGACTAAATAAAGAACCTTGAACCTTGAACTAAAAAGAAACAGATGGATAGGAAGCTGTGTACATATTAAAGTAAGGTGGGACTTCCCTACTGCCTAACCACCAACATGTCTTCAATCAAACTGCAAGCCTTTAGTGATACGAATGACATGATGCCAAGTAGAAAGTCAGGTTTATCTGTACAGCCTAACATAACATTCAATATCATGGACCTTCAAAAGCAAAATAGGTATTTTATGTGATATCTCTGTGGGGTTTAGAGTCTACAACTTCAGACCCATTCCAATCCTGAATAACAAAACACGGAACAATTATCAAAAATGGACTTCTTAAAATGTTGATTCTTTGGACCTTGTATACATTTTTGAGTGAGCAATAGGTGTGGTTGAAGCAGAATCTAAAGCAGTCATCAAAGTGGTTTCAAATGAAGTTAAAGCACTGAAAGGAGGGATATTTCAGGTCTTTTGAAGTTAAGAAAGGATTGACAGTGTTCTTTGAAGTTAAAGTAGTAAAAGGAGTTCTGCCTTTACAATTGTTTTTTGTGAAAACAGAGAATTGGATGATTGGTCAAAGCTCCATGACATAAACATTTGAATTCCCCAATGGATTTGCAATGTTCAGTTGCATAAACGGTGAGTTCAGAAAATACATCTTCAGGTCAAGGTAATGTGTTTCTTTTCATTCTAAAATCCATACTAGTACAGACATTGAGGTGATCTTAAACTGCAAGAAATCTCATCAAATGACCAGCTTACTCATCCACAACAAACCTGAGATAATAACATCATTATTTGCAATGAGAACATATTTTTCAAATCGTCTTTAACTTGAAATGCCTCCCAAACAACCATAAAAATAAAACATATAACTTTGGAGCCAATTATATCATACTTTCAGCACCAAAGAGAGCAGCTTTTAATGTGCTCAGCATCTGGGGAGCACGCTATTTGTTTATTTGTCTTCTTCTCACTACTGAATCGCTCCTTCATTAGGGAAAGGAGGAATTCAGTAGCAGGACCACATACTGAGAGCGAAAGTTTTTCTTTTGACTGAAGTCTGTTTCTCCATCTCCCAGAGGAAAAGGTTTTAAATGGTAAAATGAAAAGAGTATGGCACCATAAAAGAGTGTATAAATAAACAAAAAAAAGGTAAACATGCGGTAAAAAGGCAGTACATACATGCGATCATTTGAAATAGCTGACACTAGGTACTTGCATCCATGTTGCATTCACATACATCTTCACAAACTCTTTCATGCCACTAATTGCAGCCGGATGGTGCAAACAGTTCGGCTCCCAAAGGGTGTAAAATATTTTGTGGACTGACAAACTTGCATAATATAAGGTTGCTTTCCGTATTAATACCGAAAATGTCTTGGTACAATAATGTGTAATGGATTTTGTCCATTAGTTTCACGATATATTAAACTAAATTCAGCAAAGTGTTTGTTGGGCATGTCTGTTGAATCGGAATATTTTCATATAGACATTAAAATAACTTTAACTTCTCTGGTAAATAATGACACTGGTAACTTGATTGACCTGTTCTCTAAATCTTTAAATAAATGCACCTCTTTTCCCTTTAAATTACTAAATCAATTCCCTTTTCTGAACCCTTCTTCCTTTTTAGTTAGAATGTCAGGGTTTCTGGAAGGACATTTAACATGAATTAGCAGTGACATGCCGACCCTTTCCTTACAAAATTCCTCGAAGAAATAATAATCCACTCCACAGTGAAAACATCATTTGTCCTGTCTTTTCTCATATGAAATGTCTTCATCTCTCTTGGGAGTGATATTTTGTCACAGCCGCACTTGGGGGGAGAAAAGGGAGTGATCCGTCCCCAGCTCCTGCTGAACAGAGGACAGCTTGCTTATAATTGCTGGGAAATGTCACCACAGTTGATTACCAGTAATTTGCACTACTGCAAAGGGAATCCAAATAAAAAGTAGAGTTGATGAGTGCATATTTAATGAGGCTCATGCATACTAATCCAGGCATCTCATTCCGCTCTATTTCCTCACATAAACACATGCAAATTCATGGAACAAGTCACTGGAACTATAGGAAGTCATCCTAATGAATGCATTACAGATATAAGCTGTCATTATCTCAGTTTAGTTCTTAGTACTTCCATGTTAGAAAATGTCCACAGCAGATATTTCACCCCTTAAAAATGGCAGGCATGTGACAGTTTGTATGTGATACTCACAATCCTGTACTTGACATGCTGATTCTACGGTGGCCTACAGGTGCAACCGCGCTACAACGGCCCAAAACACTTCCATTAGGAAAAACATGCTGCAGCTTCAGAAATTATGCAAAACGCAAATGTGCCAAAACACATGCAAATGAAGAGAAATCATCACAAACTTGACAACGCACAGTATTTAGAAATATTCGCCAACTTCACGATACATGCGCATAGTTTACAAACATTGCTGCATAAACAAATACAAGCAAATACAAAACGCTGCAAGAAGCTTAAGGCGAGACACGGCAGGCAAAAACATCGTTTTTCAAGTACTGGTCAATTTTGAGATTTTGTGCTATTTTGATTCCATAACATGTTTTCTTTCAGGCTTTTGGAAGGAAAACGTACAAAATACACATTTAAGCGTTTATTTTACTATAGTTTGTCTATTTGCGTCTGTAGATTTCTCCTAAATTCACCAAAAGTTAGCATTCTAACGTAACATAAAGTACCGCGACCGCTGTGTGCACCATGTCAACAGAGATATCGTTGGAAAGCTCCGTCTCTCCTGCACAATCTCATCGGATCCAAATATGGTCATTTCCTTTGTATCAGCAACCAATCGTGAAAGCACAAAGGGGTCTTAAACCAAGAAACGAAATCTCATTGGCTGGGGTCAATTTCTGACAACGTGATTCGTTCAGATGCGTCACGTGGTGTGCTAAAACACTTCCTGTTTAGCTTTCCGCTAGAAATTGAAATCTCAAAATCGCAAAAGAACGGCGAAAAAAACGTTCACAGAGAAGACGACAACAATTGTCTCTTGCACGAAGCAAGGTTATACAAAAAACAAATGACCCCGAACATGAAATACCTTCACGGAGTGCGTCGATGCGCAAGCTGTCATCCAGAGAACAGGAGGGTTTAGCTAGCGCCTCACTGCAATCTTTAAAGGTCGTTTTCTCAAAATGAGTTTTTTCTCCTACTCTGAGTTCGAAATTTCAACTTCAGAAGCACGTAGAGACACCAAACCTTCCAGTTATATTCCTATCAATATTATGAAGGCTTTTACAGAAGGGTTTGTTCATATATAATTCATAGCCTGAATTATAACTAATTGTATACCTAAAAACATGGCGAAAATGGATATTTTAGGGCTGTTGACAGTATTTTCTGATTTATTGAGTGATAAAAGAGATATCCAATATCCCTTCTGTAAAAGCCTTAGATACTAATATGACTACAAAATGAAACAAGAATTTGGAACCTGGCTTTATCCAAAGTTCAGATTTCGATTCCTGAAATGTGTTAAAATATGTGCATATTTAATGAGATAATGGATAATTTGCATATTTAAACATGCTATTTCAGAAAACTTGTAATACAAAAGACAATTGCCTTATTATAAGACATTAACTGGAGAAATTTCTAGCTGATACCTTTAAGTTAAAAAAATTACCCTATTCACCTGGGGTGTCTCGCCTTAAAGCGAACGGACGAAAACGAGGACATGAAAATGTTTTTTTTTTTTTTTTTTTTATTCTATTAAAATCATACAAAAACAAAAATGTATAATTCATACACACAAATGAACAAAATGAGTAGAAGCGGGAGGGCTGAAGCATAGCTTATGGGGAGTAGCCCTCCCTTGCATCATCATTAGCATCAATATAATAATGGCATTTATTTCGTCAAAAACGTATAAAAATTAAGGAGTACAAAGAAATAAAGAAAACTAATGAAAACTGGGAAAAAAAAATTAAAGTTAGGGCAAGAAAAAAGTAAATGCATATATAAATAATACTGGGAATATCCAATACGTGTTAGCTGGAGTAATCTGCAAATAGAATTGTTTTTACTTTAGTTTTGAATTGTTGATGACTAGTAATACTTGAAATGTCTGGGTGAAGTCCATTCCACGTTCTAACTCCGATTATGGATAAGCTGTGTGATTTGATGGTTGTTCTACGGGGCTTGCTACACAACCAGTTAGGATGCCTGGTTGGGTATTTCCTGACTGTGGTTTGGAACTGCTTTTTAATGTTAGTAGGCATTTTGTTATGGTAAATGTTGTGCATAATCAGTACTGTTTTAAGCTTTACATATGTCAACACATTTGAATAGATTGAGTTTTTTAAATATGGGAGTTGTGTGTTCATATTCACCAACATCACAGACTATTCGTAATACTTTTTTTTGAGATGTTATTATTTTTTGTAGATTTGTTGAGTATGTCTTTCCCCATATTTCGGAGCAGTAGTAAAGGTAAGGGAGAAATAGACTGTTATAAAGAGTTCTGAGTATTCTTTCCTCGAGAATGTTCTTAGTACGATACAAAATACCTATTGTTTTTGACAGTTTAGTTTGTACATAATTTATATGGCGCTTCCAGTTGAGTTTTTCATCAACAATAAGTCCTACAAATTTACATGCACCAACTTTCTCTATCTCATTATTGCAAATCCATATAATGCAGTAATTTCTACTCTCAGACTTTGTATTGAATAACATGTAATTTGTTTTGGCCACATTAAGGGATAATCTATTAACTGCAAACCAGTTACATAGTATTTCTAATTCTGCATTAACAATTTTAACAAGATCACCAAGATTATGATGGGAGCAGAGAATGGTGGTATCATCGGCAAACAGAATGAATTTTAACATGTCTGAGGTGTTGATAATGTCATTAATATAAATCAGGAACAGTTTTGGACCTAAGATTGATCCTTGAGGGACTCCAAATGTTATAGGAAGATTGTTTGATTTCGCCTCGTCTATGTCCACATATTGTAGCCTATTTATCAGATAACTCTTGACCCATTCTTTGGCTTGACCCCTTATGCCATAATGTTCTAATTTGTGTAGCAGTATGGTATGGTTCACAGTATCAAAAGCCTTTTTAAGGTCAATGAATATACCAGCTGTAATCATTTTTTTCTCAATGTTGTTGGTAATTTCTTCAACCAGTTCAATTACTTCTGAAGAAGTAGAGTGATTTTTCTGAAATCCATATTGGCTTGGGCATAGTATATTACATTTGCTGAGGAATGACTCCAGACGGTTGTTAAAGAGTATTCCAGGAATTTTGAGAATTGTGGTAGTAAAGAAATGGGTCTATAATATATATAATTATTATCACCAGATTTGAAAACCGGAATCACCTTCGCGATTTTCATTTCATTGGGAAAAATACCTTGTTGGAACGATTTATTGCATATATTTACTAGGTGGGCTACAATGGTTGGTGCAACTTGTTTAACAATATTCATACTAAGTCCTAAATAATCTTTGGACTGTTTACTGTGTTGAGTATTAACAATATCAAGTAGTTCATGTTCTGTAATTGGCTTCAGGAACATACTCTGTTGGTTGCAGTTTTTCAGAAAATCATCCACTTTAGATGAAGTTGGGCTGATTTGACTCGCCAGGTTGGGGCCAATTTCAGTAAAGAACTCATTAAAGCTATTTGCAACATCCGTTGCAAAAGTGATTCCCTGGTGTGTTGTGTTGCGTTTCATTTATGCAGCTCTTTTAGTAAACACTGCGCATCATTGGATGTTTTCTGAATGCTGCACAGGTGTTGTCAAGTTGCTGAAGATGTTTCTTTATTTGAATTTAATTTGTGACATTTGTATTTTTAAAATTACATGTTTTCTTTTTAACCTCTTAAGCACGAGGGCCCCCCAACGTTTTTTTTTCGAGACTGTGTCTCAGGGCTTCTTAACATTTATGAAACTATTAACAGGAAGAAACTCAGCTAACTGACAATATGAACCATTTTTAGCTATAGAAACACAAGAGTAATACCAAGCTTTTGAATTTGCCCTGAGCGAAAACATTATAACGCACTTAGCACAGAAATCACGTTACTTATCGGATCTGCACAAACAAGATATCCATTAACAAGCTGAGATGCCACAGATTCCAGACATATAAGTATTATCACTGAGCGATCAGAACTCGGCCAAAATGGCTAAAAACGTCTTACCTTTGTTGTTTTCTGATCAAAAGTTATGTTCAATGGCATTAAATCGATAAAAACGCTGCTGAAGGTTAATCCATAGGTTAATCCAATGTGTCTGCGTCACTTTGAAATGATTACTGATAATCCATTATTCCATTCTTATGTAAATAACGGAGATTTCATATTAGCTGCTACGATAGCTACTAGACGTGTATGACAGCTTCCGGTTCCAGGGCATTCTGGCTAAGCATCACTCATTCACCAATGGGTAATGTTTAGATGGATTTTAGGAACTTCCCCTCGATTCCATTGGCTCTAACGGTTAAAACGATGTCAATCATCAAAATCGACCGACGGGGACCAGAGATATGGAAAATGCACCCAAATGACCTAAATCTCTCTAAAAAGGTCAAATGTCACTTGTAATCTTGATACAGGGTACTTATTATATGTTATAGTTTGGATTTCTAAAGATTTTAGTCTACTATCCCATCATTCAAGGGTGGTTTTCACTATAAGTAATGTTTTGCTTTTGGACGGACATTATGATTTACATTTTTTTACTATGTTCAATCTGAATTTACTTTAAATTAAAAAATCTTTATTGATTCTGACTTTTCTACATCCAACTCACAGGTTTATCATTGCTTTGAGAAAAAGGATTATTAATGTACCCCTTTTAGAAGTGAAGATATAGTCATTTGTTCTGGGAATGTCATTTTCGAGCCTGAGACCTGAAAAACAGGCTCGGGGCTCAACTGGTTATTTAAAGGACTCTGCTTATAGCCTCAAGAGTAGTCAAGAAAGACACACATGCGCACAAACAATGACAGCAATCACTGTAAGAGTGGCAATATTTTTTTCCCCCCGATTCTAGCCATGTTGAAAACACTCAAAGCTGTAATTTGATGTACAAGGCCCAAGTTGCCAGTCCATTTTCTTGATCGTTGTCCCTCTGAGCACAACGTTGTCTACAAATAGCTGTTGACCTGCCATGCTTTATTTCACATGCACCTGTTTGGATTCACCAATATGCAAATCTTCCCATCTCTGAGGGTCCATCAGCATCTGCTGGGTGCCAGGCGGGGAATACAGATGCAGGCAGATAGATATTTAGGGAAGCTCCTCACGTCCTCCCACTGAGAAGCAGCACAACGACTTGGCAACAGCAGCTCCGACACTCTCATTCTTCAACTGGATTGATTCTCACCAACCACTGGCAACCTGACTCATCAATATTCAGAATTGCACTGCCCTAAAATAGCAACAGCCTCAGGACTTTAACCCTGTAAGTGGAGTGTGTGATTAGGATAAAGTACAAGGAAGCATGAGGTACTGCAACAAGTGTATCCGTTAGAAAAGGTAAAGTAATGTACATTATATAAGGGATAATGGTTATTGCGTCCCCGTCCTCCATTAATTCCTGATAACGGACACCTCAAAGGACGTTATCCAGCTTCAGCCGTCGTCACTTGCCAAAGAAAAACAATTAAGACTATTAATCAAATAGTTATGCGTTTTGCAATCAAAATCTATATTTTTGAAAAGCCATAACACCGTCTCCTGGCAAAACTTGAGAGTTTGCTAATACTAGGAGCATGCTTTATAATCTTTTATGGTTCTTACGCTAGGGAAATGTTGATGATGCTCAAGTAAATAGGACAAACCATAGATACAACTTAGCAACAGTATATTAAGTATTCCACTAAGCTTTTGTTCTTATAGTTTTCTAAAGGTTTTAACAGTACTGCTCTTTTTCAATTGGCCAATACATGTTGATATCTCTTGTAACAGGACATGTTAAAGTTAGGTGCTTGGTACTTCCTACCTTGCGACATATCTGATATACTGTATGCAGCAGTGAGTTGTTTCCTGGACAGCAGGCTTGTCACTTACAGTTTCAGTCTCTTTTGTTGCTTCATTGTCTAAATTGTAAGGATTACGTCATCAAGCATTTGCAGTCATGATGCAATTGCATTAATTATCAATCAAATAATACTTCAATCAAATAGACTGCAACTATGGAAATCATAAAATAAAATAAAAGTAAAGCTTCAAACGGCAGGACGTTGCATATGATGTTTAGTGTGTGAGTCTGACTGTCCCTTATTCCCTTCTCTGCCTGTGGCTGTAATGTGAATGTCAAAAGCAAATGAAAAATATGTTAAATGATTCTGCACAGCATTATGTGCAGTCAGTTGCACAGGCACAGAGGAATGAATACTTACATTTAGAAAGTTCTTGGTGCATGGTGAAACTGTTTTATAGTATGAAACAGAATACCATATATTCACAATCTTGGATAAACAACAATTGTTTCCACCAAAGAGAACATTATGCTTTAGTAGAGCCTGTAAACACATTTGTGTCCATGCTAATCCAGACAAATGGAGGTCCTGCAGTAAAATTGCCTTCTAGGCCAGTTCCTAAATCCATAGAAACAACACATTGTTTTCTCTTGAGTCCGTTATTTCATGCAACCTCTTTTCACCTGTCTGACTTTAATGGAATACACAATTGGCATTATGCATTTCCAACCTCCACTTAACTTTGGTGACGTAGATATATCTTAATGATCAATAGCACCCCCCCCCCCCCCCACACCTTTCCCCAACGGTGCAGAGGAAATAAGAAATAAGAGCTTTCTAATGAGTTCTGGTTCATTGCACACAATGAGGCTTGTCTGTTTCTTAATTAGTGTGATTGGAGCCAACATCCCTTTTATGCTGCAGGCTTAATTTGACCAATAAGAGTCTAAGACTTGTGAGACAGTAGCTAAATTGTTTGGCTACTGTCTCACAAGTCACAAGTCTCACTTGTATGAGGATCGATGACACAGTGACTCAACATGATTGTATTAGATGTTATTAGTAACTTTTATAATAGGTAGGCTTTTACCAAACAGTTATTACATGTTTCTCCTATCTTCGCCATGTCCCATCTCACCGCTGATATCCAAAACTCTATGTGATACTTTTGTAATTTCTTAAATGTATTAAAAAATATGAGAATGGCAATTAATTGATTTTCTTAACAGTATTTCCCAAGGAACTGGGAGTCTTATCTTTCTTTATATATATATTTCCTCCAGGAACTTTGTAGGAGAACTGCAGCTTAAGAGTTATGACTCAGTATTACTTTGGGAGTGGGGCACGTACCTAACTCCTTCAGGCAGGAGTTGACTGCCTCCACAGTTACAGCAGCTTAGTACTGTTCTGACAGCTCACTATTTGCTAACAATGACTCACATGACAGCTACATGTGTATAATATAGTTCAAATGAAAAATGTCGTAAGTTTCTTTTTCTCTTTGAGGGATTTACATCAAAGTTAAATTGTGCAACGCATGATCCACAAAGAGTGTGTAAGCTTTTGAATAGGATCTGTTCAAATCTCCATAATCCTTGACACCAAAATTAAACTGCACTGTTTGATCGTCAAAGACACACTCCCCTCAAGCCTCTCCTCCTATACTTTAGTAAAACAGACAGGCACACAAGGAAAGAAAAAAGACAGGACTGCATGTGTGCCAGAGCAAAACCCTGCTTAATTGTCACATAGCTGATACTTTTGAGAGATGTAGAGTTCTTTAAGCTACATTTTATAGTCAGTTTTAGCATCAGTGGCTAAGAAAGATCTGTTTTCTTCAGCACACCAAGGATTACACAGACCAACATGCAACAACCGTTTGATGGATAGCGTTGTCATAATAAATTATTGAAGGGGAAATTAATACTTCATGTTTTCACTGTGTGAGACAGGCGCACTCACTTTCTAATCCTTAACAATCCTCTAGTACTTTCCTTTAAAATATAATATATAGTATCACCTGTTTTTAATAAACACTCTACTTCTGGTAAATGTCACTCTTTCCACACTATAGGTCTAAATAGGTCTAAACTATAGTCATTCTCCAGGTGGATGCTTATTACAGAAATGGAGTGATTAATGCATCATTTATTTTCTTAACATTACAGAAAAAGGGGATGCACTGCATAATACCTAACTTTTTATTTTGACAATTCAATCAGTTAGATTGGTTATGCTATATCACATTGTTGTAGACTGTTTATAGCTGGTTGTTCATAAATAAACGAAAAGTCTTTTACTTTAAGCTCCTGTTTTGACCATGTCATATAGTATATCTGTTCAATCAGTGTGTGCAAGTATATCCTCATTTCCTACAGGTTCGTATGGTATACATAATATATGTTTTGTTTCAAGGTAAGTGATGGAGATGTCAACTTTGTGCACAAGGCAAGGCAAGGCAAGGCAAGTTTATTTATAGAGCACTTTTCAACACAAGGCAATTCAAAGTGCTTTACAACAAATGAGAACAAGATATATATTTGTTTCAGTTTTTCGTTGTAGAGCTATAAACATCCATTAATACTAATGATGAAGCTCTACTGTTAGTCTCCCACATAGTAACAGTAAACTATAATGTCTTCTTTAACTTTTGTGAACCTATTTGTGCTTTTGACCAATAGCGAGTCTTCTTGGCTGACGATGTATGAGGTAGAGCCAGAGTGAACATATTATCCTGTTCAAGACCAGACGTGCAAACAGGTGGCTTAGTTCATTAATGTCTGCTTTAGAACACAACATGCACCAAGCTATCAGGTTAGCAACATTGAGCAAGCCTTTTCTCTCTCAATTAAAAACAAAAGGCATTATTAGAACAAATTATATTTAATACCCAGAAGAAATACAAGGGAGGAGTAAACGATACAGAAAGAGCAAAGAGCCTGTTAGGACAACTTGTGGTAGCAGTAAGGTCACCAGCTCATTAGCTTATCCTACAGGCCCACATATTCTATATATTTAACTAAATGAACTTTGCTGTGTCATTGTTTCACTTACATCTTTTTCTTTTTAGATTGAAGTGCCATGGTGAGTAATGACACAGTGTTCATTTCTACCACAATCTCAGTGTCCAACAAAATGGCTACCGGAGTTTATACATCAAAAAAATAATAAAATAAAATACACCGGCTCTACTCAAATAAATTGAGGTAACAATTTGCGTTGATCTTTTTAAGTATTTCCAATTTGATCGATTATTAAGTTAATCCGAGTACCCATTTATAATCTGATAAACTAACTCCGTTAGTTCAGTACTACAAACATAATTGCTTTAAGATGGAGTGATATTAAGTTGCATTTTGTTTAATTTAAGCTATTGTAATTTATTTATTTATTTAAGTCCATAATACTCAAAAATGTCCATGCAAATTGTTACCTTAATTTGTTTGAGTATTAGAAACTCATTTATTTGAGTGAAAAATAATATACGCATTTAAGTTCCACTTTTTAACACAATGACCTTTTTATAACAAATGTTCTCAAACATGAAATAAAAGTAAATACAAAAATTAAAATAAAGGCATTAACCTGCTTCAAAGTTTTTAACATCTGTTTTAGGTAGTTTAGGTGAAGTGTGTATAGCCCCACAGGCACAGGATCTTGCCCCATCCAAGATTTGAAGGACTTCTGTTCCTTCAATCACTATTCTTGCATCCGCACCCCTGGTCAAGACAGTCTTCAGCACCTCATGGCTAACTTCCACTCCACCACATTGTATTGTTTTTGTTCTTTCTCAGTTGGACAGATTTATTAAAAATGAGTTGTAAACTAACTAAAATAAGTTGAGGTAAAAAACTAAATTTGTTATGTTAAAAAGTATTTAATTTTAAGTGGAATCTACTAACCCCATGAATTGTTTTTTAGTCTGGGCCTTCTGTGTGTGTGTGTGTGTGTGTGTGTGTGTGTGTGTGTGTGTGTGTGTGTGTGTGTGTGTGTCTTAGTAGACCATACATCTGTTCATAGTGAGTTTGTGAGTGACTTGAATCGTTTTTTTTTTTTACTCTATCAGGGTGCTGCTCTTATCTTTGCGGCCCAGAGGCCAGAGGACTTATCAGGCAAACATTCATCCATGCGCGTCACTGTCAGAACCCAGAGCTGCTCCATAACAGCTGGGCGATGGCTTCCATACCAACCGCCATCCCCAGGTTTGTACTCAGAAAGTCAAATATTGACTCTATTCCACAGAACAAACTTCAGAGGTAGTTTTTGTGGTGAAAGCTGTGTAGGACCACAAGCTTGCCGAAACCACAGGATACTATATCTCCAGCTTCCAGAAAGGGGGGGAAGTCTCTCCTGCTCTCTGCCCCTAGGCCTCCCATGCTCTTTGAACACATGCCAATATATTAACAGTATTCAGAATGCCCATATTGTGAGCTCATTGTGAATAAAGCTTATAATGCACCACCAGTGCCCGGCAAACATGAAATAAAGAAGTACTATCGTAAGTCATTTAAAGAACAGTTTGACCATTTTTGAGATATGTTTATTTGCTTTTAAAGAGTTAGGTGGGAAGATTAATCCCACTCTCTTATCTGCAAAGTCAATATGAAACCGAACTCAGCAACTGGCAAGCTTAGCAATAACACTGGAAAAAAAGGGAAAGCAGTTAGTCTGGGTCTGTCCACAGATAACACAATCTGCCTAGGAGCCATTCACTAATTAACACGTTATATCATGTTTAGTTAATCTCTGAAAGGGTAAAAACAAAATTCCCAGTTTCACTTGGGGTTGTGTGTCAAACCATTTTTTCGGACGGATGCCAAGAAACCAGCAAAGAGTCTGGGTTACTCCTACAGGCTAACAAATGGATGTTATTTTTGAACATACTGAAACAATGAGAAACGGCATGGTGGTTAGTGAGCTTAAGAGATAATGATAGGTGGTTATTTTGAGCCAGCGCTATGCTAGTTTACACTGTTTCCATTCTTTATGCCAATATGAGGTAACTGTCTGCTGTACGGTCATGAGGCTGCTATCAATGTTATTATGCAACTCTCCACAAGGTAGTTCCAAAGTCTTGTAAGTTTTTCTAAAATTGTGGTACATTATTTTACAACATACAGTGAACATAGATGGATTTAAATAAGGCAGTTCTCTTAGCTTCATGTTCAAAACATGACATTACAGTTGGGTCAGTTCAGGGATATTTTCACAGATTATAGATAATAAAGAAAAAGGTAATCTAGCTGACAGTCCAAATTGATCTTTTGCTATTTATTTACTGTTGTGTTTTTTTCCCAACTCATCTGCAGCATCCTGTGGGATTCTTCTCAAAACATCTCAAGTAGACCTAGATCTAAGACAGACAAATAAAACAAAGAATTATTTGTGTTTATTTCCAGGGAGAATAGTGCAATAGAGAGCGCAAACAGTGAAACAGATGATTTTAGTTTGTGTGCATTCAATCTGCCTCAGACTGGCTACAAATAGATTAAAATAGACTAAACAGAAAGTGGCAGGACAGAACGTTTAACTCCCGCTTTGACAGACAGTCGGCAATGGACTTAACACAAATACAAGCCAATTTACAGACTCCCACTGCGGGGCTTCACTAGGAAAATGACTGAATGACCTCCGTGCAAATGCGGCAATTTGTGTCAATGCCAACTTCCTCTTTAACAGCAGAATAAAACTATTAACACAAATCCAAGCATTAGACAACTGATGTATGTTTCTATGGAAGGAGGCGGTGCAGATGGATATTCAAAGGGATCTATTAACCGTCAAAATGGCCCCCTAAAAAAGAACCGCACTACCATAGCACTGTGTTTGCTTTAGCAGGGGCAATGAACCAAGCAGAATGTCATCAGCAAAGACACAGTGGCATGGTAGAATAAACAATACAAAAGTACTGAGCACACAACGGCAAACTTTTCCAATCAATGCACTTTCTCATGAAGACGAGGTGAAATTAACTCTCGCCTCAAGGGCTAATGTAGGGGGGAGGTTCACTGGAGAGTAAGAGCTGTTGACAAATACGTTTTATCCTCAGGTCAATGAGGATGAGAAAAAATAAGGGGATGAAAGAGAATAAGTGAGGGCAGACATCAGAGGGAAGGCTCGTGGAGAAAGAGACAGAGCGAGGGGAGAACAGATAGATAGAGAGAGGGAAGGATCCAGAGTGGGTAAGAGTTTTGAAGCTCTCTCTAAGCCTAATGACAGTGAAGCGTCACCAGGACCTCCTGACACCATGAAGCCTCACTTCCACTTAGCATAGACACCTTCCCTCCGAGCAGCGAGGAGTTGTCTCACCCTAATTATTTCGCGGTCCACCTGTACGCCTCACTCTGCTTGTCGCTCTCCTTCATCTTTTCTATTCCCAGGTCTTGCCCCCCCCTGGCCTTCTCTCCGCTGCCCTTTCCACATACCTCCTAAGGACACCGGAAAAGTCAGAACTCTACATTTTCGAAGATTACTCCTGAATTTTAAAAAGGTCTCAGGTTTTTTTCTGTGTGCAAAGTAATTTGAATGAGCCAATATTCAATATGCATCTGTTTCAATTCCAGAGTTGTTTGTTTTAGATCACTTGTGTCTTTCTAAATGTTGTAAAGTGTGGTTAAGAGGCTTACACCACTGTTTGGATGATTTGTGGGAAATAATATGAATTAAGGATTATTTCTATACACATAATGTAGTATTATCATCCATAATATTGATGCGTATGTTGGACTATAATAATCTAATCTTTATTGTTTATATTTTACTATACAAGTACAACAAAATATAGTTTTTAAACAACATTCATACCAGACTTACTGTGCCTGCAAAAGACAATTTTGGTATAAATACATATTTTAGAACATTTAACCAGCGTAAAGTGGAAAACATGGCCTTGTTGTATTAGCCAACCATATTATTAGCAGATCCAAAGCAACAAACCTGAAAAATAATGTAGGAAATATAGCAACTTAGTAAAACACATCAATAAAACAATTTAAAGATGAATGGTCCACATTAGCCCCTAGCTCCAAGATTAATACATTTCTCGGAATGCCACCAATCCTTTTGGCAGGCCCTACCTGCTTAGTAAATCCCCGCATTTTCAATCTCTATATTCCTAGTTTAAATGCAAACCTGTAATAACGTTATAGTCTTCAAGCCCAACCCAAATGATCCCTGATGACATCACCAGGTTTATTTATGACTTAAGACATCTTCTGGTAGAATCACAAAATACATCAATAATTCCCCCAGGCATCTTACTTCCTACAAAATTGAAAACACATTAACATTGATGGACTGTTCCTTTAAGGAGATTATGTTACAGTCTGCATATTCTCGAGCTCAGCAACTAAAAGTTTGTATTTCGTCGTCTCAGGCCTAATTCTTTAATCACAGCTTGATGAGGGGCAATTCACCTCAGAACTTTCCCATCATCTGCCAGCTAAGTTTTTGACTTTGAACAGATTGTGTTGCTGCAGTGCTTTCTACCCCTGTGCCACATTGCCATAAATAATGGATGTTTGAATAGTCATTACAGCACTCTGGGAGGCCAGGCAGGCTGGTACTGAATGTGCACAGCAGAACTCATTCCACTCTTGCAAACCTTGAGGGGAGAGATTACTCATCTGTCGTTTTATTTGCTACAAAAAACAAAACACAATTTTAACCTTAAAAATGTATTTTTACAAAAGTAAGAATGTAAAAAACTAAATGCAATTGAAAATCTGTAATTGTTTTTCGGATTAACCAACTGTCATAGAGACAGGAAATAAAAAAATATATATATATGCTTTTATCTGGTTAAATAAAGGTTAAATAAAAAATAAATATGTAGACTTTTGACCCATTTCGTATTAATTACAATTACTTTATTTGAAGGATTATCGACTTGTTAACAATTAAACTGTGTAATTAAGACATTTGTTAACTAATTATGATGTGAAAAACATACTCCAATTATAACTATGCATGAGACACTGGTAGTATTTTCAGTTTGTGAGTTTCCTGTCAAGATAAATGGGAAATTGACTGTACTGATATTGTGCTTTATCCATGCTCTAGGGATCTAACAATAACACAAGTTCACTCACAGTCGGCCATGCCACCTGGAGCAACTCAGGGTTAAGTATCTTGCCCAAGGATACATCGACATGTTGACTGTATAGGCTGGGATCGAACCGACATCCTACTGGTTGGAGATGATCGCACTACCTCACAGCCACAGTCGCCCCAGGATATGCTACTGGAGAGACTTACTCTATAGAAGAAACTACCACAGAGGCAGTTTTGAGTACTTTGCCATTTGTTTATATTTCTGTTTGTTTGTGGATAGATTTCTTCTAAGACGTAAGTAAGTAGGAGCAAGCAGGAATGCAACTGGCTGGATGTGGCGTTAAATCGCAATGGTCTCTACTTTAATGGTTTCTGATTGACTCACACTTTTTATTTCTATCCACTCCTATCAATCAATTTGTCGTACCTTATTCCTCTTTATCATTCCTTCCTCTTGGTGTATTAATTATCGCATTATGTTTACCTTTATCCCTCATTTCCCCTCACTCTATTTCTGTAAGCGAGCATCTCATCTGCTCTTCCTGTGAATACAATCTTCCTCCTTATTGTTCTCTCAGGTCCCAGGCTCTCATTGACTACTGTCAGTGAGACTCAATTAAAGCAATGGGAGGGAGAAATAAGATTAACAACACACACTCTTACCCACAAAGCCCCTGGGGCTCAATTTATCTTGAGGAATGTGCATCTTTGAAAAAAAAACTGTGATTGACACCTCTAACCTTCATTGGGATGTAATCTTCATCTTTGGCACTCAGAGATCTAATTAATTACGGGGAATCTCATTTCCTCACTAATGCAACTGGACAGAGGCATGATAGAAGAGGAAGGGTGGGAGGGAGGAGGAGGAGGAGGACGGATCGAGATGGAGGGGGGGAAGCAGAGGAGGCGTATTTCATCAATGCTTGTGAATGGTTTCCACCTTGTTCATTTCAGGGAAGAACAAGAGAGCGTGAGGTGGGTAGGGTTCACACCAACTACTGTACACTGTATCGATTCCAGCTGCCAGGACTCTGGCTACTGGCCATCACATAAGGACACGCCACGGCAACACTCTTTTTAATGGGATCTCTTGGTAATGTACTGAAGTGTTTCACTTTCTTTTCTGAACTTTTCTTTTCAGCGTCATCTTCAAAAGTATTGGTGAGGAAATGTTATTTTATTCTTATTGGGTTTGTATTAGTTCTGCATTACAATGTGTGTAAATGTAACTCCTTTACAGGTTATTTACACTTATTGAGTGACTTAAAAAGAAAGAAAAATACAGTTGTGTGTACTGTACACAACAGCATGTAGTCATGCACCTTAAACACGTTATAACCTTGGCTTGTTTATCTTATGTAGTATATATGCATTGTCACAGCTTTACGCGTCTGAACAGCAACTAGAGAGGGTGTTAGTTAAAGGGCTGTTCTTAAGAACGACTCACTTTTAAGCAGCTTAAGTGTTGAACATATCTGGGTGGTGCGCAGGCCTTAGATACATTGTTCTATGAGGGAGAAGCAGTAGATTACGTTTAAATAATTTTTTAATAAGTATATTCTTTGTGAAAAGGTTGAAAAAACATTTTAGAAGCTTAGGAGTCTTCAAGCATGTCTGGAAAGCGACACACTACTTACTGTATGTTATAATAATACTTAAACCAAAATGTGTATGTAAACCTGTAGTATACAGGTAATCTACATTAATCTGTCATTTTGTTTTTTGTCATCATCTCTGAGTAATGTGTTTATGTCTCACAATAAAATTATTTTCAAATCAAAGCTATTGATTAATAAAATATTCGTAATTAATTATTCTGAACTTTACAGTCTTCTGGATCATTTCCATTGTTAATACATTCCCCAACTGAATACATTTTAGCAGTGAGAAATATTTCAGATATTGAGGGCACTGGAGACCATCAACACAGCCATACACACACACACACACACACACACACACACACACACACACACACACACACACACACACACACACACACACACACACATCAATCTCTAAAGATCATTGTGTTAATCATCAGCAAACCTCTCCATTTGGCAAGTGACAACTGCCTCCTCCGTCCTTCACAGCATCAGCAAACAGACGCAACAGGGTATAGGAAAACTCTTTGCCTATTTGTGTTGTGTAAAAAGACCCATGAATATGTTTCACACTACTTGTAGTCCAGACTGGATGTAGTTCATGTATATACAGTTGGTGCTCTCAGTTCCTGCAGATATACCCTTCTGTATCTTTAAATTACTACCACACAACTCTGAAGGCTACAGATATGGTTGAAAAAACACCTCGCTGGGCGGTGAATACAGAGGGACTTGCATTATTTGCTGCTGCTATGAATAAAATCACTATCCTGTTTGCAAAAAAACGTTTCTTTCTCTAAACCTTCCCCAGTCGGCATTAAGCTCCAGACTGGAGGCTGCATCTCTTGGAAGATATACCACGTGCACTTCAGTCTCTCTCTGATTCATGTCCTTCTTTTGAGCCGCCTCACAAACTCTAATGCACCTCTTCCTCTTATCCACTCCAAACCTTCTGGGCCTTCTTCCTCCGACCAAACTCAGCTGCATCTCTCTCCACCAGGCGCATCTAGTTGCACTATTCCAATCTCCCGATCATAATAGGGGAATGAAAGGGAGTTTATAAACTGAAGTGCACATCAAATCTGCTGTAATGAAATCTTATCAATGTGTTCCCCATGCTGTATTATTTGCATATAAATGGCATAATATAATAACTCTCTACGGCCTCTACCTGGGAGGAGTAAATATCTCTGTCTGCTTTGTCTCGTCGCTGTGACACACGGAAACGAGACGCTAATTGAAGAGAGGAGAGCATCTTTATGTGACGACTGACATTCAATTATGTTTGGGGGATCAGATTAGGTGGTGCCCCCAGAAATGTTTGAAAACAACATTTTGCAGAGAGGCAACTCTGAAGGCAGCCGAGGATGTAATTTGAATGGCTGTTTGAGGCCGGCGCTGAATGGGGCTGCTCTGAATGGAATCACTATGCTATGACCTGCAAGTAATTGGATGTCCAGAGTGAAGTGTTGACAGAAAAGCGGAGGCGAGGCTGACAGAAACAAAAAAGCTATAGACTATGAGACAGGGAAGACAAAGAAAGAAAATAACACAAAATGAAAATAAGTGAGAAAACAATGTAATGAACAGGCTCAGCGAGCGGAAACAATAACGATTAAAGGGAGGGGTGGTTGCAACAATCAAAGTGCAGGAAAATGAATCCAGCTCGGAACCTGCCAGAGCTTCAGTTGTCATTCATCACAGAGTATAGGCGTGTAGCCACTCCGGCCACCGAGCCAAATAAGCCATTAGAGAGGATAAGCTTTCTTATCAGGCAAACGTTGCCAGAAAGCACCGCCAAGGTCGCACCAAACAAACACTGGGCTACTTTACTTACAGCCAACATTACATATGATACTGCTGATCAAAGGTAATTACGTCCATTCATCCGTCTACCTGTCACTCTGGATTTGTTCTAGTTAAGCATAGACGAGCAGTGAAGGCATTTACAGTGCGCACGACAGGATAGTAAATCTGTTATTCACAACACATGTCCAAGATCACTCGCTGACAGATGATGTGCGTGCCTCAACAAAGGAAACAACCTTGCCTGTCAACAAATATTATTTTTAACGTATGGCTGCATATATTTAAATGAAGAATGGGGCATTTGTCAGACTGCAGGGGCATATCTGTTTCTACAATTGATGGTTTAGCACCGCTATTATGGAAATTGCCTTCAGGTAATAACATATATATATATATACAGTATATTTGTACTGTATTGGTTGTTAAGATGAGCTTATAAATAAATAAAGAAATGTAAAAGTTCTGACAACCGTTCTTCATAGAAACTAGTCAAGTTAAAAGAAAGTTGCGGCTTTACCTGATTGAATATAAACACCACAATCCCGCCCCACACACTCAATTGTATCTCCATGTAATTCACCTGTGTCGAACATGGAAGGGGATAGAGAGGTCGGACGACTCTATCGATTGGCTATCCTTAGCAGTGACAGCTCCCAGATTGGCCAGAGAGCATTAGAGAGTCAGAAAGTCACCCCGCCATTAGCAGTCTGTCCTCTCTGGTTACAGCCTGCGTGCACACATACACTCCATAGACTGAAATAGATCACAATGATTGGTGTGTGTGTGTGTGTGTGTGTGTGTGTGTGTGTGTGTGTGTGTGTGTGTGTGTGTGTGTGTGGCACCGACAGATGTCTGTGTCTGCGTCTGTCTTGGAAATGTGATCACTCCATAACAGTAGATTTAACTATATTCCGCATGAAGCCAATAACCTTAGCTCTCCTGTTTCATTTGTCTTATTTAGTCTGTGTAATAACCTCTCTGAACACCCCATCCTCAGCTCTACAATAAAACATCTATCACACATTTCTGTGTGTGTGTTCTAGCATATTTATATTCATTATTCAATCAGCACAGTATAAATCACAATATATGAATGAAACGACTGCAGAACATGTATTGTACACATGTTCGTTTTAAAATTCATGCCAGTTACGAGTTAGTATACGGCTTGGAAGGAATGAATCGCCTGAGTACATCTGAGCACATTCAGAAGAGCCTTGTTATTTTGTAGACTAGAGGGAAATTTACCATGCTCCCTGCCTGCCTGCCTCCATCGTTCCTGCTCTCCTCACTTCTTTTCTGATTCACAAGCCTGTGAAAAGGATGTACTGTACTGCTGTGACAATGCGATGTGGTGCATGAAAGCACACTTGACTGAGGAGACTAGGGTTTGACTGATACAACAGCCAGCTGAGATATTGGGATTATTGCCAGTTTGATGAAAGGGAATACAGTACAGGTGTTTTTGTTTGCCATGTTTGACTCCTGGCACGCCCAGGCTGAGCTAATAGGACTGCTAGCTGTATGGCTAACCACTCAAACTAGGATTTTTTTTCTTCCTGGTCATAGTGACTTAACGGTCATAGTGACGTAACGGTCATAGTGACGTAACGGCTCCACGGATTGGTCCAATCCTCACACACACACACACTCACTCAGCCTTATCTTTTCTCAGGAGCGGCTCTGCGGATTTCCGCCCGCCTGGCTGTGAGTGTGTGTGTGTGTGTGTATGTGTGTGTGTGCTCAGGCTGAGTTCCGCAGTGTCCCCACGCAGCAACCAGGAAACTACACCAGTAAATGGCAGTAATCCAGCTCACACTGTCCACTTCTCGAGCCTCAAAGGGCGAAGCAGCGAGCCCCGCAACGTTCCGCCAACACGGCACCCAGACCCCACGCAGCATTCTCATCTGTTTGTCATTACTGGTGTCATTTTCTGGTTGCTAACAAACGCCATTGTAACACATAATCACTGATGTTCCGCTGTAACGGTGGTGGACTCATCAGAACAGAGCGGGCAAGCTGAGCAATCAGAGCACAGTGGGCTCAGAGGGAGGGGGGGGGGGGGCAGGAGCTCCAACAAGCCGTTTAGGACTGAGAGTGAATACACATACTATACAGAGATGCTGTACGAGAAACCAATGTGAGTTTGGAACATTGAACAAAATAAATCTATTCTAGTATACCTCAACAATGGAATTATGATCAGTAGAAATGGCCATGTCATGGGACCTTTAACACTTGGCACCCCCAAGCTGAATCATCTCATTTGACCGCTAGCTGTATGGCTAACCACGCTAACGGCAACTAAATACACAACCCAGTCTCACGGCATTTCGTGTTATAGTCACGACATTTAATCTATTGATTCGTGTTCACGATTTTCCCCTTTTTTTCGTGTCACACAGCACGATTTTAAAAGCAATGTATTTCTATTGGTAGTATGTTTCGTGCCTGCAGCACGTCTTTTTGTCCGTTCGGGTCTTGGACGACCGGAAGCTGTGGGGTTCATAAAAACATGTTCTTACTCAATATCAAGCCACGATTATTGTTTTTATTTTAAATCGTATAATGTCTGACTTTTTTGGAGTCCGTCAGGAACTGAATTTCTAAATGAAAATAACCGGAAACAAACGTAGGCCTATAAGGGACATTTCAAGCATCATTGCGATACACAGTCACTGAACTGATTGCCCAAGATCCTCAGCTATGGTTTAAGCTCGCTGATTGGATGTTTTAGGCGCAATGCATGTAGGGATATGGTGTTAATGCCATATCAAATCCGAAAAACATTTCTGAGTTTAGGTTGGCCGAAGACACTACACTACCCATAATCCCCAGCTATCGTTTAGAACTACTGTCCCCGTGATTAATCTTCAAGCTCTGGGATTGGATGTTGGAGTGGCAGTGCGCCAAGGTTACGCCGAGTGTCAAGAAAGCATATGCTTCTTATATTTTGTTATATTTTCTAAATCAATTTGAATTCCTCTTTCTATAAAACATTGAATAATTGAAGTTATATTGTGTGAAGTTAGTGTGCATGTGGTTGCTACACTGCACAGCTTCAGCTCATAAGTAGACATTTTCAGATGTATTAAGAAAACAGGTGGAGATGAAGGTTTTTGTCTGGAAGACAGATGATTAAGAGAGATTTCCAGATTTCCAGATGTGTATCCAGTGAAAGCTATTCACTTTGTCTTTTCAGACTGACAACATAAATGGCCCCATCCCACCAGCAATATTGGCTTTCAAAAATTACAGCCTGCCATTGATCCAACAGCAATGTGTGTCAGAAAAGTATAAGACAGTGAGGTGAGATGTGTCCAAAGTGAGGAGAAAACCAGAGCAGTGTTATAATGTACATATCAAGACAGGATTTTACGCCAAAGAGAAACCACTAGAGGGAAAACCTTACTGATTTAAATGTGACATAATTGATTTTCCAATTTTCACTGAATTGCTTTCTGCCTCCCTCTGGTAGGTGAGGTGTCTGTCCAAACACACTAAGAGCTCTACCTGAATAATGTCTGTGGAATTTGGACAAGTGAGGTGCAACGTTTGGGCATCTCTCACGTTGTCTGTCTTCTCCCTCTGCTTCCTCTTTGTATTGTTGTGTCAACCTCCCTGTCACACATATGCTGGATTAGCTATTTTAAAAAACTATACCGTGCATGGCAGATGGAATCGATGGGTGTCATGCCGGAGCCATATTTACGAGAATGTGCTAAAGTGGCAGGGTTTAAATCTCTCCAGACCTAGAGGAGGACAGTTTAAAACGTATGCCTTCTGCACTTCCATCTGGCTCTGCTGACTGCCTGTGCTTCTGAAGAGGTCTAACTTTTTCTCTGTTTGTTTTGCTGCATTGCGGATTGACTATTGCTTAAATCCCTGAGGAATCTTCCGAAAAATCCGCAACACTAATAGGTTATGGCAATGACGGGGATGAGGGGAATATATATTATACAGCTCTTAGGTGGCCACATCTCCAATCATATAAATACCAAGGAGAGGTGGAATCAAAGGCATGGATTAGTCATACTGTATCTGTTCCCTATTTAATCGAGAGAAAAAACAGCCATATTGGATCTTCTTGGCTCTGATATGAAAGATTTTGGACTGTGACACCACTCATACAAATCATACAAATCCTTCAAGAAGGACATTTTGACATGAAGATTTGTGTGAGATGCTGTAGAACACAAATGAGTTTGCACAGCAGAGGAACAATAATAAGAAAACACTGAAGTCTGGGAGGTCTGTGTCACAGCAGTGATTATTGACCCAGAAAGCCACGCAGGTTCTGGTCCAGGCTCTCGTCACCTCACGCCTAGACTACTGCAACTCCCTCCTGGCTGGTCTACCTGCATGTGCCATCCGACCTCTGCAGCTCATCCAGAATGCAGCGGCTCGTCTGGTCTTCAACCTTCCTACATTTTCCCACACCACTCCGCTCCTCCACTCCCTTCACTGGCTTCCGGTAACTGCTAGAATCCACTTCAAGACAATGGTACTTGCGTACCATGCTGCGAATGGATCTGGCCCTTCCTACATCCAGGACATGGTTAAACTGTACACCCCAGCACCTGCACTACGCTCTGCATCAGCCAAACGACTCGCTGCACCCTCGCTGCGAAGGGGACCCAAGTTCCCATCAGCAAAAACACGTGGGTTTGCTATCCTGGCTCCAAAATGGTGGAATGAGCTCCCCATTGACATCAGGACAGCAGATAGCCTGCACATCTTCCAGCGCAGACTGAAAACTCATCTCTTTCGACTCCACTTCGAGCGATATAATTACTAACAATGAACTGCTAACAGAGCACTTATATACTAATAAAGGACTGGCTTATCTAAAGCTAGTTGAGTAGCACTTGAAATGTTTGGCTCTATGAAACCTGATGTACTTATATGATTCTGTTTTCTTCAAGGTTGTGTCTTCCTGGTCGATTGTACTTATTGTAAGTCGCTTTGGATAAAAGCGTCAGCCAAATGCAATGTAATGTAATAATGTAATGTAATGAAAAACGTAAAATCAACATGAAAACCCTCAGCTATCAAATGTTTCTAATGGTTTTTTATAACTTAGAATATATTTGCGCTTTTGCACTGCACTACTACAACATTGTCAGACTTATGATGGGCATTGGATAGCAGGGTCAACGTGTTTTTGACTAACTTCACGCTCAATTTATTCATAATTTTAAACCTTTCAAGCCCAACCAGCGCTAGGTCGGATCACTGTAGGCAAGTAATCAGACATTACACAGCTCCCTCTAGAGCCCAAAACAGCATAGATAACTTTTAATGTGCCTGAAGAGCTGTAAACAGCTGCGTCAAATCAGTTGAGAATCACTTTACAGCCTCATCCAATGCATCAAATGCTGGTCTCAAACAAACGTCTTCAACACGTCAACCAGTTAACCCTGGTATGGAGTTCGGGTCTGAGGGACCCATTTTCATTATTTAGCTAAAGAAAAATGTGTGTGTGTGTGTGTGTGTGTGTGTGTGTGTGTGTGTGTGTGTGTGTGTGTGTGTGAGAGACTTTTGTGTTTCTGCCCCTGCCATTCCTGCACAAGGTTGCAACATTGTTGATACATTCTAGCACGGACACCTGTCTGCTCTCACATTCCCGCATTATGTCTTGCGGGAACCAATCTTTATTTTGTTCACACTATCCAAGCTGCAAATTTGGGGCGGGACACAATAAATAAAGCTTTGCCAGTTTGGGTGCTTATCACAACTGATCAAGAGGGCCAAATGATTCTCTGCTCAGAGGGCCTTGAAAATGATTTTGGAAGAGAGAGAACCATTTGATGATGATATAGAGGAAGAGGAAGAGGTTTCAGAATGTGAGGATCACATTTCTGAGAATTCTGAGTCTGACAGTGACTTGAGATTGAGCATCAGCTAGTTACAAAAAAAAGACGAGCCACAGGACCAGCCGGTCAGCGGGCAAAAAACCAGTAGCACTTTCATTCATTAATGTGATCTAACAAATCTAAAAGGGCAAATATTAACCATATATGCTGTTGTGCTTGTAATTGGGATGAAGTATCACCGTCCACACTCACAACATCTGTTGAGTATTTTAACATAAAATAGTTTGATTGTGTTGAATTGAAGCCCAAAAATGCAGCGGGTCCACCAGACCCACGAATACTGGCTGAGTAACAAAAATATGAACACCACACAAGGGTTAAACCATTCCATATCTGTGCATCAAAACAGATGCAAATCTGACAGGTGTGTTAGCAGTCATGTCCAGACAGCTCCCAATAAAATGTACTTCAAATAATGTGTCTGGACAAACCCAGTGCATTTGCCACCTAATGTGCTTATTAAATCAACAAAGTAAGCACACTAATGAAACTTGACTCCAATTGTGTTCTCCTGATTTATAAAGATAACTGACTCTGTTCTTAGGTCTTGGTGACTCTGAAGGACTTACTAATCATTTTAAGAGTTTATCGTCAATGGAGAATAAAGTGATAGGAATAATCTGCTTTTTCTAGAGATTTATTGAGGTCACAAACAGGCTGACAATTCTTAAAAAAGCAGTTAACTGCATATTCCAACTCCAGACTGTTCGTGATTGTAATACATTTAGGATGCAGTTGGGCAGACAAGTGCTGTTTTTATGTTTCTATTTTCTCTTAACTTATCGTTTGAAATATCCTGGAATTGAT
This sequence comes from Harpagifer antarcticus, assembly GCA_902827135.1. Lineage (NCBI taxonomy): Eukaryota > Metazoa > Chordata > Actinopteri > Perciformes > Harpagiferidae > Harpagifer > Harpagifer antarcticus. Next base: position 1,247,756 of record CADEHL010000159.1, on the reverse strand, counting down.
AAGCTGCAAAAGACTCATACAATCTCTCCACACAAAACCAGCAGCGACAGTGCTCACTGCATTGATTACATCTAATTTCACCGTACTTTTAATCAATTACGCTTCTATTAAACAGTTTACTGTAGCTTGGGGAACGGCTCGTCAGGGCGGTTAGACGCCCTGGTTCGAGCAGTTCCGGATGGGAGGTTTTCAGCCAGGCTTGTTGGACACTACCAGAGCCGGCGGATGAGTGTGTATCACCTCAATTAAACTATGCGCTAAGTGTCTGACAACAGCTAATATTCCTCTTCCACCAGCGAAGCCAATCGATGTTCTGGCTTTCGTCACACTGCTGAAAAAGCAATCATCTCGTTGTCTCGCTCCCGTAAGACGGAAAAATTGAGAGACACTCATCTGGCTTCTGCGGATGCTTATTGGAATACACCAGCGCTTTTTTTCCACATAAAGTGGAGAATACCACACACACACACACACACACACACACACACACACACACACACACACACACACACACACACACACACACACACACACACACACACACCGTGTCTACATCACTTCAGGTGACATTACATTGACTTACATGCATTTCCTGGAGACTTATCCTAACCTTAACCATAACCAACACATGCCTAACCCTTACCCTAACCCTTAACCTAACCAAGTCTTCACCCTCAAATTAATTATTCCCCTCATGGGGACCTCCAATTGGTCCACATAAGGGAGGCGAGTCCCTTATGGGGACTGTGTAAACAGATTTAGGTCCCCACAAGTATAGTAATGCTAGGACACACACACACACAGTATATACACACTAATGGCGCATTTCCACTACAGCGCGGAGCATGCTTTAAGCACTGTTTTTGGTTGTGTTTCCACATGGCGTAGTTCCGGCTAGTGGGTACTATTTCACAGTTTTTCTGGCCTAATAAAAATCGAGGTGCTTTCCGGGCCAACAACCAGGCTAAGTCGGGCTGAGTATGAGAATCGCTGGCAAGGGGGCTACAACTACAACAAAATGAACATATTTGACCGTGATTTAATTGTAATACACGTTACAAAATGGTTAGCAAAAACCATGAATTAATGCTTTGACAAGTCTGCAGACAGACGGCAGGTGAAAAACCTTTAAAAATGCGTGTTTTCTAAATGGAGATCGGCTAAGCTAATGCAGTATATGCTCCGACCGTCCACACTCACAACAACGGCCTATACAGACATGAATAAAACAGTGACTGTATTCGCCATGACACAGGCAGTCTGTGGTTTGTACTTGTTTAACTTTTGTCTAGTTTCTGAATCTGAACAGATATGAGGAGCTGTGAGCTTGAGTGCTAACAGCTAACGGCTGATGTTGTTTTTCTGTGGTTCTCATTGAAGATGACGTCACGGCTCCGCCTACACTGCATTACTATCGTTACTGCCCCAGCTACTAAACTGTAAATGGGAATGCAGCATACAGTGAGCCAGTCCTAACACGGCCTAACGAGGCCTAGCCATACCGAGCGATGCCCTGTAGTGGAAATGCGCCATAACTTCACCCTGAAAGCATTAGTGATGTGTTGAGAAAGAGTGGATGTACCCAGAAGCTGCAGCTCAAAAATGGCAAGTGGCTTGTGACAAGAACCTGTCCAGCTGAGAGTCTCTCTGATGGTCCTTCTCCAAGTGGCACACTCAGAGCAAAGCAACACAACATACACACCCACACACACACATATGCACACGTTTGCCAAGTCTACCAACCTCTCTGTCAAGTAACGTGTGGGAGATGACAGTGACGATGTCGCCTCGTTCTGGATTGATGTAGAACATGGTTGGGGAGGGCTTGTCCGGCGACTGCCTGACGATGTTGTAGCGCAACGCCGCGTTATCGGTGCCTGGGTCGTCAGCGTCAAACGCCGTCATTGTCATCACCGTGGTTCCTGGAGGAGACAGGAAAAGACAGTTTTGAGTATGAGCTCACACTTACTTGTCATAGTGGATATGTGAGTGAGGATTCTAAAAGCTGGTGTTGTGAACTACATATTTTAGGAATAAAATAACATTTTTGAAGATACAGCAGTAGTTCATTTTTCTACTCTGAGATTGATTCATTTTTGTATTGTTCAAACGACACATGAAGGAAAAAAAAGCTCCTGAAATAAATCTCAGGAATGGAACTAATGGAACAGGTTAAAGAGTCACACTCCTTCAAAAAGTATGCTAATTTTGACATTTTGTATTTCAAAAGATTTACATCCCAAAGGTTATAGATGCATGTTTTAAACTAGAACACATTCAATAATTTATGAACACATGTTCATGCTACCATGGTTTAGCCAAGAAAATCAAAGTGAGGATGGGTTGTTGTCTACATACTATTTAATATGTAATATACTATGTGGATACTAAACTAGAGGCATGGCCATATACATGTACATTGTGCCATGTAGATTGAAGACATCTTATTGGTAAAATGCTTTATATCTATATGCATGCCAGTGAAGATAAATCTAGTCAGTTCTGTCATGGGTTAAACATGAATGTGGGAAATTGTTATATGGGTGTACGCATGTATGTGTGTGTTTCTGCACAGTATGTGTGCACTTGTTGGAAAGGTAAGAAGTGGCTGTTCTTAAAGATTGGAATATTAGATGTTCTGGGTCTGCTAGTGAGGTGGCCAAAGGGTGTATGTGTATCGTGCACTTACACCGTTCAAGGAGCTTTGTTTGTGTTTGTTAGTCTAGGGAAAAACTATCAATCAATCAATCAATCAAATGTTATTAAAAATTATACTTTTATCTCATGGGGCTTTCCAGTTTGTACAGCATCAACACCCGCTAAACTTTGACCCTTGCATCAGCAGAGAAAAAGAGAGCAACAGAGTAGCACTACTGAGCTATTTCCATGACATTTGGTGGAAAGGTATGGCATGGGCTAAAGTTCCAAAATATGTTTTTGAGCGGGTCAGAATTACGTGGTAGATACGCAAATGATGTTTCACACAGGGCATTTGTGCTGCAATTATATTTTTTGGGAATAATGAGAAAATGTACTCTTTCACATGAACGTCCCCACAAGCCAGAACATCAACTATCAACATGTTGTTTAAAGGCTCTGAGTCAGAGTTATAAAATACAACAGATCTTCTTTGTAGCATCCATATTGTTTCCAAATAATGACTTCTAGCTCATGAACACACCAAGTCAGAAGATCAACCTTTCAAATCGTGACATTGTAATTCATCTTTCTCTGCAGTTGAAAGGAAGGATGCACTATTTGATGTACTGTAGCCTATGATGGTTTAATGTTTGTCTTCGCAGAAATAAGTTATCTTTGCTGTGTTATCCTCAACATTTTCATTGAATATGAATGAGTAAGAACTATTATACATACTGTATATTTTTGATCGAATCAAATTGTGTTTGGAGATGAGAGCAATCATGGCAGCAGATGTATGAGAAGCGCAATTTAGAACTACAGATAGCCGTTTTAAAAAGTGAGCCTTTCCCAATGATGTGTTTTCTCCCTCCTGTCAGCTCTATCAGCATGGTGCATTTTATTTGGTAATGGGAACAAAAATGGAAAACCTGCCCGCCGCAGCTGAGCTGAAATAGGAGGCAATCCTTGACACACACTCAACCATCCATCTCGCTCTCATGTCAATCATGAGTCACACACATTCACCAGGACGCACTCAATCTGCACATACAGGGAAGTACAGACACAAACGCAGGGATATATCCAAGGTGTCAGGCACACACTCTCACACACAGACCATGTAAGATAATTTCACTTCTGAGTAGTGTTTTTCATTGCGGGCAGAAGTGTCTATAAACTGCATCTCCATCCAGTACTTCATGGTCTTGATGTCACCAGCTTTCAGTCAGGCACCTCTGGTTAAAATATCACCGGCTGAATAACTGTTCAATTTGTCAAAGCTCTAAGTTTGATTCATTTTCAGGGAGATATGTCACTGCAGTCTGATGAGACAATGTGTCTGGGCCACAGATGGATAGGAAGTCTGGAAGCCTTTGTGTGTTTGTGTGATAGAAATTGAAATGTATGTATTTAATTGGCGTGGTGTCATTTTTTACTTGAAACTGTTAAGAACTATTATCAGTAGATTAGGTCAAAATAATGCACTGTAACTCAGTCTAAAATGCTTCTTCTTCTGCTTTCAGTATTTTCTATCTATATTGGAGCTGGTATTTTATTGTTAAAAGTCCTGCCTTAGTTACCTTATAAGACCCTGATACTTTTATTTTGTGAAAGGATTAAGCCCACTGAAGTTATGTGTTTTCTGGCAAGAAACCCCCTTCTGATTTCCTTCTTGACCCATATACTTAACAAAACATTTTCATAAGCACCAAATAGCAAGACTGTGTCGCACGGCTCATAAACATCGATCTCTTTTCATGCTTCGCCTTAATACCCCGCAGTACTTTGCCACAGTGCATTAGTCGAACCGTTCAAATAAGACACAGAAAGGGCTGGAAATATGCAAAGCCTACGTTAAATAATGGTGGCTTAGATCCAAACATCTTTAGTCCAGTTGGAGGTAATGAGGGGCAGAGAGGTGTGGGTTTTATCCCCTTGGCATTTGCATTCCAAGGTGAACCATTAACGGTTAAGTAAACCAGTAATCCTTCCTCTGCAGAATAATTACAAAGTCCCATCTCCTTCATTACCGATACTCTGTTCCACTTCACACTTCTGAAGCCACACTCTTAAAGATGAGTCAGTGAGGTTGCGCATAAACACACATGGTAGCACACACAGTTTTGCACAGTGACACACCAACCAGTGGCAAATTAGTGTTAAAACGGTGACTAAATTAGTTATCTTGAACAGATCTCAGTGAATTATGTTTCCATTGCGGTGGCTAACCGAGGTTCCTTGAACGCAATGCAATCCTATTACATGTTTTATGGGATATCAGCCCTCTCAAGCGTCACTGTCTTCATCAGATACCATAATTCCACTCACAAATCAGTATCATGTAGCCAATAAGCATTTGGTCAGTCAGGAATACAACAGGTTATCAGCAGTAATCATCTTACATGATAAACATCCAGCATTCTGTAATGGGACAATGGGGCTGGGTATAACAGCCACACTGATGTATGCCGTGGTAAATCTTAACATGACATCATGGGGCCGGTCAAGGCTCAATCAATCCTAACCTCATTGGATGTTTAGATTGTGGGATGGATGTGAAAACACAGGACTGCCATTACCTCGCTATCACTTCCATCTGCCGTGCTGCTGGATGACACCAGCTCGGAGTCGGTGAAAAGCGATACAATAAAGATGGAGACGGCAGAGAGAGAGACTCCAAATCATCCAGTTATTATGAAATGATGTAATGTTCGGTGAAAAAAAAGAGAAAGAAAAGCAACAAAGAACCGGGCTATGAGGTAAAACATCTACGATCCAGACATGAAAAGACACGACGACTGACAGAAAACGCACACATACACATGTTTTGGATTGATTTCGTCACAGGGTGCTGTTGCGATAGCTAACTCCAATATCTTTCTCAAACACCAAGGGAAATCAGAAGGGGCCATCACATCTGTGGGTGCCACCAGGGAGCTGACCGTGTGAAGAGCCAAGATGAGGCAAGAGACCATAGACAATATTTTCTTTTAAAGAAGGGTAAATGTGTTTCTAGTTCGGGTTCGAGGCTACAATGTGTGTGCACATTATTGTCTTTGTGTCACAGTGTATCGGCGTGAGGGTGAGTGATGAGAATTGTATTTTAAATTATTCAACATGCGATGGATGTTTCAAAAGCTGAAATGGGATTTATATTAATCAGACTCAAGTGAGTGAGAAAGAGCAAGAGCTGACCTGTTCTATTCTCAGGTGCGAATGAGATCAAAGGGAGTTCAGAAGTGAATCATCTCATCCACTAGCAATAGTGTGGAGATCGCACATGAAGATGACTTACAAGCACATAATCATAAGGAGAAGAAAGCAGTGGTAGCAGAAGTGGGGAGAGAAACAGAAATATAAAATAAAAAATGAGTGTAGAGACTGGCCCTACTGAATTTCCAACACTTTTTCAGGAGCTTAAGAGCCATATATTCTTTTTACACTTTTAGTATGTAGCCATATTAAGATTCCACATAATTCGATATGATATTTGACAATGTGTAACATTTGTACAAGGTTATTTGTATGTAGAGGCATTTATGTATACCAGTGTCAAATATGGGAGGAGGCTATTGTTACAAAAAGTGTAACAATAGCCTCCTCCCATATTTGACAAGTGGTTTGTCTTTATCTCACCGCAACATAAGTGGGGTTCTAAACCTAAATCTGTGATGGTTGTATTGCCACCTTACTGTCAATAACCTCTGATCAAACCACACTAGAATAGTCCTCAACTCATTACTATTAACTAAGCAAGAAAGTGTTTTTTTCTGTACTTAAACTTTTAATGTTGCATATTTGGTAATGAATATTAATGTCATCATCTTTAAATTAACAAACAAGTTTCAAGGGGCTTTAACATATGGGAATATATGGGAACCTTCTTTGTAGCTCTCAATTCAGCAACACACACTTTTTTTGCAAAAACAATTTTTCAGTAATATAACATTTTTTCTCCCCACAGGCGCTCTGCTTCCACTCCCTGCACTGCAGCCGTGCCTGCAGTCCCGCCCATCTCAAGCACGCTCAAGTGCCTCCCCTCTCTCGTGCACGCGCTAGCTGCCAGAGCATGTGAGAAAACGAGAAGCATGGCTGCAAGTGGGAGTGCAACTGCCGCTGCGCCTCGGCTTGTTGACAAAAAAGACGCCAGAAGCGAAATGTGGAAGTATTTGAGCTATATCTCTGACAGTGAGGGCAAGCCTACGGACACCACGAGGCCTGTCTGTAAGAGATGTTTTAATTTTATTTAATACGAATTCTTGTCATTTATTGGTCTCATTGTTTAAAAGTTTGTGTTATGGTTATGGTTCTGGTGTGAAATAAAGCACAATAATTACATTTAAGACTGTTTCCCTTTTTTTAAGAAAAGTATCGAAAAAGAATCGGAATCGCAATTCTTGACTTGGTATCGAAACTAAAATGTTGGTATCGTGACAACACTAGCTACTCCTGACAGTTAAACCTGATATTTAGTAGGTCTGTTAAGTATTGAATGCTGATCATTCTGACGTAATTTGGCCGGTCAAAGTTGTTTGGGCTCGGATAAAATCGCTCCGTTACTTTCGTCCCGTGTTACTTTCGTCCCGTGTTTCTTTCGTCCCGGCTCTCCCTACGTGTGTATGTGTGATGTCAGTATGAGAGGATGACAGCGCGTCTAATTTTGATGTGGCCCAAGAGCCAATCACAATAATACCTGTGATGCAGTGAACCAATCACCTTTGAGGGGGGGAAACCCTATCGTTGATTAAACACTATCCAGTGTTTCCCCTACCATTCTCTTGGAGGGGCGCTGCGCCCCGCGAACGGAGTTATATATATATATATATATTTAAAAAATATATATAATTTTTTTTTTTTTTTTATATAAATATAGCACCAAATTGCAAATAATCTATAACTACTGTCACTTTTCACATTGAACATGTGCTCTTTTATTAAATAAACTAAACACTTTCATTTGAAGTTGTGAGTTTAGTGTTTTTGACCCTAAGAAACACTGATGCATTAAACAATAACAATAATCCACAGCTCCTCTCTCTGCTCCAGAGGATTTAATATATATCCCAATGCCACAAAAATGCATCAGTGTCGTGGTTGAAATCTTGTCTCCAGAAAACAAAAAACCGAAACCAGCGGTATCAGTGACTGTGTGTTTGATGTGGCCCTTTGCAGTAAAATATAAAAAATGTGGCTCTTAACCTCTGACTGGTTGGCCCCTGCCCTAGAGTGATAAATCCCCTGAATAAGATATTCAATAATAATAAAACAATAAACACTTATACTTTCTCCAACTTTTTTCCCATTTTTGTTTTTCTGTAAAGTATTAGATAGCTTTAACTCTTTAAGTCTCAGTATAAATAAAGCAATCATACTTTTTCCCAGCAGACATTTGACCAATTTTCCCTTCAATTATGTTTAATATTTTCGAAAGAAAAAATAAATTAAAACAGATGGAAGTGAAAACCGCAACCAATTCTGATTACAATGGATTATTCGACTAAAAGAAAAAACATAAATGCTTGCTTGGACAACAAACTAAACGTTTTTGCGCTCTTCATCACAATGCATTGTTGATTCATAGTTTCACACAGGCAAAGAATGGGCCTCTTTGAGTTTCATTCTTTGTACTCCCACTCATGTCTAAAATGAGTATTGTTGTCAGCTGTAAACACATGCAGTCTTTTCTATGAAGTAGTAAGGTGTAGATTATATTTGGTGATGCCTCTTTCAGCAGACAGACTTGACTGAATGCTTTATTGTACTCTGTTTACGCTGTTTGCCTGCCTTTTGCTGACATTCCAAAACTCTTCAGTGAGTGGAAGTCAATCCGTCAGTTTGCCTCTGTGGCTTTTGTTACACTTCTCATTACAAAGAGATGATTTATAAAAATCTGATTTTCTTCAAATCAAATCACTTCATGCACGTACAGTATAATTGCTGTTGTGTGTTTTCTGCAGTAGCGTTCCCCAAATGGTTTTATTTTCACGACTTTGTACCTTTTATATGTTTGCATAATGATGCGGGGTTATGCCAAACTAGTGAATGTGTGTCAGTTCAGTATATTGGAAAGCTTTGTAACCGTCTTGTTATGTTTTGCATGGGGTTTTTGTTGTTGTGTTTTACTTGTTGTTTGCTCCTTTTATCCCACACTACTCTGTCTCTCCGTCTCTGCAGGTCTGGTTTGTGACAGGAGGCGTGGCTGGTAGACTCCTGGCTGCAGATGAGGCACACCTGTCCCCACTCACATGATCAACCTGCTCTTTAAGAGCCTGGCCCTCACCTCACTTTTCTGCCAGAGAATTACATGCTGTTCTGTTTTTGTTCACTTCACAGTTTGTTAGGGAATTTTCTTTTGAGTTTGTCGGGAACGTTTTCCCGCAGCTTTGTTTGTGGACTTACTACGGCGAGCCAGCTCTCTATCGTCAGTACCTGCCTTGGACTACCTTCGTTTATTAAACACATTGAAACTTTATTTTTGTCAGTCTCTGCTTTGGGGTCCAAGTAATATCCAAACGTCACATGTCTAAGCACATTAAAATTCTCCAGGCCATTAAACTGAGCTTCAGGCACTTGCAGCACAAACCCAGCTATTTTCCAGCATTTAAAAAAAGCCTTTCCAGAGGGTGCCTGTCGAGGCTGTACACTAAGTACATGGCTCTTTCTCAAGCACAAAAAAGTCAGATTTGGCAATATGACAAACAATACGCTAAGATACATACGTAACATAAAACATTTGAACATTAACAGAAGTACCTTTCCTACGGTGTGTTAATTTTTTAAATGCAAGATATATCAGTTTGATGACTTTATTTTTCCCATAAAATAGTAACCTTACATTAGAGGCTTCAACCCTGTCATGGTGACTCATTATTAAAAAAGATAATTCTGATAGATTGCTAAAAAACTGTAGGAGATTCGTAACCACCACTCTGTACCAACTCTTAGCCATTGTGCTTCTTTTTAGCACAGTGTCGTCATCTTTTCACACTCAGATCTATCTGCAACGTGATTCCAATTTTGATATTTTTCATTTGCATCACAAATGTTGAGGATAATCTATATACAGGACTGTCTCAGAAAATTAGAATATGGTGATAAACTTCTTTATTTTCTGTAATGCAATTAAAAAAACAAAAATGTCATACATTCTGGATTCATTACAAATCAACTGAAATATTGCAAGCCTTTTATTATTTTAATATTGCTGATTATGGCATACAGCTTAAGAAAACTCAAAAATCCTATTTCAAAAAATTAGAATAGTTCCTCAGACCAAGTAAAAAAAAAGATTTATAACAGCAAAACACAATCAAACATTTGAAAATGTCCATTAATGCACTCAGTACTTGGTTGGGAATCCTTTTGCACGGATTACTGCATCAATGCGGCGTGGCATGGAGGCAATCAGCCTGTGGCATTGCTGAGGTGTTATGGATGCCCAGGATGCTTCAATAGCGGCCTTTAGCTCATTAGCATTGTTGGGTCTGGTGTCTTTCAGCTTCTTCTTCACAATACCCCACATATTCTCTATGGGGTTCAGGTCAGGGGAATTTGCAGGCCAATCGAGGACAGTAATGCCATGGTCAGTACACCAGTTACTGGTGGTTTTGGCACTGTGGGCAGGTGCCAGATCATGCTGGAATTCCTCATCTCCATAGAGCTTTTCAGCAGACGGAAGCATGTAGTGCTCTAAAATCTCTTGGTACACAGCTGCATTTACTCTGGGCTTGATGAAACACAGTGGACCAACACCAGCAGCTGACATGGCTCCCCAAACCATCGCTGACTGTGGGAACTTCACACTGGATTTCAAGCAACTTGGATTTTGCTCCTCTCCAGCCTTTCTCCAGACTCTGGCGCCTTGACTTCCAAATGAAATACAAAACTTGCTTTCGTCTGAAAAGAGGACTTTGGACCACTGTGCAACTGTCCAGTGCTTCTTTTCCTTAGCCCAAGTCAGACGCCTCTTCCGTTGTCTTGAGTTCAGAAGTGGCTTGACCATGGGAATACGGCTATTGTAGCCCATTTCCCGGACACGTCTGTGAACAGTGACTTTTGATACCTGGACTCCAGCTTCAGTCCACTGTCTTTGAAGCTCCCCCAAATTCTGGAAGCGACTCTTCTTCACAATGCTGTTAAGGCTGCGGTCATCTCTCTTGGTTGTGCAGCGTTTCCTGCCACATTTCCCTCTTCCAACAGACTTTTTGTGGATGTGCTTTGAAACTGCACTCTGTGAACAGCTTGCTCTTTGAGAAATTTCTTTTTGTGTCTTACCCTCCTGATGGAGGGTGTCAATGACGGTCCTCTGGACAGCAGTCAGATCAGCAGTCTTCCCCATACTTGTGATTTAGTTTACTGAACCAAGCTGAGTGTTTTTCAAGGCTCAGGAAACCCTTGCAGGTGTTTCGAGTTAATTAGACGATTCAAGTGATTCGTTGAACACCCTACTAGTATACTTTTTCATGATATTCTAATATTTAGAGATAGGATATTTGAGTTTTCTTAAGCTGTATGCCATAATCAGCAATATTAAAATAATAAAAGGCTTGCAATATTTCAGTTGATTTGTAATGAATCCAGAATGTATGACATTTTTGTTTTTTTAATTGCATTACAGAAAATAAAGAACTTTATCACAATATTCTAATTTTCTGAGACAGTCCTGTATACAGCATGGGGGGTGAATCAACTGTTTTGTCTAAAAGTTTCACCATTGAGCTAGTTCGTAAAACTTTTGAAAAGTAAATTAAATTAGATGCAATAACAGCAGCGACGGAAGCTGTATAAAAATATAACTTTTGTCGAGTCTGTGCGCCTAAACTAAATTTGAGATAATGAGCTACGAGCTGAAAGTCAAGTGAAAGGAGGGAAATGCAGTCCAACTGCCCTGTGCTGCCTCCTCCACAATGCAGCTTCCTCATGCTCATCTTCTCACCCACTGTCTGCAGGCCACAGCTGGACCATTGGCACAAACTAGATAATCAACAATTTATGCTGGATGCAACCCAATGTGCTCAATAAACAAAGGAGAACAAAATCTCGGCGTTCATCATTTTGTGAGGAGAAAAAAGTGTCTCGATTGACATGTAACATACCAAAATAGACAAATATAAATGATGCTATATGATGAATAAATGCATACATAACAATGTTATAGATACTGATTGACAAAGGGACAGTTTCATTACAGCATGTCAATGACACATTTGCTCATGAGAATATAAATAACCGCCTAATGAGAATATAAATAACAGGGAAGCTAATGAACATACTGCAAAAAAACTCTTCCATCTAAATCAACAATCAAAGCTGAGTAATGAAATCACATCTTAACTTGATAATTGAAAACATAATTGAATTGTATTAGGCCTTCTGAAAGGAAAAACAGATTGGGAGTGGAGTGTGAATAAGAGGAGAATACGAATGAAGAAAAACCACATTCCAAGTCGTTGTGAATGTATTTTCATACAATATGTTCATATTAGGTCATTGGGCCAAAGTGGGGGGAAAAAAAGGCCAGTTTAAAAATTAAATGTAAAAGAAAGTACTTCCCATGATATTGTTAAACAGACCTATCTATGTTATGTTTTATTTAAAGTAAAATGTGATGTACCACAATGGACAACCTTTACAAAGCCAAGACACAATTACATCCAACTGTTGCAAAAGAAGAAACAAGAAGAAAGGATTTAAATACAATACATTTAAAATTATGAGTAAAATACTGATGCTTTCTTCGTCAATCCAATTATCAGTTCATTTATTTTTATCTGGTTTGATCTCACACGTCTAATCTCTCAAAAAACGACTTTATATTCAAGTTTTTAATGCAACACCAACCATGTACAGATACTATCGTGAACATCTTTCTGAACTGACAATTAAACGTATCACCTTACCCACTGTTTCAGCAAATGCACCATCAACACCAGCAGGGAACTCTAGGCACTTTATAATACAAAGTAAATGTTCTAATTTTTCCAGGTACAGTTCATCGTCATCAATACTGATACAAAAACTTAACATTTACTAAATGTATTAAGAGAGATCTTTGCATTTTCTTGTTTAGTTCTGAATTGTCACCTTGCCTCCAGTAATGCCTCCAGTGATTCTATTTCTACTGATTTATGCAAAACATAATTTATTAGAGGATTCATTCTTTTCGGAAGCGTATTCATATTTATTGTCACATGTAAGCACTGTCTACACAGTCAATGCTCTTGGGCAATTTACTGTCAATCACACCGCTTGAGCTGCAGGTATTTGTCTTTTGTAGGAATACTGTGCAGACATAGAAAGACAGAAGAACATGCAAGCCTCAATTACTTAGCCATCTTGCTGTTTCATTTGAGCAATGAATATAGTTCACCCCATTCCTACTAACATTTGGCCTTTGTCTGAAATTTGAAAGGGTGCAATCAACATTCATTCTCAGGATAAATGACTCAGAAGTTCAAGCAATATATCGTCTCCACCACGGATTGGGAAGAGGTTAGAGTTACAGTAGGGTTGATGAAAACATGACAACAGAGCATACACTATCATTGTCATGTATTTCTTAGCATTATGCCGTGTATTACTGTACAAAACATACAATTGATATGCTCTTCTAAGTCAGACACAAACAATCCTCCGTGCTCATCCTTAAACACGCATACTTAATTCAGAAATGAGACAAAACTGATCAGAACCATCTTTGTTGGTCTACAGTTCCAACAATCACCGACTGGCTTAAGGGTTTGAAACATAGACTAACAAATAACAACTAAACAACAAACAAATAAAATAATCACTGTAACATTTTCACTATTTACTAACTTACAATGACAATGAATACTGCTTCCAATGACGACTTCCAACTACTCTTCTCCTGTCTATGCGGAAGGAATATATTATCAATTTTAAACCAGTTTAAACAATCTCCATACGTATGTGACCTGCTCTATCGAAATCAGTCACATTGACCCGAAGCAAAATATGTCACATTATATAATGACTGCCACCGAGTCATCATTTTGAGAAAAAGGCCTTCAAAGTTTCCTCTTCTCTGGAATCCATCGATCTGATTGATTATTATTGGAGCAAATTATCAAAGTAGTACGGAGGAAACCAACACAGTCTCACTCCCTGATAGTCCAATAGCAACGCTTGGTCAGGCTCCTTTGGCGTGCAGTTATGAGGCACCGAGTCTCCTTCAGCTTCATAAACAGACGCAAAGAGCTTTCAAGTGATTGCAATGTATTCCCATCGGCGGCGGTATTTGACGCTCAGGGAAGCACCGCATCGGTCCATGTCGGCGGCAGTTAAAGGCAATGTGAACGTCCATTCCCATTGGATAACGGAGAATGTTACACCCGGAAATAAGTATTCTCCTTACTGTCGATTAATTTTCACAGGAAACCCTGTGATTAGCCCACAAGCTCTGTGATTGGTTGACCTCCGACTGTATTCCATATGAAAATAAAACATTTCGTAAAAGATATAATCATACTTTATTCAGCTAGTGCTTGCTTTACTCTTTGAAAGTCATCACATAAATGCATTGTAAGAAATGGTTCAGCTGCATTAAATATTACACATCTGTCGTAGTTCTTTATTTATCTACAGAGATCGGGCCTCAGAATAGACCGGAAACTATTCTTTTACCGTTCTGTTTAATTTGAAAATAAAGTTAATAGTAATATTTAGTTTTGATGTTATTATGTTTTATTAACTACTAGACTGCTGGGTCATGTTAAGACCATCTTTTCTGTGTTGCTGTAGGTTTTTCCCATCGCTTTTGTGTTACAAATATCAAAACAATATATGTGTGGTCGTCTGTGGATAACAACATATATCCATTGTAGCCTAAACCAGAAACAGCAGTATATTTGATTGTGTTAACACTGTAAACTTGACCCAAACCACCTACTGGTTAAAGCACGTTATTACACGTTTAGAGTAATGCAATGCAGGTAGATTGTGTTGCTTTTTAATGACTGTTTTAAATGCCTTTTTCTTAATGTCTTTAATTTTTGTAAAGCACTTTGAATTGCCTTGCGTTGAAAGGTGCTATATAAATAAACTTGCCTTGCCTTGCCTAAGGTCTGCTGCATGTTTTGTTGAATGTGTTATATTTGATGAAAACATTTAAATATTAAGAGTACATACAAAATAGGGGGAAAGTAGAAGGCATGATAGAAATATAGAATATAAAATAACAAGAAGTAACTGTAAATTATCTCTACAATAAAATAATTTGGTGCCGGATGTACAAAGATATTAATAGGAGGATGTGCAAACAGACAAACTAATTAGGCTTTATTAAAACATTAAATAATACTTTAGCTTAAGGTCTTCTTTTAAATACATGTAAACAAAACGCTTTGGGGGTATCTACAGAAAAATATTAAGCCTGACAAAGTACTTAAAGTCAAATATATTGCATGGTTTGTTTTGGGACTTGACAGTCAACTTTCCTGCAATGTTAGCTATGTTGAAGCACTTATTTTAACCGATATTATACATATGTATTATACTCTTATAAGATGTATGTAGATAGAATAAGAAATGTGCAGAATATGACAGTTTACTGGTGGAGGTACACACATATTGATAGATGTCTTGTAATGCACTGTTGAGGAACCTGTGACCCAAGTGCTTAATTCATTGCATAACTACACCGTAGTTGTGTATGATATGTCAATAAACCTTTGAACATCTTGAAATCTTGAAAGGGATGTGCAAAATAGCCATAATATACAGTCTTTAATGAACGATTAGAGAATAACGAGTAATGAATATACTTTATAGGGATCTGCAGATACATTTTTTGTCGTCTCAAGCACCAACTATCAAATATCTCGCCTGATTGTTGGCACTTGACAATCACCTTCCCTGAATTTTACTCAGGTGTAACTAAAGTCTGATTTAAGGTTTGTTTATATTTCACATCATTAATCTAAATCTGTAAAGTAACTCAAATAAATGTAGTGGAGTAAAAATACCAGGTTAACCTTAAAGAAAGCCCTTAGGATTATAAAAGACCCCCATCACCCCAGCCACAAACTGTTCTGTCTGCTGCCACCTGGCAGGCGGTACCGCAGCATCCGGACTAAAACCACCAGACTCAGGGACAGCTTCATCCCACAGGCCAGAAGACTATTAAACACCTGCACTTTTAAAACAACATCCACAACATTAATCTGGCTGCAATTTACACATTATTTATCTAATATATCATATTCCAATCACTTATAGACACCAATGTGTTTTCCATCCCCTAAACCTCCAGGGATGTATACAGTTTAATACTGGCAACTTGCAATTATGGGAAATACGAAAACGTCTTTTAAAACTGCAATTCCCATTAGAGACGCGCCATAGAACATGTTGCGAAACACACATATAGCCAGCATGTGTAGTTCTGGGGGGGGCGTGGACTCGTTCGAATCCTGTATTGGATAGTGTGCCGTCGATGGGTTTCATTCCATTTCAAAGAGCTGTTTGACGCTTGGCGTAAACTTTGCGCACTGCCACTCCAACATCCAATCACAGAGCTTGAGGACTAATCATGGGGTTTGTCAAGCAAAGCGGCTGGTGTAGTCCTAAACGATAGCTGACGATTATGGGTAGAGTAGTGTCTTGTGCCATCCTAAACTCCGAAAAAATATTTGTTTCTCCGAATGGGGAAGGGGAAAAATACAAAAGCATTGTACACAATTTAAACCAATCAATGTTGTGTAATTAACAAGGATAATCTGGTGTGTTTGAGTTGATGAGTAGTGCAGATATCACTGTAAAATCAATCCACAGTAAGGAGAATACTTACTTCCGGGTGTAAAATCCTCCGTTATCCAATGGGAATGGGCGCTCACATTGCCTTTAACTGCCGCCGACACGGACCAATGCGGCGCTTCCCTGAGCGTCAAATACCGTCGCCGATGGGAATACATTGCAATCAGTTGAAAGCTCTTTGCGTCTGTTTATGAAGCTGAAGGAGACTCGGTGCGTCACAACTACACGCCATAGGACCCTGACCAAGCGTTGCTATTGGACTATCAGGGAGTGAGACTGTGTTGAGGAAACATATTTTCGTTTGGATTACTGGTCTGGGGGAAGCTCGCGAGTGTGTGTGTGTGTGTGTGTGTGTGTGTGTGTGTGTGTGTGTGTGTGTGTGTGTGTGTGTACGTACATGGACATACTACAAAAGTATTTCATTTGGAATTTTAATCAGGGTATTTCTCTTCGTAGCTGACTCTCCCATATTTGCATATCCCTGCATGCTCCCTTCTCTCCCACTGGCATAATGAATGCTACGAGTTCCATTGTGGAGCCAAATGTCAGGCCCCAAGGCCGGCAGACAATCCATGAAGCGTAATGACCAGCTGAACCTACTCCTCGTGACCCGGAGAACAGCCGAGAGGGGGCGAGAGGACAGAAAAGTCACTACATGTGAAAAATAAAAAGAAGGAATTAAGTGAAGAGTGGAGGAAGTGGAATGCTGATGGAAGAAACAGAAATATGGACGAAGAAGAAAGCAGGTGGTTGAGGCTTAATGCATTGTGAAATTTCTCCAAATGTACCAAGGCTGTTGACTCAGCTGTGCACAGTACACAGTTGCAGGAGTAATCAGCAAACTCAATAACAACCTGGGGTGTATTGATTATGGGAAAACTTCAGCTGCCACACCACATGATCCCATCATCATTAAGGAACATGTAATTACCTCGTGGCTGTGATGCCACCAGACATGTCCAAATGTTTCACGCTTTTAATGTTCTGCCAGAGCAAAACGAGCCCCCCCACCCAAGAATATAGTTTCAAAACACCAAGTCATTAATCTGAGGAGGCAGGGAAGTGACACAATATTGCTTTCAGTTTCATAAGCTTAATTCATCATCTCGGTGTGAGCACGATTAGACAGCAGATCGTGTCTGATGGTGCTCAGCACGCGTATCCATCTGAATCTACCTTAGGGGAACGTTGGCTGGATCCACACAGGTGATCTCCACAGAGACTCAGAGGAGCAGAGGATATCTCCACTGGGACAGGTTGGTAAAATGAAAGACACTCTCTCTATTGTTGGATGTGAACAACATAGAAGCTGTTAATGGATGGGCGTTGCATGACAAATATTTATCATTAAATTGCAGTAATATTTCACATGCTCTGGCGTAGAAGCAGGGAATACCATATACATTGCATAGTGCCTTTCACATTAAAGTATTATTGGGGTGCTATCTATTCATTGCACCACTGTCAGTCTCCCTTCCTGTTTCACACTTGGCTTTAAGGGTGAGTTTCTGAGCCAAGTTGGAATCAAAAGGTGAGACTCCCATCTTAACTAGACTTTGGAATATGACTCAAGGCAACTCATTAAAATGTAAGACCCAAGGGGGGCTTTTTCAAATGAGAGATCACAACCTCTCAGTCAGGAGTTTATGCAGGAAGTAGACCAACAATTACGAGGGAGATGGCACAAAAGAGGCAGACCATGGTAGACGTGCAGTAATATAGGCGTGATTTCATGGAATTTAGCAAAATGCACTAAGGTAGATAATTCCATAGAAAGCCAAATGTCCACATATCCTTTGCTAATTCATCACGGAATGTTCTGGCGATTCTGGAAATAATATTATGCTTATGGCATTCAGATTTCCACTACAAACAGGAAGGATGGTTTGCATCCCTCCAGTAAGCGTTTCAGAGACTTGGAGAAACTAAGGAGAAAGCAAAGCTATATTATTGGTAAGGAAACGTTATGCTTTTTATTATCTTAACCTGTCGCCCATCTATTCAGTACCCATTGTGCAAAGATGCAAGCTTCTGAGATACAGGCCACAATGTAAAATGATTTTACAAGGAAGACATTAATTGAGGACATTTGCCAGAAATAGTTTGTAAAGTGGTGCTTTTTAAAAAGGAAGTGTCATATTTATAAACCAGCTGTTAATAAGTTAACAACACTGACTGGTCTTATTCAAACAATTTCCCTTTAACGTTCAGTAATCTGATCACGAGGCATTAGGTCTAATAGAAAGATCAAATTGCATGAAAACAACAGACAAAGAAGAAGAACATCCTCACCACTAGCTTGCTGCATTTTTCTTGTTTATATTCAGCATAGCAATGACTGTTTTTGAACACATTTATGCATTCAAATAAGAGAGTGAGCATGAACACTTGCTACATTTAATAACTGTGGTTTGAGTCTAGACATGATGCACCATGAATATTGGTTTTGTGATTGTGTGATATACTGTATGTCAAATTACAACCCTTCAACTATGTTGTATTAAAGGGCCCCTTGTATGCTCCTTTGCAGGTTCATATTTGTATTGTGTCCCTCTACCGGGACATGTTTACATCCTTTAATGTTCAAAGTGCTTTATTTTTCTCATACTGGCTGTTTCTTTTCACCCTCTGTCTGAAACCAGAGCCAAGTCTGCTCTGATTGGTTAGCTAACCGGCTCTGTTATGATTGGTCAACAGCTTAGAAAGGTCCCGCTCCTTCACCTATCAAATACTGGGCAATGTGTTGGAGCGCTAGCCAATAGAAGTGTTACATAGTGTCGTCAGTTTTTCTCTGAAGTAAACAAAGAAGTCCACATTTCAGGAAGGGGGGTGGGGGGGCGGTCGAGTGAGAAACTCCCTCAGACATAAACCTTGGGATTTCAGCCTTTGCAGACCATACATGCACAACAACCTATATCACACACTACAGGAAAAGGAAAACCCAAAAGAGCATAAAAGACACCCTTTGGTTATACTGTAGGTCAGAATAAGAAATTGGACCTGATGATCAATTGAGGCTAAATGTTACTGTAAAGCATGCATTACGTTGTTTTTCAGGGTTCTGGACAGTTGTAACACTTAAGTTAAACTTGAACATTGCTGGTCAAACAGATTTGCCGCAATCTGTTTATCTAATACAAATCATGTGAGGACAAAGTAGTCAAGGACACATAGATGTTCACAAGGATAAGGAAATCATAAACCAAATGTAGTATAAACAAGGGGAGGCAGGTAAAAAAAACTAAAAGCAGGAAGTATAACAAGAAAAGCCAAACAAATAAGATATATGTATAAATAAAAAGGAAACATTAAACACAAAACACAACTGTACTACCGATTTGTGTGTGCATGTGTGTGTGTGTGTGTGTGTGTGTGTGTGTGTGTATCAGTGGCGAGCCGTGACTTTTATACCTAGGCCCCTGCCCTTCCCTCGAAAAAAAAGAAGAGTTATTACGTCACAGCGTATACTTCAGCGGAATATCAAAACAGAGGCCTAGGGTGCAAAAGGCATCAATGACATCGACCCTTTACCACACAGAACAACACCATTTATATAAACACCTATCATGACAGGGCACCCACAGCCAAGTAACAATTACAAATGAATGAAGTCGGCACAGCGGCCCACATTGGAAATGACTTAGGCCTACCTTTGATGATCAAATCACTTAAACACAAAGTCCATCCTCCTGTCCTTTTGGATGAAACACTTGCGGGTCATGCAGCTGATCCTTTGCCACTCCAGTTTATCATTGTAACTCAATCTTGAAAATGACTCGGTTAATAATTTCGCAACGATGTCATCACTATCACTGAAGTGAGCCATCATGAACAAACTTATCTTAATCATAAATCTATCGATCATACATCTATTGTTTAGATTTATGATTCGAAAATAATAAAAGTAGGGTAGACATGTGGATATTATCCGACTGAACAAAACGTGCATTTATCTAACAGGTTTGTTTTCCACAGACCTTATTTCCAGCTATGTTCCAAAATCCTCTGGAGAAATCCCATTGCCTTCTGTCGAGGGAATCCGAGCGAAGCTTACTTCCGGGTTTTAGGACGCGTCACTGCACCACTTGCATAGACCTCACAGTGGGCGGAACTTGTCATAAAGTCCGTGAAAATAAAGCCCGCCCATTTAGAGGGAAGATATGATTGGTCAATTGTACTGTCATTTGACATTACTCTCTCGTTGAGTTACTATAGCTGGCCCTCTGTGAATGTAGAGAGGGACCAACAAGCTCTCCCGTCTTCACAGTAACTCGCAGAGACGGCATTTAACCCTTCACATTCCAACAGAAACTGAACAGGCAGATTCGAAGTATTTATTTCTTTGGAAATGTTATTTGAAATACAATTAAATCAAGTTATTTTGGTAAAACTAATGAAAAATGTAACAACAAAAAAATATTTAAAAAAATATTTTTTTAAAAAACGTTTTTTTTTATGTTTTCAAATATTATTTTTTTAGAATATCTTAGGCCCTCACAGAGTGCCTAGAGGGCCCTCACAGAGGGCCTAGAGGGCCCTGACGGCTCGCCACTGGTGTGTATAAGAACAGGTGTCAGTCTGATTGAGCGCTGAGCAGTGAGTGCAGCAGTCACTGGTCTGTGGCGGTGAGAGGACACT
This sequence comes from Harpagifer antarcticus, assembly GCA_902827135.1. Classification (NCBI taxonomy): domain Eukaryota; kingdom Metazoa; phylum Chordata; class Actinopteri; order Perciformes; family Harpagiferidae; genus Harpagifer; species Harpagifer antarcticus. Next base: position 1,226,702 of record CADEHL010000159.1, on the reverse strand, counting down.
GCTGGCTCTCAGCTTTCAGGGGATTGTAACTGCAGGGAGGGATAGGGGGGGTGGGGTTTGTGCAGCTGCAGTAAAGCTTACCCTTCCCACAGTGACACCTCTGTCAAAAATATAAATGTACCTGCACACATGCTGACAGCTGTATAACAAAAGTAAGGAAATATACGATTTGCAGACACATGGGTCCCACATTTGCTTTGCTTTTCAAAAAAATACAGTCATGATGTCGAATGTGAAGATGAGGCTGTCATATAAGTGCACATATCCTCAAAGTGATGGACATTAACAATCCATGCAGGTATGAAAACGCTCAATATACTTATAAAAAACGTAACTCAGATATATGTATGATTCACCAATCCATAATCTATCTGCTGCTCAACCATTGAGGTTCCAACTAATGACTCCACTCGTTAAATCAAGACAAAAGATACTTCCCTTTCTAAAAGCACACTTCAATTAATTACCCCCGGAAAATCCCTCTAATTCCGTAATTCTGGACAAGGGGCTCAGTGAATGAAACTGAAAACCTATTAGTGGGCATTCAGCTGATCTCGCCGAGAAAAAAGAGGCAATCAGTGCGGAGCGGCTACTGTACGGCAGAGCGGAGGGACGAGGAGGGGAGGATGCATGGTTTGGAATTAGTCATGGCACCAAAGTTACTGTACAGAACAAGAGGTTTCTGGTTTGTTATATCAAAGGTTGCTTCCTCTTTTAAAAAAGTATTCTGCATTGGAAACTGCACCTTATGTGTGCACTAGCCAATAGCTAGCAGCGCTGTACTATTGTAGAGTAAATGTAATGGCTGTAAAAAAGGCTACTGATACCAGGGCTGTGGACAATACCAACTTAATTGAGGCCAATTTAAATAAGACCAGATCCAGTTGAAATCAAGAGAAGTCCAGAGGGAATCCATTTCTGAATGAAACCATAATTGGCCACTCTGTTTTTCAAGATCATTTTCTGCTCTTCTGCGCACAAAAGCTTGCAGCAGAAAAGTACATTTAGGACAAGTTCCAAAAAAGGTGCAAATAGAAAATGCAGTAAAGTTGAAAGTAGATCAGTGGCCAGTAATGATTACTAGTTTGCACTTTGCATTAAATCCAACAAGTCAAACAAGCAACAAATCCAAGATAAGGGCAAGGCTTCTGGACATGACGCCAGCACTACAGCCTGTATTCATTCTGAGTTTAACTGCTGAATTACTCTAACTTTAATAACCTGTTTGTTGAGATTCAGGAGGAAGTGTAAAATGTACATTACATTGTGTATTTATTTAGACAGCTCTTCATTTATTTTTTATATTTTCTATAAGCATGTCAAACGCCTTTGACATGCTTTCAGGTGTCAGAATAGTGCTTTAAGCTGCAGTGTAAATACTGATGTCACCATGCTAAAATGATCACATGGATAATTCCACAATGATGATGTTCTCCATACATGCAGCAACCATGAGAAAGTGAATAAAGAAGGGAGCAGATTATGCATAGGGGCTGGTTTTCATTTGTCACATTATGTTCGAGCATTACAGCTCTTCAGGGGCAAAGGAGGTTGTTAGGTCATGTGTGTGGACATTTTTCTGTGTCTGTGAGTGTGTGTCTGTGTGTGTGTGTGTGTGTGTGTGTGTGTGTGTGTGTGTGTGTGTGTGTGTGTGTGTGTGTGTGTGTGTGTGTGTGTGTGTGTGTGTGTGTGTGTGTGTGTGTGTGTGTGTGTGTGTGTGAGCAACAGGTTCCTCGGCCTCTCTTCCACTAGACTTCTATTAGAGTAGGTCATATTTTTGTACTTTTATTTTTCTCATTTGATAGGTAAGATTTTGTGTTAAAAGCTTTCTTTGTTTTGTGGTTTTGCTACTCCGGTGTGTAATAATTTTGGGTAAATACATTTACCAAACGCTTTCTCTGTTTTGGCCTCCGTGTTCTTGGGAGTGGGAAAAGTGGGGAGAGTGCATTTTATGCTGCGCCTAGGTTCCCCTAGGTCTGGGCGTAACAAGGTACAGAGATCCAACAGCGGCAAATTGAGGTAGTGGTGCCACCTCTTGGAACAATGTATCAAATATATTGTCAAAAGTCGTAATTTAGGCTACATGCAACTCAAAAGTAATCAAATTAAAGCATTAACTAAATATTACTGCTCTCAGAGATCTTACTTAAACTAAGAAAAGCAATTTAATTAGTCAGGGTCAAAGAAAAAGCACACATGTCAGAAATTAACAAACAAAAAACTACATTAACAAAATGTGTGTAAAACACAAACAAAACAACGCCAAAAAAAATGACCAGTAAACTTTAAAAGACGTGATCAATGTTTGTTTGTTTGTAACCTTTATTTATCCAGATTGGTCCCATTGAGATCATAGATCTCTTTTTCAAGGGAGACCTGCAGCAATTAGGTTCCACATGAAACAACATAAAACAATAGAGGATATCATACAACATATTTACAAGCTACATTTAGTTATAGACATTTACAAATACCCATAGTTTCAAAGAGCATTTCACTTAGACTTGCTTTAAAAACATTCAGAGGAATACAATTGCTCAGTTTCAATTGTAGCTGTAGACCAGGGGTGGCCAACCCGCGGCTCTCGAGCCGCATGCGGCTCTTTGCCTAGTTTCATGCGGCTCTTCAGTTCATATCGAATTGTGTGAGTTTGGGGGAGAGACACTGACTCCTGACAAGTGTTGCACGGTGTACCGATACTTGAAAGGTACCGCGATACCCTGCCGTTAAAAACGTTACGATTCCTCCGTTTCATTAGTATCAGTACTTTAAGAATGACGGGGGAAAGTACTCCGGTGAGAAAGCGCCGTTTTACTAAGAGCCATGTGTGTTCAGCGCTCTGCTTCCACTCCCTGCACTGCAGCCGTGCCTGCAGTCCCGCCCCTCTCTCGTGCACGCGCTAGCTGCCAGAGCATGTGAGAAAATGAGAAGCATGGCTGCAAGTGGGAGTGCAACTGCCGCTGCGCCTCGGCTTGTTGACAAAAAAGACTCCAGAAGCGACATTTGGATGTATTTTAGCTATATCTCTGACAGTGAGGGCAAGCCTACGGACACCACGAGGCCTGTCTGTAAGAAATGTATTAATTTTATTTAATACGAATTCTTGTCATTTATTTTATTTATTGTTCTCATTGTTTAAAAGTTGGTGTTATGGTTATGGTTCTGGTGTGAAATAAAGCACAATAATTACATTTAAGACTGTTTCCCTTTTTTTAAGAAAAGTATCGAAAAAGAATCGGAATCGCAATTCTTGACTGTATCTAAACCAAAATGTTGGTATCGTGACAACACTAGCTACTCCTGACAGTTAAACCTGATATTTAGTAGGTCTGTTAAGTATTGAATGCTGATAATTCTGACGTCATTTGGCCGGTCAAAGTTGTTTGGGCTCGGATAAAATCGCTCCGTTACTTTCGTCCCGTGTTACTTTCGTCCTGGCTCTCCCTACGTGTGTATGTGTGGTGTCAGGTGTCAGTATGAGAGGATGACAGCGCGTCTAATTTTGATGTGGCCCAAGAGCCAATCACAATAATACCTGCAATGCAGTGAACCAATCACCTTTGAAGGGGGGGGGGACCTATCGTTGATTAAACACTATCCAGTGTTTCCCCTACCATTGTGACGGAGGGGCGCTGCGACCCCCCCTGAAATTCAAGGTGTTTAAAAAATATATATCATTTTTTTTTTAAAATATATATATATAGCACCAAATTGCAAATAATCTATAACTACTGTCACTTTTCACATTGAACATGTGCTCTTTTATTAAATAAACTAAACGCTTTCATTTTAAGTTGTGAGTTTAGTGTTTTTGACCCTAAGAAACACTGATGCATTAATCAATAACAATAATCCACAGCTCCTCTCTCTGCTCCAGAGGATTTAAAAAATATATCCCAATGCCACAAAAATGCATCAGTGTCGTGGTTGAAATCTTGTCTCCAGAAAACAAAAAACTGAAACAAGCGGTATCAGTGACTGTGTGTTTGATGTGGCTCTTTGCAGTAACATAGAAAAAATGTGGCTCTTAACCTCTGACTGGTTGGCCACCCCTGCTGTAGACTGTTCCAAGCAAGTGGAGCTGCGCACATAAAAGCTGTCTTACCTAAGACAGTCCTCACTCTTGACACATTTAACAATACTACATCATGCGATCTCAGACAATAGCTGCTTGCAACTCTCTGTGTTATCAGAGAGCAGATATAATACGAGAGTTTACCCAACAAAGCTTTATAAATAAACGTGTACCAATGACTGAGCCTCTTTACAGTAAGTGATGGCAAACCTGCCTTGGTATACAGGGTACAGTGATGAGTAAGTGCTTTACAATTTGTGACAAATCTCAGTGCGCTGTGATAGGCGGCATCTAACTTGTTCAGGCAATGGGCAGGTGCATTCATATACAACAAATCACCATAGTCCAGCACAGGTAAAAAGGTCACAGAGCCTTTTCCTGGCTTCAAATGAGAAACAGGACTTGTTTCTGAAAAAGTAACCTAGTCTAACCCTCAGCTTTTTAAGCCGGTTATTGACATGAAGTTTAAAAGTGAGACAATCATCAAGCCAGATACCTAGGTATTTATAAAAGGTAACCACTTCAAGTACTTGTCCTTGCATAGTAACAATATCCAAAACAGGCTCTGGTGTCTTTTTAGCTTTTGAAAAGAGCATGACCTTGGTTTTTTCAACATTTAAAAGAAGCTTTAGTTCAGAGAGCTGTGTCTGAATAATATTAAAAACATGAACTAAAATAAACTAGATTAGACCAAATCATGAATAAAGTGGCTGTTCAAACAATATTGTGTTCTCCCATTGTTCTTGATTCATACCCCGTAGCAACACAATCAAGGACATCACAACTTGACAAAGCACTTTGTATAGAGTACATAACTCAGATTCACACTCTCTTCCCTGTGTTGTGTGTCCTTGGTCTATGTGTTAGCTTCATTCTGTTGAGTACTTACAGGGGCAGGTGCAGTTGCAGGCTAAAAGTAACAGATTGCTTGTGCTCCACTGCTATTTGTTTGTCCTTGACAGAGGGTTACGACCATTCACAGCATCCACTGAGCGGGCTACAGTACAGGATATTTGAGGACAGTGACTGGAGGATGATATAGCAGGCTATTATAAATAAAAAGCTTTTAGGCTCTGTTGTGAACAATTGGTGAGCTCCATTGTAGAACCTGAATATAAATAAAAAATATTGTGGGGACCAAAGGTGAGATAAAAAAACGTACATGTGTTTAACTTGTTTATTCTCGAGAACTTGTTGGAGCTGTACGAAAATATCCTGGCGACTAGCTTTATGTTAAGGCCATACTAGATTTGTTTGATCAGATTTATTTGCTAGGTGACAGCAAAAAGGTATTGTCTTTGAAACAGAAAAACAAATTGGCCAGTTTGCAACATTGCTGCTAGTAGTATTGGCCATATGTATTACTTTCCAGAAACAATGTTATGGAGACACCTGATTGGTCAGTTTTGGTTGCTACATGGTATTGTCTTATTGCCCTTTCAGACAAAATACACATTTTGCTGCAAGCAGCGAAACGTTGTTGTAATACGGCGGACGCATTGGAGATAATGGGTTTCAAAAGCCACCTTGATTAAGAGTTAACCTTTATTGAGATATGGAGCTTTTTCAAAGTGTGCTAATACAATATTACATGTAATATTGCTCTGTTGTAAACATGGGCTATTGAGACAAAAAACAGTACAAACAGAGATATATTGGATAGAGAGGACACATAAACCAGTTAAGGAGCAATACGAAGATATGAAAGGATCAAAACAAGAGCCTTGAGCAAAGAGATATGAACATTGAATTCAATTTTTTATAAGCGTTTGCCATTTGGGATATTGTTGTGAAAACATAAGAACGATGAAACACTGACTGATGTTCAAAAAGAAGACCAGAGGGAGCGAGTCAGGGCAGAAGTCTTTCAGTCTGACCTTTAACTTGACAAAGATGTGCCATGTTGCCTCTGATGGATGCTCTGATTTCCTCAAATGGAGGTGTTGCTCACGGCAACAGAAAGGTGTATGATGCACAATGTTTTATTTATCCCTCTGCGTCATAAAATAACAATGCAATGAAAAAGGAGAGAAGGAGAAAAGGAAGCCTTTGAAGTGTGTTCCACATCGTTGAATTCATTTCCATTTAAAACAATTTATTTAGAGAAGGGCTCTCGCACAACTTGGATTCCATCAACGATCAAAGACAACAAACACTGACTAACAATACGAATATATGTGTCTGTTTGAAAGTAGAACACATATGTTATTATCATCAAACACTGATTTAAGGAGACATAAGAATATCTGTACACATTTTAGAAGAAGAAAGATCATTTTAATAAAACTAATCACGTACATGTTCTTCTCACGCATATTACATGTTGCTGATCCCACTGAGAATCAACCCTCAAGTCTAATGTACACCCAGTTCTCACTAAGTTTATCTGTCACATACAAAATAGTGAAATTATAAATAGGAAACTCCAGTAATCTAGCAAGCCAAAGACATCAAGGTATATTTCTCATGAGCTGGCAGATCAAACCGGGGCAAGACTTCCAAGTCAACACTTGACACATAATCCACAGAGAGTTATATGTTCTGTTTCTGTGGCATGTGTAGGCAGTTTCTTATTAACATATTAATTTCAACAACTTGAATTGGTGTAGTACATTCAGCCAAGTAACACGAACACTGTCAATCATTTTGAAACTTCCACTTTTACAAGTTTTATATGTATTTGTTTTTATTAAATATAATTCAATAAGTAATGGAATTTTTTTATATGGAGGTTAGACAACAAATTAATAGTAATATTAAGATGAAATAACTTGCAGTTTCTCACAAACTACCTACTGTGTTTTGACCATATCAATTCAAAAATAGACGTCTTCATTCAGTATGAGGCAATAGTGCAAGAAAACACAAATTAGCTGGTGAACTATGTTAATGTGTTCACTTGTGTAATGAGTTTAACTTTAAAGGTTGTCACCATGGGTTCATGTGATGCTACCGTACAAGTAATAGCACTTTTAGGAGCAGGCTGCAACTTCTAGTGCTATATACTGCCATATACTTTCCTCAAATGGTAACCTTAGGCTTGCTTCATAAATGTGTCAATCCCCACATGGTAAAATGTCCATTTCTGCCGAAATGAACTTGTTCACAACCTGCTACATAAACGCATATTTCTTCATTCATGACAACTGCAGGGACAGGGTAACTATTCATAGATCTCTTCCATGTAAAACATCAGGGTGTACAGCTTTGAGTGACACGTAGGTTACGCGGGCCTGCCTCAGATCTACAGACTATCAATCTCTTTGCCCATTTTTGGATTAACTGAGAGTAAATTGTCGGTCACTTTCAAAATGCCAACATGAGTAGCAAATTACTTTGAGCTTCGGATCGGCTCTTCAGAAAACTATGGTTGACGTCACTAAAACTAGAGCCATATTTTATACTGTCTATTGGGAAAGCCCAAGGCAGGGACTATCGCTTTGGTACTCCTCTGAATATTGATTAAAAAAACATCTATGTACATAATAAAAGGGACTTTTACCATCACCAGAGGATCTTATAGTGTGTAAGATATGCAGTGATAGTGTGGAGCTTCCTTATCTTTACCTCGCCTGAGGATTAATGAGGGTCCAGTGAAGTAAAAACCAAAACTAATCAGCCCTTATTAAGAACGTAGGAACTAGTACATTATAAACTGCAATTTTGATTGGAAATATCAACATTGCTGACACTATGTATTTATTTTCCTAAACATAAATGCCCAATCTTGATCTCAACCATTGGCAGAGTAAGGAAGCAAACTGCATGTAAGAAAAAAAAAAATGTCTGGGCTTTATTGTTATAGCAAAACACAAGCAAGGCGCCAAACACATGACTTGGTCACTGTATATTTTGATATCCGATGTTTCTGGCAATGTAATGTACAGCATTACATGTTCACAGTCCAGACTTGAGCTCTGTGAGCCACAACAAACTGCAGAGGAGATTTTCCAGCTCAGGCAACATTCAACTGCCACCTTGAGTTCAAAAGCTGCACTGTGGAAGAGTCACAGGGATGGTCATAAGGTCTGGAGGGGCTTAGGCTGACAGAGATGGGTGAAGGATGCTGCACAGCCACAGAGCCCACATAGATTCAGAGTGTATTTGTTGCAACAAATGGGATTGTGCACATTTGATACTGTAATCCCTGACTGAAACCAGGGAACAGAAGTCACTGTGTCGTACTGGAGATCAAACATTTGATGACTGGCGTTTTAGACACTGTCCTCCACACAACAAAAGGACACACTAAAACAGCAGCTTAACCTAGAGGTCGAAATAGGAGAAAGAACATCCTTCACAAAAAACTATGCTCAAAAAACACACACTATGTACCTCACCTTATAATCTTCATAACAGTATAGTCTTTTGGGTTTATTTTGCTCTTTGTGTTTACTGTGTCTATGGTAGCTCAGCAAATGAGCTTTTCTCTGATCTCTTGCTTTGTTTGACATGCCACTTTTATTAAATATGTGCACTGATGTTATGCCATTGGTCTGTGGGAGTCCGGTGTTCAGTGTAGTGCAAACATATCATAGGAAACTACACTTTGCAGGCTGCTCGGTTTCTCCCATGTGAGTTTTAGCAATTATGTTCCAAAACATTGACATTGTAATGAAATATAAACATATAATGTATAACTTCCTTCAATAGTATGCTCTGATGTGTTTATTTCATCAGTAAAACGTGTGGTAACTTAACATGTTATCACTAATTGCTCACTAACAAGTTTATATGGTCATACATACTTGCAATATTCACGAATGTATGCACTCCTTCAGAATCAATGTATATTTTAACTTTTGAAGACTCCTGTTGTCTTCACATGAAGGATCATCTGAACAACCTTTATCAGAGGTAGAGGCTGTAAGATGTTCAGCAGCAGAGATAAGAGCTTCTTTTCATTATAGAGATATTTATCAGAACATTTCATCTCAGGACACCTGATGTAGAAAAGCTGTTATATCAAAGCCAGCAAACTGAAAAACACAAATATATGAAATGTAAAGATCCAGCAGTCCTGTTTCTTTCTTTAGCATGTATGCAAACGTGGGCAAGACCAACATGCATGCTTGATGTAATAGCTGGTTCATGCTCACATTATTTAGCTGTTGTTGAAGTATAAACTAGGTATTCATATGTGGTTCTGTGAGATTATTCACAGTGCTTTTACAAAACACTAGTCTGGCATTGAGCAAAGCATCCACAGAGACTCCAAGACACACCCACTGTAAGCTTTAATGCTCGATACATTTGTTTTGGCTCAGATCTGGGGGTTTTTTCAACTGCACAATGGTCACTTTCCTTAACCCACATACAACACTATGTCAGACCCAGCAAGATGTTGTACAGAAGTAGACATGGAGGCCCCTTCAGCATGTATGGCTTGAAGGGAGCAATGGAAGCAAGGATTAGTTGGTTTGTGACGTGAACTGCTTCACTGACTCAATTAACAGTCATATTCCAATGGTCTTCCATAAATTACTTTCAGCTCGACTTGAGTGATTGACCTGGAGGAGGTATTAGTGAGACAATCTTGCAAGTGTCAGAGGCCTCCTCAGTCCAGTCAGCAGTCCAAGGTCAGCAGGGCCCGCCTCCTCTGGGCTGTTAGCCTTCACTGCCAGAAACAAATGGTTTGATAGGGGCTCCTTTTCCACTTAATCGCAGCCACCACAGAGACACACAGACACTGATGCGCACACACACGCCAATGAAGGACAGAAATCTCATTAAGATCAACGAGATTGCTGATAAAAAACGTCACTCAAAAATACATCAGCCATAGCGAACTGATTGTCTGGGTCCATCAAAACTACAGCACAACCCCCTTAACCCATGAGACTTCAGACATGTTTCAAATGTTTACAGATATGTAAGATGTCCTTTTGTTGTTCTGTTTATGTTTTTTATGATTCATGTGGAACCTACTTGAGCAGGGTTGCGGCCGGATAATCCAAAAATCAGCTCCTAACGTCTAACCCTATTGTCTATTCCTTGACCTCTGAGTGAAACATCACAGGGCTAAGGGATAGTGGACAGGAGAATTCAAAAGGACTTAGGAGAAGAGACTGCGGTACTTTAGAGAATCCGACTGCACTTTCACTATCCGACGTGTTTATGCGCCAGTGGAGGTCATAAATGTGCGTCTGCTGCTGTGGGGAAACTATGGAAACTACAGTTTTCTATACAGCGGACTACAACATGGATGTTCAATAAGAACGAGGGACTCATCTAGAGACTCTGCACCGTGCTCTGATGCTGTTGCTTTGCTTTATGAACGTGGACAACAGAGAAACATATTCTTCATGACCAAAGTTGGAATTGAAATAAAAAAGGAAAGTGAAACTTATGCTCGTCACCTTCTCCCTCCGGTCTACATTAATACAAATGATCCCAATACGTATGATTGTATGAACTATGAAAATATCTTAAAATCAATACAAATGTATTTATTATAAACGTTAGTCCTTAACACCTATCACTGTGTACATCACCATTCAAACATCTTTTAAAAGTTGAACAAACCCCACACAGCTCAGTGAAATGTTGACTTTATTTGATCATTTCAGTAAAAACTAACTTTCATATTTCTCTTTTTGATTATAATACTGATGAACGTTCAAAACAAAGCACTTTGGCAACTTACCACATACGTTTTAAAAAGCTTAATAAGCTCCGTAACTTTCATGATATAATTTCTCCGTCATAATCGGTTGTTTCCGTGAACGGCCGACTGTTGTGTGACGCAAATGCTGCGGCTGCAAGGCATTGTGGGGCAGCACTTTCTCCTCTCCTTTCGTCAAGAGAGGTCCAGTGGTTCCTAAGCTGAAGGAGGTTATAAAGGAAGTTTCAAACCTCCTTTCCTATAATGTAGAGAATTCGAACGGCACTTATCATGGCTGCCGCTGAGGGACTTCTGGGTCATTTCACTCCGTTAGGAAAGTTCCTAAGCTAAATGGACTATTGGACTTCAGCCCAGGTCTCCCTTGAAAAAGAGATCAATGATCTCAATGGGATACACCTGGATAAATAAAGGTTTGAAATGAAATGAAAAGAGAAAATATTTGATTTTCGGTGGTTGGGTAAAAAATACACGTTTTGTAGATTTAGGATTATTCATAACTCGGGCAAAAATTATAGATAGAATGAACCTTATGCAAAATGTCACTATTACCGTAATTTCATTACAGGTTTGAGGTCACTGTATCTCTGGCTGCAGATGAAAGTGAATGAGGCAACACAGTGTAATGTACTTCTCTAAAGAGGCCAGTCAATTCTGTGATCAGTGGCACAGGGAGATGAAGAGGCTTCTTGACATCACAGGACAGAGAGCCACATTCATTATGCATACAGATACAAATCCCTTTCATGCCATTTGTAAAATGCAGTCTACTGTATCACAGCAAATAAATGCGAGCGTTACACGATATGTATGTGTGTGTGTGTGTGTGTGTGTGTGTGTGTGTGTGTGTGTGTGTGTGTGTGTGTGTGTGTGTGTGTGTGTGTGTGTGTGTGTGTTACTCTTCAACTTTCCTCTGCACATTTTGCTAAAGGAAAGTTTAAATCATTTCTTTGTCAGTATTTGCTGACACTTTTTTTCCTTTTTACTATTCAGTTTCTGTCATGAGGCCTTGAAAAGTTAAGAGTACAGAGATCAGCAAGAAGACACGTCCTTGAGGACACAATTAATATGTGCTTACTCGGTAAAAGGCAAAAGAGGTCAGAGTAGTAATCGAGAAGATGTCTTTGCTGGAATAACTAAAAGTTGAAGTGCATTGTGGCGCTTATTATTTTATATTCGTAATAATTTATAATAAATTGTAAAAAAAAAATATAATATGTAAAAATGTAATTTAATGGGTGAACCACCTGTGCTCATTAATTGTGATCACAAGGTATACAACAAGATTCTAACGATAAGTTAGAACCAGCCATTACACAAGCATTAGAAAAAGTAGCTGCCGCTTTCCATGGACAATTAAAACATAACCTGAGGTTTCTCCCATGTTCCCTTTAAACTGTGGGTTTTCTCCAGAAGTGTTTCCTTGTACGATGTGAGGGTCTAAGGACAGAGGGTGTCGTATTGTCATACTGATATTCTGTACAAACTGTGAAGTCCACTGAGACAAATGTAACATTTGTGATATTGGGCTATATAAATAAACATTGATTGATTGATAACGAAGGAACATATGCAATGTTTTATAGAGCCTTTAACAGAAAGACAAGCTGTGTGAACGACACACGGTAGTGTGCTGCTTATCCTCGGATATCTCACCTATTATACTATTTTTCAACAATATATTATTGGTCTCAGATATATACAAAACATGTCTCTGAAGTGTTTGGCTCAAACTACCAAACAGATCATGCATTGGATCATACCATACACCCCTCTGTTTCAGCCCTGTTTCAAAAGTGCTGATTCTCTGTCCGTAGCTTTAAATGCTAATGAGCTGCTGCTGGCCACTCCCCTCTGCGAGATGTGAGGTTTAAAAAAAGCACAATGGTGCTTTAGGAGGAGATTCAGGTGAAGAGGTGGGTGCATTGTACCTTGGTTGGTTATTGGCTAATGGTTGCACAGCCCAAAAATATTGTGAAATCACAGAGTGGCTAAAATCCTATCAGCTCATTTTCAGAAATATGTTTAAATAGATGGATCAGGACAAAATGAGGGATAATGTTTTTCACTGAAACTTTCTAAATCTCATAATCCAGAGGGGACACATATTAATGTAAAACAGACATGAAAATGGATTTTGCACAATAGGGGACCTTTAAATGCTAACATTAGCATGCTAGCACGCTCCATGGATGAATGAAGATAACAAGGGACAGCATTGAAGGCGGGGCCCTGTCATTCCTTTAAAAATACCTGCAGCATCGTGGGACTTGTAGAGGGCCTGGGCGATAGAGAATGTACACTTGAGTTTTCCTAAAGCCTGAAGCCTGTACTGAATGTTGTGGCAATCCATCAAATAGTTGCTTGAAAAGGATTAGGATTCATTATGAGCTACAGGAAACCATGATCACAAAACTCTGAAGAAGACTATAATTGTGATAACATTTCATGGCAATCTGGAAAATCATGAAACATATCTACTGTAGATAAAGTGGTGGACCAACACTCATACCAACAGACAGGCCTCACAGCCATAATGCAAGAATGGCAAACATACTGCAGGTAATGACGTTTTTTTCCATGGCTGTTGTTTAATATATTTATAGACTTCCTGCTCTCAGCAAGTCTTTCAATGGCTGTGAAACAAACATATCTCACAATTGAGGATATGTTGTTTAAATGTTATGTTTTAGCAGACTGACTCACACTGCATGGTTTCTAGTATTTTGTTCTACATCAAATGCCAACATATATTTATATTATATGAATACAAATACTAATGTATACAGTTGTTCCCAGCACCAATCATTTTTATTTGACTATATTGCTTATTAAAATGAAGATATAGTGTTCTCATAGTGACATTGACAACTGTATTGTGCGAGCACAGATAAAACACACCGTTTAAATTGAAATTCTTATTCCAGGATGATTCAAAATGGGTTATTTATTATTACAACCACTGTTATATATGAGATGTATACAAAAATAAAGAAACCACCACTGTTTCCATGGTCTTAACCCGTCAATAATCATAAATAAAATAGACCGGGTTCACTAGAGTTCCCATTTCAACCAATTACTGTCCAAGTCTTCCGGGAATCCATGCAGATGCCGAAATTACCTCCAGTGCTCAAAACTATAAAAGCATTCATGGAGGCAATTAGAAGGTTCTCTGTTGTGCATCTATAACATACATACTGCACAGTCTTTACTCATGGGACTAAACAAACCAGTGCAAATTAATGCAGAAAAAGCAATTTTATAAAGCTTCAGGGAAATATGAATCTGACAGCATTCTATTTTTTATCAAGCGCTATATGTTGTATTGTCATCGCTAAACCATTTCTCAAGCTGTCAGTGAGGATATACAAATAAATGAAGAAGGGAGAAGAAACACACCCAAATCTATTCAGCCATCACTTCACATGGCAACACCCATATCCAATCACTTATCAATACATTCCTCTAGAGGAGGTAGTTACAGCTGTGTGAGGCTCTCCCAAACGCTTGTCTTACACATTGTCCTGTTCCTATTGATTTCTGTCAAGGTGTTCATTACTTAGTGGTAAAATGTCACAATATACACATTCCTTTGCTAAAAGGTGATGTACAGAGTGTTCCATTACTGTCGCTACCATGTGTTCTGACAAGATTGGTGACCACGTGATGCACTGTACTACTGATGGAAACATCTCTTTGCCCTGCAGACTTGATTTCATCAGAAAATGCACAGCAGGCCGATGATTTGTTCTCATGTGTGAGTTCTGTCATCTGTGCTTGTCTGACAATACCAGATCAATACTACTCAATCAAAGAGGTTTTTGCCTTTAGCTTGTCTGTTGCTTTTCAGAGAGTAAGCCGAGAAACAGAGCGGTGGACTACCTGCCATCATCTTTAAAACATAACGGTACGGTTGCAGAAACATCTCAGTGACTGTGTACAGTACAGCTTTGGTGAAACACAGTGGGGCACATTGGTAGTTTGGAATAAATAAGAAAGCGAGTCTGTCAAGATGGAGAAGACTGTGTCTTCCAATCACTGTTCACAGAAGCCCCGGATCAGTTTTTTAATGAAAGAATGGAAATGCCATACTGCTTAGAGAAAAACCAGGATGAAGCTCTTTGTGTGAATGTTTATGAGACAACTTCTTCTCTGAAGAATACTTGGGTCAGTCAGGGTGATGAATTGCTGCAATCATGAGCTTAATTGGAATACCTTTGACACTTCTATATCTAATTTAAAGACATTACTTGAAGTCCCCTTTTCTCTTCTTTCCTACATATGTCCTCAGAGTAAACAAGCTATACATATACACGTCATGTTGCATTAGCTATGGCTTCACTCTAGCAGCAATTACTGACAATATGGTAAGAAGGAGAAAGACAAGAGGATATCAAATTGAGATATGCGGTAATGACAGTAAGTGAGTTGGTATTTTTATGACCTGGGCAATCTGGATAAAGTTTGAGAGAAACAGTTTGGAGCACTTACCTAGGATCAGTTTCACTTTTGTGGTTGTGGGGAATTAAATTATGCAGGACCAAAAGCTGTCAATGGGCATCCGAGTAGTGGATTGTATGTTTTAAAGAGCTGATTTCTACGAGATAGGTCCTGATAGAGAAGGGCTACGACTTCAAGGACTGGTCTTGTGAGGGAATATAATCTAAATTGGAGAACCTTGACTGCAATGGGGGCTATGAAATGGGCAATGGCTGTATTTTCTTGTCAGAGAGGGGAAGAGGAAAGTGGATGATGGGGGGAGATTGGTTTGACTGGTTGGACTCTGAGGGTTTTGAGTTTGTGTGTGTGTGTGTGTGTGTGTGTGTGTGTGTGTGTGTGTGTGTGTGTGTGTGTGGTGTGTGTGTGTGTGTGTGTGTGTGTGTGTGTGTGTGTGTGTGTGTGTGTGTGTGTGTGTGTGTGTGTGTGTGTGTGTGTGTGTGTGTGTGTGTGTGAGAGGAGTGGGTCCCTGCCGAACCAGAGAGAGGGACAGATAATCAAGCCCAAGTTGATGTGGGACTTTGTGTAGGGGCAAAGGAGAATAGAAACTCTTTAATAGATTAGAAGCACTCAAGTACTGGAGCGGCCACCAGGGAAGCCAGGAGGTGAGCCGTTGTTACACCTTGAATTCCCAATCCTCTATACACCGTAATACAACTATGGCTTTGAGGCTTCACATTCTGCTTTTTGACAGGTCTCTAGCTCTCTATAATTAGGATAAAACTCTCATCTACATAACACTCATGCTGGATAAGGAGAAGAGCGAGAGAATGGGGGGAAAAGAGTGACAGAAGGCTGAGAGAAAGATGGATGTTGATGCTCTTTAGGTTTGGAATGACGCAGGGAACCACATAATACCCACGAGGGAGCAAAATAATTTACTGCAAACCACACAAATGTATTCAAATAAAGTCCTATTCACACATATTCAGATCAAATCACTTTTGAAAATAAAGCCCATTTAGAATGCAATTTTTTCCTCTCAGTGGTGTAATGCATATCGCTCCCTATGGTAATTCAAAAGAAGATAGCTCAGTTAAGAAGGCTCTGGAAAATCAATGATGCCTTACTGGTGCAAAAGAGAGCAGATGCATATAAATGACTGAGTTTCTCACTGGATAGGAGTTTGCATTTCTATGAAATGGCCAAACAAACGTAGATCCCGCTGCTTTGGTGTGTTTAGAATACATATTCTTAGACTTTTAATCACCCTTGTCATTCAGCATATTGTTTCTACTAATTTGAAAATGTCACAGTTTTATCATCTTATAATTATCAGTATAGACATTGCAACTCCCCGAGATGAAACATGACTCACCAGGTTATTCGAGGAAAATAAAATTGACCAGGTGGGCTTATTGCGTCCCTGAACCAAATGGCATCATGTACACACACAGCCATGAAAGCAAAAAGAAGGGGGGGACACACTAATTTATCCTAGCACAACAATGCCCCAGAGTTAATTGGGCAGCATCCTCAGATACCCTGGACATTTATTTGCCAGGCTTCCTCAGTCTGACAAGCTGATAATGAGGCATTGTGGGACAGCAGGTCACCTGGTGTTAGACAGACAGTTCTCCAACTAACAAAGGGAGTGAGAGAGGAACAGAAAAAAAGGTAGAGACAGAGACTATAATGGGACAAATGGGCACTATTATGCTACAAATTACCTGCCAGTGTTGTTGTAATCTCTAAGTTGAATCATTATCAATCTCTTTCTTGCTTTCTCTGCACCAACTAACTATTTTTGGCAACCCACCAAAGCTCTGCATCAACTGCTTGTACTACCATTCCCCAAACGTGCAAAAGGTTCCTATAATAGCAATTAGCTTCAGGTATGGTTCACCTATTGTTTTCACTGGCGAGCTGGCAGGCAGGCTTCTTTCTGTTGTTATGTGGCAGATGTGATGTAGCAGCACAAGAGTGTGAGTGTGTGCTTTGAGATCGAGGGATCGAGGACAAACCACAGGACAGAGGACCGAGTAGGTTCTGCAGGTAAAGGTGTAATTACAGGGTACAGGCGCAGACACATCTCAGACGTTTCTAGACAATCGTCTTCATAAGGCAAGTTTGGACACATTGCATGTGCTCTGTTTAGGCCCTATTTTCATGATGGCATATAGGTTAGAGGCAGTGATTAAAGAAGATAACTGCATACAGTGTTGGAGGCAGGACCCCATTCCTTCCTATGAAAGTTGATCAATGGCGCATGAAGCCAAAATGACCTGAAACTCAAGAGCAAAAGTACCCATTTTGCTTCGGCCCCACCTCCTGTCTGCAGCGTCATGGCCGATCTTGGCTAAGTCAAATGAATAACTGAAGAAAATAAGTCTGGATTCAGCTTTTAACACATTTGACATCTTTGAGGATCTAATGATTCAAATAAGGCTATAAAAGTGTTCGTACTGGCTAGTTGATTTAAAATGAAAACAATGATCCGCTGATTTACAGACGTCTCTATATCCCAATGTAAGTCAATAGGAAAAAGTACATTTGGGCGCACTAATGTCACGAACTGACACATACCTTGTAGTACCACCGTTTAGCCACTATTAACATTTTCTTCAACGTTTGGTGCTATCTGGTTTTGTATCAGAGCTATTACTAATACTACAAATACATGTGTGCTTTTTATTGTAAGTCAAAATGTCTGCTGTAAAAAAGTCAGATTTGAGAAAATGAAATAGGGCGAAGCCTGCGAGCTAGTTCAGGCAGTCAACGCAAGCACCAATGATACATTAACACGTGACACCTTCTCTCTTACAACCAACCAAACACAATCTCCTTAACATGCCGCTCTAATGCTGCGGCTCTGTCACATTGCTGATGCGTTCATGTGCTGATTGACTGCCCCACCACCACCCCAGCTTCCACCCCAGCTTCCACCTGTAGGCTCGGGGGATAGTTACAGTATCTAATCATCACTCAATGTTCTTTGTAAATCTGTGGGGTGATGAGGCCCGAGCCTAGACGCCACACTCAAATATATGCTGCTTATAATAAACATATTAAGAACATGTGAGTTGTCTGACTGAACTATATTAAAAATGCCACGCAGCGTGATAACAGGTATATCCTTGTTTCCCTGTCATAAGCTTTATGTATCTAGCTTCTCTATTTTTGTGTGTGTTTGTGTGTGTGTGTGTGGGTGGGTGTGTGTACATGTGTGTGTTTGTGTGTGTGTTTGTGCGCATGTTTGTGTGTGTGTTTGTGCATGTGTTTGTGCATTTGAGAGCAGAGAGCAGAGCAGAACAGCAGACCAGATATTTTCCTCTCTCCCCTTCACAGCAGGAATTTGGGCCTTAATTACCTCTGATACAAACACAAATTAGTCTGGAACACAAACGGAGACTAAGCTATGAGGAATATCTTCATGTATACCCCATCATGTCCAATTATATAAGATATATCACCTAGATGCTAGGTTTAACTTGTCTGCATGGTGTTGGCAGAGGGAAGATAAACATAAATTACCAGAAACATGACAGTCTTAACACAGTTATTTTCCAGCAGCGTACCATTCCACCCCTAAAATGTTGATCAAACGATGTTCTCTGTGCGAATCATTGACCATATGCATGACTCTCAATTATGTTACTGTTATACTAATGTTCCACTGTGACTCCCGAGTGACTTTCTTAACAAATGGAGGGATTACATTCAGTGCCCTCTGAAAAGAGGTGTATGACAATGTTGGCTGAATACGTTTTTCTCCTTATTAAAGCAGATACCGATAGATTTTCCCTTAAACA
Organism: Harpagifer antarcticus; assembly: GCA_902827135.1. NCBI lineage: Eukaryota > Metazoa > Chordata > Actinopteri > Perciformes > Harpagiferidae > Harpagifer > Harpagifer antarcticus. Next base: position 1,207,753 of record CADEHL010000159.1, on the reverse strand, counting down.
TTTTCAAGTGGTATTATTTCTGTTTTCCTACCAAACTGGCCACTGATTTTCATATAAACAAGGAGATTGATAGACTTATCAGCTAAACATAATTGAAAATAAAGTAGAGATTCACTTAAAGTTAAAATGCCTCTTATGTTAAAGCCTGTGATTTCAAATGTGTTGTCCATTTACCAGAAATTATGTTAAAATCCCTAAATAATTACCTAAATAAATGTGTTATTGTTACCCTGTGCTAGTAACATTTAAGAAAATAAACAATGCCCAACTGTTGAGGGGATTTAAATAAAGGTGTAATTGTATAATGTATTTGTGACAATAGGCGCTTTCACACCGGAGTACTTTTCCCCGTACTTTTCCCGTTTAGTTCTGATAGTTCCTGGGATTTTGCATTCACACCAAAAAGAGAATTTAGTTCATGACAACTTGTACCCCCTTTTTAGTGCCTGCTAGAGATGTGGTACTTTCCTTAGGAGAAAAAAGTTCAAATTTCTCATTGGCTGGGCGAATTGCAAACCACGCCCCGTAAAACTTTGAAAAGTTTTGTGAAGCCGCCATTGTATTTGCTGGAATTAGCATTATTAGCATTAGCATTAGCCCAGCGCACCAATGGAGAGAGACTAACTTATGGCAACACAAAATAAAACTTGGGAGTGGTGGAGTGATGAGGAGGTGTCGGCGTTCTGGCGATTTACTCGGAAGCTTCAGTAGAAGCTGCTGGGACTCCCAGCAGCTTCTACTGAAGCCAGTCCCCAACTCCGTGGACTTCCGGCCGGGGACTTCGGGTGGCAGTATACGCCGTGAAGTTGTTTGTGGCCTGCCAGTAAACCCAAAGCAGAAGAAGAAGTGAGTCAGCGGCTTCATTTGCGTAATCTTCCCTCAGGGACTTATTCCACGGTGAACATGATCGGCTCTTAGTTCCATGCGGGTACTAAGAGCTGGGAACTAAGTGCTGGGAACTAAGTATGGCAAAGTACTTGGTGTGAAAGCGGATATTGAGATAGACTAACATATATTTGGTTTAGGTCAATTAAGGGAGTTTATTTAGTGAGAAGAAATATAGAACACCACTATCTTCTCTTTACTTATAAAACTAGGATATAATTAAACAAAACAAATATTAGTTAGGATGTTTGCTTGATTTTAATTATAGGCTGATAAGTAAATATCGTTTAACAGTAAAGCACTGATACCAATAGACGCATTCACACCGCAGTACTTTTCCCACAAAGGTTCATGATAACTCTTTAGTTCTCATGAACTAATCGTGTTCACACCAGAATAAGTCCCTGGGGGAGGATTAGGCAAAGGAAGCCGCTGACGTCACTTCTTCTTCTTCTGCTTTGGTTTTACTGGCAGGCCGCAAACAACTTCACGGCGTATACTGCCACCCAAAGTCCCCGGCCGGAAGTCCCCGGAGTTGGGGACTGGCTTCAGTAGAAGCTGCTGGGAGTCCCAGCAGCTTCTACTGAAGCCTTCCGAGTAAATCGCCAGAACACCGACACCTCCTCATCTCCACCGCTCCCATGTTTTATTTTGTGTTGCCATAAGTTAGTCTCTCTGCGTTTCTGCGCTGGGCTAATGCCAAGGCTAATAATGCTAATGCAAGGATAATAAAATGGCGGCTTAAAAAAACATTACATTACATTTGGCTGACGCTTTTATCCAAAGCGACTTACAATAAGTACAATCGACCAGGAAGACACAACCTTGAAGAAAACAGAATCATATAAGTACATCAGGTTTCATAGAACCAAACATTTCAAGTGCTACTCAACTGGCTTTAGGTAAGCCAGTCCTTTATTAGTATATAAGTGCTTTGTTAATAGTTCTATCGCTCGAAGTGGAGTCGAAAGAGATGAGTTTTCAGTCTGCGCCGGAAGGTGTGTAAGCTTTCTGCTGTCCTGATGTCAATGAGGAGCTCATTCCACCATTTTGGAGCCAGGATAGCAAACCCACATGTTTTTGCTGATGGGAACTTGGGTCCCCCTCGCAGTGAGGGTGCAGCGCGCTGTTTGGCTGATGCAGAGCGTAGTGCACGCGCTGGGGTGTACAGTTTAACCATGTCCTGGATGTAGGAAGGGCCAGATCCATTCGCAGCATGGTACGCAAGTACCAGTGTCTTGAAGTGGATTCTAGCAGTTACTGGAAGCCAGTGAAGGGAGCGGAGGAGCGGAGTGGTGTGGGAAAATTTAGGAAGGTTGAAGACCAGACAAGCCGCTGCATTCTGGATGAGCTGCAGAGGTCGGATGGCACATGCAGGTAGACCAGCCAGGAGGGAGTTGCAGTAGTCTAGGCGTGAGGTGACGAGAGCCTGGACCAGAACCTGCGTGGCTTTCTGGGTCAGCTGGGGACGTATCTTCTTGATGTTGTCAAGCGTGTATCTGCAGCAACGGGTTGTAGCAGCGATGTTTGCAGTGAAGGACAGGTTGTTATCTAGGATCACACCCAGATTCCTTGCAGTCTGAGTCGGGGAAACAACAGAGGTGCCGATGTTGATTGTCAGGTCAAGAGTAGGGCTGCAACAAACGACTAATTTGATAATTGATTAATCTATCGATTAATGAAACGATTAATCGATTATTCGGATCGTTAAGGTTTTAACTGTACTACTACTTATATCGATACTGCTTATCGATCCGGTCCTTTTAACGATAGTATTAACGGTTCTTTTGACAAGAAATAGCTAACTAAACAAATTGTGAACAAAACTAACATTGCTTTTTATTTTAATTAAATGCATAATATCACATCAAAAGAAACAACAATGTTTTAACAAATCATATTAAATAATGTGATGAGAACTGTAAACAGAATAGCTGAAGCTTTAACAAAATAAATAACTCAGGAGTTACCTCTAATCATTAACCTATGTTTTTATAACTGAGTTAACTCCTGACGTGGAAACGTTACTCGTGGATGGGGCTACACAGAGCTGCTAGAAAGACAGTGGAACCCGGTGCATTTCTCCGTCTGGATGTGGTGCTCTTTTGATAAATGTTTAGACAAATTGCTCGTGTTACCGCCCTTACATGATAAACTGTTATTGCACTTTTGGTAACGAGCATTGTCCACATCGAGACGGCTAAAGTTTAACCACACCTCGGAGCGCGTTCTCTCCGCCATCTCCTCCGTGTGTGTGTTGCATGCATGTAGCAGCTGCGCGTGTGTGCAAACTGCCCCGCCCCCTCGCAAGCAGGTGGGGGAGAGATCTCTCGTCTGAATTGGGAAGATCGAAAATACATTATAGACGAATTTTGTAGTCATATTGCATATTAGAAACGGAGTTGGCGACACTAAGACTGCGATATAATGTTTATGTAGCAATAATACATATGACATATGTTTTAAATATCTCCTGTACCGATACAAAAGAGCGATAACGTTGGAGTTTAACGGGGTGTAGAACACATGTGATGACGTCACCAACGAGTCGACAACTGAATTAGTTGCCAACTAATTTGGTAATCGATTTTAATCAATTAAGTCGATTAGTTGTTGCACCCCTAGTCAAGAGTGGGAGAATCTTTTCCCGGAAGGAAAAGCAGTTCAGTCTTGTCAAGGTTGAGCTTGAGGTGATGAGCAGACATCCACTGAGAGATGTCTGCTAGACAAGAAGAGATGCGTGCGACGACCTGGGTCTCTGAGCGGGGAAAGGACATAATTAATTGGGTGTCGTCAGCGTAGCAGTGGTATGAAAAACCATGCGGGCTAATGACTGATCCGAGCGAGTTTGTGTACAGGGAGAAGAGGAGGGGACCAAGAACAGAGCCCTGAGGGACCCCTGTAGTTAATTGACAAGGGTCGGACTCGGACCCTCTGCAAGTTACCCTGTAACCTTAAAAACCTTTTGGGAGTTTTACGGGGTGTGGTTTGCATTCCGCCCAGCCAATCAGACATAGGAACACGAAAGTACCTACTCTCTAGCAGGGACGGAAAAGGGGGTAAAAAGGTTCTCATGAACTAATTTTAGTTCCGGCTCTTTTTGGTGTGAACGCGACATTTCGGAACTATATCGGAACTAAAGTGGGAAAAGTACTGCGGTGTGAACGCGGCTATTGGAAGTCACCAATACAACCCTAACTTGGTTATTCAAATAAGATGTGATTTGAAGAGGGGTAAAAACTATTCAGTGTATATTAGCAGCTATAAAAACACTTAGCAGGGCAATGATGGAGAGAATAGAAAACAGATAATATGGGGAAGAGGGATGGTGTGTATACAAAGCCCAGGGCACGAAGAAAAAAAAGAAAGATAGAAAAGAAGAGTAAAGGACGAGTGAAGGAGTAAACAGAAAAAAAGATCCAGGCTTTGGCTGCCTGTTATCAGTTTGCACAGAAATGTCAGAGCACTGTGACGTTCTTCTTTACAGCTTCACCTGCTGCCCACACACACACACACACACACACAACACACACACACACACACACACACACACCCACACACACACACACACACACACACACACACACACACACACAGACACACACACACACACACACACACACACACGCACACATTTCATTTACATGTATGCATTCTTAAGTGGCCTGTAGAGCTTTTAAGAAGAAGGCATTGGTGCTAATAGTTGAACCATTTTCTGGCCCAAAATAATGCCAAACAAAGAAATATTTTGTATATATAGTTAAAAAAAAAACTATGTTAAAACATGTATCCCCATGATGTGTCGTAAATATTTTTTAAAGTGAGAAACACAGTTAGCGGGCAAAGAGATAATAATTATAATGATCGTTGTGGTGAAAGGCAAGTCGAAGGTTCAAAGATTAACCTTTGATATGATGATATTCACAGCCTGCTACTGTACATGAGCTGCAAGACTGCAACATTTTCCCAATAAAAGGATTTATAAGAATGTGATATTTATAATTGTCTTTCCTGGGAGGACAGTGGAAGAGGAGTGCTTGCATGTGAAACCCTTGTAGGAGCCCTTTCTCCTTTGGGACTTGCTCACATGGCTCCTCTTCACATAGCATGCCTCTGATTATGCACTGCACTTCCTTTTGTGATTTGAAACAAAGCCAAGTTGAGAAATGTGTATATATGTTTGAGACCTTGCTCAAAGATATATACACATGTATGCTTACCTTGGCCTTGTCTTTATGGATTGCTAAGACAAATCCTATACAACTAAACAGTATAATCTATGTTGATTTTACAATATATCATACTATTATGAATTCTTATTTGTAGTGGAAATTATTGGAGCTTTATAGGAAGTTTAAGCTCCAACTTCAATGTCTGATTCACTCTCACAACACTCAAACCGTCATATGCACGCAAAAAAGACAGCTGTTCCTTTTTTGCAAAAAACTCTAAAAACTATGTTTAGGCTATATATCAAGCACCAATGTTGGCAACTAGATAGTGAACATTACTAGAGCATTTAGCATTAAAAGAAATATATTTATTTCAAAACAAAGCTAAAGAGAGAGAATGTTGTATGTACTTGCACGAGGCAGAGAGAACATCCCTTTTCTACTGACCAGCAAACTTATGAGGAACGGACAGGTTGCTAAATACTATTTAGATGCTTGTCAAATATATTGTATACAAGGACATATCATTGAGGCTGAACTGACATGTTGGCTATTGCACAGTTTTGCTGACATATGCGATAAACACAGATCTTCATCCGTCATCTTATATCCGAGCTCAACCAGATCTAGCATCCATGGCAACTAAAGTACAGAGAAGCTGTCAGATCACAACGTACTGAAAATCAAATCAAACTTGAACCAGGCTATGATCCACTCAGGAAATAGCAGCTCACAGGATGCTTAGGCTTATAAAATAATGTACTAGCTTTGAGATATATCAAAAATAAAGAACACTGCAACAAACAATTCTAATAAAACCAAATTCAATTATATCACGTCTAGCAAATAGGTCTCTGGCCGATGCTATCAGATCCAACCCAGTAATGTAAAATTAGTTTTTTCAAAAGATATATTGGCGCTGAGCTTGCAGAAGTCAGAGATAACTTGTGTAGAAAACAGAGTCAGTGTTAAAAACTGTGATGATTCAGGTGTTTTGAGAGGTCTGGCCAATCCAATATGATATTTGTCTTTACTGCTGGGGATATGTCACTTTTCTAATTTGCTCTTTTTCCATGTCAGCATGTAAGGCTGTATGTGAGTGTGCACGGGAGCCAAAATGTAGACAACTTAAAGTTTATGTTTATGTTTATTAAGGATCCCCAGTAGCTTTTGCTCTTGACAAAAGCTACTCTTCCTGGGGTCCGACACATTATACAACAATAATACAAAAAATAAAGTGAAAATACTCAGACACTTTTGAATCATTAAAATCATATACGTATGTAAGCATGGTACGGAGCCCCTAAAGGGACATGGGAAGACAAAAAAAAAAAAACAGAGAGAGAAAAAAAAGTCAGGATAACGGGTTTGTATCTCGTGCGCACGCGAATGTTTCTCGTGAGCACGAGAAAGTATCTTAAAAAAAGTCAGGATAACGGGTTTGTATCTCGTGCGCACGCGAATGTTTCTCGTGCGCATGAGAAAGTATCTTAAAAAAAGTCAGGATAACGGTTTAGGGACATAAAAAAAAAATTATGAGAAAAAAATAAAGTCAGGAAAACGGGTTCCTTTCTCGTGCGCACGCGAAACTAATCCGTTATCCTGACTTTATTTTTGAATCCACTTCCTATTAACCAGTGCGCCAAGGAGGAAGTGCAGCACACAGTAGACCAACATATTCAATGCAGACTTGTATGTATACGTTTTGAAATGACAGTGGAAAGGTGTATTTTAATCTCGGACTTCCTTATAGCCCTAAGGACATTACGGTCCTGCTTGCTGAGTTCAACCCCCCTTGGATCTAGTTCTTTGAGGATTAAACGTACATCTTCTTTCTGACGAGTAATCCATTCTCCTTGCATTTTGTGAACATCCACCTATACCCATGAAGTTGGCCAGATGTTTGTAATTGTTCAGAGATGAAAGTAATTACTGTCTCAAAACTGGAGTATTTCTTGCGCCGGGACAGACGACAAGACTTCAAAATCCGTTTTAAATGCCGTTCGGAAAGAATGTAACGGTGTTTGACGACGTGCAAGCAGGAACGTAATGTCCTTATAAGGAAGTCCGAAGATTAAAATATACCCAAATTAAACTTTCCACTGTCATTTCCACAACGTATACATACAAGTCTGCATTGAAATGTTGGTCTACTGTGTGCTGCACTTCCTCCTTGGCGCACTGGTTAATAGGAAGTGGATTCAAAAATAAAGTCAGGATAACGGATTAGTTTCGCGTGCGCACGAGAAAGGAACCCGTTTTCCTGACTTTATTTTTTTTCTCATAATTTTTTTTTATGTCCCTTAAACCGTTATCCTGACTTTTTTTTAAGATACTTTCTCGTGCGCACGAGAAACATTCGCGTGCGCACGAGATACAAACCCGTTATCCTGACTTTTTTTTAAGATACTTTCTCGTGCGCACGAGAAACATTCGCGTGCGCACGAGATACAAACCCGTTATCCTGACTTTTTTTTTCTCTCTCTGTTTTTTTTTTTTGTCTTCCCATGTCCCTTTAGGGGCTCCGTAGCATGGAATAAATCACTTGTTTTTTTTTGTAATCCATGATGTAATCCTGGTTTCAAAATTCCCTTTTAGTTTGACTAAATTATTCTGACAAGATTATACTGTGCAAGTTTGTAGGTCTATTATCATGGTCCGCATAGCCAGTAATGACATGCTGTTGCTTACCCAATGTGTACTATCGCATAAGCAATATCCAAATTAGCAATTCATAACACAAGTTCAGCTAGTTGACAACTGCTCAAAATGTCTTCATGGGAAGCTGTGTGTGAGTGTGTGTGTTTGTGTATTTCCTCTGGCTGCATGTTGACTGATCCCTCTTATCTAGGAAGCTCTGTTGGTGATTAAGGTTTTTGTCTGTTGGCTTTTTGTGCTAATGATGTGAGAACAAACAAAGTGACAACCATCATAGAATTGGCAGTGCATATCTTGTTATTTCACTCTAACTCTTCACTATATCCATCTGACTGGTTCCACAGATGGATTTCTCCAACCAATCTGTGTGCTACAACATGTTTGCCCTTAAGACACTTGACAGGTGGACCCAAGGGGCTCTTTTTATTGAATCGGTAGAATACAGTTCAAGGTTGAACAGCAGGAGCAAACAGAGTAAAGCAACTGACTTTAGCTCATTTCATCATCAGAGCCATGTGGTTTAACGGTGACAGTTGGAAACATTTCTGGACCCAAAGCAATACCTTTGAGCTGTGGAGGTAGTTGCCTAGAGATAATGCTCACGTCTCTTTCTTCTCAAACAGACTGTCTAAAAGAGCAAGTCTACCAGGAAGCTTCACCATTTAATAATCACATGTTATGTGTTGTAAAATGGAAACATTATAATATAGATGAGCTAGTTAATCATCAATCAGTCAATGTAGGAAAGTTTTAAGCGATATAAGAGCCAAACAAAACCAGGCCCTGAACAGCAAGAACTGCCGCGAGAAGTGCAGGTGAAATAATCTACAGCCTTTAGATTTCATTGATGCATCGAGACACTGGATTTCAACTTTGTGATGATTTTCTATTGGATGAACAATGTCTCGGACAGACCACTCGGAAAATAGAAGCCAAAATATTCTGGATTATAAAAGCTGTTGAGTAAAGTAATTATCTGGAGTCATTTACTGCAAGATGATAGCCGATATTACTTTAGTTTTGAAAACATACAACAGTTAAAGTAAACATTGTGTGGGTATCTGATAGCACATTAGCTTAGCAGCTGTAGCAACAGCTGTTTTGTGCATGGGTTCCTGGTAAGGCAAGGCAAGGCAAGTTTATTTATATAGCACTTTTCAACACAAGGCAATTCAAAGTGCTTTACAAAAAATGAAAGACATTAAGAAAATGACATTTAAAATCAGTCATTAAAAAGAAAAGCTAATAAAATAAACATTAAAAGAAAAAATACATGGATAAAAGTTACAGTGCAGTCTAAGATATGAATAGTTCAATTAAAAGCAGCGACAAAAAGAAAAGTCTTTAGTCCGGATTTAAAAGTAGTCAAAGTTGCAGCGGACCTGCAGTTTTCTGGGAGTTTGTTCCAGATATTTGGAGCATAATAACTGAACGCTGCTTTACCATGTTTAGTTCTGACTCTGGGGATAGAAGCTGACCAGTCCCTGAAGACCTGAGATATCTGGATGGTTCATAATTTAGCAGTAGGTCAGAAATGTATTTTTGGCCTAAACCATTCAAAGCTTTATAAACCAGCAGAAGTATTTTGAAATATATTCTTTGACACACAGGAAGCCAGTGTAAAGACTTCAAGAACAGGAGTGATGTGATCCACTTTCTTAGTGTTAGTGAGGACTCGAGCAGCAGCATTCTCAATTAGCTGCAGCTTTCTAATAATTTTTTAGTGAGACCTGTGAAGACACCATTGCATCCCTCATCCCCACATCCCTCATCCCTTCATCCTCATCCCTTCATCCCAACATCCCTCATCCCTTCATCCCAACATCCCTCATCCCACATCCCTCATCCCTCATCCCTACATCCCTCATCGCCACATCCCTCATCCCTACATCCCTCCATCCCTACATCCCACATCCCTCATATTAACATCCCTCATCCCTCCCCCTCATCCCTACATCCCTCATCCCCACATCCCTCATCCCTCATCCCCACATCCCTCATCCCTACATCCCCATCCCCACATCCCTCATCCCCACATCCCTCATCCCTACATCCTCCCTCCATCCCTCATCCCTCATCCCTACATCCCTACATCCCTCATCCCCACATCCCTCATCCCTACATCCCTCCATCCCTCATCCCTCCATCCCTCCATCCCTCATCCCATCCTCTCCCAAATCCCTCATCCCTCCATCCCTCATCCCCACATCCCTCATCCCTCATCCCTACATCCCTCACCCTACATCCCTCCATCCCTCATCCCTACATCCCTTCATCCCTCATCCCTCATCCCCCATCCCTCCATCCCCATCCCTCCCCTACATCCCTCATCCCCCATCCCTCCTCATCCCTACATCCCTCCATCCCTCATCCCTACATCCCTCCATCCCTCCTCCCTCCATCTCTCCATCCCCATCCCTTCATCCCAACATCCCTCATCCCAAAATCCCTCCATCCCTCTCCCCACATCCCTCATCCCTCATCCCTACATCCCTCATCCCTACATCCCTCCATCCCTCATCCCTACATCCCTTCATCCCTCATCCCCATCCCTCCATCCCTCATCCCTTCATCCCTACATCCCTACATCCCTCATCCCCACATCCCTCATCCCTACAATCCCTCCCCCATCCCTCATCCCTACATCCCTCCTCCGTCATTCCTACATCCCCACATCCCTCATCCCTTCATCCCTCATCCCTTCACCCCAACATCCCTCATCCCAACATCCCTCATCCCTCCATCCCTCATCCCTACATCCCTCATCCCTCATCCCCACATCCCTCATCCCTACATCCCTCCATCCCCCATCCCCACCCTCATCTCTACATCCCTCATCCCCACATCCCTCATCCCTACATCCCTCCATCCCTCCATCCCTCATCCCCACCCTCCATCCCTCATCCCCACATCCCTCATCCCTCATCCCTACATCCCTCATCCCTACATCCCTCCATCCCTCATCCCTCCATCCTTCATCCCTCATCCCTCATCCCTCATCCCTCATCCCTCCATCCCTCATCCCTCATCCCTCATCCCTACATCCCTCATCCCTCATCCCTCATCCCTACATCCCATCCATCCCTCATCCCTACATCCCTCCTTCCGTCATTCCTACATCCCTCCATCCCTCATCCCTACATCCCTCCATCCCTCATCCCTTCATCCCTCCATCCCTCCATCCCCACATCCCTACATCCCTCCACCCTCATCCCCACATCCCTCATCCCCACATCCTCATCCCTACATCCCTCCATCCCTCATCCCTACATCCCTCCATCCCTCATCCCTACATCCCTCCCTCATCCCATCCCTCATCCCTACATCCATACATCCCTTCATCCCTACATCCCTACATCCCTCCATCCCTCACCCCTACATCCTCTGCCTGTCACCATTTATTTTAAACGGTGCATGTTTATACTATATACTGCGTATCTAACACCTTATTCCAGGATGGGGGGCCCGTAATCAGCCCATGCAGATCATGCCAGAGACGGAACCCCCACTCTGAGTCTCCCACTGCACGACCACAGCTCGTCCTCCCAGATCATCCCTTCACCCCCCCTATATCATTCACATGTTACTTCAATAAACGTACATCACAGTGTTGTGGCGTGGTTCCTGCTAGTGAAGATGACATAACATGAAATCATGAACACTAACCCAGACATTAGTTGTCGCAACTTGAACTAAACACTTGTAGCCTGTCTCTGCATTCCCCTTATTCCACAATAAGGGGAATGTCAACACAGACACCTGTCAGCCCACACTCTGCTGTTCCTCAGCGCCGCTCCCCCTCCCTCCCGCTGAAATTATGAATGAAAAGCGTTAGTAATCATAACACGGCAGGGTCCGTGATAGTTTGTTTTCATCTGATTTCAAATAAACCAAAGTATGGTTTTAGAATATGAAACTAGTTTCGCCAAATTCAGATGATAAATACAACTTTGAAGCTTGTAAGGGCATAATTACAAGAGGCAATTTAACGTCACAGCAGGCATAACAACAGCCGGTGTTTCTTGTGAGGGTTTTTGCCGGGAAACAAAACACAATACACACAAATGCGTCACAAATTATTTTGCGGTATTTGAAATCATGTACGCAGCTCGCGACGTAACTATGAGTCTAGCGTGACTTACCCATTTTTCAGCTAAAAAGCACTTAAATATCGCATTTAAATTCTGAAGAACTCAGTGTGCATCGACACCGGGTGACGACACTACCTATTGACGCAGCAACCACTGTAAGTTATATTCTTGTTTAATTAGACTTCTCTGTTTCATTTATTCTACTCTGTATAATTGTTCTGTAGTTATTGTAGCTAAAACGGTGCTTTTGAGAGATTTAAATCTCAGATCTGCTCAAAGTCAACCTGTTACACAGGTCTCAGTGGGGCACTCCAACCCTGCATTACAATATAGGCAGGGACACTCTGCTGTCGCCCATCAGCTCTAGAGAGTTAAACTAATTAGAGGGGCGTGGCCCCACAGCTGTGAGAACTCAGCAATCAGGCGTCCATTTTAGGTAGCTCTTTCCTGGAGCGTCAGCTTCAGCGTCAGACATTGGAGTCCTGCGGGAGACAAAGACTGACAAAGACATTGGAGTCCTGCGGGAGTCCCGAGGGTGGCACAGAGGAGGCAAATCCTCCTCTGATTGAGCTAATTACCGCTGGTGTTTTATTTTATTAGTTTTCTAGCCCCTCATGCTATAATCATGTGTATTTTCTCCATTCCTGTTCACGTGTCTTCTCGCAATCATCGCTGGCCCCGTGTATCTCCTAATCGATATAAACCGGCCTGCTCTCGTCTATCCCACATGCTCCACTGGAGATCCAACATCTAGTTTCAGGTGGCCTGTGGAACTGCCAGTCAGCTGTTCCTAAGGCTGACTTCATCTCTGGCTACGCTTCCCTGCAGTCTCTGGATTTCTTTGCTCTCACTGAGACCTGGATTACTCCATTCAACACATCCACCCCCAGCAGCTCTCTCCACAGCATATTCCTTCTCCCATACACCCAGACCGCTGGCAGAGGAGGTGGCACTGGTCTCCTGCTCTCTCCCAAATGGAGCTTTTCCCTCTTCAAGCTACCTAACTTCACTCATTCCACCTTTGAATTCCATGCCGTCACAGTAACCCATCCTATACAATTAACCATTGTTGTTCTCTACCGTCCACCAGGCGCCTTGGGGGACTTCTTGGAGGAATTAGATAATCTCCTCTCACACATCCCTGAAACTGGCCCTCCCGCTGTACTTCTCGGAGACTTCAACCTCCAGACAGGGACGATAGACGAACTAACATCTCTGTTAACCGCCTTTGCTTTCTCACTGTCTCCATCCCCACCAACTCATAAAGCTGGCAATGTCCTTGATCTCATATTCTCAAGGAACTGCACTACTTCTAACCTCTCTGTAAACCCGCTCCACACATCCGATCACTTCTTCATTTCATTCTCTCTACCCCTTTCCAAACATAACAAACTAATCTCTTCTCATCCTGCACCTGTCTCGCCGTAACCTCCGTTCCCTCTCCCCCTCTACCTTTGCCTCATCGGTTCTCTCAGCACTCCCTTCCTCTGACTCGTTCCAACTCCTGCCTCCAAACTCTGCTGCAGAAACTCTCCTCTCTACTCTCTCATACTCTCTGGACTCTCTCTGTCCTCTCACATCTCGGCAGGCTCGTCGGTCCCCTCCTGCTCCCTGGCTAAATGACGCACTGCGTGCTAATAGAACCGTACTTAGGGCAGCAGAGCAGAAACGGTGGAAATCCAAACACCATGATGACCTCCTAACCTATCAGGCTCTCCTCTCCTCTTTCTCTGCTTCCATCTCTCAGGCAAAAAGCACTTTCTTTCAAGATAAGATCCAATCTTCCTATTCCAATCCCAAAAAACTATTTTCCATCTTCTCCACCCTCTTGGACCCTCCCAAAGCCCCTCCCCCCTCCTCACTTCTGTCAAGTGACTTTGTTAACCACTTTGAAAAAAAGGTTGATGATATTCGCTCTTCTTTTTCTGACTCACCTTTACTCACTGCTGGGTCACCAGGACCCTCTTCCACCCACATACTAACCTCCATTTTCCCCTCTCTCTCCAAGTGAGGTTCTTACCCTCATTACCTCTGCCCGCCCTACCACCTGTCCTCTGGACCCCTATCCCTTCAAACCTCCTTCAGACTATCGCTCCTGATATTCTACCGTTTCTCACCCATTTCATCAACATTCTCTAATCTATGGTCACTTTTCCAAATAGTCTAAGGAGGCAAGAGTAAACCCTCTCCTAAAGAACTCACTCTCAACCCGTCTGATGTTATAAACTACAGGCCTGTCTCTCTCCTCCCGTTCCTAAAACACTTGAACGCGCTGTCTTTAAACAAACTCTCCTGTTATCTCCATCAGAACAACCTTCTGGATCCGCACCAGTCAGGTTTCAAGGCAGGTCACTCCACAGAAACTGCTCTCATTTGCTGTCAACTGAGGAAATGCACACTGCCCAACGCAGCATCCCTCTCCTCTGTCATCATCCTGTTGGACCTGTCTGCTGCATTCGACACGGTGTGAACCATCAGATCCTCCTTCGCACTCTCCAAGAACTTGGAGTTTCAGGCTCTGCACTTTCCCTCCTCCATACCTCAAAGACCGTACCTACAGGGTAACTTGGAGAGGGTCCGAGTCCGACCCTTGTCAATTAACTACAGGGGTCCCTCAGGGCTCTGTTCTTGGTCCCCTCCTCTTCTCCTTGTACACAAACTCGCTCGGATCAGTCATTAGCCCGCATGGTTTTTCATACCACTGCTACGCTGACGACACCCAATTAATTCTGTCCTTTTCCCCGCTCAGAGACCCAGATCGTCGCACGTATCTCTGCTTGTGTAGCTGACATCTCTCAGTGGATGTCTGCTCATCACCTCAAGCTCAACCTTGACAAGACTGAACTGCTTTTCCTTCCGAAAAAAGATTGGTCCCACTCTTGACCTGACGATCAACATCGGCACCTCTGTTGTTTCCCCGACTCAGACTGCAAGGAATCTGGGTGTGACCCTAGATAACAACCTGTCCTTCACTGCAACATCGCTGCTACAACCCGTTGCTGCAGATACACGCTTTACAACATCAGAAAGATACGTTCCCAGCTGACCCAGAAAGCCACGCAGGTTCTGGTCCAGACTCTCGTTACCTCACGACTAGACTACTGCAACTCCCCTCCTGGCTGGTATACCTGCATGTGCCATCCGACCATCTGCAGCTCATCCAGAATGCAGCGGCTCGTCTGGTCTTCAACCTTCCTAAATTTTCCCACACCACTCCGCTCCTCCTCTCCCTTCACTGGTTTCTGGTAACTGCTAGAATCCACTTCAAGACAATGGTACTTGCGTACCATGCTGCGAATGGATCTGGCCCTTCCTACATCCAGGACATGGTTAAACTGTACACCGCAGCGCGTGCACTACGCTCTGCATCAGCCAAACGACTCGCTGCACCCTCGCTGCGAGGGGGACCCAAGTTCCCATCAGCAAAAACACGTGGGTTTGCTATCCTGGCTCCAAAATGGTGGAATGAGCTCCCCATTGACATCAGGACAGCAGAAAGCTTACACACTTTCCGCCGCAAACTGAAAACTCATCTCTTTCGACTCCACTTCGAGCGATATAATTACTAACAATTAACTGCTAACAGAGCACTTATATACTAATAAAGGACTGGCTTATCTATAGCCAGTTGAGTAGCACTTGAAATGTTTGGCTCTATGAAACCTGATGTACTAATATGATTCTGTTTTCTTCAAGGTTGTGTCTTCCTGGTCGATTGTACTTATTGTAAGTCGCTTTGGATAAAAGCGTCAGCTAAATGCAATGTAATGTCTAGTGGACGGTATCGGTACTACAAGTTAAACAATTTAAAATATATATATTTTTTGTATTAATTAAGTTGTTTATAAATTAATCTGAGGGCCGCAAAAAGAGGAGGTGGGGCCGCCATTTGCCCATCCTTGGTCTAAGTGGTGCATTTATTTCCAATGCTTAAAATACCATATATAATCTCTTTAAGCTGTTTGAAGCAAATGGCTGACATTTTTCCAGAATCCGGTGGAATGAGAGTCAATTTCATGTTCATCACATGACTGGGACAGGACAGGAAAAAAAGTCAATGGGAGACGGCAGGACATGAATCCTAATTACAGTAGGTCAGTAGGGGGACACGAGTGGAAAGAAGAGAAGGAGAAGAAGTAGTGGATATATATAAAATGTGATACATTGGTAAAATAAGTTGTTAATTGTTGTAAAGTTGTGCTATTTACTTCAGCAGTACAGTAAAATAATTGGATTCAAGCATGAATTTATTAAGAAATTAGGTGAGGTATGGAAACTACCAGAAAAAAGTATGTCCTGGCACGCCATTTTCTAGATAACAGCTTATTAAGATGGATTTCTTTAGTGAGTTTTGGCAGTTTTTACAACTTTTTTCTATATGTATTTTGATCCCCTGCAATTAAGTCAAACACAACCTTACTCTGTAGCCACATCGGCACAATGTATGAGTAGATTTGAAACAAAAGGAATTAATGATGAATTGTTGAGCAAAGCAATAAGACCTCCAGGATTGAACTGCAGCAATGGCTAGGGTTAGGGTTAGTAGTAAATCAACACACCCTGCTGAGGATGCCTGGCTGAAGGCTGAAAGTTCAATCTGCAATCACACTGCCATGCCACACTGTATAACTTATATAAACTTGAGTCAGATTCAAGAATGCCCTCTGCCTCATTGTATTAAGTTTAGGTAAAATTACATTGAAGAAGATACAAGAAGATAAGTGTGTGTGTAAATAGCCTAACATGCAATGCCAAACATTGTAAACTTAATTTTCCTTTGTAATTTACTCCACAGTGGTAAAATATTTCAAGTTGTCGGGGCAGCACATAAGGGAAAGGTGAAAAAAATGGATGTATAAGGTTTGATATGGAGGGTATTTATTTATATTTATTTTATATTATCAAGACATGTACTCTGGCAGCACAATAACACATAGAAAACACCCAGACAAAATGTTGACATGTTACAACCATTCCTCGTCTCAGATCAGAGACATCTCAAGAGTAGCAATCATGGTGTGTGTGTGTGTGTGTGTGTGTGTGTGTGTGTGTGTGTGTGTGTGTGTGTGTGTGTGTGTGTGTGTGTGTGTGTTGTGTGTGTGTGTGTGTGTGTGTGTGTGTGTGTGTGTGTGTGTGTGTGTGTGTGTGTGTGTGTGTGTGTGTTATTGCTGTGCTACTATCAATAAAAGCCGAGTTCACTCTAGAGTCCTTCAATATAACAATGACACCTACCTGTAGGGGATCCCTCAAGCACCTCTCCTGTGTAGCGTGTCTCTTGAAGATGGGCCGGTTGTCATTTTGGTCGATGACGGTGATCAGTAGTAGGGCCGGTCCCTCAACAAGGTTTCCGGCGAAGTCTGTGGTAGAAACTTCCAGCTGTATGGAAAAAAAGATGAAAGAGTTTATTTCTGCATTGAAGAAGGTGTCAATGGGTAATTCTTATTAACCGTAATCACAAAATGATAGGCGAACAGTTTAAAATCTGTAATTCTGCTACAAAAACTTCCCACCTGTCTTCTAACAAAATTACAACCACAGGTAAAAATGGATTTAAACATCACTGACACAAATGCATGATAGCAACAGATCAACTGTTGTTATTGTATCTTTGTTGCCAGTGGTGGGTCATTTCCCTCGACTACAATAAGGAAATCATCGGTTCAATAAGTGTTACGACCCTGGGTCGTTATGTCATTTGTGTGCAGATATTTTTCCCTCCTCCTGTGAGTGTGTGTGTGTGTGTGTGTGTGTGTGTGTGTGTGTGTGGTGTGTGTGTGTGTGTGTGTGTGTGTGTGAGTGAGCAAGCAGGTGGTGCCCGTTAGCTGATTAGCTACCTTCAACAGGCTGATTGGTCCACCTGAAGAAGAGGGGAGCATTTAAGCTGCAGCCATGCAGTCCCTCTGCCCTCTCTCTGACTCGACTTCTCCTACGCCCAACTCTGCGCGTGTTGATATATCTGACCTGTTGTGCTGTGTGTGTAATTCTACCGTATACCGGTCCTTTTGTATATTTTGAAATCTTAGAAAGATCAACTAATTTAACCTGTCTTGTAAGACACGCTTTGATCGCCCAGGAGTGCAAAACCCTTTTATTTTGTTTAATTCTCGTTTTCTCCTGTTTTGACGTCGGGGTAGGTAAGAAGCCTGTACGTTTATTTTCTTATTTGTTAGGCAACAGTTATGTGTGCCAAGACTTGTTTGTTTATGTGGGTTGTCTCGCCTCCTTGTTAAAAACTAGGCTTAAAATTACCAACGGCATTCACTGTTTCAGTGTCCATATTCTTGGGAGTGGGAAGAGTGGGGTGAGTGCAAGTTTTGTGCTGCGCCTAGGTTCCCCTAAACCTGGGCGTAACATAAGTGTCTGAGCATGTACTGTAGTAGTACCTTAAGATTTGAAATGTGTGTGCATTTGTGATCATCTAGAAATCATTTCACTGCATTTGGTTTGTTAATTCTCTCTGCTAATTCTCACTTCCCTCTTAGATTCCTGTCCATGCATACATGTATGACTCTCTAGAGTCATTTGCAGCCACTTAAATATATAAAACCTCCTCCTTCTCCTCATCCTCTCTGCCTCTTTCACCTCGTCTGCTCCTCCATCGAGGAACACTCCATCGGCCCACATCACATATTTATGATTTCAGCTTCCCCCTACTCTGCAGTTTTGCTAGTCATACTCCTCGTTCACCTAGGGGACCATGCCAGCTTGACAGAGTACAGTGCAAAATATGCACAATATCAATTTGGAATTACTAAATGTATTCCAGAATGACCCTGTCCTGTTTAGTCAGCGCCTAAATGATGAACAGATGCTACAAGTATATAGGCATAGAAACAAACTCTGGACCACCTGACTCTAACTAACTGCAATGCTGCTCAGTTGCTATTTACAATGTTAGTAACTCCAATTTTCATGCTCAAAAATTGCCAGGAAGCAGAGAGAACTAAACAGTTTCAAGAACAACACAAACATCACTTTTGTACTTATTTTTCTTTTGACAAGGTCAACTTCTATATGGCTAGTAAATGGTCAGATGTAAAAACAAAACAGTGTTAAAAAATGATAAAAATGCCCCCAACATATTCAAAACTAATTTGCTATCTGTAATAAAAATATAAGCAGATTTCCACATTGAACAAACACATTATTAAGTTTCCCCTGAGCCGGGTCTGCTCTGATTGGTTAGCCAGCCAACTCTGTTATGATTGGTCAACCTTAACATGTCCCTCCCCTTAACCTATTACATACAATGAATTGGAGTGCTATAAGTGCGAGTGTAACTTTGTGATGTCACTATGTCGGGGAAGTAAACAAAGGAGACCATTTGAGGCAATTCAGATGGGGGGGGAGAAGAGTATGTTGGAGAGAAACTCCCTCAATTGTGAACTTTGGGATGTTAACCTTTGGAGACCATTTACATCCACAAAAACCCATATAACACACTACAGGGAAGGTAAACCCAAAAAAGCATAATAGGGCCTCTTTAATTATACCAATTATTATCCTCAGAAATAATGAAGATTGATTTTTTTTGGCTCCATATCTCGCATATTTGAGTACAACTAATTAATGGAGGCTACACATTGTTAAAATGAACACACCCACACAGTATGCAAACATGTGATTATAGCCTGTGTGATTCCACTGCTGATTGCCATAATATCAGGATCACGTGTGGATGTAATCCAAGCATGTATGTTACTGAAAAACGTATCTGCAGAAGAGGCTATGCACCCTATGAAGTCAGCGATCAGTATCCTATAAAGATACCATATGTAATGACATTACCTCCATTCCAATCTTAATCTGCGGCTAAAGAGATCCCTTCACTTCCTTTATTAGCGCTGGAGCAGGGCTGGAGAGATCTATCAGAGGAGAGACAGCGAGAGGCTTCTCTGTTATCCGTAGCATCGTATTACCAGCCTTTCCTCTTCCTATCAGTAATGCATGACATCACCTAACCTCTATCACATGGGTCATCCTGCTCTTCTATCTCACCCTCCCTGTCTTCCTGTTCTTTTGTCCTCCTATCTGTCCGTCACCATGGAGCATATAGCGTAATGGCAGTAATGGCACACATGCAGCTGAACTAAGTGTTTTAGATGTTAGGAGCCTAATGGTTTCATATATCATCTCATCCTCTGCTCTCTCTTTGCCTTGAGAATATACCAGGGGAGTCTATTCATGTGATGGACCATTTCCCCCTCTGTCTCCATCTCGCAGAAGTGCTGACTCTCAACTAATAGTGATCCCAGCACAACATGTATCTTCATCCTATCCACTGATCAGACACACACACTCACACTGAGAGGTATAAGGCTGGAACAAGCGTACAGGGATCTGCATGGCAAAGCAACTACAGTCCTGTGCCAACAAGCAACCAACGCATGACTTCACTCACTCACACACACATTAGTCCACGGTTAAGATTTTTCTACGCAGCACTGTATGTCTGAGCTGTGCTGAGAACATTAGCTATGTGGTGCCTGGCGTCAGATCATTTGAATTTGCGGATCACACCAACAACACAGCAATAACCTGTTTGGCAGACAGAGGGAATATATCATCAAACACACATGGTCTCTTTGCAAATAAAGGGTGTGATTTTTCAAACAACAGCTTTTGATTTGCATGATTTTCCTCGAGCTACACATGACATGCAATATCTTATTTCCTGATTCCACATGTTCTAACTGGAGTAAGCATTGCAATCACAATGAAACTGTGGAATAATTCACTGTGCTCAAATATATTAGTATTCAGAGTAAATTAAGTTGTCTTCTGTTGATGGAATCAATGTGACACACAAGGGAAAGGTAGGGGCAACTTGCAGATAGACAAATTAATTGCATGATTGTTAGACATTTACAGTACAGGAAGTTCTCAGACATAATAATAATCACACTTTGAATGTACTTTTTTGATGAATGATCCTAAAGGTTATTCAAAACATGGGACCCCGCACAATCACGTGGTAGATGGCTGTAAATAATATTAAAGTCCTGTTTCAAATCACATATTTACACACTAATAATTTTTATGTTCACACAAATTATTTTGAGACATATCTATGCCCATAGTTCTCCAACATAAAAGTAGTCAGTAAATACCCCACTTCTGAATGTCAATGCTTCTACAGTATGTGCAATAAAAAGGATGTTGCTAATAAGTGACTAAAAGAGACACCAATCACCATCACGCCGACACAGGGCAGCCTTCAGCTTAGCAGCCGTGTGACTGTGATCTGTCATTTGTTTGTACTTTAAAGTTACAGTAGCTTTTTACCTCTCAAAATGATTCATAATGTTAGTATGGAAGAACAATTAAGCACTGCAGTTGAAACATGTATTGAAAAGTTCTACAGAAGGAGAAAGTGAAATGACTGAAGCTGCTGACATTAGGATTCTAAAAAGGTGCACGTTTGAGTAAATTCCCCCTCTGCCATCGGCCTCTTAAACTCTAGGAGTAAATGTATTAAGTTTGTCTTATCATGTTTTATTTGTTAACGTACAGATTTGATTTTATATTTATTGTTTTGTTTGGTTGTTCTAAGTGTTGTTTTTATGTTCTATGATTGTCATGCATCTCATTGCTGCATAACCAATTGCAATACTGGGGACAAAAAAGGTTAAGTGATTGATTGGAATACGAATCACTTTCTGTACTGGAGACGTTAAGATTGTGAGTCTATTATTGTTCTTGTAGGAAATGAATGTTTGTTGTTGGAACCAAGGGCGTCTAATGAATTATCCCCTTCACAACACTAATTCCTCTTATTAATATAAGGTTTTGGACGTTTCCACATATACAGTATATATCAAATTGTTTTCCACCATAACATAATAATGAAATCCAAACATGATTTCATTGCTAAATTCAAGAATAGTATATTATAAATTCATTTAGCAGTACATAATTGATGGGGAATAGGGATTGAGATATTGCTTTCTCTTTCTCTACTTCCTTCATCGCATTAAATTTCACTAACCATATATTTAATATTCTATTACTCACAGTAGCTCAGTTTTCATGTAACTGAGCCAAAAACTCAGGGAAGCAAGACAGAAATCTAGCCCGAAGTATATGTAAATGATGATGGGGGCCATCATAAACTTTTATTCTTTGTCTCAAAACCATAATCTTTTCAAAGAGAACATTTGTCTTACCCTGCAGGCTTAATGTGAAAGACTGAGTCTAATTTCAACAATGGGATTATATCAAAAATAAGTTTGAAAAGTACAATATATTTTTCTCACCATACTCTCATCTTTGCAATGCTTTTACTGTAGATACCAGCTCTCATATACAGTACAGTACATGTTCCTTTTGTACTTGTGTATGAAGCATCTTCCTAACTGGCTAATGGTGGTTATGTCATGTATCCTTACCTATGCACGCTCTCTTCTTGGAGATCACTGCATAATGGAAGACCTTACAGAATGTGTGCATATGATTTGGTCTGACAGACATAAAAGGGTGTATGATAATGGTTTTTTCACTATAAATGTGGGCATGTAAGAATAGAATACGGTCTTTTGAGTCCCAATTGGCCTCCAGCCTATATGTGATACTGCACATATATTCACCACTATCAGCAGTCATTGAACCTCTAGGGAACTGACAACTTCTAAGAATCCATAAAATGTAAATGTCTCTCTTGTGGGACGAAATACTTTAAATTGAATTAAGTAAAACTTAGTGTCACTTTCTGCATCAATGTGCAACGAAAATGCCCCATTACATTCCCAATCATGATGGTGTGTGTGTGTGTCGGGTGTGTGTGTGTGTGTGGTGTGTGTGTGTGTGTGTGTGTGTGTGTGTGTGTGTCATTCCTCACACGGCTCATCACCTGCCAGTTAGCAAAATGAGGAGGCTATTTTGTCTCTATCACGGATCAGAGCGAAATATTTTCTCACGTTTAAAATTAGCATTAGGGTTTGCAAGAAGTGATTTTATTTGTAGGGAAATGACTTATAAAAGGCAGAGGGAATTGGAGAGGATGGGCCCTGCTCGAGCAGTCGGTCACTGGCCCTTCTTAAAAGCTTAGATCTGTGACTATGACCCATCTTGAATGTAATATCATAGTGAATGATTCCTTTGATTTCCCTTTTTGCCTGATACTGAGTCACAGAAGCTTGACAGGGCTTTTTCTTATCTAAGAGCTTAGATCATTATCACGCTGAGACATTGACACTTCTCCATGGAGGAGAGGTCACCGTTTCCTTGTAAATAAAAGCTGCACTTGTCAGTTATTCAAGTGTTGCTCATTTGTTTACTACTCATGAATACCCGTACTTGATTTATTCCAAATTAATGCTATGATGACAATGACTTCTATCAGCATTGCTACAAACATATTTCAACCATGTAAGGCTTATAGTTGACGAGTACAATGTACTTGTATCTTGCCAGACCTCCAGATAACCCAACCTTGGTGTAAGAGGACAGTGGCTTGAATGCTTTTAAGCATGAAAGGATTCAGGGCTATCGTTATTCAACACATGGACATGAATGCATTCTAAATTAGACACACGCAGGTCTACAAGCATACAAATACACATATGTGCCACTGTAACTGAACTTTTCAAGGAGGAATACAAGTTACTTTAATCCTTTGGCTTTTTCAATCTAAATGTGTGGTAGAACCAACATTACTCTCCTCGTCTTCCCTCTCCTCTTCTCTCATCTGTCTCCAAGGATACCTCCAAGCTATGCGTTTTGAAAGGCCTTTGTGCTCAGATGAAGGCTAGGTTGATTACATGGAAGGGATATCGGCAGAGGTGTGAGCTGAAGCCCAAGTCAATTGGGTGCTTGGCTTATTGTGGCAGAAGTAGAGGAAAGGGTATCAGAGCTGGGGAGGCTGTATCGCAGCCTCGAACCGAGACAAGGATAGGAAGAGTGAAAAGGGAAGCTGTGAAAAGGGACACAGAGTCATGCATATGGAAGCCTCTCCCCTGTTGCCATCCCCTCCCATGGCCTCATTTCACATTCACTTAGCATTCAGATCCTCCCGAGCCATTGAAGGAGTCCTCCCTTTGCGGAGGTGAATTCAAAGGGGCTCTGCCTGCCTGCCGTTTTCTTAAGATCCCAGTGAAACTGTTCTGCGCCAAGGTGAATGGTTCCCATAACCTTGCTAACACTTTTGTGGCTCAGCCTTTATCAGAAGGCTGCGGCCAGCCCCCTAGAACCCTGGTCCTGCCCTAACAGAATTCAGACGGTCCCCAGGAGGGAGAGCCTTCCTTCAAACTTTCCTCTATGCCCTCCCTTGGACAGAGCAATAGGGGGAATAATCTGATCACTGCTGAACTGTTTTACTGTGCAGTTAAAGCAGAGTGAGTTTTATTGGTCAGCTCAGTTTGAAATATATAAACAGAAGAGTCCAAAGACGGAGGGATAAAAGAAGTGTATGGTCACAGTTAATATTGCGATCATTATCCTTGGTGGTGAGATCAAGAATACGGTGACACAGACCTTTCTCACAGGCCTCATGAAATACAGAACTCTACTGGTAATGGCTGGGTTTCAACAAGGTTTCTCAGTACAATATGTTAAAAATGTTTGAAGGCCACAAAGAAAACCATCTCGGAAAGTCACCCATAGTCTGTAGACTCGTGAAGAAACATGTGATAACAACAAAGCAATGTCTTTTCTCTCTTACTTTCCCAAGATAATTTCACTTTTTGCTTTATTCCTCTCAAAACGCAGACCTCAAGGCATCAGAATCCTTAGAAACACCCTCTGGGATACGATGATGTTTATCCAGCGGTTCTGTACATCTGCTGCATCTACCTTCAAAAACTTGAATATTTTTAGAGCAATGGAATTAAGCCTTGGAAGCATGCTGTCAAGACGAGAGCACAAATGCCAAGCGTGTTTCATGCTCTCACCAAAGCTGAGAGACACAGGAAGACCAACTGGGACTCAGTGGGAGATTTCTGCTGAAGAGTACATTTTTTCCTCGAAGTGAAACCATAACTTTATGGCATCCAAGCTACAGCGGTGGAACCAACAATTCCTCATCCTCCTGGATTACAAGAGTAGGGGTCTTCCGAAACATTTCAATTCATTGTAGCTCTCAAGGGACCGCAATGTGGTCCAACTTCAGTCCGGACTGAACTAAGTAGATCAGGGGTGTCAAACTCAAATACACAGTGGGCCAAAATAAAAGAATCACTCTACTAGTCGAGGGCCGGACTGGTTCAATGTTTATTGCAAAACGTATTGAAATTAATTTATTGCACATATTAAACCTGGAACTAATAAAGCTTAAATTATTGCCTATAAAAACAACATTAAACATTAAATAATCAGTTGCATTCATTTCTTATGATTACATTTTTCCACAGGCCAACAACAGATTCAAAAAACTATTTCCCTCAAAGAAAAAAACAAACCTGCCCTGTTGTCGCAAGAACAAAAGTGCAGAAGGACATCCATGTAAACTCAGTGTGCTGCTCTGTGATGCTACTGTAGTTCAAGCAGATACTTGGCGTCTCATCTTGGGTGCAAGGTCATCAATGTTTGGGGTCAGGTTCTGAGTGGAGGAAATCCTCAGGATTGAGTGAAGGTGTGCGTGCAATATACCGGCGGGCCAGAACTAATAGTAATTAAAAATGATCCTGTGGGCCGAAATTAAATCCACCGAGGGCCTGATTTGGCCCAGGGCCTTGAGTTTGACACATGTGGAGTAGATGATGGAATTTTGGACAGAATATTTATAGTGCAAAACACCATGAGGTGAGCATTTTTTATTCTCAAGAACTGATGGATGAATGACCACGACATTTTCTATAGATGCCCAAAGATGTTTTATCTTCTACCTGTGTCTCCACATATTGAGTTATCTACAGATGTTCTGTACTCGATGGATTGAAACTAAATATCCATGTTTTGAGACAATCTATCCTAATGACTATCATTTGTGATACACTGATATTAATGAATGCAAATGTATGAGTTTGCCAACCAAATCATAAACCAGTGGTGACATAAGGATCGTGCTTATTTTGTATTTTGGCCCAGTCTACTATTTATAACAATGCCTATACGTGACTGATCAGGAACCTTTATAATTAAGAATCATTACACCTTATTTATTATCTGTGTTGCACATGGACATTTTAATGGGACGCAATTGTCAAGTTGCTGCCATCTGTGTTTTCAGAAAAAAAACCATTCTAATGAGGACGTCCCCTGTCTGTTCAATTAGTGCAAATCTTAATTTGTTTTGTCATTAATTATTTTCCTTTTATTTGACAAACACTGGAGACACCTCTCTAGTTTGGAGGACAAAACCTCTCAGCTGAGTGCGCAGACAGACACACACACACACACACACACACACAACACACACACACACACACACACACACACACACACACACACACACACAACAAGTTCACACATAGCAACAAATGAAGTAATAAAGTAGCTAGCTGATATAAAACAAATACAAGTTTTGTTTAACCTGTTTAGCACCGAGCCTGTTTTTCAGGTCTCAGGCTCGAAAATGACATTCCCAGAACAAATGACCATATCTTCCCATCTAAAAGGGTTAAATTAATAATCTTTTTTCTCAAAGTAATGATAAACCTGTGAGTTGGATGTACAAGAGTCAGAATCAATATAGATGCTTTTTATTTTAAAGAAAATTCAGATTGAACATAGTAAAAAAAATGTAAATTATAGTGTCCGTCCAAAGATTATTTTTTACTTATAGTGAAAACTACTCTTGGATGATGGTAAGGCAGAGTAAAAGCTTTAGGAATCCAAGGTACAACATATAATAAGTACCCTGTATCAAGATTGATGCAAAACAAGTGACATTTGACCTTTTTAGAGAGGTTTAGCAAAAAAAACTCCACCTCTGAGGTGATTTGGGTGGAAATGGGGGTTTTACCGTTTCTCTGGAACCCATTGGTCGATTTTGGTGATTGACATCTCTTTTTGACCGTTCGAGCCAATAGAATTGAAGGGACATTTTCCCATACACACACATGTTAACAAAAAAAGGTGGGGCTTTGCGAACGCATGTTTTTATGGATTATCAGAAATCATTTCAAAGGGACACAGACACATTGGATTAACCTATGGATTAACTTCAGCAGCGTTTTTATCGTTGTAATGCCATTGAAGACCAGTTTTGGCCAAATCTCAGTTAGAGGAGTAATGAGGCACGCATTTGTCCCAAACTGTTTGGTACAGGACCTTCAGCTCAGGAGATAAATTGTTTTTCGATTTGGTACACATCATGACCCAAATAATTATCCTATCAGTCTATTGAAGTCTAACATGTGATTTCAAGTACTCTTGATGGTTGCCAAGTGGATTTTAATCAGGCCCACTTACACCCAACACTTTGCAGTATTTATCATTTTAATTGAAAATTGAACTTCAATATAGCTCTTTTCATGTATGAGCAATCATCCCTACATGTTTGATATAAAGCCAGTGCCACATATTACTAGGATAGTTTTTATTTTGTATGTGCTCTGCAAATAAAACGTATTTTTGGAATATTGGATTTCTTTGTGTGTGGATTTATTTTTCTGTCTGTTATCCCAGTCACAGATCGGAAATGTTCCTCATTACATCAAAAGAAAAGAAGCCCATGGAACGTCAACTAAGATATAAATAGGTGGTCTTTGGAGGGAAAGAGATTGCACAAAAGATGGAAGGTGAGGAAGAGTGGAGTTAAAAGTATAGAGAAGATAGAAAATGATAGGAGAGATCTTTCATTCAGCTAGCCGTCTGGCAAGATAAAAAATAATCCTGCTTCTGAAAGGTGTTGAAAGAGTCACAAAGGCTCTTCCTGGTGTATCATGGTCCAAATAGCCCCCACATCTCCTAAGGTATAATTCAATCTCCCTTTGTGCGCTACTGAAAGTACTGTTTGGAGGACCCATGGAAAAACTAGGCTTACCTGCCTGCTTCTGTCTCCACCCGCTTCTTTTGTAACGTTTTATATTTGCCCTGAGGGGAGGTCTATACAGTAGTGCACTCAGGACTCAACTACGCCTTCAACAAGAAAGCAATGTGCAATTACTGCTCAGGCATTTGTCTCTTTTAATAAAAAAAAACGGTCATAACTGTCTGAGAGTAAGACATGACATCTAGTAAGGTTCTAAAGTAAGGGTTTTGGGACATGAAATGAAGAAAAAATAATTACATGTCATTCAGTGTGGTCTTTTTGTGGCTTTACTTACAGACTGTATTACAAAAGAGATGTCTCAAGCCCAGCTCAGGGCAGGTCCAGGCATATTCAGAACTCATGTCTGAAATAAACCTGATCAAAATGCAGATATTTTCCTTATTGTACCTTGCTGATTTATAAATTGTGTTGCTGACCTTTTTTGGGAGTAGGAAGAGTAGGGCGTCATGTTCATTTTGTGTCTAGGTTTCCCTAAACCAGAGACATATGTGTTGTGTCCATCTCTAATGTTGCTAAGCTGCTCCACTTTATGAGAGTGATGTGCTGAGTTCTGACTCAGGTTCACTAAGCCCTATTTCAAGTCTGATTAGTCTTTTATTGAATCTGATATCCAGCCTCTCTCTTTCCTATTAGCAAAGAGCAGCTCATCCTTTATAGCTGACCGAAAATGAAATATTAATTTACTTATTAAAAGACCAAAATTAAGTCAGCTTTTGGTGCACTTTCCAATTTGTGTTATGCACTGGACCAAATATGTATTTCAATCAAAGAAGCTCGGCTCTAGTCTTTTTCTAGTACATTTACCGCAACTGGAATTGCATTCTCACGTTTTTCATTCATATCGAGAATAAAGGTGGTTTCATTTTGTCAACCTTATAGAGTCAGGACCTAAGTTCCATTTGATGTATTTTTCATGTATTGGCTTAAGTGTGCACAAGAAGGCTGTGTCAATCAGGTAAATAAAGGTAGTAGATTTGATTTGGTGTCTGCAGATACTCAATATTAAAAGTACTCGGATCAGAATCTGACCCATAAATAAATGATCCAGACATAAATAGCTATACTTTTGTTTGTTTTACAATATGTCAAAGGTTATTGCTTTTGTAGCAATAAATGCTGGGGTGGACAGGAATAAAAAAAAGGTTCATTTTGACCAGTGGCGAGCCGTGACTTTTATACCCAGGCCCTCTGACCCCCACCCCCCTTCCCTCGAAAAAGAAAAAGAGTTATTACATCACAGCGTATACTTCAGCGGAATATCAAAACAACGGCCCGGGGTGCAAAACAACACCTGTAAGTAACCCAATTTGTGTTCTTTGAAATTGAAAAGGATATTGCATTGTGTTTGTTACTTTTGTTGCAGTTGTATGTCTTAAGTGTAATTTGGCATGCTTTTATTTTGAAGGCGAGTTTACGCTGTTGACAGGAAGTTGTTGTTGTTGCTAAGGAAACAAGAAAAGCTTCACGGCGGGCGGAACTTGTCATAAAGTCCGCAATAACAAAACCTACCCATTTAGAGGGAAGATATGATTGGTCAATTGTACTGTCATTTGACATTACTCTCTCGTTCAGTTACTATAGTGGGCCCTCTGTGAATTTACAGCAGGACCACCAAGCTCTCCCATCCATCGTCACAGTAACTCACAGAGACGACTAAAGGAGCTTCTTTCATTTAACCCTTCACATTCAAACAGAAACTGAACAGGCAGATTCGAAGAATTAATTTCTTTGGAAATTTTATTTGAAATACAATTAAATCAAGTTATTTTGGTAAAACTAATGAAAAATATAACTAAAAAAATATTTAAAAAATATATATATTAAAAAATATATTTCTTTAATGTTTTTTAATATTATTTTGTAGAATATCTTAGGCCCTCAGAGAGGCTCGCCACTGATTTGGACTTTTTGAAGAAAAGATTGAAATGAAACTACAAACTTGAACACATGACTTTCAGTTGACAAAGGAGACAGTAAATACTTACGTGTATTTTCCTTTACAGATGGACAATCATTCCCAGAAATGATTTTGTCTCTTCTTACTGTATTTACGTTTGTACTTCACTAATGCTAGATTTGAATTTCCTAGAGATACATTTCAGTCCATTTCCTGTCTTTAGGGTCAATGTCAGCAATTTGAGTGGGCAGTACTGAGATTGTCTGTGTCTCCAGTCTCTACAGCTGAAAGTGAAGCTGCCCCGGTATAAGGCAGAATGCATTATGGGCTGTGCCGTGTGCCACAGCAGGCGGCGGACAGGCTGAATTAGCACTGGTGATGCCTGAGGCTGAGCAACAGGGCACTCACTGCTTAATCAGGTTATCTAGGAGACGGGGCATAGCAGTGTATCTGTAGGAGTTTGAGGGGGTTTCTGGAAGGACAGCAGGATAGTGACATTACTCTCAGAGTTGAATGATCCTGACCTGAAGGAAAGCTTAAAAGCAAGAAAAGAAAGGAGGGAACTTTGAGGAAAATGTCTTTGAACTGCACTGTAAAGACACTTTTTTTGTGTTCTATTTGAAGTTTAAAGATGAACTCTGAAAAATAAAGCCAAACAACAGATGCAAAGGACATGTACTGTGTCTCTGGTATGGGAAATAATATCGCAAACATAGTTAACTGGACAATTAGGCGTGTGAAATAACACATTATAGACCTGCAGGATTATCAGTGGAGCGCAATGGTGTGAAACCCTGTGGTATGAAAGAACTGCGGTTACATTTCTTATAGGTAAGAGCTACTATGGCTGCTAGAGGTTTGTTTGCTCGGGGAGTAGATGGTGGTGGTGTTTGCGGTGTGTATGTGTGTGTCTTTTATCTTTTCCCCACATACAGGGACTAAGTGCACATCAGGCCTATTTCCCAGTGTGCAGGGCAGCGTATCCTGCTCTCTAAAGCCCAGGAAATTATAGTCCAGCCAAGCGGAAAACAGGAGTGAGCTTTGGACAACAGGCTTCACCTGTCTCAGGCCCCCAGCTCATAAAGCTACACCTGCTGTAAATAAGGGAGGCTTTAAATTGTCAAATGAAACAGTGGCATATGACTGCTGAAGTGTGTAGGCTCAAGCTATGTTCTAGAACATGGATTTTCATCTTTGCGACCAAAATAATAAGCTTTTTTCATTTCTTTACTCGTTTGTGTTATCGATCTTCTTTTATTATTTGCCTTATTATCTCCCATTGCTCTCCTATCTCATTCCCCTTCTTCACTTCCCTTCGATCCACTGTTCTTATCTCGTCCTCTCTATGTCGTATTTTGTCTTTCTTCAAACTGTCTGGAGACTCCCTGCCCCCAAAGTATTCATTACATGTGGCTGCTTGGGAGCAAATAAATAAAAGTGTTAATTTAGTTTAACATTAAGGCACTCCCAGCAGTAACCCTTCAGAGACACAGGACGGTCAGTGGAGGAGTCACGTGACTGTTACCCTCGGATACATATCTTTCCTTTACCGTGACTACAGGAATATATTGTTTCAGATTGCATAACACATACAGTAAAACCTTAAAGGTGCCATATTATGCTTTTTTTTCAGGTTCATATTTGTATTTTGGCCTCTACTGAAACATGATTATATATGCTTTAATGTTCAGAAAGCATAAATAGAGCCCCGATAAACATGTATCAAATAAAAGTTGTTTTTTTCCGCACTTTCTCGCTTATCCAGTCACACTCTGCCTTTCTCTTCCTCTTATAGTTTATTTCATGCATGTTGTTTGATAGTCCAAGAACCAACATCGCTTTGTTTGTCTAAAGAATTAATGAATTCACTTAAGTTGATGTTTTCTATGGAATCATAAAACAGCAATACTTGGGAATTCATAAAAAAACAAAGCCATTGTAGTAACTGTTTAAAGTGTTGAATATTCAGTATTCATACATCATTTGAATCACATTATATTCATCCAATTTCATGGAGCTAAGACACAGACCTTCACCTTTTTCCAAAGGCTTAACATCAAGACGTTTAACTTTTTCCTTATTTGTGTAGTCCTGAACTCTCCCTAAAACGTTGCCTTGTTTGATTGTAAGGTTATCCCATAAGATTGTGTAATTTATGTATCCAGAGACAAACATAGAGAGATCTACACTTATGTGTGTCTACTTACACTATAGACATAGATACGGAGACAAACAGACAATATAGTATGTGTTGAGGAATCATTTGCCCTGCGTGTCCTCCTTCGCCCTCTGACACAGCTGACCAACCTTGAGCAGCCGTTATCTCCCATAAGGAGGGGCTGCCCTAGCATTTTGTTGATGTTGCCAGTTTATGACCGGGCAACTCTCTGTCAGAGATAATTATTAACCCTAACCCTAACACCTAGAACACATCCTTCTCGGGGTGTAGATGACCCAGAGCCATAAGCGACAACAAATGTGATTCACTGTCCTCAGCTGTTTAGTCTACCGATTGAAGACTGTTGATTATTACACTCTGAACTAGTTAAAACCTGGAGCTACAGGAGGGGCCTTCATAATTGATTGTGGCATCTCAACCGTGTGGTCAAACCGTGGCCCGTGAATTCTCCGGCCGAAGCTCGTAATAAACCATCAGTGTTTGACAGCAAAGCTCCAGCTCTCCATCGTGTCTCTCTTTGAGTCCTGACTCTCCATTGCTTCATAAGTTTCCCCCACAGTATGTAACCAGAAGGGTCAAATGTTTTTTTCACCTGCCGTCACTGTTCTCCCACCTCAGCAACACAACGGATTAATAACAAATCCTCTCTCTCTTTGACACCTAAGCAAAAAAAGGAGCCACAGTGGATCAGGTATAAGCCAAATGGACAGATAGCAAGCGGAGCAGCGACTGTAACATTTGATTAAACAACAAATCTGGGGAGGCAGCCATGAGGACTGCGCCTTGTGCTGCAAGGTATGAGGAGCAAATCCTGCAAAGTCGCCAAATTAGCAAATTGGTATTATTTGTTCTGTACGTCTGCAAAAATGAAAAAGCCTGAGGCAAATAAATGCTTACACTGTTAGGAATGTAATAGCTATCTGTGAGTACCTGTCCTGAAATGCTATAACTAGCATCTGTTTGCTGTGTGTGAACTGTGTGCAAAGAGAAGATTAGTATATATTATATTATGTTCAAACCAATTGGGGCAACATCAGAGTAAACACTGTCAAATAAAAGTACATTTAAGGAGTTTTAGGGACTGAGGAGAGGACCAACAATTGGTCAACATATACCTTTTTCCCCATTCACACTATTATGTACTTGTCTGCATATAAGCAGCAGTGAGTAGCTTGTTAGTGGTAAAACATGCAGCTTCTCAATGCACATACATGACTGACAGTGTTCCTGGAAGGCATCATCATGTGCCGGGGTCATGCAATACAGTCTCTCTGGAAAACAAATATTCATGTATGTTGTTATGTGCAAAGATGACTAGATTGTGTTTTTGCATGTCATATTTATTTCCTTGCTCTAATGGTGTATTATTATGTTGCTGACTAATGTCCACAGAGTGTCTTTTCACAGATTGTTTTTCTAATATAATAAGTATGTGTGTGCGCGGGTGTATGGTGGTGACAGTCACATCAACTTTAAGAATTTGGATTATTAGCCACATTGCTGTGACTATCCTCGACTCACCCCAAGGCACCAGATTGTTAAACAATGGTATATGCTCATTAACCTTGCTTTAAGAAAAATATGTTTGGCCATGATTGAAAACAGTTATTCTGGACACTTTTTTAAGGTAACGATTTGACACTCATTAAGGTATGTCGGATTATGGGGTCAGTAGTTAATGACTCTTCAAATAATCCTTTTGTTTTCAAATGTTAGTTTTCTATTCATGATTCATATTGTGATTGATTGGCTTAGTTTCATCCTAAAAACACTCCAATTAAGCATTATCTATAAAGGTCAGTAGAGTGAACGATTACGTTTTAATTTCTGCAGCAAATCAAAAAGATGGCATCACTGTTGAGTTATATATTCTGATCATGTTTGTATTAGTTGCTTTCAAAACATAAAATAATCAAACGTCACTCTTGTATTGACAGACAGAAGTCCTTTCTATGGGAGTGATCCGTCAAAAGATGCCACCAATTGTAATCTATGTTGTCAAAAATAGGTAAATATAGGTACAAAAGCATTGAAAGCTGAGATATTTAAAATTGGAAAATGCAAAACAGCTGTCAATTCACAGCCTGACCTTTGGAGAGTTGAGATGTGGGTTTCTTTTCGTAAGCCTTTCCTTTAACACTATGTACTGTGGACTTGACAGGCAGAATATTGGAAGCAGAGTATGGTGCCTTTTAGATCTGCTGTCAAAGGACATCACAATATGGGTGCTACTTTCTCCTGCAACACCGGACTGTGAGGCACACAGCCAAGAAAGGCTAAATAAAAACCTAACCAACACCAAACACTGCAGTTAAGACGCTTTTACAACATTTTTAAGTCTGATTTTGAAGTGGATATGTTATGCGAATGTTTTATGTTCATAATCTCGTTCAGGGTTTGCACTAGAACATGTTTACTTACTTTAATGTTCAGAGCACAGGTTATTTTTCTGTAACTGCGTCTCTGAATATACGAGTATTAAACGGCTGGAATTCTCAATTTTAGCGCATGTTTCTTTAAAACCGCTTCCTTAAAACAACAGCCTGCTCTCATTGGTTTAGAAGAAAAATATGGTGCTACTATGTTAAAGTAGTTCTCAAGCCGTGGGTGAGAATACTGAAGATAGGGGATGGTGTTGTTTCTAATTAGGCCTACATATGATATAGGAACAGACCAAGGAAGCCCTAAGAAACTGATTTTGTTTTCTTTCTTCACATCGTGTGGGTTGGTAGGTTCCTCAAGTAGGCGAGTTGTAAACACTGACAAATAGTTAATATGTCCGCTTAATGGACATTTATTATTTTTGAGTTTTCAAATAATTTTGCTACAACCACACACACTTTGTTTTTTATTGGTATACATTTGCGTATAAAAGTTCAGAGCCCACTGCATATGGGAATCACAAAGAAACACGTTTTTAACCCGAAAACAATAACCACATCACTATTGTAGCTGGATGCTTTTCCTCTACCTTAAATGTCATCATCTCCAAGGTAAGCATGCACAAAGGACTTACCACACTTATTGCTTCGATGACCTGCATTACTGAGGGTCATTCTTCTTCCTGTGTAAACATGACTCTTATTTATCACTTCATGTTCCATCCTTCCTTTGTTCTAAGCCAATTAGTGTTCTTCCCCGCCACTCTGGACCCAACCCAAGCTTGTCATAACCGCAGCAATAAGCTCTGCACTCTTTCCCTTTCTCCCAATTTTCCATCTCATTAACATTAATTTCCACCCTAATTGAGCTTAATAAGAAGATAATGTTTGACATTAAATCCTTGTGAACATGTGGCCGAGCTGATCGCTGTGTGTTCGTTCTTCCACAGCAAATATTTTCTTTGTCGGGGTTTGTTTGCCTCGCTTGTTGTTCCCGTAATAGCCTATTTAGAATTCCCAGTTACTATCCATCTTGAGCTGACCCCTTGCTGTTGTTGTGCTGAAGTTAGACTGTGCTTTTCTTAAATGGGTTTCCCGAGTTCTGCTTTGTTTGTACTTTCACTTGCTACAGTGTCTGCATCCATATGTTTCCAGCTGAGCCTCCAGAGCTCTGAAGGCTCGATTTAAATACAAAGCCAGTCAACCTTATTGATTTTTTTTTTTTCAAATGTTGGCAATATCTATTTGATATACATGACCTTATGAGGAAGGTGGAGCATTTCCGCCCCAATATCAATCAATCATCATCATACCGTAAAATAGGGAGGAAGTGGAGGGTCTGTTCAACAACCTTGGCCGACTGTACTACAGAGTGTTGGCACATCAAGACACACCTATTATTTAAAAATAATTAAGAGACAACGCCAATTTTTTTCTTAAATCTCAATCTCTATATGTATGGCAGCCATTCCATTCCAGTCTCTTCCAACACAGATACATGCTGTCAGTAGTTTATAGAATACAATCAAAAACATTTTACAGTGGTCTCTTTTTTTCAGAGCTGTATGTGTTTTCTTTTCATTTAGGTGACAACAAAAAAAAATGTTGTTGACATCCCCATCCCTAGCAGTACATGCTTTGATTCCTGACCCCATCTGTCTTCCAAACAGGGGCCGACTGACCACCATCTACTATAGGTAATACACAAACTATGCTTAAAGCCCAACTTTGAAACAACCTTTTACTGATGTGTCATTGAACTAACAGTATATATAAACCTGCAGACATCTATTTTGATGCTTCTTGGTATAGAAAAAGGCCTGCAAACACAACATTGACATACAACTGTATCACTTTAGAGAGCTACGGCTTGCTCAAATAACTGAGGGAGTGAACCAAAGCATTAGATTATGAGAGGAACTGCAGAGCCATATCGTGAATGTGTTTTATAAGTGGCCCTTTTCACATATACAGTATTCATGTGATCCGATCTAAAGTCATTGATTATAGAAGCTCATCTTCCAACATGTAGAAAGGCTTTGCCATAAAATAGTTAAAGACCCCTGAACTCCCTGTTACAATTCAATATGAAATGCCTTTAGAGTAATGGTGATTTTAATCTACCTCTGAATATTTCATGTTTCATCACCACACAAGCCATGAGCTACAGTAGGAAAGGAGAAATACTTAATGAATGTGACTGGGCCGGCCTGCCAGGACCACTGGGCACTATAAAAGTGATGCAGTCTTCATTCTGCACACAGTGTTAGACCATCGATTAAAAAAGCGAAGCTGCATTTGATAGGAGACGCATGTTCTGAGTTATGACGGGGGTACAGACTTCCTATGATAAGAGGAGAGAGAGCAGGCTATCTTGGAGGCTGGGTTAGGAAAGGGAACATGTAGGGAGGAAGCAAAGCAGTGAGAGATTGCAAGCTTTTGTGTGCATGTGTGTGCTCATGCATATGTATAGATGTGTGTATAGAGAGGCATAGCAGTTTGTCTGCAGGGATGGAACTATCGGGTTGGAAATAATGATCATTATTGAAGCTAATCCACTATAGCCCATTAAAACAGTGGCACATTACACTGGTCCAGTATTTTTTTACTATGTTGGAATCAGTTAGTCATTGACTGAAGTCTTCAATTAAATCCCTGCACTTCTATAATAGGGCTGTGAGGAAAACATCACTCAGAGGGAAAGCACTTTTTTTCCATCTAGGCTGGGTTAGTAGGCAGATAAATAATCAAGCAGAATTATGTGGTTGAAGCTAAAAACCCATTACTTATTCTGATTAGCCAATGTTATTTGAAGTAATCTGGATAGAGGATTGTTGTTAGATGTTGAAAGAAGTTGAATATATTAAATTGATTTCCTTCTACTCGCAGCCGGCTCCCTTTCTGACTGACAGTTTCAATAAAGTCTCTGTCTGTGTCTGTCACACAAGGTGTGTTTTTCATCATGTCTTGTGTCACATCACAACATCAACAGCTATTTTGAATTGACGATTTCCAATAAATAATGTGTCCATGTGAAACAAGAAGCAGCATCCTAGGCAGTGAAGAAGCCACATGTGAGAGAGACAAATCACTCAGAGATAAGGGTTAATATTGGCTCAGAAGCCTTCATACTACA
Organism: Harpagifer antarcticus; assembly: GCA_902827135.1. Lineage (NCBI taxonomy): Eukaryota > Metazoa > Chordata > Actinopteri > Perciformes > Harpagiferidae > Harpagifer > Harpagifer antarcticus. The sequence goes on along the minus strand of CADEHL010000159.1, from coordinate 1,170,423 downwards.
GAAACTACATCAAGGAAGATAAGGGATTTCATGTTGAATCAGCTGCTTTTGGACAGGTAATGCTCTAATAAATCACCCTTACCTCTATGTGTGTGTGTGTGTGTGTGTGTGTGTGTGTGTGTGTGTGTGTGTGTGTGTGTGTGGTGTGTGTGTGTGTGTGTGTGTGTGTGTGTGTGTGTGTGTGTGTGTGTATTGTGTTTGGATAACATTGTCTTTCAGTTGTAGAATTGGTAATAATCCACTTACTATCTTAAATGTATTTCCATTAATAAATGAAACACTGATAATAAATAAATCCACAGGTCTGCAGGGTATTGTGCAGACGTGTTTGCAACTCTCCTCATATTTTCCTTTAGATCTCCCATCTCTTTCTTCTTCTTCTTTTGTTCTCTCTCAATTACACTCCTTGCATTTCATTGTGCTCAGTCATTATGTCAAACATTACTTTGTGCTGCTGAGCTAAACATTTCCATACTGAACACAGTAAAATATGTTTAGGGAAGATCCCCAGGCCCTAATGTCTAATCATCTCTCTTTTTTTTCTGTCCTCTACTCCAACTTTCTCTTTGACTTCCTCCCAAGAGTCTTATGTACCAACTTTTGTTAGAACCAACAAGGACCCAGAATTGTATTCCACTGAGCTTGTCACTTTACTAGAGGATATTAGGACAAAACTATAAGATATGCGTGGTTGCTTTGAAGGTCGGTACTTTTGCAGCTATTTCTTTAACCTTAATTGTTATACATTTTATGAGCGATGCTCATAAAATGCGATGCTCTGATTTTTATCCAATGACCTTTTCCCTCTGTGTCTGTGTATTCTCTTGCTCCGATTAACCCAGCCAAATCTTTTTTCTTGTTTTGTATCTATATCTACGCCGGGATCCGGAGTCGAGGCTGATCCTCTTGCTGTAGTCCTGTGTCTTGGATCCTCTATCCTGAGTTCTGGATTAAGTCGTGGACTTCGGGTCGTGGCTGAACCTGTCTCTGCGGTCCTGCCTTGGGTCTCGTCATGCTGCTTCCCTGATGGCTTCCACAGGATTGTAGCTGACATCCTCGTGGATTCATCTTCTTATTACAGACACATGCATTTCCTAACATTCGGTCTATATGCTGTAAAATGTATTATCTCTTCGATTTACACACTGCATCTATTGCACGTCTGTCCGTCCTGGGAGAGGGATCCCTCCTCTGTTGCTCTCCCTGAGGTTTCTCCCATTTTTCCCTTTAAAACTGGGGGTTTTCTCTGGAAGTTTTTCCTTGTACGGTGTGAGGGTCTAAGGACAGACGGTGTCGTATTTCTCATACTGATATTCTGAACAATCTGTGCTGTTGTATTTGCTGTAAAGTGTCTCTACTGTAGGCTATTTTTATTATATGTACAGCACTTTGGCTCGACCAAAAATCGTTTATAAATGTGCTATATAAATAAAACTTGATTTGATTTGATGCTGAAAAAGTAAAATAAGAAACATTTTCCTTCAGTCTAACATCAAATATGCACGTATGTTGAAGCGGGACAATGTGTAAAGTTTAGATTAAATAATTAAATGTATATTAATTGACTAATTTCTTTCTATAAATTATTGATGGATCAACTCTCTATTCTTACAAATCTTTCTTTGTAGCTGATGCTTTCTAGTGGTGTAGCAGAACAAACCAAAATGTAATTCTTAACAGGACAAAATGCTAATGTTAGCCTAGCCTAAACAGCGGGTAATGTGTTACATTTAAAATAGTTGTCATTGTGGTTATGAATCATGTAACCACACAAACTAACGTAGTCAGATTATGATGTGAAAATGTAAAAAATAATACTTGATTACTGATGTTAGTGGTAAGTTAGTAAGAATTGCAGTTCACAGTGGCGCAGCTGAACACAACAGGGGCTTTAAAGAAATACAACAAACTGCATCTTACAAAATGCTTAGCATCAATTACTTTGGTATCACTATTAATATAAACTAATCTACACACATGATGAGAAATCCAAAGCTTGCCTGACCAGCCGGGCATAGCAAATCTTTTGGCATTGTTTTCAAAAAACTCATTTTGGTTTAACCAACATAAATGTCAAAACACTTGGTTACCATGCTCAGATCAAATGCATGGCTTACACCAGACTAGTTAAAAGGAAAATGTTGCATATAAACACGTTTGTCCTTTTACATAGCTTTACAAACATGTGTGTTAACCCATGGTTCCAGGGCATGTGTAGTGTCAACAGAGGGAATGACAGTAAGACAAACTGCTGCTAGTCATCATTCATCATCAATTTCTAGCAGAGCATTCTATGTGTTTAACCCATTATTCATGAGATACATGAGAGCACAGTTATTGGGTGTGAAAGGTGCTTGTAAACAACCTGAATCAGACCGTAACCACTGATAGCCAATGTCCTGGTTGTACCATGCATGTAATAGAAAGCAATAGGCGCTTTCACAACGGAGTACTTTTCCCAGTATAGTTCCGATAGTTCTTGAAATGTTGCGTTCACACCAAAAAAATCTGGAACTAGAACTTAGTTCTAGTTCCAGATTGTCTCAGCTGCAAACGCCAGAGGAGTTTAGAACGAAAGACGGATTACATCTTTTTCACCTTAATGTTCGCAGCATGATTAATAAGATGGACTCCATCAGAATATGGGCCGATTAGACTGACTCTGATATCATTGTCCTTTCTGAGACGTGGCTCAAAAAGTCGATTACAAATTATATGATAAATATAAAAGATTACAATGTCTTTAGAACAGACCGTGTGGGAAAAGGGGGCGGGGTTGCGATTTATGTTAAAAACCATTTAGACTGCACCTGCATCGAATCCCTAACAAAACCAAAATGCTTCGAACTCTCTGTAATTAAACTATCGCTCCCAAGTGGTTCAGACATTATAGTGGTCGGTGCTACCGCCCGCCCGCTGCCTCAAGCGAAGCCACAAATATACTCTCCAATCTTCTCCATAACTGGACTAAATCCGAGATGGTTTTACTCGGAGACCTAAACTGGGACTGGCAAACGGATTTACAAAACTCTTTCAAGGACACTTGTGACTCTCTCTGTTTGGTGCAACTAGTTAACTCGCCAACTCGGTTAAACCAAAAAGATTTAGAGAAGTCCACTTTGATTGATGTTATTCTTACAAACGCACATCACCGTTTCTCCGCAGTAGGCACGTTTTGTAATGATATAAGCGACCACTGCGCAATTGCTTGTGTGAGAACCTGTAAGGTCCCTAAAGGAAAGCCACGTTTCATTCACAAGAGGCGATTCAAACATTTCGATGAGCAAGCGTTTCTACATGATGTTTTTAATAGTGATTTACACATTGTTTCACTTATGACCGATGTTGAGTTAGCATGGAATTATTTTTAAATCCACCTTCTTAGCTATATGTGACAAGCATGCTCCTTTTAGGACATCTAGGATAAGCGGTAAAGACAACCCCTGGTTTAATGATTCTATATCCTCTCTCATTCGACAGAGAGACACTGCCTGGGCTAAAGCAAAGCAATCGAATATTCCATTAGATTGGAATCTGTATAGGACATTAAGAAACAAATGCACTAAGCTGATTAAAGACTCTAAATGTGCCTACTATCTTAATGCAATACATGACAATTTGAATAACCCTGCAAAGTTTTGGAAACTTGTTAAATCTTCCTCAGGTTCTATCGCTCCAAAAAGCCTTCCTGATCTCCTAAGGGTAAATCAGAGTGAAATCAAGGGCAAAATGGATATTGCAGACAGCTTTAATAATCATTTTATTTCTGCTGGCTCAATCTTTGATTCTAGCAACTCAGGGATGATCGCTGCAGAAGGAGAGCCAGGTCCTCCGCCACTTGACCCTGATCAACTGTTCACCTTTGCCCCCATCTTGACCTCTCAGGTTCACAAAGCTTTAATGAGCCTAGATGTAAAGAAATCTTCAGGCCCAGACAAGATAGAGCCGTTCTTCTTCAAAGTTGCTGCAGGTCTGATTGCAGAACCCATAACCTCTATTTTGAATCTCAGTCTTTGTGCTGGTGAATTACCTAGCTCATGGAAGTCGGCCATGGTTCTCCCATTGTTAAAGGGCGGAGACCCCTCTGACCTAAATAATTATCGCCCTATTTCCAGACTGTCTGCAATGGCCAAAGTCTTGTATCAATCTCTTGTAAACGAACAACTGAAAAAGTTTCTAACTGACCATAATATTCTTAACGAGTCTCAGTCAGGCTTCAGATCAGGCCATAGTACTACTTCAGCGGCTATGCTAGTCTCAAATGACATAATTGAAGCACTAGACAAGAAAAAACACTGTGCAGCATTGTTTGTTGATCTGTCTAAAGCCTTTGATTCTGTGGATCATGCATTGCTTCTGCAGAGGCTTGGCTGCATAGGTCTTGGCAAAATGGCTTTGAGCTGGTTTAAAAACTATCTATCTGAAAGAACTCAGTGTGTCTCAGTAGAAGATTATACCTCAGCTGCTCTTACTGTAAACAAAGGTGTTCCACAAGGTTCTATTTTGGCCCCTGTCTTATTCTCCATCTTTATAAATGAATTAGGAAATGGGATAAACCCAGCACGGTTTCATTTATACGCCGATGATACAGTTGTTTACACAGTGGCTTCCTCTTTAACTCAGGCCATAGAGCTTCTACAGGATGCTTTTAATACACTGCAACACTCCTTGCTAAGGCTAAGACTGGTCCTTAATGCGAAAAAGACCAAGTACATGACCTTCTCTCGCTCTCGAGCTAATACAGCTGTCCCTCCGATTCTGACACTGGAAGGGACATGCCTTGACAAAGTAGCATCCTACAAATATCTGGGCATATGGATTGATGAAAAGATGGCCTTTGATGTTCATATTGGGAACCTACTGAGAAAACTTAGACCTAAACTGGGCTTTTTCTTCCGTTTAAAGAAATGTTTGAATGTCTGAAGCCAGGAAGAGAATTGTGCAGAGTTCCTTTCTGTCTGTATTAGACTATGGCGATGTGGTCTATATGCATGCTCCTTCCTCGCTGCTTAAAAAGCTGGATTCTGCGTACCATACTGCTATACGTTTTGTAACGGGTGCAGGCTCTCGCACCCACCACTGCACTTTGTATCAGTCCTTAGGATGGTCCTCTCTGTACCAAAGAAGACAATCACACATGTTGATTTTTATCCTTAAGTCATTGCTAGGTAAGCTGCCCTTATATATCTCCAGACTTCTGTCCGTTTATACTTGCTTTTTTAATACCAGACGAGCAGCAAATGGGATGCTTTTAAATGTTCCATTGATGCAGTCAGAGCTTGGTAAAGCTGCATTCTCCCACTATGCTCCCTTTTTATGGAATACGCTGCAAGTAAAACTTTGTCTCGAGGCACTTCCTACTGTAAATGCTTTTAAAGGTATGCTACGATTAGCCCTTCATGAAACATGTAACTGTTTTACCTGATGCTATTGCTGATGTGATTATGCGTCTTGCCACTGCACAAATGGCCTTCTGTATTTATATTTGAATTGTATGTTTTTTTTTGTTTAACGCCCTTGTTTTATGTTGAAACTTGTTGTGTGCCGTGTTGGTCAGGACTCCCTGGAAGAAGAGATCTTGTATCTCAATGGGACATTCCTGGATAAATAAAGCATAAAATAAAAAAATAAAATAAAAATAGTTCATGAGAACCTTTTCACCCCTGTTTTAGTCCCTGCTAGAGAGCAGGTACTTTCATGGCAGAAAAAGGTTCCCATTTTGGATTGGTTGGGCGGATTGCAAACCACGCCCCGTAAAACTCGGAAAGATTTTGCGAATCCGCCATTGTATTTGCTGGCATTAGCATTATTAGCATTAGCATTAGCCCAGCGCACCAACGGAGAGAGACTAACTTATGGCAACACAAAAGAAAACATGGGAGCAGCTTCTACTGAAGCCAGTCCCCAACTCCGGGGACTTCCGGCCGGGGGACTTCGGGTGGCAGTATACGCCGTGAAGTTGTTTGCGGCCTGCCAGTAAACCCAAAGCAGAAGAAGAAGAAGAAGTGACGTCAGCGGCTTCATTTGCCTAATCCTCCCTCAGGGACTTATTCCGGTGTGAACGCGATCTGCTCTTTAGTTCATCAGAACTAAGTACGACAAAGTACTTGGTGTGAAAGCGCCTATTGATACCATACTGGGGGAAGACTAAAGACATTTGATAAATGTGTGTGTGTCCTCTGTATTGTGTCTCATGTCTGCTCTCCTCTCACATCTGTTGGTATTTACAGAGTAAATTATTTCAGAGTTTTTACAAAAGCCAGTCAGCTTATCAACAGCTTGCATTCAGCCAAACACCCACACTCACGTCTGGTTTCAGAAAAGAGGATAAGATCAATTGTCTGACTAAAAAATATATATATTTCTTCTGCTCTTTTCTCCCTTTCTGTTATAGGGGAAATTGTTTCGTTAGGCAGACAACCCTGAGGGCACCCACCACAGCAGGCACCTCAAACAGGCACTAATGTTCTTGTATCATAGAGGCAAGCACCAACTTCTAACTGATAGCATCAATTCAGCTTTTATGAAATGCAAAGCCAAACCGTCTCCAAATAACACTTACATTACACACAGTCTTGTTACAAAATCAAAGCGATCCTAAATCTTCAGCTTTTTTTCCATATGCTGAACATATGCAACATTTTACAGAGATGGATCAAAGTGAAATCTGCATGAACTACAGTTTCTCATGAATAACTTGGCCGCGTAAAAAGGAAACAATCAGGGAACAAAATAGGAACTACATGAACACTGTTGCTGAGATGGAAACAATAAATGTGTCAGAGGAAAAGTGCACAGGTGGGAATGAAAACGAGAACCTGCACTCAAACACAATAAGCACCTGATCTAAAAAAAGGCACACACACTGACCTCGTAGGAGTCGTTGGCCTCGCGGTCCAGTGAGCGGCTGACTGACACGTCTCCTGTGTCTATGTCAATGGTGAAGAGACCTCTGGGATCCTGGTCAGCGCCGGGGCCTGTCAGACGGAAGATATGGTTCCCTAACTTCTCTGTTGAAATCACCTGCAGACACACACACACACACACACACACACACACACACGCAAATACATCACAACTTGAACAATTGTAAGCTTTTCCCTTTTAATTTGGAGTGAGTCATTTTCCAGAGGCAAAGACATTGGTGAGTTACTGCTTCTTTTCTAGGCACAGTACGGAGAAAAACGTATTATTAGAGTTTGTTGACATACATTTTGAATAGGAGCTTACTGCGCCTTGAATGGTGATGAAAATCCCCCATAGCTAGCAATTAAAAATGCATATCAGACAAGACTTTGATTCGATGTCATCAGTTGGCAAGAAAGTTAGCATCATCTCTGAGCAGAGGAGTCCTGCTGTGACCACTTGTAAATTCATGGTAGTATAGCAGATAAGACAAGTTGAACAGTTAAATAAATATAAAATCCATCCAATATAATTTAGAGTGAACCTTTTGTAGATGGGCATTTGAGGAAGATTTAAAACCATATTCTGTCAAATTGCTTCACAAAGTTGTGTTTTTGAGCAGTGCTGCCAAGTACGTTGGCTTAAAATCATTCTGTCTTTATGGATAGAGTTACTCACATGAGACTGCCATAGCCAGCGGCATCCACGGATAACCCAGCAACAGGAACAGGCCGGTTCAAAAAAGAAACACAAGAGAAAACACAGCATGTTAGAATCACATAGCACCAGAGAACAGAAACAAGAGGCCAATACCTTACTGATCTTTGCAGATCCTGAGGTCAGGGTAGATGTAATAGAAGGAAACATAATAAAATAATATACCAAAATTGGCAAAACTTTGGCAGACTTTACAAAGTTTGTACCTAGGAATATATGAGTTGAAGGAATACTAATATCGCTTTAGGATAGTTGTGTTTCAGGATTATAACCAACTCAGCTGTCTGGTGGAAGATGAGCAAAGGCAGGAGTTGCAGAACAATATTTTATTTTGGCAGTTCAACTGGTTTACATTGCATATATGCAGTTCAACTATTGAAGGGATAAGGTATCCATATAAGGTCAGCAAGCTTTCTTACTCTGACAAAGAGTGTTCAACTGCTGGTCGGGCTTCTAGTAATGGCTCCATCCATTCCCAAAACAAAGAGGCCGGTGAGAAGTATTGGATTATTAGTATTTAATATGATAACAGATTGGGTGCAATCCAATACCATATACATTTGTTTGGCAAAAAAAATATTTACTTAGTCTCAATATAGATACAATATTTCATATACAGTTTGCCACAAATACTAGGATGTCTTACTCCATTTGGTTGTATTTTGCACTGTGCTATCAAGCATGTTTTTCTGGCTATACCAACCCAAAATCCTTTGTGCAGGGGATATATAAGAAAAAGGGTCAATAGTTGCTAAGTTAGGAAATAGTAGTATGTCCCAATTGTACTGCATGCAACAGCATGTACTTTGAAAGTAGTGTACTCAAAGTAAGAAGAGAATGTATGTGATTTGAAATGCAGCCAACGTCCATATATATATTCTCAGCATATGGACCTTTTCTCAGCACTTATGTTGACCTGGAAAAGCAAGTTAGTACAGGTGGATCTAAAATATAGTTTCATGAATGGACCCAATGAGATATATAAGTGAGGCAGCACATACAACACAAGGACCTTTTCCTGCTGTGACATGTCAACAGTTCTGCAGGGAAACATTTCACAATTGCACATAAACAGACTTGATTGGAAAAAATGTTTTAAAGTTAAGTTAAAGTTCTCCCTAGCAGTGTCTCCCTCGTCACACACCTAATGCTAGTTGTTGGCTTCAGCTACATATTGAATGTGAGACGGCAGTCAAAGCAGCCAAAACAGAGCACATCTCTCTGTTAATCTCCAAAAACAGCCACAAACCTCAGGTTCTTTTTAATGTCCTCAACTCGATCATTAATCCCTGTGATGTTTCTTCTATTGTGCCATCGACTACTCTCTGTGATAAGTTTCTTAAATTTTTTATTGAAAAGGTATCTGCTCTTAGGCTAGCTCACACTAGTGCTACCCCAGATCCTGCTCCCTTTCTGTGCCCTGCTGTCCTCGACCACTTTGAGCCTGTATCCTTCTCTTCTCTCTCGGATGTGATCAAGCACCTGCGGCCGACAAACTGCACCTTAGATAGCATTCCCTCTCGCCTTCTCAGAGACGTTTTAGATTCAGTTGGAGCAAGTATTTTATTAATTGTAAACACCTCCCTTAGCTCAGGATGTGTCCCTGCTGCCTTCAAACATGCCGTGGTTAAGCCATTACTTAAAAAGAAACATCTCGACCCCTCCTTTCTCGAAAATTTTAGGCCCATTTCCCAGCTACCTTTTTTATCAAAAGCCCTGGAGAGAGTAGTCTACGCCCAGCTGCAGTCTTTTTTAACCACGCATGGAATCCACGAAAAGTTTCAGTCTGGCTTCAAACCCATGCACAGCACTGAAACAGCCCTTTTAAGAGTTTTTAATGATCTGCTCCTAGCCGCCGACTCAGGTAGCCCAGCTGTCTTGGTGCTGTTAGACCTGACAGCTGCTTTTGACACTGTGGACCATAGCATCCTGTTGTCACGGCTTGAACAGTCCGCTGGCATCACAGGCTCTGCCCTTGCATGGTTCAGGTCCTACCTGACAGACCGTAGCTTCGCTGTGCAGCTAGGTGCCTTCTCCTCTGCAAAAGCCCCTCTTACCTGTGGGGTTCCCCAAGGCTCGATTCTGGGCCCCATCCTTTTCCTACTGTACTTACTACCCCTAGGCTCAATTCTCACAAAACATAATATTCCCTTCCACTGCTACGCCGACGATGTACAGATTTATCTCCCTCTCGAAGCAAGTGTCACACACTCATTACAACAGTTGATGGACTGCTTAACTGAGATAAAATCCTGGCTGAGCAAAAACTTTCTTAACCTCAACGAAAGCAAGACTGAGGTCATCTTTTTTGGACCCCAACCTCCAGCAACCCAGGTTGATATTCTAGGCTCCCTCCAACAGAACATCCTCCCCTCAGTCACGAACCTTGGGGTAACCTTCTCCAGTACTTTTAAATTCGACAAGCAGGTCAGCAGCGTAGTCAAATCCTGCTTTTTTAAAATAAGACTTTTGGCCAAAACCAAGTCGTATTTATCTTTTAAAGACCTGGAAAGGGTTATTAACGCCTTTGTGACCTCGAGACTCGACTACTGCAACGCTCTGTACATGGGTATGGACCAGGCCTCAATTAAACGCCTGCAGCTAGTCCAGAACGCAGCTGCACGTTTGCTGACTGGCCATAAAAAACGTGACCACATCACCCCAATTCTGGCCTCACTGCACTGGCTTCCAGTTCGGTTCAGAATTGATTTTAAAATCCTTTTATTTGTTTTTAAAGCACTAAATGGGCTGGCTCCGGCCTATATAGCTGAACTCCTCCAGCGCTACACCCCAGCCAGAGCTTTAAGGTCTGCTGACCATCTGCTGCTGGTAGTGCCCAAGACCAGGCTCATAACCCGAGGGCACCGAGCCTTCGCAGCAGCTGGCCCCAGGCTCTGGAACACTCTGCCCCTCCACGTGAGGTCGGCCCAGACCCTAGGGGTTTTTAAAGCCACACTAAAAACTCACTTCTTCTCTCAGGCCTTCTAGTCAGAGCGGAGCATGACTCCTCACTATTCCCTGTGTTTGTTTTATATCTGTTGTAAATTATTGTCTTTTATTGTGATTATATGTGTTTTTAATGCATGTACAGCACTTTGGCTCGACCAAAAATCGCTTTTAAATGTGCTTTATAAATAAAATTTGATTTGATTTGATTTGATTTGATTTGAATGTACATGACAGAGGAATCCAAGTCTGTGCAAAAAAAAGGAAATAAGCTTTAAGGTTTTTGATGTTGTTACACAGTCCCCTCTTCTAGATGTTAATAACCTTACAATATATGTTTCAATCAAGTTCAGCGCTCTGGCTTACGGAGATGCCACCGACAACAATGTGTCCCTGTCTAAATACACACAGACCCACATAAACACGGTTGTCAGAATTGTAACATCTTTCTGGGCCTCTCCACTGACACAGAGTGCCAGGGTTGTAAACGGATCTCCTGCCCTGTGCCTCGTGATCAGACGGCTGCCACCAGGTCACCTTTAATGAGAGCACGCTTCTATGGGATGGCAGCTAAAATGAAGGCCTTTCTAGTCCTCACTTAAAAGAGCATAGGAGATGAATCTGTGGTGTTACAACCCGATGCCAGACGGATCTCAAGCCCTTAAAGCCTCTCCAAAGCTATGTGCCATTTATCTCCATGTCCCGCTTCATCTTTTCCCGCTGTTCCATCTCGCTCTCGGGTGGCTTGCTCCACCGCTTGTTACTTTCTCTAATATGTCCATCCTTGTTCTTCTGCTAAGCATCCTCATTCCCCATTCATTATGTTCCACTTATTTGTACTGCATCCTCTCACGCTCACTCCCTCTGCCCTTTATGTTTGCCGTAGCAAGAGATGGTAGCGAGAAATGTCAAAAGTGTAACCAGATACCAACTGTACTAAAAATATCCACTGCCTCTCTTGGTTTGTCTTTGTTCTTCCCCCTTTTTACTTCTTAACCTCCTTTCCTTCTTTCCTTCTTGTTAAGCCTTGTTTTTTTCAATAATTTCAAGGAGTTCTCCTTTTATTATCCAACCAGGCATGAGCAAGTGAGGAGATCATTCGTTCAGTGGTTTTCTTATGCATCCAAAGCTAATCGTGCATACCGCTGGACCCATCAGTGTGAAGCTTGTTGTGCTCATGTATGACTGTTTGCTCAAGAGACCCTTGTTGTTGCCACTGATTAATATTGTCAATGAGTGCTCTTCCTAATCAGCTGGTTAAGTGATCGACTGCCTCAATAGCTAAATATATTTACAGCAAACAGCCAGACTGAAAAAAGCATCCAGTCTGTTGCATGGCGCTTTTTAGCATTTATCATGGCTTTAATTTGAGATCAATGGTAAAGTTTGGTCTCCTTTTAAAGCAGAAGCTCTCCATAAGAAGTCCATCGCTGATGAGGTTATGATCCACTAAAGTAAAGAAGAATAGAGAGGTGCAGAAAAGAGTGCTAAATCCTGGAAAGAAGACGTAGCATTTATCTACTTCCAGTTCTGTATGTGTTTGGAAACCTGAAATAATGTGGTTAACTCTAGCTGAAGAGATGTGAACGACATACAATAAGCCAGTGACTACCCCACTCGGGAATAGTCAGAGCTTCTATGTGTCATAAAAGAGCAGTTGCTACCCAGTGATCGGATGAGACTACTAAACGTGATCACCTTGACACAAGTCCAACTTAAGCTTTGTGGTGGTGATGCGCAAGAATGCTACTGCGATGTAGTTAGTTTATAGCATTACGTTCACTTTTTATTTCTGCCAATTGCATTTGACATAAAAAAATCATAAAAAATGGTGTTAACATGTTAAGTATCAAAAACATGTTGGCCACAAAGCTTATTTTCTTCTATATACGGAAATCCAATGGAAAAATCCCATTGCTTTTTGTCAAGGGTCCCTTGCAATCCTAACTTGTAGGGTCTGGCCCTCAAAAATACATCATCACTGCACCACTCTACACAGCATGAATACACTCCTGTTATTGTCACATTCATCGCCATCTTGCAAGTGATCTGGTTGAGATCGGCGCACAACTGACTGGCACTTATTCAGTTACGAGTTGTGTCAAATTATAATATTTCTTTACACGGGAGGACGTTACCATTTATGTACACAACAATACACCTAGCACACACACACACACACACACACACACACACACACACACACACACACACACACACACACACACACACACACACACACACACACACACACACACACACACACACACACACACACACACACACACACTTGCAGTAGCTGCCATTCAGGACAGAGATATTTCTGAGCAGTAATCACGGTGGCAGCCAGCACCTGCTGAGAGTGACAAACTGGGTCAGATAAAGAAAATAATTAAAAAAGAACGAGGTTCAACATCACTTGGATTCACAGATGGCTCTGCGTCAAACTCGATGTTTGGGGGGGAGGAAAAAACAAGAGCGAACCTACAGGGAGGATGCAGTTTGAGAGAGAATGTGAGGGGAGGAGGTGTGAGAGAGGGAGAGATTGCTGATAAAGACACAACTTCATCTGAAGATTAACTGCAGTGTCAAGAGAAGTTTAGTGTTTAGGAGACGTCTCTGTGGGAGAGCAGTGTGATCATCTGCACCGCGCACACACACTCACACACTCCGACTTTTTCACACATGCTGGCACAGAAACGTGCACCCATTGGCTTTGTCTCCATTGAGCCTGTCTCCATCCGTGTGAGTGGGAAGACTGATGGGAGAATCTCACCTCTTTCCATCAGCTCTCATTACCAGCCGAGCAGACATGAAAGACTGTGCGGCTCGTGATACTGCGGGAAGGGTGACAGGAGGTGTGGCGCAGCTCAGATACGCCAAGCACCTCGAGCACACACACAGAGAGACAACGGAACGGAGTGTGTATGTTTATGCATGTCTGCTTGTGTGTGTTTATAAGCTAGATAACATCTTCTGCCGTTTGTGTTCTTGTCAGTTGTCAGGAGGGTTACAAACACAACTCTGTAGAATAGCTACACAGGTATGTACAACTATGTCCAGACACTTTGTCAAGAAACTTGCTAAGCACTGGCAAATTCACTTTCTCTCTCAAACATCTAGACACAAATCTGCTGTGTGAAGCAAAGTGTGCTAAAGAAAGTGCAAGTTAGTCCAAAGAAAATATTAATACGCCAAATCATTGTCATGCTAATGTTGGACACATACACATCCCAAACACATGTCCTTGTCCTTGTTTTTAAGGGGGAGGATTTCAACTTCAGTGTGTGTGTGTGAGAGAGAGAGAGAGAGAGAGAGAGAGAGAGAGAGAGAGAGAGAGAAGGAGAGAGAGAGAGAGAGAGAGAGAGAGAGAGAGAGAGAGAGAGAGTATGCAGTAGCATCCCTCAGTGGTGCTTCTGCTATCCCTATCAAGGTCATACAGCCAGCTGCAAATGACAATCACCGGCCATGAAAGGACTCCAGGTACTAGACCACTGTGTGTGTGTGTGTGTGTGTGTGTGTGTGTGTGTGTGTGTGTGTGTGTGTATGTGTGCGTGTGTTTGTGTGTGCGTGCATGCATGTGTGTGTGTGTGTGTATGTGTGTGTGTGTGTGTGTGTGTGTGTGTGTGGCTGTGTGTGTGAGGGGAAGCACTGAAGTGATGGTCTGATTGTACCTGTGAATGTGAGTGCATTATTGTGCGTGAGTCCCTAAGAGTGCAAGTGTGTTTGTGTGTATGCGTATGTGTATGTGTGTGTGTGTGTGTGTGTGTGTGTGTGGTGTGTGTGTGTGTATGCGTATGTGGATGTGGGTGTGTGTGTGTGTGTGTGTGTGTGTGTGTGGGTGTGGGTGTGGGGTGTGGATGTGTGTGTGTGTGTGTGTGTGGGTGTATGTGTGTGTGTGTGGGTGTGGGTGTGTGTGTGTGTGTGTGTGGGTGTGGGTGTGTGTGTGTGTGTGTGTGTGTGTGTGTGTGTGTGTGTGTGTGTGTGTGTGTGTGTGTGTGAGTGTGAGTGTGGGTGTGGGTGTGTGTGTGGGTGTGGGTGTGTACAAGCATGCCAGGCTTGGGCCAGTGCTCTGCCTGATTGTCCTGCCACTCCATCCTGCTAATAAGAGACAGGAGGCGAGGTGGAAAGGTCTGGTGAAGACAACACTGTTAGAACTGAAGCGAGTCCTCAGCACAGGACGGAGGGAAAACAACTGGCTTTGATTGGTTATCCAGGCCTCCGCCAATCATTACCCATCAGCCACTGTATCCTCAGCCAATCACAACAAAGCCTGAAAGGAGCAACAATCAAGAGAGGGACAAGAGAGTCATTAAGCGGCAAGACTGTGTTCAAAGGGTGAAATTGTAGTTTTTAAAGGAAGCTTTATTTCTTGTCTTTGCTCCCTCATTTACTATATGTTATGTTCTGTTCTTTATTTGCCTTACAAATTATAGTCATTTTCATTAACCCAAATGTAAAGAGAGTTTGAAAATTGCAGCACTTTATGGGTTATGAAAGTATATGCCAGGACGATTTAGGTAAAAAGGCTATATAACAAAAAAACGTACAGACAATGAATCTGAAGAAGTGTGAATGTAAAGCCTGCAGACATGGTGAAATGCTAGGGATGCTAATGTCAGCGTGTTCAGTCGGCACGAGGAGCAATCACTCAGTCTTGCTTAAGCTCATGCAAGGACAGCATCTCTTGGGCAGTTCACACCCAACAAATCTGTTTTTTATCGATTCTCATCTGTTTTTTCTAAGCTCCTCTCATCATAATGGATTTCACATCTGCTCGATGTGTCTGGGGGTCCTTGCATGAATTGCCTTTGACGTCAGAAGGTTTTTTACTCACCTCCGGCGAACATTCGCCACAAACGGGCATTATTAACATTGTGAAAGCAGACGGGGAGAAAAAGAAGGAAGGGAACTTTCTGGTCTTCCTAAAACAATTAAGAGAATTCATTAGATTAAATGATGAGGCCTACAGGCAGTCTGCTTTCTAACGTAACATCCCAAAATACATCTTGCTTACTTCCTGTTTGAAAGCTCAGATTCCTGGTTAGAAATGTGTGTTTTAAGAAGGAGCAACGAGATACAGTATTTAGGGACGCAACGTTATTTAGTTTAGATATTACATTACATTACACATTTCATGCTAAGCTATAGCTATAAGCTATATAATACAAGTATGACGATTATAAAAAATACTTTAAAATACAAACGTAATTTTGTTAGAGTTTAATATTCACAAAGACCCCTTCCTCTGTGTAAATTGGTCTCAATGCTGTGTAGTTGATGAACCCATTAGATTTGCACCCAAAATGCTGTCAAAACTTTTATTTATAATTGCAAACATAGCCTTTATAATTTTGACGAGGAAAAGTTAGAAAAACAGCCTGGAGGAAAAATAAATATATCTAAAGTCTGTTGCCAAACCACAGAAAGTAAACTGCAATTCACATGGGACTCATTATACCACATGACCTCTGGGTTTGGTGACATATAGTAGTGCAGCTAATTTAGCAGAGTTTGTATTAAAAATATTAAATAGAATAACAAAAATGGTGATTAGCACATGATTCAGATCACAGAAGCCCTTCACCATTATTAGAAAATATAGGTAATACTGCTCCTGTGACAATATAATTAAGGATAACATGCAGAGGAGAGAATAACGCTTATGCTCAAAACGGAGTTATAAAGGAGTAAAACAAGTCAAATGTAACAGTTGACTTGTTTTAAAGCGTGCTATATAAATCAAATGTATTATTATTATTAGAGGAGGGAGACGGACTGACAGGCAGAGCAAATCAGGGTGCAGCCGACTCTGACACCACGGAACAAAGGTGCCAGACATGTCTATTCTCCTCACTATATTAGCTGGGGCTACGGCCCTCATTCCTCTCACCAACAGGACTTTATTGGAGCCGTCATGTCAATTCAGACACGTTGTGTTGATTTGCAAGCTGGTAAGAAAGGGTTACAACAGGTTGAATTACTGACAGCTCCAGTGCAGTGTGGACAAGTTAACATGGCTTTGTAGATGTAGTGTTTGAGAATCCATGGTGATGCATCTCAGATTTCAATATGTTATTTAACAGGGCTGCGTGTGTGCTTTGTTTTTTAGAATGAAGTGAATTAGTGAGGTATGTTATTGGATTTTAGGAATTAGAAGGTGTCTAGTATGGAAATTAATTCAGTTTTGTGGAAGGCCTATTTTGCAGTAATGACCCCAAATGCCTCCATCGTTCAATTTGTTCAGCACATGGCTAGAACCTACTAATGCAGAAGGAGATGAAATGGCCAGCAGTCCAACACAGGGCTAACACACGTGTATACACCAACCTAGCTATGAGTTTTGTGATGGTCTTTTTCTTTGGCACTTGTACAGAAACGCACCCACAAAGACATGTTGAGAAAATGTAAACTTCAGACAGAAAGGCCCCTGCAGGTTCTGAGGGCCAGCACATTCTGACTATAAGGAGGCAACAGAAAGAGAAATGTGATCTGGTGGGATTAGGTTGATTTTGGACCATATGTGATTACATATTCAGAACAGTGTTTTAATTGCAAATGGTGTCAGCTAAGGCTTTAAAATGCTCAGTTCCCCTAAGTCCTTAAGATGCAGAGTATCTAAAACATGCACAACTGACATTCGGAGCATGTGTTTCAAATGTGCCTCATATCAACTGATTGTATGGATAATCCCTTTTCTTCTGAAGTTAAGGAAAACTTGATTTTGATTCAGTTCAAGCAATTACCAAATGTCACTATGCACCTCACTGTATTTCACTATTTGATTTCTACATGAACCATTTACAGGTATTCCTTATGGAATGGTGGCCTTGGGTTAGCTAGCTTTATAATTGTTTTAACATTTTTTTTAACATTTTTAAATAAAATCCAGCAGAAATGTGACATCTGTATTGTGCATCTATCCTCACTCTTAACAAAACATGTCAACTAACTCAAACATATTCATCACATAAAGACTGGCTGACAGCTATCTGTCAAAGCATCGCACGTTGGTTATCACCTGTGATTGGCCTGCCACAGGATTTAATAGAAACCCAGTTTACTTGACATTGAGAAAATTGCAATTTGGAACCTCCATGAGATGAAGAGAAGAACTGGTCTAAAGTGGAGCCTTGCTGATGGCTTTCATTAGAAAATCAAACAGGTGCCACATAGAATAGACACTAATACAAACATAACAAAGGAAAGTCAAATACTAAACTTTCCACAAAGATGACTAATCCAGTTAAAGTATTTAAATATGTTTTGCTAGATTTGTATTTACAGCATTGCCTCCCACACTCAGTACACAGCTCAGGGAATACAACAGCTGGCTTGCTTCAGCGACAAATGCAGGTACATTTGAGCACTGTTGGAAAAGGAAGGTTATTGTCTTTGGAAAAAATCGTATTGGTGTTGAGTGACAAAGGGCAAACAAAAGTCCTGGAAGAACTGTTCCAAAGGTTTAAGGGTTTATGCGCATGGTTAGCAATGTTCATTGAAATGAATTGGGAGCAAATTTGGGACAAGGTACCTAGCTGTCTTACTACATACACATTATAAGGGATTTGCAATCACACTACACTGAATGCTTGGTCAGATAAATAATAAAATAACTGAAAGGACAGTACTGAGGAGGACTCTTTTCTTCCTTGAACACAGAGGTTACCCGGCCTTCTCTTGAGAATAACGACTGACTCACACATTGCCCCGGACATGAGCAATAGAAGGTTTGAGAAATAAACATTGAAGCTACTTGAGCTATGATTGATGTTTCCTCCAGAAAAATAGAGCAGTCTTTAAAAAAGTATCCTATCAGCAGGGACTGAAGTGGCGTGTGTAAGAAACACATTTAAGCATATCAATTTCATTGCATGCTCAGGCTGCTGTGTGAGTTTTTGTGAGCTGTTTATGGACCCCCAAGGGAGGGCAGGGGAGAGACCTCTGTATCAAAACAATTCCAAAGCTAGCAGGAGGTGTGACATAAACAACAAGGGTCTTACCCTTCCCCTGTAAGTCCCGCTGACAGCCAACCCACCCTTATCCCACCAGCACACACACACACTCTTGTGAATGCACACGCACAGTCATACATGTCAAGCCCTCGCAATCTCACCCCTCCCCTTCTTCCTGCTGCTTATCTCACCCAGAGAAGGAGTGAGCATGAACAATGAATGGTTTCCATATGGAAATGGTAGGTTGCGTAAGAAGAGGAAAGTCATTGGTGTGGAAAATCAATTTCGCCAAGTTGCTCACATATAGCCTCTATTGGGTAAAATAGCCCACATTAGGCTGTCTTCTCATGCAAAGCTGCGGCGGTAGGGGAGAAGGATGGAGGGATACAGGTAAGAAGGGAGGATGGATGGAATTTTCAGGGGGACCATTTGGGGCCACAATGAAGGAATGGGGAGAAATAATTCATGTCATGCTCTGTGCGTCCATTTCCTCACATGAATATATTAAAGTGCTATAACATGGGCTATATCAGCTACACCCATAGCAGGTCAATAGCGTACTGTGGAAATAATTTGTGACCAAACGTATCTGATGAGTCTTGTTCCTCGCTGCCTGTAGTTCACCAAGGGGAGGAATCTGCACAACCCCCTGTGGACTACAGTTGTCCATCCTGGTATCTCCGGGCCCTTGAGTAGCTTCACAGGGACCACATTGAGCACAGTGCTGCTATGTGCTGGGGGCCCAGGTTCTGTGCTGTGGTCATGCTCTCCAGGGAGCTATTATCTATTATATGCAGGGCTCCGAATGGAATATATTTTCATGTTGGTGTCTGCCGGGCATTGTGAGATACGGTAGATCTTGTAGCGCCCGGTCCTATCTAGAACAAAGCTAGTTGACACGTAGAGATACATCACAGCTTCGTAACCCATGGTAAGATAAATGTAGAGCCTTACAATATGAATGGTTGTTGGTTGACCGTTTGTCTTAAAGGGGACCTATCATGCTAAATGAACTTTTAGATGTCTTTTATACATACATATGTGTCCCCGGTGTGTCATGGAACTCACGTAGCGTTAGAAAAATAGAAAATAAAACCCTAGAAACTCTCTTTTACTCGTACCCAAATCTCTAAAAACGGGGGTACAACGGAGCTGATCCAGATTTGCGTCCGATATGACGTAATATCGGAAATGTGGACCCACGGCACTATCAGAAAGTTGCTATCAGAAACAATGCCCCTCTGTTTTGGACGTAATATGGTCGGAGTTTACATTAGCATCGCTAACCTGTACTGGAGAGCATGTGTGTGAAGAAGCAGGAAATAAAAAGTGGTATAACCGGCAAGAGAGAAAGCCTTTGAGCTCCATACTGTTTCAGAAATAATCCTTGATAATCCATGATATGGCGTTTCATCACGGCAGTATTTAGTTTAGACAGTAGCTGCCGGGTCCCGCATGAGCTTAGCCTCCTGCTTTTTAATTTGTTATCCATTTTTATTTTTTTAAAGCTTTATACCCCAAATCAGCACTTTTGAAACAGGAAGTGAAATAGAGAAATATAAGGCATGGCTAGAATGGGTGATCTGTTTGGTATTTTGAGCAAAACACTTCATGTATATTTTCTATTTTCTTTTCTTGATTATTTCTAGTTTTGTTGTATTGTAAAATGCCTTGTCTTTTATGCTGCAACAAAATCTATTTCCCAAATTGGGATCAATAAAGTACTATCTCATCTTATCTTATCTTATAGACATGTGTTTTGTATATATCTGAGACCTATGCTATTGCCTAAACATAGCATGATAGGTGCACTTTAAGAAAACTCAGGTAATATAATGAACCTGGAAAATGAAACTGTGCTGTTTGTTTTCAGAGGAAATTAACGGAAGAGTTATTGGAGGAGTTCCATGCGTTACTTAAGGAGACACAATTAATAATCCGCCGGATAAATAATAGGCTGTGTCACATCTTATTTGGCCTGTTCAAGAGGGGTCGAAGGGAAAAGTAAAATCTTTCATCAGTGACAAAACAATTAATAATGCCAGGCAATACAAAAGCATGCTTTGGAGAATCATGCAGGTCTTGATCTCTGAGAATTTGGAGTAATGATATCATAAAACGTTCACTTTATTAGATTAACTTCAGAATATAAACAAATTAACCTCGATGAAAAACTGTGATGTTACAAAATAATATATATTATATTTTCTCATAACAGGCTATAATGAGTTAAACTGGCTGTATGCCTGATTACCAGATCCTGGTGCTATCTACTAATGCAGGATCTCTGGCCTTTCCAGCTGAAATATATATTGATTCTGTTAAATGCTATAACTCTTTATTAAATAACAACTTTGTTTTAAGCTTGTATATTTCTTCTTTTCTTATCAGAAGGTGATTAAGTGTGGAATTTCCACCACACTTGCAAACAGAGATGACCTCATGCTCTATCTACACTGTGAAGTTGTAAAGTTGCGACGCTATCATGGTAACAAAATATGTCCACAGACACACACTGACTTACAAGGTGAATATAATACCAGCGTCGCTGTTGCCGCTATTAATAAAACATTCCTTTGCGCGAGTGACCTTTTCTTTATTTATCACCAGCAGCAATTTATGAAACATAAAACATAAAAACATTTTAAACTGTATTATCATGTAAGACAACCTTGAATAACTTTAAGGTTGTTTTTGTATGTGCTTGGGCCTTTGTTATGTCCTTCAAGTACCTTTAATAACATATAATGTTATTGAACTGAGAATGGGGGAAAACTATAGGTAACAAAAGAACCACATTTTGTGCAGAACTCACACATACTTTTTAAAGAGATTAGAATTACAAGAGAAAGAGAGATTACCTCTCAAGTATCAGGACATGTTGGCATTTCAACCTAATGGTGATTTAACCTCCTCTACAATTAATATGAGGGACATTTTCTAGCCTCAAAATGTGATTTATTATGTTTAAGACTTAATAAGGAAATTACATGATGTAATACTTCCGGACATAAATGACTTTTCTGACTAACTTGCAATGCCTTTCCTGAAGTAGTATAGTACTTGTTTGAGCTATAAATAAACATGAACATCTATATGTGTTCATCATAATCAGTAAGATGACGTAATTGTACTGACCAGAACCACATTCCTTTTTAATGATTGCTCTTACATGTGGAAGCATTCTATAAAATATAAGTGTGATCATATGAGCTCATGTATTGTATTACCTAAGAGCATTTATGCATGGCCACCTGAATTCAAATACATACGTACACGTTATTTCAAGCCTGTATAACGTTATTGAATGCACACATGAGGCGCATTCACACCGCAGTACTTTTCCCACAAAGGTTCATGCGAACTTAGTTCATGCAAACTCTTTAGTTCGCATGAACTAAGTACAGATCGCGTTCACACCGGAAAAAGTCCCTGGGGGTGGATTAGGCAAATGAAGCCGCTGACTTCACTTCTTCTTCTTCTGCTTTGGGTTTACTGGCAGGCTACAAACAACTTCACGGCGGATACTGCCGCCCGGAGTCCCCGGCCGGAAGTCCCCGGAGTTGGGGACTGGCTTCAGTAGAAGCTGCTGGGACTCCCAGCAGCTTCTACTGAAGCCTTCCGAGTAAATCGCCAGAACGCCGACACCTCCTCATCTCCACCGCTCCCATGTTTTATTTTGTGTTGCCATAAGTTAGTCTCTCTGCATTTCTGCGCTGGGCTAATGCTAATGCTAATAATGCTAATGCGAGGATAATAAAATGGCGGCTTCACAAAACTTTTTGGAAGTTTTACGGGGCGTGGTTTGCAATCCGCCCAGCCAATCAGAAATATAGCTCTTTTCTCACAAAAGAGCCGCTCGAAAGTCCCTGCTCTCTAGCAGGGACTTTCGAGCGGCTCTTTTGTGAGAAAAGAGCTATATTTAGTACCGGCTCTTTTTGGTGTGAACGCGATAAAAGAGTTCACTGAACTAAGTTCGCATGAACCTTTGTGGGAAAAGTACCGCAGTGTGAATGCGCCTATGGACACAGTTTGTGTGTTGAATATTATGTGATGCTCACGATAGCCGATGTTGCTCTTACATGAGTTACTTGCCCTGAAGCCAAAGAAAAGTTCACCTCAGCTCTCTGAACAATGGAGCGGTGGTTCACCTCACATTATTCATCACCCATGCTCACACATTTTAGACCCATTTTAGATGATCATCATCTATCGCTACACAAAGGATCCCACATAATCTAAATGAGCCCCTCTGAAAACATCCTGACCAGGATTACCAAAACATCTGCTGCCACACTGTTCAGTAAACAAGATAAACATTGAAACATGTCAGGAGATTGTTACATCATCATAACAGAAAGTGTAAGAGAAAAACCTTGTAGCTCCTCTAAATACTTCCAATCTTCCCGCACATTTCCAACAGGATGTAATTGATTGTGCAGCACTTCTTGTCACCCTCTGTCTGAAACCAGAGCCCAGTCTGTTGTGATTGGTTAACCCCTTAGAGATGTCCCGCCTCTTAGCCTATCACGTACACTGTGTTAGAGTGCTAGGACCAGGCCTCAATTAAACGCCTGCAGCTAGTCCAGAACGCAGCTGCACGTTTGCTGACTGGCCATAAAAAGTGTGACCACATCACCCCAATTCTGGCCTCACTGCACTGGCTTCCAGTTCGGTACAGAATTGATTTTAAAATCCTTTTATTTGTTTTTAAAGCACTAAATGGGCTGGCTCCGGCCTATATAGCTGAACTCCTCCAGCGCTACACCCCAGCCAGAGCTTTAAGGTCTGCTGACCATCTGCTGCTGGTAGTGCCCAAGACCAGGCTCAAAACCCGAGGGCACCGAGCCTTCACAGCAGCTGGCCCCAGGCTCTGGAACACTCTGCCCCTCCATGTGAGGTCGGCCCAGACCCTAGGGGTTTTTAAATCCACACTTAAGACTCACTTCTTCTCTCAGGCCTTCTAGTTAGAGCGGAGCACGACTCCTGACTTTTCTGTGTGTTTTGTTTTTATATTTGCTGTTGCAATGACTGTCTTTTGTTGTTATTGTACTGTAGTAAAGTGTTTTTATTACATGTACAGCACTTTGGCTCGACCAAACATCGTTTTTAAATGTGCTATATAAATAAAACTTGATTTGATTTGATTTGATAGCCAATAGAAGCAAAAGTGTTACACTGTGATGTCACTATGTTTCAGGCAGGGCGGGGGTGTGTTGGGGAGAAACATCTGCTGGACGGAATACTGTGGGATACTAGCCTTTGCAGACCATTTACATGCACACAAACCTATAAAACAAATCAATGTTCTGTGTTTGCTACTAAGATCAGGCAACAGTATGTTTCAAATGTTTCCACAATCAATGATTCAGTCATGTGTTGGTGTGTAATACACAGCTCTTCAGTTACATAGGTAAATATAAGGTTTAAAGATTGCCTTGTTTTCCAGATCCCCGATTTCAGAACTGGTTAAAGCTCCACTTAGAAGGTAAAAATGGCAGCAGCATGTAAAAGGGGATTACTTAAATTATAAGACTGACTGTGAAGAATTGATCAAAGCCTCCAATTACTATATTTAGTTTACCTGCAAATTGTCACATTTATTTCTTCTGAGTCAATACCAACATTTAAAAAAATATATATATCTAAAAGGAAAATATGTGTCATTATATTGAATGGTTTAAGGTAAGCCCGACCTGCGGCTGACATCAAGGATTACAATGCTGCATCCTGAAGTCAAACCACATGCATGGCAGAAGTAAACAAAAACAGCAGCCTTGTGAAACTCTCTCCATGTGTAACGGATAAAACAGCCCACCTCTTGCCTTTGTATTAAGTGGCCAATAATGGAAGCTTTTACTGTGTTTACTAATCACAGCAATGTCATGTTAAAATGTCTGAGCAAGGAAAACAACATTTCAATATGGATTTACTTTGACTAGTTGTCACTCTATGATAAAGTGATTATTTCAGGATTGTATTCACACAACCCTTTTTTAAAGTAAACAAAGAAAAATGGCTTCTCTTTTCAGCAAGCAAAGCCATTATAGTATTGCTGTTAATTACACCCACACTAATAACACTTTCTGCTTTGTTTAGATGCTGGCAGAATGTCCTGAATATTTGTTAAATCTGTGTTCAGCGTGTTTAATGTTTTAAAGGTGGAGAGTTCTTGCTCTGTTTCTATGAGGCCGGTCATGAGTCCAGTGAGTGACATGCCCTCTGATCTGGGACAGCAAGTCAGTCACTGTCAGATGTAGATATGGAGTAAAGTATTATTTTGCATAGATAGGTTATTTGGCCATTGTGTAGCAGACAACAGCAGCAGTCAGAAGATTTTTATGCAAAACTGCTGCAGGCACTAAACTTTTTTTATTTAAAGGGCAGCAAAGCAGCAGAATTCTGCTTAAGGAATTTTGTAAATGTGTAGAATCTACATCAAATGTAACTTGTAAATGAATACCTTTTACATTTTATATTTACATTTTGTTGTGCATGCCCTTATCTAATACTGTTGAATTTGTTATTGTTTGTCTCTATCTTCACTTTTGCTGTAACCATGTTCATTTCCCCTCTGTGGGATAATAGAGGAATTCTGATTCTGAAATGGTGACCAAATCATTGTGCAAGTGAAAGACGCATAAAGACCTCTGATTGAAATGTGCCTGTGTTTAAGCTCAACTGAGGCTAAAACAAATTTAGAGCAATACATTAGGGTTAGGTTAGGGTTAGGTTTAGCACTAAACCTAAGGCTTTCTGTTGGAGCTATTCATTGAGTTATGTTATTTAGTAGGGAGTAGGATACTCTTGCCAGAACATTGAAAATGTTTCCTGCGTAAGAGCTGCTTAATGTTGCCGCAGCGGCAGTTTATTTTTGAATTACATTTTCAGTTTAATTTCTTTATTTCGCCGCTAGTAAAAAACCTTGCCGTTAAAGCAGAGAACTTTTGTTGATATTCTATATGGATGTATACAACAGCGGAATAGGAACATTTTCCCTGAAGGCTGTACTGGACCACAGCTTTACCATTTGAGTATCAGAGTAACTGTTTCACGGCCATTTGATGAACATTAACAAAGTTAAGTTCAGCCATCACTGCATGTGCATGGAACAACATATTTCAGATTGTTTTCTGGATAACAAATAAAAAGATTGGGATATTAATGAGACTTTAAAAGGCAAATTAAATGATGACTGATGGCCAGTAAAGGCAATGAGTGATACTACTTCCGTATTGAGTAGAAAACAGCATTATGTTTTCCATATAGGATTGGCCTTTTATCTGGAATAAGTTGTGTTTTTGTAAAACAGCCAATGTAAAAAGACAGTGATTACACTAAAACAAAACACAAAAATACTATGTAGTGATTGAATTGTATGTCTGTGTATGTCCTGTAGCTGTGTATATGACATCAACACCTTTGAACCTTTTCAGATCAATTTGTTGACCATTTCCTGTCTTTTGGCTAAGGAATCACTTTTTCTTGTTATGACAAAGAATGACTTTTTGAGTGTATGAGGGGACCATCTGTCACTTACCTTGCCAATGACCCTGGGGAAGGGAGCTCTCTGGTTCTCAGTTATGATCATAGGAGGGACCAGCAGGGATCTCTTGGAACGGGATGGGACCATGTTGCCGACACCCAGAATGTCCTAAAAGACAATGGAAGAGAACAATATTGTTGAACTTTAAAATAACAAATATTTAATATTTCATGCGTGTAAGCCTTTCCTTTAATTATTACATCTCTATGGCTTAAACAACATTTAACACACGCTGCAAGCAGTAACATTTGCATTTTGGTTAAAACATATATTTATTTTGAGTGATTCCCAATTTTGAGTAGCAGGAACTATATAAAAAGGAATACAAATATGAACTTGGGTTTAATCAGCCCATATGTTGAATAAGGGGATAGGAGTGATGCTGGATAACAAATCTTTAAAACAAAACAGAGGCAACCAAGCCAAAAACATTTGCAAAACTGAATAAATGAAAGATGACAAGGTTTGGGCAGAGCAACTGAGTTGTTCATGCAGAAAGAGCCAATCTGAAATCTTAGTTTTGCTCTTGAGAGCACAATAGCATAATCTAATGTAATGTTCCACTCTCCTGCTGTAGTCAACAAGGATGTGGTTGTTACTGTATAATATAGCGAGAGATTTCCCGCTCTTTTCTTTACTTCACTTATACACTTCACTTATACATTTAGGGCCCTTCTGTTTGGATGTTGACGGAAATGATGTCAGTCACTGAACAGGAAGCTGGAGTCCTGTCTGCTGACAAGGAGCTCATGACCTATGGGGGGGGCAGGCTGAAGGGTGTCTTTACACCTGGACACCAGCTGAGAGATATTAAATACACACACAGAGACAAACACACACACACACACACACACACGTTAATTAAAAAATGTTTTCTTAAATCTCAATCTCTATATATATAGCAGCCATTCCTTTCCAGTGTCTGTTGAATTCCAACACAGAGACATATTCTAGATTCAATCTATAGAAAAAATAAAACAAATGCATTTTACTCAAACACATACCTATAAATAGTAAAACCACAGAAACATTTAATGCTGCAGTGGTCTCTTATTTTTATTTTTTTAAACTGCTTAACATGAATTTTGTTAAAATGTATTTCAATTATTCTGTCATCCTGTACACATTCTTTCTCAATTACTCTGGCTCTGTTTGCGTCTTTCACGCCCAATAACTTGAGGTTTCATTTAAAAAAGGGTTGTAAAAAGTGTCGTTCACACACTGCAGGTGCAATTCTACAGTGAAATTAGAGGCAACAGTTTGCCTCTAATTTGGCAAAAACAAATACTTAGAGAATGAAGCTAAGGTGTATGTGTTATGATTGAGATGTTACTTTTCATCAATTCACTTTTCCCTAATTTTCCAATAAAGCATCAATTAACAGTCAGTATGTTTCCTAGTGTACACTCTCAGCAGGGAACTTGTAAATCCAAAATCCCTCACCCAATGCAAAAGTGCAACATTTTGTATGATGGATCTCGGGATATTGATCACTTGCTCAAAGACTTGTTCTGCAACAGTGTGCATGTCCTGCAAAGGTATGTCTAGGGGTGTCAAACTCAATTTCTTCCTGGGCCACATCAGCATTAAGGTTGCATTCAAAGGGCAGGTTGTAACTTTAAGACTATATAAATATATATATATATATATATATATATATATATATATGTTTTATATTACATGATTGCCTCTGCATTGGATTATTAGTGGAAACATCAAACCACTGAGCCTATTATAACCACTCTTGCTGTTTATAACCACGAACAGCAATTGGAAGCTAAAAACAATCAATGTTGAGTTTAAAAATAGAAACCCTGCACCTTCAATTAAATGTATGTTCATGTTGTCTCCTTTTTCGCTGCTCAGACAATGAGTACCTCTTTTCTTCTTTTCTTCTTTTATTATAAAAACAATTACTAAAAAATGTTTTGACATTAAACAGTTACTATGTTTAACACAAATCTGGTCGGCCCCATGCCACCACAGTCCTTGTCACTTCCTAAACGTTGAGCACAATGACCGAACAATGAGAGAGAGAAAGGAACAGCACAGCAACAAGCCCATCATTGAGCCCCGGGTACAGTTTCAATATCAAATTGAAAACACTGACCTCAGGGTTGTGTACTTTAATTTGCAATGCAAATAGTCTCTTTTGTCCTTCATCTTTTATAGCCTACTGTACAACCATGTATTGACAATATGCACTGCGCACAGGTATGGTTGTGAATTTGTGTGTGTGTGTGCAGGGGACTGTTTGCGTTTACTGTTCACACTCCTGTTGTCGGCTGACAGGGACTCTGGCAGCACTCTCACCCCTGTCAGAATGACGGAAAGAGAACAGGTAAGGGGGAAAAACTGAGCCATTTGTTTACAGCAGTGGCGACACTCTGACATTGAGGGCAGCGGCTAACACTCCCACACCTAAACGCTTCACTCGTCCACCTCCACCAGCTGTATAGGTCAGAGGGAACACAATGTCACAGTAATCATAAACACAACCCGACCAGCACAAACCAAAGACACACTGAGCGGTCTCTAAAATGGCCACTCTTATCGAACCCACTGGGGGATGACCTTCCAAAGGTCAAAATCTAAAAGTGGACCTGAAGCAGTTAAACAGAACACTGCACAAATCTGTGAGACATTAGAAGACCTGCTTTGTGTCTAAAGAGCAGTCAGTGGTGTGTGTACATACTATATGGAACCGGTTCATAGGCGAGATGATGGGACTTTTAAGCGTTTCCTGTAAAAACCTGGAGTGTGAAACCCGGGAATGAGCGCCTCAATCCCATCATGCACAGGTCTCAGCTGTGGGATATTTGTAAAGGAGGGTAAGAAGAGCTTGGGAGGCACCATGAAGTATTTTTAGCGGCTGGATGTGAGGACAGTTGACAGGGGTTAGGGCTAAAATAAATCGCTCTGTCAAATCCTCGTCTTCCCTGAGCTGACATACATTAGACATATAGAGGGAGGGATGGCGCTTTAAAACCTATTAATGTTCTGCAGGATGTCAGGACACACTCACAAAAATCTCCAGCTGGACACAGACATGTTTCCTGCTGGCTACGGGGTCTTCTGATAACAGGCAGCCTGCTTCCTTTCCTCTCACCTTCTTACCTGCCACTTTTCTGTTCTCCCACGTACCTTTCTCTCACTTAGCGATAGCTTTCTTTCACATCTCCTTCCTCTGCAGTCCTGCATGTTGTGATGAATGGTGTTCTCACAGGTTGGTGACACCGTAAGACACGAAAGCTATGAATGTTTAATGTCTCCTGTTCATAAATTACTGCTGCGCCATCCACCTTGATCCAGCTTGAATACATTTGCTCTTCTTTCTCTGTCTCTCAAATGATTATTAAGGCATTTCCGTGAACTGAGTTGCAAGTTTCATGAGAACAAAATGTAATCTCGTGAGGAAGATTAGAATATATTTGAACAGTCACAAAGGAGGGGGAAAATCCCCATAATGCAGGATGTAACAATTGTATTTACTCAAGTATTACTGTTCTGCAAATTTGAGGAACTTGTAGTTCATTTGAATATTTCCATATCATGTCTTTCACAGGGAAAAGTC
The DNA here is from genome assembly GCA_902827135.1 of Harpagifer antarcticus. Classification (NCBI taxonomy): domain Eukaryota; kingdom Metazoa; phylum Chordata; class Actinopteri; order Perciformes; family Harpagiferidae; genus Harpagifer; species Harpagifer antarcticus. The sequence continues at coordinate 1,140,779 of CADEHL010000159.1, read as the reverse complement.
ATTTTTTTGAGTTATTTCAGTCTTAAAACTTTAGTTTGGGGTTACTTTACATATAATAATATTAGCGTGTATAAATATGATGTTTTGCATGAATTAAACTTTACTGTTTTTCCATGCTTTAATGTTCAAAAAGCTCTTTATTTTCTTACTACCTGTGCTGCAGCACCTCTTTTCGCCCTCTGTCTGAAACCAGAGCCCAGTCTGCTCTGATTGGTTAGCTGGCCGGCTCTGTTACTGTTAATTGGTCTAGTTACTAAATGATATGTGTCAGAGACACTTGATTGGCAACTTCATTTATTTCTAATCATTTGATGTGCTTGTATGTTTGGCCAATGGGTACTTGATAATGAACAATGACATGTTATTGATGTATTAATTTAACTAAAGTAAAGGATCTATATAACTCTTTCAACACTGTGTGTGTACATGCATACACTGTATAATGTACTACCATAAGTGTCTGGTTGCGTGTGTGTGTGTGGCTGTGTGTGTGAGGCACGGAAAGATGGAGCCTTTGTCATTGTCATCGCATGGCAGTAGAGTCACGTCCTTGTCCATTCTGCCAGTTTCACTCTCAATGCTATATTGAGAAGTGTCATTACTCATTCCTGACAATGTGTTGGAGACCTGGTGAGAGATGGACAATATCAAGGCCAGCAGCGGTGGTGACAGGGACGTACAGCTATGTAATGTGGAATAGACTCGTGGATATGCAGCCATGTCATGCAATCAGTCAGTTACACACACAGTGACAGCAGTTTGTATATGTAAAAAGTTCATATTACAAAAGCACACTATTCTGATGGCCTGTCCTTAAATGTTGGTGTCAACAGCACAATATGTCACACTTTGTTAGAGTATACTCAAGAAAGCATAAACACTTTTCATCTTAGTCAACAGAATGCAGCTAGAGACTGATGACCAATGCTTATTTCAAATATTCAATTAGCTGCATTAATTAACACTGTGCCAATGTGATTATGTGTACAATCGCACTGTGACAGATAACGGTGTTGATTGTGAAAGGAACACAATTGAGACGCAACTGTTTCAAAACAAGCTCATTATAAAATGAAGTCATGTAAAACTGCCCCTATTAGATGTACATTTAACCTAATTGCACAAACATTGTGAACATAAACTCACAAAACTCACCTTTTCACTCTTGCCTTCAACTCCTAATCAACTAACCCTTTGCCCTTATTCCTCCTAGCTTAGCACTTTCTACTTTTGTTGTTATTTTGTTTTACTTGCTTGTAAGCGCTTTGAGCACAAGGAAAAGCGCTTTATAAATGTAATGTAATATTATTATTATAAGTGTTTATTATTATACATTTGTATTATATGGTTTAGGTATTAGAGCACATTGCAGTAGTGCATGCAGTGTCATGTTCAAGTGTTCTACCGCAACTACTTATCCTTTCCTGTTCAAACATGTCTGTTTTTTGTGAATTGGGTAAGAAAGTATTGTTTGAATCTTGACCAGCATGCTTTGAGTTTATCAGCCGCACCACTGTATTAAATGTGCATTTATAAACCTTACATTTCTCCCGACAGGTATAATATTTGAGATGTTTTAAGCATCAAGAAATGGTTCAGGTCTTCTTGCATTTGTTATCCTCCACTGACCTGAAACAGCCATCAATCTGATGATCCACGTTTTCCTTGACACAGTCAGACTTCTCTCTCATGTGAAGCAGGTACGGCACCAAGAAGGGAAGCTTTCAACTAAATCTAAGATACCTGAGCATCCTTTTCAGAATCTATGTTTGGTTTATCTTCTTAACTTGTCACCTCTTTTAAGGATTATTTTCCTAAACCTTAACCACACTAACTGTGTTATTAAACATGAATACTCATCGAAGTGAAATGTATAAATTCCAATGTATTGAAACGGACTTCATGGCCAAATTACCTTTATAAGTTCAGAAGTTGATTGTAAAACTTGCCCAATTATTATGTTTAAGTATTATTAGGAAATACTTGTAGTATACTTTATATGTTTTGCTCCATATACTTCTACTCCAGTACATTTTGGAGGGAAATAATGTACTTTTTACTCAACAACAATTATTTAACACTGTCACGTTCCCTATTAGGCTAGGGGAACTAAAGGGAAGAAACACAACCAGATTGGTATCGGTATAATTATAAGTGATGTATTTTAAATAGCAGCGGTAAACAAAATGGCAGGCATGCAGCCCGGAACAAACGAAAAGGCCAAAAGGGCACACAAGTTTATAAGTAAACAAAAGGAGGACTCAAAAGGACTCTAAAGGCATACAGGGAAAATAAATACTAATATACTAAATAAAGAACGAAACAAAACCTCACTTTAACAGTGGTACAACTAACCAAATAATCTATACACAACACAGCTAAACTAAAAGCAACAGTCGCAAAATCTATAGGTTACTTACGTAACCCCAGTTCTCAGAGTAACATGAAGTGAGATGTCTCACTATGGGATGCGCCTCAACGCGTATGCAAACAGAAGCATCAATTTCATTACGCCAATCCTGATTGGCTGGTGATCATGACGTCAACGTCAGGGAATCCACCCACCCTTTAAGTAGCTTGCGCTACGACGCAGCGTCATTCAAAATAAGCACCTCTTCTCGCTTCGCCTTAGCAAGAAGGGCTGTCTGGTGAGACATCTCACTTCATGTTACTCTGAGAACTGGGGTTACGTAAGTAACCTATAGTTCTCATTCATAACACTCCGTTCGATGTCTCACTATGGGATATTGAAACTCCCGTATTGCTAGACATGCTTATCTCGAAAATCACCAAAAACAACCAGAACTTAACAGGTAGAACTCTGTCTCAACACGGGACCCAGCACTGCACGGGCCACACTTGGAGCAGAGACATCTAGCCTGTAAAAGCGGACAAAAGTGAGCGGCGAGGACCAGCTCGCTGCTGCACAAATGTCGTGGATGGAAACACCCTTGAACAAAGCCCAGGATGTAGCCAGTCCACGAGTAGAATGAGCACGCAGGCCCGTTGGTGCCTGCAAACCCTGACTCGTATAAGCCAGAGCAATCGCTTCCACAATCCAGTGGGAGAGCCGTTGCCTGGTAACGGGCTTGACCTTCTGAGGGTTAGCCCAGGATACAAAGAGTTGGTCATTACAACGAAACTCTTTTGACCTGTCATATAGGTGCGTAAAGCACGAACTGGACACAGCAAATTCGGCCGCTGTTCCTCAGAGGAACACAGCGGCGGAGGAAATGCCACAATGTCAATGGGGGTACATGAGCCAACCACCTTAGGTACAAAGGCAGGGTTGGGCTTCAGCAACACTCTCGTTTGCCCCGGGGCAAACTGAGTGCATGAAGGATGTACAGAGAGCGCATGAATGTCACTGACTCACTTGGTAGATGCCAGAGTCAGTAACAGCACTGTCTTCAGTGACAGGTGTTTCATGCCAGCTTCTTCCAGGGGTTCAAATGGAGGTCGAGTGAGCCCATCTAAAACCACTGCCAAGTCCCATAAGGGCACCAGTGACCTGGAAACAGGGAGGAGCCTGCGAGCCCCTTTCATAAAACGGCAGACCAAGGGATGTTGGCTAGCAGCAGCAATAGTGGCCAGGTACACTTTGATCGTAGAGAAAGCTCTGTGTTTATCAATTAAGTCCTGTAGAAATGATAAAATCACCCCGACAGGACATTGAAAAGAGATGTGTCCTTTTTGAAGGCACCACTCCTCAAACACCCTCCACTTACAGTCATAGAGAGACCTGATGGAGGAAGCTCTTGCACTCTGAATAGTGTTTATCACCTTCTGAGGGAGCCCCACTGTATTCAGATTGTACCACTCACGGGCCAGGCCCATAGTGTCAAGCGCTCTGGGCCTGAGACAGTATGTCCCTGCATAGCGGGAGCTGCCACGGCTGCCCGCACAGCAGCTGATATATCTCCGCCAGCCAGTACATTGCAGGTCAGTGCGGAGCTATCAGGATAAGTGTGTGGCGTTGTTCTCTCACTCTGGCCAGAGTCGGGGGTATCAGAGCCAGGGGTGGGAACGCGTACAGAAGGACCGGAGGCCAAACGTGCGCGAGCGCGTCCACGCCTAATGGTGTGTTTAAATCACGCATTGAAAAGAACAGCTGACATTGAGCATTTTCTTTTGATGCGAACAGATCTACCGCTTCTCGGCCGTAACGCACCCACAGCTGACTCACAATCATTGGATGTAGAGTCCAGTCTGCATATAGTGGTGCACCTCTGGACAGCAGATCCGCCCCGAGGTTCATCACTTCAGGTATGTGCGTCGCTCTCAGAGAGAGGAGACGTCTGCAGCTCCATAAGATCAGTTTGCGTGCCAGCATGTGTAACTGGAGAGAACGCAAACCCCCTTGGCGGTTTATATACGATATTGTGGTCGTGTTGTCTGTCCTCACGAGGACATGATGTCCTCTGAGAAAAGGCAGAAAGCGTTTCAGGGTGAGCAACACTGCTAAAAGCTCCAGATAATTTATGTGTGACCGTTGGAGGTCTCTGCTCCAGAGACCCCTCACAGGTCGACCTTTGTATATATCCCCCCAGCCCGTCAGACATGCGTCTGTCGTGACCACCTTCCGCGATACGACAGCACCCATAGGCACGCCCCGTACTAGAAATGTCGGGTGTAGCCAGTGGCGCAGAGCCATTACACATTTCATAGTGACCATCACTCTCCGCACGCCATGACACGCGGGGTCCAATCTGAGGGCAGCTACCCAGCGATGAAACTCCCTCATGTGTAAGCGTCCCAGTCGTACCACCAGAATGGCTGGCGCCATGAGCCCCAGTAACCGCAGACATGATCTGAAGATAACATATATGCGTGGCTGGAAATGAGCGAGGCAAGCCCTGAAGGCTTTCACTCTCTCTGCTGACAAGCGGGCTGTAAAGGGCACCGAATTCAGGCGTAGGCCCAGGAAGAGTACAGTCTGGGCTGGAGACAACATGCTCTTTTCTGTGTTTATTACAAAACCCAGGTCGAACAGGTGTTTTACGAGGACATTCGTCTGCGTAATAGCCTCTTGCTCCGACTGTGCGAGAAGCAGCCAATCGTCCAGATAAGCTGCCAGGCGAATACCCTTTTGTCTTAACGGGGCTATCGCGGCTTCCGTACACCGTACAAACACTCGCGGGCTGAGAGACAGACCGAAGGGAAGTACTCTGTACTCGTAACAGACACCCTGAAAGGTGAACCTCAGATATTTCCTGTGTGGGTAATATACTGGGATGTGGAAATACGCATCTTTCAGGTCGACTGATGTGAACGAGTCGTTTTGGCGCACGAGACGCAACAGAGATGTGTGAGTGAGCATTCTGAATTAGTATCTTTTGAGATATTTGTTCAGAGCTCTCAAATCTAGTATAGGCCGAATTCCGTTCCCTCCCCGTTTGGGAACGAGGAAATATTTGGAATAAAAGCCGCTCTGACTCTGTTCGGCGGGTATTATCGATATAGCCTTCTTTTCTAGTAGCGATAAAAACTCTTGCTCTAGAATATGGGCCGACTCTCCCCGGGCCTGTGAATACAGAATGCCCGAGAAGTGAGTGGGGGTGACAGCGAATTGGAGCCTGTAGCCCCGTGTTACTGTCTTGAAAACCCAAGCAGAATCTGTGAGCATCCTCCATTTTTCGCTTCTCAAAGCGAGCGGAGATGTCACAGCTCTATCGTTTGCCCTCAGTGTTTCTATTTGTTGTGTTATGGGGCCCTCTAGTGTCTGAACACTGTGGTACCCTAGGTTGACAACCCCGGCCGACACTGCGCATGCGCGTGACGGTGGTGCCTTCACAATCCCGTCTATTGTCCGCCTTTTGAGAGAGGCCATAGCCGCTCTCAAAAGAGGGGCAGACGACAGACTGTTTATTGTTTTTATTGTTTTTCTGTTCATTTTTATTAACTTGGCTTCAAGCCTGGAAACGACAGTGGAAAATGATTTATTTTGAAACAACAATGATGACATGTATTTGTGTGACTTAAACAGGCAGCGGAACTTGCTGTCTTTGATGTTAAGTCCATTTCCCTGATGGCGCGAACTTGAGGATGACATTCTGGCATCACTCGAAGATGGGGGCATGGTGGCAGCCCGAAAACACATGAGCATCCAACACTGGAGCGTGCTCTGGAGCTGGGGAACAGGGAACTTCCAGCTCCTTCATCGAGGAGAGGAGAGGAGGCTGTCAGGCCGCCCGCTTCTTCTTCCTCGCCTGGTGGCTGAAAACCTGGGTCGGCTGCGCTTGAACGGCAGCTGCCAGGACCGGAGATTTTCTTGGCCAGCTCCCTCTTGCCTCGTGCCTGGGCTGGGGACCCAGGACGGGCTGCGGTCTCTGCTGCTTCGGTATTTTGAACCGGGCAGGACGTGAGACAGCTTGGGTGAAGGCCTACCGCGGGACCATTGGAGGTGGCGGCTGGACCCTTCGGGGGAGACAGAGCTGGAGAGCTTCGTCTCCCTTCCTTTTTGACTCGCACCTCAGCTGCATTGAAGATAGAGCGTAGCCAAATATGCCCTCGGGAACAATAGGCATGTCCAGAACATCCTCTTTTTCCCGGTCTGGAAGGTTGTTCAGGTTGAGCCACCTGGCTCTCTCCTGTACCACCATCATTCCCAGCGCTTTGCCCGTGGCTTGGACTGCACAGCGCTGCACACAGAGGCAAATGTCCGTGATCGCTGTGATCTCGTCCCACACGGCAGGCTCAGGTCTGCTCGACATGTCCTCGCAAAGCTCCGCCTGGTAGGCGGTCAGCAGCGAGGAGACGTTGAGAGCCCTGGCGGACAAAGCTGCGGCTTTATAGGCCCGTTCGTTCATCGCTGACTGGAACCGGTCTGCCTTTGCCGGTAGCATGGGGTTCCTGCTTGGTGTCGAAGCCAGCCTCGGTTGGAGGTGGGCTGCCACCAGCGGTTCCATGGGCGGCATGTGGAGCCTCTCCATACCGTCACAGTCCAGGGAGGAGGCACCCTGGATTGAGGCCTTGTTGCTGAAGGGACGGTCTCTCCACGAGACCGACACCTCATCCAGCATCTCCGGAAAGACTGGAAGGAGCTGCCTCTTCGTCCTCGCTGCTTGGGGCAAGTTCTTCCCCTCGTAGCGAGATCTGGAGGTCTCCTTGGCCACTTCAGGCCACGGGATGTCCAGCCTGGACGCAGCACGTTGACACACGGCCTGCAAGTCCATGCTTATGACGGGCGGAGCTGGTGTGCTCTCGCCCGGGGGAGCGGACATCGCTCCCGGCTTTGCAGCCTGAGCCGATGAAACAAAGATGTCATCCCCATCCGAGTCAGACAGGAGGAACTCAGAGGTATACTCTTCGCCCTCCATGTAGTCCAACTCAAGGACATCCTCCGCGGGTGGAACCATGGTGAGGTCCAATTGGGAGCCCCAGCTTGACACAGCGCGGGGCTCCGCTCTCGCGGCTCTTGCCCACCACCGGGTCCCAGCCTGAAACAGCGTGGGGCTCCGGTTCAGCGGCTGTCGCTGTTGTTGAGCCCAAGTCTGACACAGCGCGGGGCTCAATCTCTGCGGCGGACGCCACCATGTCTTGATTGCCGGACGGCGAATCAGCGGACATGAGGGGGTCCTGTCCCGACAAGCTAGCTTGGCGTGCTAACCGTCGGCGGAGGCTCTTCATGGTGAAGCGGGTACAATGCCCGCACGAGCCGGGGTTATCGATAGCCTCCCGGGCGTGTTCCAGCCCGAGGCAGGACGAGCAGACCTGGTGTGAGTCTGTGCCTGAAATCTTAAACCCACAGCAGCATAGCCGAGCCTCCGAGTCCCTGACTCCTATGGTGTGAGGGAGAGAAGGGTCCATCTTCGATCGCCGGGGTGTCGGCGTGGAGTGGACACGCTAGTAACAGGTACGTTACTGAGAAAAAAATCCAACCTTGCCGTAAATCCGAAAGGGAAAAAGGCGACGGTGTAGATTTTATTTTTTAAAGAATATTAACTGGTGTGTTAATACCTTTCTTTATCTCTGTCTCCTCTGGTGTGAGAGAGAAAAGAGAACGTTCTCTTTACCGTGGTGTTGGTGTGGAGGGAAGAACAAACTAGCAACAGGGCTGGACTAGGACAATAAGTCAGGCCGGGAATTATACACCCAGCCAGGCCACTACCAGTTTTTTGTGCCATTTTGCTGGATTTATTTGTCAATATTTACAGCGTTGCTGCCCATAGTGATAGCCCTAGTTGAAATCTACTACCCAATAATAAACATATGGACATAGGTTATTATTTAAAAAAATGTGCAAATCTATTTAGGAACCTATTCATGTGAACATATTTTAAGTGGGGGTGGACCTTAAACCCTATAGGGGGGTCCGGGGGTATGTTCCCCCGGTAAGATTTTTTTTTAAATGTTGGACTTAAATGCATCAATCTGGTGCATTTTGAGGGGGAAATAAAGAGACTACACCCATATGAAACAGAACTGTATACATTTAAATAATCATAAAATCATAAGAACATGGCCATAACCAATAACATACCATATATCCAATATGAAAAAACATTGAAACTTATATATTTATTTGTTTTTGGTTCATTTATAGTTGTGAGTGTGTCTGTGCTCCTGAATCAGCCTCTCCTGTCTCCCTCCTCTCCCCCCTGATCCTCTTTGAGGCAGCAGCAAAGACTAGTGTTAGCTCTCAACAAGTTTTAAAGGTTTATCTTACCTTATTTCACCTAGTTTTATCATTTTATTTGTATTATTCATGCATATTTTACTAATCACTCCCCCCTCATATGGAAATATGTGTTTACATAAATGGTGACCAAACCGTTTGAGACATGTGGTATATTTGTATCACTGCACGCTTTATCGTGTAATTGATCATTTTAATATTTCACCTAGTGTGAAACAAAACCTTGTTAGAATTAGCACAGCCTTTTCTGAATTATAAACATCTATTTTTGAAGGTGAAGGTCTGTTTTTCTGCTCTTGTAAATCAACATGACATTAAGCCATTTGGCTCCTATAAAGCACTCAGTCCCATGCATACAAGCTTAGCAACATGTGTAAGTTTGCAGATAAATTAAGCAATTTGAGAAAAATATGGAGGAGCCGATGTTAAGGCAGACAGAGAATGGACAAAAGGCGGTAAACAGAATTAAGAAATGAGCTACAGAACAAGCTAAGGAGAGATAGCGTGAGTGGGATGGAGACAGAGAGAGGAAGATTATTGGTGTTGTTTGGTACAATGAGAGATGCTGTGCTGTGGATGCGAGCTGTCACTTCTTAGTCATATCCAGAAAGCCTTACTGAACATTGAGGCCTTAGTAAGAAAAAATCTATTTGCAATTGCAGACTGAGAATTTTGCTCAGGATGCAATATTACATTTCATTCAGTGTGCGAAAATGCATAAAACATAACAAAAGCAAAAATAAATAGCCTCTTATCAGTTGTTGCATGTGAATGGTGCCTGGCAATGCCTCCCTGAAGGTAAGAAAATGTTCTGCATAACTGTTGTTCTGCACGACACAGCCAAAATAACACGGAATAATACACAAACAAGTCCATGTCTTGGAGCACGCATTTCGTAAATTGAAATGCATTCTTCCATTAATTCACATATTGATCGGTTGCAGAAAAAAAGCAATAGAAGGGGAATAAATTACGCTTTCAATTCTGAGTTTTGCTTATAATAGGAATCATTCATCAGTCGCCTCGCTCCCTCTGGGGCTGTGTTACAACAAACTAACAGCTCGCATGGCGGAATTAAAAACTGATTTTCTCCACCTTCGCTCACAGCACTTATCAATTATCAACAGCCAATATTTCTTGCCACGATAACATTAGTTATGCCAATAAATTCACCATGGAATATTTCCGCTCTGCGTTAGAGAGGAAACAAAGATAGCTTTGGGCAAATACAAAATCTAATTTTGACAGGCGCAAAACAAAGAGATTTTATTTCTTAAACACAAAAAAAAACGAAACTACTCTGCGGTGCAATAATTGAAAAACAGGAAAGAGGCATCAAGGCAGCTTGACTACCATGATCTCAGATGAGAGATTTAAAGCTCAGCTTCCCAACAGAGTCATTCCACAAGTCAAACCCCTGGCTTATTGAAACAAGCTTTTTAATATGCCATGAGTTAGTTACAGATTCTTTAGAAGCGGCTGCCGCTCTGAACTCGTGTTTGATGGGCCACTTGAGACGGCGCAGAGGCGTGGGGTGGGGGGGTGTGGTGGGGGGCTAGAGAATATGGACAGAGAAAGGGACAATACATTTTTTGATGATATGGGTCCCAGAGCGTGAGGAGATTAATTGATAGTGAAATAATGAGAGCTTCTAACCACCCTGCTTCACTAGAGGACTCCTCCTCTCTCATATTATTCTTTTTTGTTTTAGGATGTCTTCCTCTCTGCCCGGCTCCTCCGACAATCTTTTTCTTCATCTTTGTTTGTCTTGCTATCCTTTGCCTAATTCATGCACTTTGTGACTGTGTGTGCTCACTAATTAAAAGTTAGTAAATATGCTTTGGGAGAGACAGAGACATTAAAGCATTTGTCCACAGGACAGATATAATACTTAATCATGTCCCCTGAGAGAGTTTGATGGCATCTCACATTTAAGGAAAGACAAAATGGTTTAAATTGGGTTTAACTTTGATTCAAACAATTGTACAAATACTAAGAGCTTTACTAGGGGTAATTGTATTCAAATCAAATCAAATCAAGTTTTATTTATAAAGCACATTTAAAAGCGATTTTTGGTCGAGCCAAAGTGCTGTACATGCATTAAAAACACATATAATCACAATAAAAGACAATAATTTACAACAGATATAAAACAAACACAGGGAATAGTGAGGAGTCGTGCTCCGCTCTGACTAGAAGGCCTGAGAGAAGAAGTGAGTTTTTAGTGTGGATTTAAAAACCCCTAGGGTCTGGGCCGACCTCACGTGGAGGGGCAGAGTGTTCCAGAGCCTGGGGCCAGCTGCTGCGAAGGCTCGGTGCCCTCGGGTTTTGAGCCTGGTCTTGGGCACTACCAGCAGCAGATGGTCAGCAGACCTTAAAGCTCTGGCTGGGGTGTAGCGCTGGAGGAGTTCAGCTATATAGGCCGGAGCCTGCCCATTTAGTGCTTTAAAAACAAATAAAAGGATTTTAAAATCAATTCTGAACCGAACTGGAAGCCAGTGCAGTGAGGCCAGAATTGGGGTGATGTGGTCACGCTTTTTATGGCCAGTCAGCAAACGTGCAGCTGCGTTCTGGACTAGCTGCAGGCGTTTAATTGATGCCTGGTCCATACCCATGTACAGAGCGTTGCAGTAGTCGAGTCTCGAGGTCACAAAGGCGTTAATAACCCTTTCCAGGTCTTTAAAAGATAAATACGACTTGGTTTTGGCCAAAAGTCTTATTTTAAAAAAGCAGGATTTGACTACGCTGCTGACCTGCTTGTCGAATTTAAAAGTACTGGAGAAGGTCACCCCAAGGTTCGTGACCGAGGGGAGGATGTTCTGTTGGAGGGAGCCTAGAATATCAACCTGGGTTGCTGGAGGTTGGGGTCCAAAAAAGATGACCTCAGTCTTGCTTTCGTTGAGGTTAAGAAAGTTTTTGCTCAGCCAGGATTTTATCTCAGTTAAGCAGTCCATCAACTGTTGTAATGAGTGTGTGACACTTGCTTCGAGAGGGAGATAAATCTGTACATCGTCGGCGTAGCAGTGGAAGGGAATATTATGTTTTGTGAGAATTGAGCCTAGGGGTAGTAAGTACAGTAGGAAAAGGATGGGGCCCAGAATCGAGCCTTGGGGAACCCCACAGGTAAGAGGGGCTTTTGCAGAGGAGAAGGCACCTAGCTGCACAGCGAAGCTACGGTCTGTCAGGTAGGACCTGAACCATGCAAGGGCAGAGCCTGTGATGCCAGCGGACTGTTCAAGCCGTGACAACAGGATGCTATGGTCCACAGTGTCAAAAGCAGCTGTCAGGTCTAACAGCACCAAGACAGCTGGGCTACCTGAGTCGGCGGCTAGGAGCAGATCATTAAAAACTCTTAAAAGGGCTGTTTCAGTGCTGTGCATGGGTTTGAAGCCAGACTGAAACTTTTCGTGGATTCCATGCGTGGTTAAAAAAGACTGCAGCTGGGCGTAGACCACTCTCTCCAGGGCTTTTGATAAAAAAGGTAGCTGGGAAATGGGCCTAAAATTTTCGAGAAAGGAGGGGTCGAGATGTTTCTTTTTAAGTAATGGCTTAACCACGGCATGTTTGAAGGCAGCAGGGACACATCCTGAGCTAAGGGAGGTGTTTACAATTAATAAAATACTTGCTCCAACTGAATCTAAAACGTCTCTGAGAAGGCGAGAGGGAATGCTATCTGAGGTGCAGTTTGTCGGCCGCAGGTGCTTGATCACATCCGAGAGAGAAGAGAAGGATACAGGCTCAAAGTGGTCGAGGACAGCAGGGCACAGAAAGGGAGCAGGATCTGGGGTAGCACTAGTGTGAGCTAGCCTAAGAGCAGATACCTTTTCAATAAAAAATTTAAGAAACTTATCACAGAGAGTAGTCGATGGCACAATAGAAGAAACATCACAGGGATTAATGATCGAGTTGAGGACATTAAAAAGAACCTGAGGTTTGTGGCTGTTTTTGGAGATTAACAGAGAGATGTGCTCTGTTTTGGCTGCTTTGACTGCCGTCTGGTAGTCAGACAGGGAAGCACGAAGGATTTCTAGGGAGACATGGAGTTTATCCTTTTTCCATTTTCTCTCTGCACGCCTGCAAGCGCGTCTGAGAGCACGAGTACAGTCATTGAGCCACGGCTCTGAGAGCACTTTTGTGCGTCTAAGCGTAAAAGGAGCAACAGAATCCAGTGTTAGTGTGCATGTAGAGTCAAACATGGAGATAAGCTCATCAGCATTAAAAGCACATTTCACATCAAATTTACAGATAGGAGAAGCATTAAAAGCATCAGAGAACTGTGAGGCAGTCAAGGGGTTAATCGAACGCACACGACGCGCAGGGGCACGTGATTCGACTCCTGCGGAAGGGATGGAGGTTGTAAACAGAACCGGTAAATGGTCTGAGATAGGCGTTGCTGCACATATTTCATCAACAGATACAGACAGTCCAAACGACAATACCAAGTCCAAAGTGTGTCCTTTTTCGTGTGTTGGGCCAGCCACGGACTGAACGAGACCAAAAGAATCAAGGAGATTTAAAAAGTCCCTAACCAGAGGTTTGGACTCACAACACACATGGACATTGAAGTCTCCGGAGATCAAAACACGATCATATTTCACCATGATCCCGGACAGAAAGTCAGAAAAGTCATTTATGAAATCCTTATTGTGCTTTGGCGGACGATACACAACTGCGCAGAGTATAGGCGAGGCCGGGGTCAGTTCAAAAAGCTGCAACTCAAAGCTAGCATAGGTAGTTACAGGGTGAAGCAATCGGCATTGGAGGCTAGCTCTAAACACTGAAGCTATGCCCCCGCCATGGCCGGTGGCACGGGGGGAGCTGAAGAATGTACAATCAGGAGGAAGAAGATCAAAGAATGATGTGTACTCGCCAGCGTGGACCCAGGTCTCCGTCAGGAACATAAAATCCAGTTCACGGGAGGTGAAGAAGTCATTTAGCAGGAACGTTTTGTTTGCTATCGACCTAGCATTTAGCAAAGCCATACAAAGTTTTTGCTCCGGGCTTGCCGACGGTGGAGTGCGTCTCAGCTGACGAAGAAGTGCGTGTTGAACGCCGCGTGGGCCGGGAGCAGTCAGTCGGGCAGGGGGGGGCTGCCAGCGGGCCCAGCAGAGTCCGTAGCTCCGGAAAAACAGGGCGAATCCACCGATTCCGCACATGACGTGCAGCGGGAGGGCCATGACATCTGAGACGTGGATAGGTCCCGGAAGAAGCCGTCAGGTAAGCCTTCAGATGGACCAGTGCACCACCACGCTTTCCCCGTCGTCTGAAGCGCTTTCGGCGAGGCGGGATGCGGGGCAACCGGCACAGGTAGGTGGGTATATCCAACAGAAGAGGGGGGGGGGGACGATTTTTGGTTGCCAGATGTAAGTTTGGGCAGCAGTATCAACTCCAGTGAGGGTCTGAGGTGGAGGAGGTCTTGGCGATCATAGACGAGCAGAGCAGAGACATTCTGACAAACATAAAACAGAAACAGGAAAGCTAAAGGTAGACAGCTGAGCGAGCGGCGGGCCGACACAGGCGCCATCTTGAATCACGTCATAACGTGTTAGGGCAGTGCTTCTCAAAGTGTGGTCCGCGGACCACTGATGGTCCGTGAGCGCCCCCTAGTGGTCCGCGAGTATATTGGTAACATTTCACATTTTAAATAAATAATGCATTTAAGTTTTCCGCACTCTCGCGGGAATATCTCCGCAATGGAGCAGCTAAAGTTTCACTTTCGATTGCATGATATAGCCCAGCGCAACACCTTCATCACACTTGCTGCCACTTGTTTGTACCATTTTCAGGCGATTTGTAATCTGTTCTAGAAAAACGATGCGATTTTGGATATTTGTGGAGTTAGGTGGTCCGCGAGTGTTTTTTTATTGGTTAAGTGGTCCTTGGTATGAAAAAGTTTGAGAAACACTGTATTAGGGTTAACTTTAAAAACCTCTGTTACTAGGGTTTATTCTGAAATGTGACTGTAAAAAGTGCATTACAAAAGGCCTGAAGGCTCAACTGATTTTGTGAAGTGACAGAATTGCTGCTGAGAGGCCATTCCCCCCACCAATACAGTACTTAAAGGGGACCTATCATGCAAAATGCACTTTTGTACGTCTTTTATACATGAATATATGTCCCCGGTGTGTCAGGGAACTCACCAAGTGTCGAAGACACAACCCTCTCTCTTTTCCTCCATACCCAAATCTCTAAAAACGGGGCTACAACGGATCTGATACAGATTTGAAATATCTCTGACGTCAGAAATGGGGAGCTCCGTCTGTATGGGCAACTCTCCACCAATCAGGAGGAGACAGCCACGGCAATAGAGTGGCGAAGTCACGCCCATCTACTTCCAGTCCATGGGACCTTATTTTTGGAAAAATAATGTATTGAAGTCAATGGAGAGAGAAAACGTATCTTTCGATCCCGTTTGAATTGTGCCATGAATTACACATATGATGTTTGTCAATCTTAAAAAATAATTTCCATGTCAAAAGGTCACAGTTTGTCGTAAAACTTTTGAAATATAAGACTATGAAAAATACGCAACTAGAAAGACTACAAATCCCAGAGTCGCGCAAGTGATGTCACAATTGTTTTCCTCCACTAAGAGATAGCTAAGATCAGCGCCATATAGATATAATCTATATGGCGCTGGCTAAGATAAGATAACTTTAACAAGATGCCCGTGTGCTTAGTACCAGGTTGTTATCATACCAGCAATGGGGCTTGCTCGTTCTTTCGCTTCCCGTCTGATGAAAGAACCAGGAGTGGCTGGATCAAGTTAGCTACCTAGCTAGTAGCTAGCACGTTAGTTAGCATTACAGCCTTATCATTTTTATTAGACTTAATATAAAGTAACATTTAGTAACCCAAAATGTTAAACAGTAAGAGTAGTAGTCATATGTTGTGAACCCTTTGAAGAGTACTGTCACCGGTGTGATCATTCTATAATACACAATTTAATCCCGGGGGAGAAATGCTAACGCTAGCATCGGCGATCGCCAATCTTTTCTACTTCATGCTATCTGCACAAATGGTTGACATTAAACATTAAAAAGACCAGGCAGTTCAGAGAGAATCAAAGGAAGGCAGGCAGGCAGCTTTGCATGACATTCTTCTGGACTAGGGGTGCAACAACTAATCGACTTCATCGATTAAAATCGATTACCAAATTAGTTGCCAACTAATTCAGTCGTCGATTCGTTGGTGACATCATCACGTGTGTTTTACGCACCGTTAAGCTCCAACGTTATTGGTCTTTTTATCGGTACTGGAGACATTTAAAAAATATATGTCATGTATTATTGCTACATAAGCATTATATCGCAGTCTTAGTGTCGCCAACTCGTTTATAATATGCAAAAAGACGAACAAATGCGTCTATGAGATATTTTCGATCTTTCCAATGCAGAAGAGAGATCTCTCTCCCCCGTCTGTGTGCGAGGGGGCGGGGCAGGTCACACACGCAGCTGGCAGCTGCTACATGCAGCAACACACTGCGGAGAACGCACTCCGAGGTGTGGTTAAACTTTACCTGTCTCGATGTGGAAAATGCTCTTTACCAAAAGTGCAATAAGAGTTTAGCATGTAAGGGCGGCAACACGAGCAATTTGTCTAAACATTTAGCAAAAGTGCTCCACATTCAGACGGAGGAATGCACCGGGTTCGACTGTCTAGTAGCTCTGTAGCCCCATCCACGAGTAACGTTTCCACGTCAGGTGTTCTGTATGCTAGCAGCAACACACGGAGTTAACTACATTATACAAACATGGGTTAATGATTAGAGGAAACTGAGTTATTTATTTTGTTAATATTTCAGCTATTCTGTTTACAGTTCTGTCATCAGATTATTTAATACGATTTGTTAAAACATTGTTGTTTCTTTTGATGTGAAATATTATTTATTTACTTTAAGTAAAAAGCAATGTTAATTTTGTTCAAAATGTATTTAGTTAATTTAATAATATATGTATTTTTGAATCAAGTATTCATCTTTATTGTCTTCATTGTTAGTTTCCACATGCCTAAAACAACCTCAAGCTACATCTAAAAGTTGATGGCTAAATAAGAGCATTTGAGAAATTGTGCAAGGCATAATAGTCCGAATAGTCGATTAATCGTTTCATTAATCGATAGATTAATCGATTATCAAATTAGTCGTTTGTTGCAGCCCTATTCAGGACGTGTTTCATTGTGGTGATAGTGAGGGTAGTCAATCGTTTTGTTGACAAGACAGTAGTGACGGCCATCTTGGTGACGTGTGTTGTAATGCGAGACCAGAGATGTAGTTCATTAAGCGTTTCACACAAACAAATGTGTTACTTCACAGTTTTACGACACATTTTTATTTTATTTATTTTTGACTTGCAAAATTATCTTTTAAATTGACAAACATCATATGTGTAATTCGTGGCACAATTCAAAAAAAGATAATAAGGGCTAAAAAAGAGAAAATAGAGTGAAATGAGGCATGGCTAAAATGCATGATCTGTTTAGTATTTTGAAAAAAAAACTTTGCAGACATGTGTTATATAGGTATGGCCCTACAATATATTATTCAAATATAGCATGATAGGTCCACTTTAAGCGAAACTGAAATCTAAAAAGTTTAGTGTGCAAATTCGACCAGATAGGTTCAACTGCTGATTCCAGAAGCATGTGTACGTTCCATTTTGTTTCTAGACCTCTGTGTCTCATTATACTCTGTATAATTGTTCTGTAGTTATTCTTGCTAAAATTGTGTTTTGAAATCTCAGAACAGCTAAAATACCTGTTACTCGGGCAGAAATCTGGGTAAACTTATTTTTACAGAAATCTTAAAACTGAACCATTTGCTTCTTAGGGTTTAACTTTGATTTAAACAATTGTACAAATATTAAGGGCTTTACTAGGGGTAATTGTATTAGGGTTAACTTTAAAAACCTCTGTTAGGGTTTATTCTGAAATGTGACTATACAAAGTGCATTACAAAAGGCCTGAAGGCTCAACTGATTGTTTGAAGTGAACTGCAGAGAGTTAAGTAATTAAAGGGGCTTGGGCCCACAGCTGTGTCCAATTTAGGCAGCACCTTCCTGGAGCGTCAGCGTCAGACAGACGAAGACAATAGAGTCCTGCGAGAGTTCAAGACTGACAAAGACAATAGAGTCCTGCGGGAGTTCAAGACTGACAAAGACAATAGAGTCCTGCGGGAGTCACGAGGGAGGCAAATCCTACTTTGACTGAGCTAAGTATCGCTGGTGTTTTTATCCCCTGTGTATTTTCTCCATTCCTGTTCATGTGTCCACTCGCAATTATTACTGTCCCCGTGCATCTCCTAATCGGTATAACTGGCCTGCTCTCGTCTATCCCACATGCTCCACTGAGCTTATTCAAGTTTGTATCTTCTTGGTCGAATGCACTTATTGTAAGTCGCTTTGGATAAAAGCATCAGCTAAATGCAATGTAATGTTAAGGCGAGACACCCCAGGTGAATAGGGTAATTTTTTTAACTTAAAGGTATCAGCTAGAAATTTCTCCAGTTAATGTCTTACAATAAGGCAATTGTCTTTTGTATTACAAGTTTTCTGAAATAACATGTTTAAATATGCAAATTAGCCATTATCTCATTAAATATGCACATATTTTAACACATTTCAGGAATCGAAATCTGAACTTTGGATAAAGCCAGGTTCCAAATTCTTGTTTCATTTTGTAGTCATATTAGTATCTAAGACTTTTACAGAAGGGATATTGGATATCTCTTTTTATCACTCAATAAATCAGAAAATACTGTCAACAGCCCTAAAATATCCATTTTCTCCATGTTTTTAGGTATACAATGTTGTATAATTCAGGCTATGAATTATATATGAACAAACCCTTCTGTAAAAGCCTTCATAATATTGATAGGAATATAACTGGAAAGTTTGGTGTCTCTACATGCTTCTGAAGTTGAAATTTCGAACTCAGAGTAGGAGAAAAAACTCATTTTGAGAAAACGACCTTTAAAGATTGCAGTGTGGCGCTAGCTAAACCCTCCTGTTCTCTGGATGACAGTTTGCGCATCGACGCACTCCGTGAAGGTGTTTCATGTTCGGGGTCATTTGTTTTTTGTATAACCTTGCTTCGTGCAAGTGACAATTGTTGTCGTCTTCTCTGTGAACGTTTTTTTCGCCGTTCTTTTGCGATTTTGAGATTTCAATTTCGAGCGGAAAGCTAAACAGGAAGTGTTTTAGCACACCACGTGACGCATCTGAACGAATCACGTTGTCAGAAATTGACACCAGCCAATGAGATTTCGTTTCTTGGTTTAAGACCCCTTTGTGCTTTCACGATTGGTTGCTGATACAAAGGAAATGACCATATTTGGATCCGATGAGATTGTGCAGGAGAGACGGAGCTTTCCAATGATATCTCTGTTGACATGGTGCACACAGCGGTCGCGGTACTTTATGTTACGTTAGAATGCTAACTTTTGGTGAATTTAGGAGAAATCTACAGACGCAAATAGACAAACTATAGTAAAATAAACACTTAAATGTGTATTTTGTACGTTTTCCTTCCAAAAGCCTGAAAGAAAACATGTTATGGAATCAAAATAGCACAAAATCTCAAAATTGACCAGTACTTGAAAAACGATGTTTTTGCCTGCCGTGTCTCGCCTTAATATTACATGTCACTTGTTAGACGCTTTATCCAAAGCGACTTACATACTCAATACTGTGGACAATCCCCACAGGAGCAATTTGGGATGAAGTGTCTTGCCCAGGGACACAACAACATGCTGACTGCAGTGGGGTTTGAACCTGTGACCACCTGATCGGAACACCTACGCTCTATCCACTGCGCCACACGCCCACCTAACAATCATTGGATTTATGTTGTTGCAGAGTAACATGATGTACAATCTCCTGAAGATAACAACGAGGGATTTGTTTCTGTCCTTATTAGTACAAATATTGAATCTTGCTTGCAGTTAGTCTATAGCCATTTTTCCATCTGTCCCAATCTTCCGCGATCTCAACCATGATTTCCGCCAACGCTGTCACTACTGATTTAAATGTTAATAATAAGCAAAAATAATACCTACGTTTTAAAGAACCATAATTTCCCTTCAGAGAGTGACTACACGTTTGAATGCTTGATAGATTATTACTTTAATATAATGTCTTTATAATAATTTGGAAATAGTTTTTGTAAAAAGACAATGAGTGTCAGCCTTTCTAGTGTCTCTGTTAGACGGCATAGCAGTGATTGGAACTAAACACTAACATCAGCATGCCAACATGCAACTGACAATGCAAACAAGCTGATATTAAGCAGGTAGAGTGCTCACTTACTGGCTTAATCAGAGGACAAACGTTTGCTAATTGGCAACAATATACAGCTGAGGATATTGGGAATATCATGTAATCATAAGGCAAAGTATTGGACAAAACTTTAACCTCATGGTGGTGCTAAATGAAAAGTCAGAGGATCAGAATACATACTATGGTGGCCATGAATGTGCCATTTCAACCCAGTCTCACAAAAAAAACGTGTAATAACTATGTTGGTCCACAACGTAGGACGTAGTATTTCTACAAAAACGCCTCTGAAATTGTAAAATCCCTACGTTTTTATTCACCATTCATTCCAATGGCTGGCGTCTATGTCACGTGATCTTCTCATTTCTCCCTGCAGAAAAAAAAAAACATGGCCGAACTTCGTTTTATTCTCGGTGTAAAATGCCTATTTAAAGTTACTTTGGCCATTAAAATGCGTTTTGATGTCATTTGATGCGAGAAATATGAGTTGTTATTTCAGATTATGTGTGCAGTGGATGTACATGATCTTTAGTTTGCTAGTTATTACGAAGATTACTTCAGAAAATTGTGTCTATACAACGTTTTCATTGTTACCAAGGTGGTTGCTAGGGACGCTGCTATCGATATTATTTCTGTTATGTTGTGTAACTGTTTAATGCTGTTATCTTTATTGCTACCCCCTTCCCCGTCAAAGTATAGTGTTGGTTCACAGCGCAAACGTATTAGTTTAAGAAAATCCGCATCTAAAATGGTGGCATAGAAACGTTATTTTCCCCTGTGCAATTCCAGTCTCACATCTCACAGCACATCGTCATTAACAAATACCGGAAACAGACCGAAAACACTTTATTCCGAGTGTGCTTGCTTTTCTCTTTGAAAGTCATCACATAACGGCATTGTAATACACGGTTCGGCTGCATTAAATGTTACATATCTGCTGTAGTTCTCTATTTATAGAGCCTTGATGAGAAGACTTCTAGACAAACATGAAGAACTGCCGCCAACACTGAAAACGTGACATGGATCATAAATATATCAATAATTAAACAACATCTTACATTTTTTTTCACACAATACGTATCCTTGCAGTATCAACACTAATTCGGCTGACTTTTATATTTGATCCAATTGGTAGATAGGCTGTATTTACACTATAACTGTGCACAGCTGATATAAAGGGGCACCTAGTGGTTAAAGCATGTTATTGAATTTCATTATTTTTATTATTAGATATTAATAGAATCCCTATAAAGTATGTTCATTACTCGTTATTCTCTACTAATAGTTAATTAAAGACTGTATATAATGACTATTTTGCACATCCCTTTCAAGATTTCAAGATTTTCTAAGGTTTATTGACATATCATATACACAAACGGTGTAGTTATGCAATGAATGTAAAACTTTGTGTATACCTCCAGCAATGTTAACTATGTTGAAGCACTTATTTTAACTGATATTATACATATGTATTATACTCTTATAAGATATATGTAGATAGCATAAGAAATGTGCAGAATATGACAATTTATTGGTGGAGGTACACAAATATTGAAAGATGTCTTGTGATGCACTGTTGAGGAACCTGTGACCCAAGTTTTTCATCTCCGGCCTTGTCAGGTATTGAACAATCAATAAATAAAGAACACAGAATTATTAAATATAAAACACAGAATTTGTGTGATTATACTAAATGATTTACAAATAAACACCACTGCATATTTACAACTGTTACACATGCTGATGTAACGCAAATGTTTCCAAGTTGGGATCAATAAAGTATATCTTATCTTAAGATGATCGATGGCTACTGCCATATTTGCAAAATGTGCCTCTGAACCTTGACAAGTGCATGTTTCAGGCTTATCAATGAACAACAGGAGGGGTCACAGACATAAGACCAGCTGTTAAATAAAGCTCTTCTGACCTTAGCTGTCGTGTGGGTATATATTAATGCTGCCCATTATGGGCACAAGCAATTTTCACCCATTTATTAATTATATGTTTTAAATTTGAGTGTTTCCTATCCCCTAAACCTCCAGGGATGTACACAGCTTAATACTGGCAACTTCTTATTATGGGAAATATGAAAACGTCTTTTAAAACTACAATTCCCAGTAGAGACGTGCCATAGATAGAGAATATGTTGCGAAACACAATAGCCAGCATGTGTAGTTCTGGGGACGGGGGTGGGGGAGGGGGGGGCGCGGGGGACCCGTTCAAATCCAGTTTTGGGCAGTCTGCCGTGGTTCTATCCCATTTCAAGTGATGTTCGAGGCTCGGTGTAAGCCTCGGAGCACACTCTCCAATCACAGAGCTTGAGGACTATCACAGGGTTTGTCAAGCGAAGCGGAGAGAATACTTACTTCCGGGTGTAATATTCTCTAAAGCAAATCAGCTGCTCCGACCCTCGGTCCTGACGGACTCCAACTTGTGTTTATTAATCAAACAAATAAATAAACACAAGGATAATTATGTGTTATTGTTGAGTAAATGGAGAATTGCACAGCGGAAAATAACGTATCTATTGTGGTGATTGACATTATTCACCCACGGATCTATGGGTTAGGGTAT
Organism: Harpagifer antarcticus; assembly: GCA_902827135.1. NCBI lineage: Eukaryota > Metazoa > Chordata > Actinopteri > Perciformes > Harpagiferidae > Harpagifer > Harpagifer antarcticus. The sequence goes on along the minus strand of CADEHL010000159.1, from coordinate 1,118,297 downwards.
TGTTCTGCACGGACATTTTAGTGAGCCGGACTTCGCTTCCCGGGCATGAAGCTGTTTACATGTGTTTTGAGATGCTAAATAAAAGTCTAGCTTGTACCTTTGATACCCCGCCTCCGACTCCCATCTCTCGGCACCACACTATGCCACAATTTTAGATGCGGATTTTGTTAAACTAATATGTTTGCGCTGTGGAGCAACACTATACATTGACGGGGAAGGGGGTAGCAATAAAGATAACACCATTTTACATAACATAACAGAAATAATATCGATAGCAGCGTCCCTAGCAACCACCTTGGTAACAATGAAAATGTTGTATCGACACAATTTCCTGAAGTAATCTTCGTAATAACTAGCAAACTAAAGATCATGTACATCCACTGCACACATAATCTGAAATAACAACTCGTATTTCTAGCATCAAATGACATCAAAACGCATTTTAATCGCCAAACTAACTTTAAAATAGGCATTTTCCACCGAGAATAAAACGAAGTTCGGCCATGTTTTTTTTTTTCTGCAGGGAGAAATGGGGAGATCACGTGACATAGATGCCAGCCATTGGAATGAATGGTGAAAAAAACCGTAGGGATTTTACAATTTCAGAGGCGTTTTTGTAGAAATACTACGTCCTACGTTGTGGACCAACGTAGTTATTACACGTTTTTTTAGGAGACTGGGTTGGCCATTTCTTCAAAAAGTTGCTGATAAATGGCCCTTCCTACATCCAGGACATGGTTAAACTGTACACCCCAGCGCGTGCACTACGCTCTGCATCAGCCAAACGACTCTCTGCACCCTCGCTGCGAGGGGGACCCAAGTTCCCATCAGCAAAAACACGTGGGTTTGCTATCCTGGCTCCAAAATGGTGGAATGAGCTCCCCATTGACATCAGGACAGCAGAAAGCTTACACACCTTCCGGCGCAGACTGAAAACTCATCTCTTTCGACTCCACTTCGAGCGATAGAATTACTAACAAAGCACGTATATACTAATAAAGGACTGGCTTATCTATAGCCAGTTGAGTACCACTTGAAATGTTTGGCTCTATGAAACCTGATGTGCTTATATGATTCTGTTTTCTTCAAGGTTGTGTCTTCCTGGTCGATTGTAGTTATTGTAAGTCGCTTTGGATAAAAGCGTCAGCTAAATGCAATGTAATGTAAATGATCAATGTCAACCTTATGTTAGCTCTAAAGCAGGGATGTCACACCAATTTAATCTCAAGTGGGCTAAAACTATACTGCATGATAATAACTGATGAATAACAACTCAACAACATTTGTTTTCAATTTCTTCAAAGAACACTTGTTTCCAATAGTTGGACATAAGCATGTTGGATCTGTAATAGCATAGCCAGCATATTGCCTACTACTCTCATCTGGACACCCAGTGGACAAAGGTTAGCGGAGCATTTAACTGAAAAATGGAAACAAGTACACATTTTCAAACCTTGCAAAGACATCCTATTGCACCCATTGACAGGCCAGTTCTGGCCCTTAGAGCGTAAATATACACCCCTGCTCTAGAACTCGTCAAGGGTTCATATCCTGAGGACCACAAATGTCTGTTTAAGTTCATGGACATATCTTTAACAAATTGAGATATATGAACCAAGACGTGGACAGATGCTTCTTGCTTTGACTAAATGCACAAAATAAAGGCAAAGTGAAAGTAATTTACAAACAAAAATGGTCTCATGGAAATCAAACACACACACACACATACACACACACACACACACACACACACACACACACACACTGACTCACTCACTCACTCACACACACAGAGGTCAACTGTTTCACTGTAAACTTCACTTCCCTCATATAATTTGCCAAAAGACTAATTCACTTATATCTTCAATGACTTGCCAAGGTAGCTCCCATTGACTGGCTAACCAAATAATTGATGGTGATAGGCACCAACAAATGAGAGCCACTTCCTGCTGTATGCTGGATGGAAACATTCATTAAGCTCTGGGCTTGAGGACTTGAAGCAGCAGGACACCGAGCACTGCAGCAGGATGACAGATGATCTCCCAGAAAATGAGAGAAACACAAACTGGGAACTTTTCCTAATCAACTTAGAGCATTTTGACTCAACAGAGGGGGGACTGAGGTATATGGGGGATATGAATGAGGGACAATGGTGTTTGTTCAGGTGCAGAGTTTTATATAGCACAATTTGCTGGCTTACAGAAATACATTGCTGTAGATTACACAAACAAAAGGACACATTTGCTGGGAAACAAAGCTCAGTGTTGGGGTGCAGGCTTACTGGACAAATTCCCACATAATTGGAAGTAGCCAGTATAATGTTTCATGTTTATGTTGCCCTGTAGAAGGGTTTCCTTCCCTGCTCCCTTCCTTATGACCTCATGCATGAATAATGACTAAAAAAACACAATAAATAGCTCCGCATTTGGTAGTGGACCAAAGTTTAAGTGGACCCGATTTATTTTTAAAGTCAAGAAACCAATGACTGGCTTGGAGCACGGGTAAAATGTGAAACCCACAGTGGACCCTTTATAAAAGTCATTCACTTTCCCTTGGACACTCCTTAAGTGTTAAGGGCCTTTCCGACAGATAAACATCCTTAAGTGTCAGTAATCTGGATCAATACATTTAGACTGTCTACCATAAATCATCGACCTGTTTTTTTGCCATATGCCCAAGCTCACACATCTCTGGTGATGGGGGGGTGGGTATTCTCACTGTAGCATGGCAGAGCACAGCAGCATCTGTTCTCCTGGCCTCCTCCAGCGGCATTCACGTGATCCTCTTTAGTAAATCAAAACTCATTATTTTAAACTTCTTATATGGTTCTCTTGGTGGATGTAACATCAATCACCTTCTCTGTGCTCTACCCTGTGGTGTTTTACTAAGGCTGTAAAACCTCCACGTGTTTTGAAATAGACTGTTTTAACTTAAAATGACACATATCACGGTTATATGTGCATTTTAGGTTACTTTTCACTTCATTCTTGATGTGAATTTGGTTTTAAAAATTATAGTATGGGTGTTTCCCATCTGCCTTACAGTATATGGCTTCTCTGAGGTGTTGCTATTATGGTAATTGAGGATAATTAAGGTTATGAGCGAGCCTGAAATTATTGGTGATTAGAATTCATCAAAATGTACATAAACATGACTGACACCAGATGCCTCTAAATGTGTTATGTTTTATTTGCTTTAACGATCAATAATGTATGAAAGTTGTGTGGATTACCCTCCAGTGCCTGTGATCACATCTCTGAGCATGCTTTCCCTGCTTACCAAACCATATTGTTATACATAAAGGCTTATAAGACTTTGCTGAAGGATAAAGGAGTGAGGACATTTGCACACATTGCTTACAGTTCCTCAATCGTATTCATCTGTCTGCCACAACGCCGGTGTTTGAGGGTGGTGGTGTATGTTGGTGTTCCAAACACTGGAGTGTAATCAGTGAATTCAGCAAAAATAACAACCTGACTAGAACCTTCCTTACAGATTAATTATGAGTACCTAACCCGACACTCAAACTACAATTTGTATTCATAAAAATAACCTCCAGGTAAATGAAAGGAACAGGAAATGGATAACTTAACACATATTTCTTTAACAACATAGCAGTCTAACAGTTAAAAGAACAGTCTACTTGCTTCTTCTCTATCAGTATGTAGGTTATGTTTACCTGGGTAATGTCCTTTCACAGTGAGAGACAACTGAGTGCGTGACACATGGGATTTCTGCTGTGGTGATAATAATTGTGTCCTTAATGAGCACACTTCTGAGAATGTTCAGCTACCACTGGCAGCCAGTTAGCTTAGCTCAGATTAAAGATGGGGGGAAAAAAGCAAAAAATAGTCTAGGTCTATCCAGGGATTATAAAATCCACCCACCAGCCCTTCTAAAGGCCGCTTATTAACTTAACCAAATATTTTATTCAGCATTGTTACAGGCCGGCCTGTTTAAATTCTTCCTTGGATGGGTGCAGATGCTTCTCTTGGTTGAGTGTCTCCCAGTGGAGGCTCCAGGAAGTTACTGCCTCTGGCAAAGATATAGTCCGCCAGTTAATGTGTAATTAGTGAGTATTGGGACCATTTTGTTGCCTTTGGACCAAGATAAGTTTACCTTTTGCGGCATCAACCTTGTAACTTAAATCCTGGCAAGAAAACCAAATGTATTCCCCTTAAATATCAAACGAGAGAGCAGCTCATGAATCCACTTATTCCCCACGGGGACATTGTTATTTAATCACAGTTATATTGTGTCTGGTTATACTACATTACAGTAACCTTTTCAATTTTTAATGAAGCGTAACCTTTCCAATTTTGATGATGTGTAAATAAAGAAAACACACACACACGCATAAAATCACACCCACAGCAATTTGTACTAACCCTGAGAGTGTGCGGCGACTGAACTGGCAGTCCAGTGACGTCCACCTGTGCCACGTCGTCTGCATGTGCACTCAGCCCGTGGACGAACAGGATAGGCCGGCTGTACAGGACATCTCGCTGAGGGACCAGATTCAGGTCTTCATTGACGTGGAAGTTGGGGTCCGACACCTCAAACTTCACGTCTTCATTCCCCGCGCAGTCATCAAACTCGACTGAAAGAAACACATGGAAAGGGTAGGTGTTATGTCTTACAAGCCGATATGTCAAGCCACAAGTCACGAGGTATTCGCTGCACCGTAAAGAAGAGAACTTAAAGAGATTGCCAACTAAAAAAGCTGATATAAATAGATGCCCTGAAGATAAACACACACCCTGAGGAAAGAGGAGGATGTTCTGAAAGGCTCTGTCAGCTAAGCTACAATAAAAGTCAGTGATCTCTATTCTCAAAAGCCTGCTGCAATATTCATGACCCATTGCACGCATTGTAGACTTATTAATGTGTCTGACTCCCTTTTGCAGGGCTGTACAGAGAGTGCAATGGAATTCAGCGGCAAGAGGAGAAAGGATTTAAGGTGCAGGAGGAGAAGAGTGTCACCTTAAAGTCAGATGCATGTGGCACGTGCACGTGTGAGCTCGTATTGTGTGACTAAAGGAGATACCGCCAATGACTCTAGCGGGCTTTATCCCTTCTGATCATGTTAATCCGCTCTTTATCTCTCTCACACACTTCCTTTGGTCTCGTGACACTATCCCCATGTCCTCCCCCACCCTCAGGCCTGACAATCCTCCCCTCCCTCATCCTTCACCTCCTCTTTACCTCGGCCTCCCGTGAAGCTTCCTGCTGTTACGGAACACGAAGGGAGGGGTTTTTGGGGGTTCTTGGACGGATGTGTACACATGTTGTTGATGGGTAAAGCAGGTGCAACATGACTCACCATTCAACATAATTGCGATTTCTGAAACATGGATCAATAACGAAAAGGACATAGACGTTGAGCTAGATGGATATGAGCTCAGATATAAAAATAGACCAAATAAGGAGGAGGAGGAGTTGCTATCTATGTGGATACAACTCTGTACTTTAGTGTGTTGGACAGTAAGCCAACTGTGGTTGACAACCTATTAGAAAGTATAACAATTGAAATCTACAAGGAAAAACATAATCAGCTGTATACTGTATATAGGACGCTAGGGTCCAGCATTGAAACTTTCACAGTCACGAAAATTCTGGATCTGCTTGTTAGCACCCCCCTTTTATTTTATTTTTTGAGATGCGGGTACAGAGGAAAAGAGAGAGGGTTTTGTTTTCTGACACTTTGTGAGTTCCCTGACACACCGGGGGCACATATCTATGTATAAAAGATATCAAAAAGTGCATTTTGCATAATAGGTCCCCTTTAAGTGGCCCTATGCTTTTATTGGGTGTTCCCTTTACTGTAGTGTGTTATGCAGGCTTCTGTTCATCTAAATGTCCTGCAACACATTTATTTATCTAGTCTTATGACCCCTCAAAGTGCTTTTACATATAGAGGTCAGCGCAGACCCGGCGTCATGGGCGGGCCCCATGGGGCCGGGCCCGCCCATCCAGGATTTGGGCCCGTCCATCCAGGATTTGGGCCCGCTGTTTTAATCAGGGCTGAATACCAAATTTGTATTGTTTTATTATTATGTTTATTGTTGTTATTTGTAGGGCTTTGTCCTAATATTTATTTTTGTATTAGTTTAATATCATTTTTTTATTTTGCTAGGAAATTCTGAATGAAAGGCTGCGCGCAAGACTGGTTTTTGAGTGAGATGCGGCACAGCAGCCCGTCAGTTAGTTTACTCTTGCTAGTGGTTCACGGAAGGAATATGGCAACTCAGCGCCAGATGCAGCACATTAGAAGAAACCAGTTAGGCCTACGCTACCAACGAGCAAGCAAGTCAGCTGGCAATCAATTATATTTTGAAGAGAAATTTACTCTCAAGCCGGCTCTCTCACAAACTCCTGCTCTGTGCGCAAGCAGACCGCTGCACAGGCTCTCTGCCTCGCTCAATCTCTCTCTCTCTCTCTCCCTTTCTCTCCATCGCTCAACCTCTCTCACCCTTTCTCTCCATCGCTCAACCTCACTCCACCTCTCCGCGCTCAAGTTTGCCTGCGTGCTTGCCCAAGTTGGCACAGCGTTACAAATGTGCCACAAAACCAACCAATGGATACATAAGACCGTCAACAGCCTTATGGCAACTTAAAACCCCTCTCTTTCAACAATTCACGAGCGCGGCCTCCTCCCCCCCCCCCCGTTGACAAATCGCGAGCATCTAATGTGTCGTGGTGGGCCCGCCCTGGTAAATCAAAAGCCCGCCCAGAGATGTATGTCTGCCGCCGGGTCTGGGTCAGCGTATACCCATTCACACACATTCATGCCGAGACAGATGCTACCCTAAAAAGTCCCACCTGCTCCAAGAGGCGCATTCACACTGCGGTACTTTTCCCACAAAGGTTCATGCAAACTTAGTTCATGAGAACTCTTTTATCGCGTTCACACCAAAAAGAGCCGGTACTAAAATTAGTTCATGAGAACCTTTTTACCCCCTCGAAAGTCCCTGCTAGAGAGCAGGGACTTTCGAGCGGCTCTTTTGTGAGAAAAGAGCTATATTTCTGATTTGTTGGGCGGATTGCAAACCACGCCCCGTAAAACTCCCAAAAGGTTTTGTGAAGCCGCCATTTTATTATCCTCGCATTAGCATTATTAGCATTAGCCCAGCGCAGAAACGCAGAGAGACTAACCTATGGCAACACAAAATAAAACATGGGAGCGGTGGAGATGAGGAGGTGTCGGCGTTCTGGCGATTTATTCCGGGGACTTCCGGCCGGGGACTGTGGGCGGCAGTATACGCCGTGAAGTTGTTTGTAGCCTGCCAGTAAACCCAAAGCAGAAGAAGAAGAAGTGACGTCAGCGGCTTCATTTGCCTAATCCACCCCCAGGGACTTTTTCCGGTGTGAACGTGATCTGTACTTAGTTCATGAGAACTAAAGAGTTCGCATGAACTAAGTTCACATGAACCTTTGTGGGAAAAGTACTGCGGTGTGAATGCGCCTATAGAGACAAACACGATGCATTCACACACTGAAATGTCAATATGAGTATCATGCCCAAGGAGGACACACCGACATGTTGAGTGCTGAAGCTGGGGATCTAACCAATGATCATATGATTGGATAGATGAATATAAATTATAAAACAAAACCGTTTTGCGTTTAAGCTATTTCCATACTCATACAAATGTTCCAAAGTGAAGTGAAATTGCATATTTCAAAGTCAAAAGGCTTCATAATGTCTTAGGGGAGTACTACCTGGATATTTGCACAGCACCCAAGCCCTGTAAATGCTCAGGGTAAACCCTGCACATGATGTGAGATGATTATCAATACAGCCAAGTGTTTCTGGAAAAACATGTTGTCTGTCCACAAAAACTACTTTTTATTTGATTGTAAAAACAAGCAAAAATGTAGATAGGAAAGATTGTTTCTCCCCTCCACTGGGACAAGGACAGGGCACTCAAGACAATGCCTTACATTACTTATTCATTATGGATGTCACGCTTTTAGTTTAACATAACACAGCAAGTCTATTGTAGCTCATAGCCAGCAGAAGGAAACCCTTCACAATGGTCTGGGAATCTCTCATCTCTGTGTTCTGCTCACATACTGTATTTCTGATGAAGGAATGGGTTCACATTTGAGCCCAGATTTAACAAGTTTCTCTGTGTAGCTTGTGGAACAGTTGCACCTCTCTTAAAATAAAGCACAGCTTCCATGTCTCGTGCAAAGGCGTGACACTTTCTCTTCCAAACCAACTCATTATTTTGTATGTGTATAAAAACGTCAATTGCCCATATTTATATGTTTGAGCTGCCTTTTAACATCTTGTTTTGGAGCAATACTTTACCTATGGACCTAATGTTGCTGGAAGTTAGAATCTCTAAGATGTTCACGACTGCTCAAGAACGGTGACAAGGTGGGAAAAAGAGTAGGTTTGTGTGGGACAATATGACACATGTTACCACAATGCTGAGAGGTACTTTAGATGTCAATGTAGTCCCCATATAAATGTATTTTGAAACCATTAGTGTAATGATGTAATAAAGTCTTACATGTAGTTTGTTGCTTCAAATCAGTCTTCTCCATGCGCGATTGAAAAGAAAAACTGGCAATTGTCACAAACTCTCTAGGATTAATAAATGAGCAAACACGTTCCCCGACTGTTGTTGCAAATTGCTTTCATCATCACCATACTTTCCATCATATTCTGTCAAAAAGGGGATCCCAGTGGTCTGCAATGTTTCTGCCAGTAGGGGACCAAATATGCAACGAGAATGGGGACAGCTTGGAGTGCCCTTGACCCAACCCATGCGTATGTCAATTAATTTACATCTGACATTCACAATGGTGATAGCCCTACCTTGCACTGCTATTGACACTTAGTCGTCCTATATCCAAGTTTTTGCTCAATGTTTACAGTTTTAGCTGTCCACACAATCCTAGAGAATGTTATAGTTAACTGCACTTGAAGTAAACATATTTAACAACTGATGTTTCTAAATTAGTCAGGACTGTGGCCTTTTTTAGTATGCAAACAAATTAATAGTGTAAAAAACAGAAACATATATGTGATAAGTTCCACTAACATAGTCATTATAAACAAGGCTACATAGCGTTGTAACACTATGACAAACTAACTACATAAGGGGCAGACAGTTTATTATTTGTATTAGTTTATTTGAATAAGTATCTCATCTCTTTAGTTCACTAATGATGTGACTCGGAAGCCCAACTCCCACTGTAATTAAGCTTTATGAACTGGTAGTCCCAATACATACAAATTAGTACACAGTAGGGGATACATTGTTACAAAACCAACCCGTATTGTTTCACTGTTTTTGTGCCGTAACTTGTATTGTTCATGTTTCTTAATCACAGCGGATAAAAGGTAGCTGGGAGGAATTTACCTAATGCTCTCATTATACTCTTCCATCCCTTTACCTTGTAAAAGCAATGGCTGTGTGTGTCTGATTGAAAGTCATCAATCCATACACGTCTAGTATGTCTATCTACGATCACGCCAGCACAAAGTGAAAAGCCTATGGTTAGTGCTGGCCGACAATAAAATCAATAGACTAAAGTCTATCAAAGCACTTATTTAGTACACTTAACCTTTGCGACTATTAGTCTGGCTTCTTGTATCTCTCTCACTGCAGACATTTTAAAATCTTCCCTCCGGACTGTATAGTTTTCTGCCATCTGGACGAGGGTAAGAGTTGAATACCGGAGTGAGGAATAGAGGACGTGGGGGAAAAAAATGACAGGAGAGGCAAGGCTACAATGGACACTGAGGGAGAGCTACAAAGTCAACAGCCTATACTCTCCAGGGAAACAAGGCTCCATCTCAATATTCACTTCTTAGCCAAAGCATGAAAGATGTTTTCATTTCCATTCCCATTACAAGCCTCAGATATATTTCAATAACATGGGTGCGCTCTTTAGAGCCTGAAAATTGCAGCGCCAAACAGTGTCAGTGGCATTTCAAAGGGGGATTTCAGTGGAGAGCATAGTGAGCGCGCGGCTTTGAAGTCAGGCTACAATGAGAGAACGCAACTTACCCTGCACACCACTACGCACAAACACTCACACCACTTTCTTTCTTCTGAGTGCTGGCTCAGGCTTGGAATAACTGTGCACATCATGGATTAGGGTTGCCAAAATCCCTCACTGACGACTCTTTAGGAGGAGGAGCGGGTGGGTGGGAGTTCAATTTTTCCTGCAAGTTTGACATTCAAGCTCTTTTCAGGCTATAAACCTCCCATGGAGCCTGTGAATGGCCAATGTTCCAGAAAGTGGTTCACCAAAAGAGCATGGTCAGTTTAAGATATATCCACATGCTTTCATGGCATCAACATATGACTATAAATTCTTAATTAAGTTTAAAACAAGAAATTAAGACATTTTCAGGGATTGTGTACCTTAGACTTAAATTCAGATACCTGTTGGACAGAACAAACAATACTCCATCATTTGTATTTTACAAATTACACCAAACTGTCAACCATTGATGTGACATATATCTTTCTCTTTAATCTGTTAAGCCCTGAGCCTGTTTTTCAGGTCTCAGGCTCCAAAATGACGTGCTCAGAACAAATGAATATCTTCACTTGTAAAAGGGGTAAATGAATCATCTTTTTTCTCAAAGCAACGATAAACCTTGGAGTTGGATGTAGAAAAATGTCAGAATCAATATAGATGTTTTTATTTTAAAGTAAATTCAGATTGAACATTATAGTTTCCGTCCAAAGAAAACCCATTACTTATAGTGAAAACCACCCTTGAATGATGGGTTAGTAGACTAAAAGCTTTAGGAATCCAAACTATAACATATAATAAGTACCCTGTATCAAGATTGATGTAAAACAAGTGAGATTTGACCTTTTTAGAGAGGTTTAAAAAAAGAAAAACACCTCTGGGGTCATTTGGGTGGATTTTCCATATCTCTGGAACCCATCGGTCAATTTTGATGATTGACATCTCTTTTGAACCGGTAGAGCCAATAGAATCGAGGTGAAGTTCCTAAAATCCATCTAAACATTACCATTGGTGAAGAGAGTGATGCGCAGCCAGTATGCCCAAAACCGGAAGCTGGGTTGTAGCTCTCTCCGTTTTTTACAAAAATGTTATGATGGATTATCAGTAATCATTTCAAAGTGACACAGAAACATTGGATTAAACTTCAGCAGCGTTGTTATGCGTTGTAATGCCATTGAACACAACCTTTGATCAGAAAACAGCAAAGGTAAGACGTATTTACCATTTTGGCCCTGGAAAGCTAAATTGTGTCTGGTTTTGCCTTCGCTGCCCTGAGTCTTGGCCGTGGAGATGATACTTATAGGAATATGTGGAATCTCAGCTTTCATATGATATATTGTTTGTGCAGAACCTATGAAGTATACAATATTTCTACTGTGAGTTATGTGCTAAGTGCGTTAGCACTCTTTCGCTTGGTGCTAATTCAGAGGCTTGGCGTTAGAGTTGTGTTTTGTTTCATTAAAATGGTTCATAACGTCAGTTAGCTGAGTTTCTTCCCGTTATGTGGGTATGACACATTAATAAGTTGTTAAATGTTAAGAAGCCCTGAGACACAGTTTCGTGAAATAAAAGCCTGGGAGCCCCTGGGCTTTTATTTTTATGTTTAAGCAAAATCATCTTTATAATGAAAAACAATGTAGATGTTCTCCCTCTAAATGATAAAGCAACCTATTTTGACATCCAAGCATATTGACATTGGCTCCACTCTTTTGTCTGTCAGACCTAACAATTTGATCCCCCCCCCTTGGCTCTCCTCCTCTGTCAGACACCAAAGTTTTCCTTTGAGGTGTTTTGAAGACAATTTTCTGTCTTCTAACTAAATGTCAAGTCTCCATGATGGCAGAGATGGGAATCGGAGGAGTAATCTCAAAGGTGGCAGCACGGGTGTGTTTGAGCTGATAGCTGACGTGTCTTACCAGGCAGAGTGTGCTCAGCCTCATAAAAAAAGGCTCAGGAGAACACCATTCTCAAATAATCACTTGGCATTAGCGAAGGAGCTGCCTTTGAAAATGTATTTACACCCTGAATTGCATTTTTCCCCAGAGTTTCCTATCACAGAGCTTTGTCTGAGACCCATTATTGGGACTCAGCGTTAACAAGGCTCTTTTTAGCTACAAAGATAACGGTTTGAAGGATCTTGCCAACTAGAGGGTCCTGACAGCAGGATCTTTCATCTCGGGCTTAAAAGATGATTAAGGCCCCCAACCTCCACCTTTATTGCGACTCCAGCCAATCTCATGTTAGGTGTGTGTGTTCTGCGGCCCATGATCATGCTTTGATGTATGGCACTGCCCACTTCAATGGTGACTAAAGCCAATTCAAGTGCAATTACTTTCTGATCCGAGAAAGTGTCAGAGAGAGTTCATGGGGACTGTTAAAGATCAGCAAAAAATGGAAGTTAAAGGTGGGGTAGGTCATTTTGGAGAAACCAGCTCGAGTGCACTAGAATTTGAAAATACACAGCCAGAAAAAATCTGCCACTTCCTTACAGAGCCCCTCCTCCAACACACACGAACGTGCACATGACCAATGAGGGCACGAGATAAGTTTGTGCACAGATGGAAGGCTGACAGGCAGGTAGGCCATCCAGTTACTTTAGCCGGGCCGGCTCATATAATTGGTCGTGCTATTTACAGTACTACGGCTTCCACAGATGACATGTTTTTATGTATTTATTGTCAAAGCACTTAAGATATTCATTGCTATCGGGATGTTAAGAGCATTCCATGGAATATAACAAAGTGTTTCTGAAATAAATGACATACCCCACCTTTAAATAATTATGTGTATCTTTTCAACACAATCAAAGCGTTCTCTTATACTCTCTCCTTTCTTGATTACATTTTGCCTGAAAGTGCACTTGTGTGTTTCAGTTCCCACGTATACTTAATCAAAGTGCTTTTAAACCTCACTCTGTGATCCTACTGTAAACAAAAGGAACAAAAACACATTACTGGAACATGCAATTGTTCCTCCATGTTTAGTCACATTTTTCATCTACTGTTTATATAATATGAGGACTTGTAACAAACACATTTTTAGTTAACCGTTTTTGATGCTGTAAAGGGATGATTCAGCACAGCAGTTATACAAACTGCAAATACAAATATTTAATAGGTCCAGTTGAAAACCAAAATTCCCTATATAATGTATACGTAGGTGTCCCTAATGTGTCCTCCCAGAAACCTCTGTTTTGCTTCGCACCACTCTGATTTACCCAGTGGCTTCATTTTCACATTTACATAGCTGGGATTATGCATGAAGCAAATGCACGAGGGTATTGTTTGGACATGTTCGTGCCTCTTTTATAATTACAAGGGTTGGCAGTTCGATGTACGATTAAACAAAAACATGAACAAAATCATGGATTCAATTCCACAACGGCGACAGTTTAAGCAGCACCATCATATACATGAAACATACATGACAGCCATTTGGATTTAACAACATAAAGAGACAATACCAACAGTAGTTGAGTTTCCTGCTCTGCTAGAAGACCACTTGTGTTGGAACTGTGCTGACATGTATTCACAAACTCTGATTTTACATCAACCAATCAACCATGTTAACAGGCAGGACCGCCTGGTGGAATCTAAGAGGTGAAATAAACGTAATTGCTGGCAGGAAAAGGTTTTAAGCGATCTCATGAGAAAATGTTGTCTACAAAGTGGCAACATGCTGACCGCTTAATTTACTGAGATCATACTCTATTTGACTTTCCCTGAAGAATTGGCTTTTGTCCGTTCAACCCTGTCTGCATTTTCACTTCTAGAAAAAAATTGCATAACTTCAGAGTTTAAAAAAACAGTCAATTATTATTCTTTGTCATTCATTATTGTTGTTGGTTATTGTCTGTCATGGTGTGCAATTTATTTCAGCTAACAGAAGAAAGCTAGCTAATTATAACACATTATGTGCCCCCAGAGTGTTTTATAAAAATGTCACTGTCAACTTGTGCCCTCAGAAAAATATTTATTTTGTTAGTTTTTATTTTAAGCTACAATAAAAACTGTCAAAACAGCAGAGAAGTTACCCTGCACGACTGACATTCTTGAAATGATTTACTTGAGGTTCAGAGATTGTGTTGAATCACCGGCTTAGAAATGTGCAAAAGCTGATTATGATAAGCTGGCACTTACAAAATAGATCAGTCACTAACTGCTTAGCAGCCGAGTTGAAGTCATTCTACAAACTGTGCATAGTTGAAGCTATCTGGTACCACAGCAGTCTCATTTGAATCAAAATCAACACATTTCCCCATGTACATGATAAGAAGTTGTTTGGCGTTGTGCTAAATATGGAACTGGATGGTAGTGATCTGATGGTGTGTTACACTGATTTGTGAGGCTCCTTGTTGACAGTCAACAACCAGAGATGGTTCATTATGTACTGTTTGCAGTCGGTATCTCAGTGGGAACGCATACTCTTTATGCTACAGTAAAGCTTAAAAAAGACAATGAAGAGAAATCGGGAGTGAACGAGAGAGAAAATAAAGTAATTATGGTGAAATATTAAGAGACGGGCTTTTTGCTCTCACTCAGACTCAGGGGGATCTTCTCCTTGTTATCACCCTGAGTTACAGTGCGTCCAGGCCAGGAATGCCAGGACACTGCCGTCAGGCTACACACAAATACTCACACACACACACACACACACACACACCTTATTCAATTTCCACAATATAATGAACCTAATACTGGTCTTGTACTATGTTATTCTCACTGAAAGCTGACACAGAGGTCCAAGTGGGCAAAATGAGAATTAATCAACACCACATGAACTAGCTCGTGTTCACATACAGTCCAACAGTTAAAATAGTGCTTAGTGTTACTCGACTGTTAATACATTTAATGAAATTAAACGTTTACGTTTTTTCAGTGTAGGTGTTAGCAGCGTTTTTGATGGGTAACTAGTAGGTTTTATCATCTATTTACATGGTTGAATACAAGAATACAAGAAAATAAACCCAACCTTTAGAGGCTTTTATATTCCAACCACATTGTATCCTTAAGCCAACCAAGTAGATATTTGTTGACAACCTTAAATAAATGTTTTTTTGCCTTAACCTAAATAATTGGTTTTGTTTCTCTTTCAAAATGATACTGATAAATTGGACTGGCATGTCTGTACTAAATTGCATTGCAATCTCTCAAGGATTTGTGAGGGTTTTCACCAAAAAGCACAAATGTCAACCTCGAGATATATAATATTATGATTCATCTTTTCCGATGCAAAAATGTACAAAATGCAATTTCATTTCCTATTCATTCAATGTAAACGTTGTACTGCTGCTCATCCAACTGAAGAAACCAAGGGGTCACCAAGTTATGAGAATTCATGCTACGGATAACATGTCCGTTCAAAATGTCGTGGCAATCATCATCACATCATCTAATAGTTGTGTTATTTTAGTCAGGACCAAAGTGGTGGACTAACGGACGTCCTTTGCCATACCATATATTGCCCTAAATTCTAAAAAGTATTCAAGGAGCACAGCACAAACTGTGTGCTTTGGTTTTAAAAGATGTCATAGTTGTACAGTAGCATGCCTCAGCCCTGCTTCTTAGTTTGGGCCAGATGTTATGATGCATGTGTAGAACAGGTGGATCTCCAGCTGCATCACAGTAGCAGGGTTGCAGAATCACTGAGCCAGAGCCAGGGCAAGCTAAATTGCAGAGCGTCATTTCTAAACCGTCCACATTTTGAGGAGCTACTGCGTTGTGACTGCATGCAGAAATAAATGACTGCAGTGTACAATGGAAAATGTGACTTATTTATCCATCCATCTATGCATTTTTGGTTTTCTTCCAGTTTTATTTAATTAGGATGTTTGAGATTATAATATTCAGCCTTGACGAAACAACGCAAACAAGAAAGAACCTTGGGGCTTATTAGATTTTAACAAGGTTTTTCTGAGCATCTTTTCTCAGCCATAATTACAATGTGTATTTCCCCTGACAGGCTGCAGCACTTTTCTTTATAATCACTCGCATTCATCAGGATGCAAAATAAGTCGCAGACAGGCATCCCTTCTCTCTGTTGCTCACATGCAGTCACACACTGAAGACAACAGAAGACAACATCAGGCCAGCATCGCTTTATAAAGAGGTCAGAGGCAGATAATGACAGGAAAGACAGTATGTTTCCTTGATGAGAGAACCTACTTGCGTTTATTTGTGGTGTCAAGCAAAGAGCAAGGTAAACACAAGCAAACAATGTTTACTCACATCTAATGAATTAATTCATGAATTCCATCAGTGATCAAGGCAGCCCATCAGCGAAAAATATATACTCTTCAAGGTTTTTCCGCATTAAATAACAGGTTAACATAACACTGACAGAACAGTAAACATCCTGCTGTCTCCACTGGAAATGTTTATGCCTACAGGCTCACTCTTTGAAGTTGTCTGTTTCAAGGTTATACCTGCTTAAATATGAATTCATTTAAATTCCCATTTAAAAAAAAAAAAATTAAAAATCCATCATAGCTCTCATCAACCTGTTTTTATGTGGGAAATAAAATGAAAATGTATGAGCGCATCTTTGCGATTGAGATCCCCTGAAGCCTTGCTTGACAAGGTTAACCACAACACCAGATCTGAAGGAAGGGAGCGAGGTTTTATGTTTTTCAGCACAGGAACAAACTTCAATCAGTCGGGCTGTCTGTTTGTCAGTTGCAGGGCAAAGTCTTTAAAGTAAGATATATTACATTACATTACATTTAGCTGACGCTTTTATCCAAAGCGACTTACAATAAGTGCGTTCGACCAACAAAATACAAACTTGAAGAAAACAGAATCATATAAGTACATCAGGTTTCATAGAGCCAAACATTTCAAGTGCTACTCAACTGGCTTTATGTAAGCCAGTCCTTTATTAGTATATAAGTGCTTTGTTAATAGTTCTATTGCTATATAGATAGATTAAACACTGGTCAATCTGCTGCGGAGCTATATAGTACAAATCACGGTGGCCAACAGTTGCACACGCAACAGTGACCTACATTAGTTCCATTAGGAGAAATGCGCTCCAGTTTCAAAAGTAATGCAAAAAATGTTTGAAAACACATGCACATGAAGAAACATCTTTACTAACTTGACAACACGTGCACAGCATTTAGAAAACATTCACCAACTTGACGGAAATATGTGCAGTGTTTAACAGATGCCATGCATAAAAAAAACACTGCAAATACTAAATGCTGCAAATACACAAGTCTGCAAGAAGCATAAAACACAACAGAAAGGGGGACACAATAAGTGGTGCACACAGCTGGGATCCAAGAGCTTGCTGACGTTCGGGGGTTGGCCAGCTGTCACTGTTGCTGAATAGTTTGTTTGGCTTATTCTAACAATGTGATCGCACCTATTAATTGCATACTGACAAAACACAACTATGAAACAGACTAACTCTGAGACAGTGACAGTTGACCAACTTCATATTCCCCAAATGTCAACAAGCGCTCAGGTCCCAGCTGTGTGCGTCCCTTTTAAGTGTACCCTGGTTAAGTGTCCCCTGGTTGAAAAAAAGCATACCTTCATCGTTACTCAACCAGATATAAAGCGATAATATTAAGAACATTTAATCAGAAAAGTATAAATGAAAGGCAGTAAAACAGACTGGATGACCTCAAACTACACTACACGCCAGTTTTCTAGTGACATTGTCATGTCATGTCAGCCAAAACATTTTAATAAATTCAACAAACAACCAGTCACTGAGGCATGACACCGTGATGAATATTGATACGGATGGACCAGTGGCTATGGAGAGATGACAAATGTCTCGAGGGAACACAAACTAACGTGTGAAATTGTTTTGCTGTTTGTCACACTGTTTCAAAATCAGCCCCTTAAATAACCATTTTGAACTCGAAGCCAAAATAAATTCCAGAGGTCAAAAGTCATTCCCTGTCCTTTCAAACATATGATTGCAATTGACTGGCCATCTGGCGCTACAGGAGAAACAGAGGAGGCTCTGAGTCATAAACAGAGTGTCAGTGACCACTCGCTGTCTGCTGCAGCAGTGCTGTGTACTCTGTTGACTTCTAAATGTACCCGAGCTATAAATATTATATTTTGTTTCTGCTTCTTCTGCATGCTGACAACTGAAAGCCCCAATTCCCAATCCAACTTTTGTCATTTAAAGATCTATGAATATTATGTAAAAGTTCATACTGTAAGGTTGATTTTCATATTTGATGTATGTCTATGGCCCTGTCCCAATGTCCACACTCACACACCTGACGCTCTGCCCAGAGGTTTGAGAAGGGCTCAGGGTTGTCCTGCTGTCAAAGTGCTCACGGGCTGCCACGAGGACTTTTTAAACTTGTTATACACACTTTTCTCAAGTCTAAAGTTCTGCAGATTTTGCCTCAGGGATTTAGCGACATTTCATTGTGTTCTGATGTTTAAAATGGAATAACAAAATAAAAAACAAAATAATTCAGTGTTCTCTGACAAGAACACGGTGCATAGTTAACAATAACTGTTCCTGCTTGTTTCTTTTTCTACCTTATTATGATAATAAATGTTAGCTGATCTGATCAAACTACATGAATAACAATATAATGATATGTTCTGTTCAGTTTTGCACATTACAGATATGATATTTTGCACCAGGTATATACAGTTTATATATATATATATATATATATATATATATATATATATATATATATATATATATTTGTATATAGGTTATACATTATCTATTTCCTTTTGTATTATTCGCTTTAACTTTAATAAAACCCACAGCTTATGTTATCTTT
This sequence comes from Harpagifer antarcticus, assembly GCA_902827135.1. Taxonomy (NCBI): domain Eukaryota; kingdom Metazoa; phylum Chordata; class Actinopteri; order Perciformes; family Harpagiferidae; genus Harpagifer; species Harpagifer antarcticus. The sequence goes on along the minus strand of CADEHL010000159.1, from coordinate 1,099,522 downwards.
TTATCGGATTTCAATTTTAGGATTTGTTCAGACCTCATTGACTAGATATTCCCACACATAGCATTTTTAAATAAAGGCAACTTTGATTTTCAAATAATGAGTATACTGGAGCCTTTCATTTAAATGTGGGACCAGCAGTTCAGTCTGGATGCAAAAAAGCAACAAATGCTGCGTTATGCATAGTGGGTGGGGGTGTGGCTGAGAATCTGTAAATACATTTTACAGAAATAAATGATACCAGATGGCACCAACATGTCATCATATGCTGTGACTTTATGCCTCTTCAATAATGCAAAATCCATTGGCAGATTTAAGGAGCGGTGAACCTATAGGATATTTGCAGATAAGCTCATGGCTGTATTTAAAAGTGTATGTTTGCCAAAGCATAGAAGGATTTATTTTTGCCAAGCCATTTAACAGCCATGCAGGAAAGAAAAAGCAGAACACTTCCTGCCAACTGAAGTAACACCTGTCAATCAAACACCTGGACAACACAGACACACACACACGAACATACGGTCCAACACACACAAATCCATAAGCAAACGTAATTTTCACGCACAGGCCGACATCCAGCAACGCACAGGCGCCCAGTGAGGCATTCACGCATTCAGGCAGATCGATAGGCTTTCAGGAGGCCAGTAACACCCAGGTTGAGCCCCTGAGGCTACGGCCAAGTTACTCAGCACTTTCTCTGGCCACTCAAGAGGAGCCATGCTGGGCTCTGGGCCAAGAGCCAACAACAGGAAAGAAGCATACGGGTGAGAACTAAACTTTTGACACAAAGTAAGTCTGACACTTCTGTGACAGCAACCATCATTATCTTCTCAGAGCGTTAGTCTACAGTTCACTTCAAACATCCGGTCGAGTTGAGGTATAGTCTTGGTTGATGCAGGCCAAAGTGCAGCGTCAAGGATTTGGGGCGTTAACAGATAACCCTTCTGCATCAAAGAATATTTTCAATATAAGTGTAGTTAAAGATGCTCTTGTTTTCAGTTCCTTTTAATTGTTATTTCTGTTATGCCCTCAAAACATTTCAAGCCTTCATTCAGAACGTTAATTGGACCAAATACTTATTTCAGACTCTTTGATCAGCTAAAATAAATGTTTCACAAATTAAAACATAACAACAACACCATCAGGGACAATCCTGATTCTCCATTCTGGAAAGCACAAATCAAGTATTTTCAGAAATGTTTTTTACTTCTTTGTTGTTGTTGTTGGGCTATATTCAGATATCAAGCAACATGTTTCAATGGAAATAACTTATTTGTGATTCTGCCAGAAGAGAGGGGATGGACAGAGAAGAAGGTGGAAGGAAAATAGACACTGGGGAAGATTCAGCTTGTTGTGGGAATAATCCTTTGATAGGTTTTTCCTGATTTGTAAAGAATAAAAAGAAAGGAAATCTATATATAAAAGATGAGTTGCCTTTCATTCTTTGTATTCAATTGATATGTTTTAATTTGACCGTTAAAACATATTTTTGTTTACTATTATCTTCCATTAGTCATAAATAAACATAATAGTAATGGATATATATATTAAAACAATATTACAAAGAAGCAGGCAGAATTGGTCATTTATAATGCTTCTGTCTGAGCAATACCATATTCTGTTTTAAATCCTTCTATCTTCTGAATGTATGTTAACCCAAAGTTAAAACGTTTGCTGGTTGACCAAGTCAAGATAATTAATTGAGAATAATAAAGCATATTGACAATACATGGCACAGCCGTATAAGAAGACATATAGTATGCCACATTTTGTGTGCTGCTTTCAATGTGATTATTAGGCCGGTTATTAAGTAGGTAATGTTTGTCTCAAATATGAAGCACAAAACATGTAAAATCAACTTGACAGCATTACCCATTGGTATGCCTTGTCACTAAAACAGATTGTTCCAGCTTATAATTGGAGTGACACTTTTTGAAGTCCATCCATGAACATAAAATATACAGGGGATTGCAAGAGGGGCTATAAAATAATGAGGTTCAGATACTCGCGTGGATGGTTTGTTTGCAACAAACAAAAAAAAGATAACTGTGGCTCGTTTGATGGGCGTCCTCTGCAGCTGCTACTGACAGAAGCCATGTTTAAAGACAATAAACATATCTTCAAATGGATGAAACAACCGCATGCAAACCTCAAATATAGGAAAGACCGCATGTTACGACATACAAACACCTAGTTTTACAAATGCAAATTGACAGACAAATGCACACATTTACTACCTACAACAGACCATGTACATACAAGACAATGAATGACTGCTTGATAATCTTCATTATTAGAGATAATGATATCACGTTCTGTTTAATTGAGGAACTAAAGTCCCTATTTACCAGTAAAAATACATTGTTCTAAATGGTAAAATGAATTGAAGTTTACATTTTATAGTACAATTATGGTTTTAATCAAATCTGTGTTGCTTCAATAGCCCTGAGGTTAAGACAAATACAATCACAAATGGTTAATCTTTGTTCCATAAAGTATACAGTATCACCACTTTCACATCAAAATAAGAAAACATTTCCATAAAAGTACATGCCAACCAAAGAGGATGTTATCTCCACTGCCCTCCACTCAGCTCTGACACATCTTGAAAATAAATGTTGATTTCAGCTCAGCATTCAACACACTCTCTTTGAGAAAACTGAATGGCAAACGTATCACCCTGGGCTTCAGCACCACACTCTTCAACTGGATATTACACACACTTACAAACAGACCCGAGGCAGTTCAAATAGACGATCACACCTCCTCATTTCTAGTGTTGAATATGGGAGTGCCCCAGGGCTTTGTGCTCAGCCCCCTACTGTGTACACACATGACATGACAAGCACTCTGATTTTGAATTTCATTGATGACACTTACATCATTTGCCAGATTAGAAGCGACATGTAAGCAAGTGTTGTTTAAATATTACTTCTGAACTAAAACAAAAATCAAGGAGCAGTTTAAAATCAATGGACCTGTGGTGGAGCAGGTTAAGTTTTAGTTTCACGGGAATCAGCATCACAAACAACCCGACATGGTCAAGCAGCCACATTCTCAACATTTATCCTCAGGCTTTAAAGGCACCTGAACTCATGATCACAGCCTACAACAACACATAGTTTGGGCTTTTTGATTAATGGGAAAGCACCCACATGTTGTTGCACAACACTGTGTTGCACAGTGACAATAAGTTATCATTATATCCTCCAAATAATTCTACCACACAAAAGTTGCAGGATGTGAGAAACACTGGGAATGAAAATTCATGTTTTAATTCATCCATTATCCTGAGCAATTTCTCCTTTATGAACATATTTCTTTCATCTTCAAAATAAAAAAATAAAAACTAATAATGCTTATAAAAATTAAACCATATCTGATATTTTTCTCAAACTGTCAAAACAGTGTTATAAGTACTCAGTGAAGCTTTCTGGACAAATTGATCTCATGAGTGCTGTTAAAAACATGTCCTAGCAAAAGACCAGTGCCAAATTGAAAGTTTCCAAGGTCAGTACAAAGTTTATTTCTCTCCCAGTGTGACAATGCAGACCTATAATCCAATTTGATCTAATTCATCTAGTAATATATAACTGCTTCAGCAGCAGCTTTTTGCGTATTACCTTGAATGCGTGGTTAGCGATGTAACCAAACGACAACCTCCAGGGCTGAGCAATAAAGCTAATTGTAAAGGGCCAAAAACTGCGGTTCGTCTAATGGCTGAATAGTGTACCTGAGGCTGGCTGCAAAAAGGGAGCAATCTCCATAGACACCATGTTAGAACACCCTACTTTAGGGAACAGATAAACATGTTTACACCATGGCTCTGTACACCAACAAATAAATTGGTCTATATAGTTCTCAAAATGTCACAGCAGCAATAATGATTCTGCTGGGAGGACTTATTCCACTTTCATGAAGAAACCTCTACATTAGCAATACATATACTGTACGTTGGACTACAAATGTCAACATCTTGAAGATATTTGGTTTATAGCATATCAACAAGAAGAGTATTGTTTTAAAAGCCAAGTTGTGCACATTGATGAATATGATTGGATGATTCCGTTCAGCTGGTAGCCAAGCAGCTGATGAATTTGCCACTGATGATGAAGCCTGAATGGTGCAGCTTTTCAAAATCTGCAAAGATGTTTCTGAGCTGATGTAAACGGCCCTGATTGACTGCAGTCTCTGATCATTTCAGGTCATCACTTTCTTTCACAGTCAAGATGTGCCAACGTCTGGTCGGAATAATGTAATATTAATCCTGACAGCTCCTATCTGCTTGCCAGAACCTGTACCCTAAAGGCTTTGAAAGCCGCAATTAAAAACATCATGTTACTAATTGATGAACACCCTCTTAGTGAACAGCCTGCATTTAATTCAACATGTGGAGTTTATTTTCCATTCCAGGGCTGCTGTGAATGATGTTTGTTAGACCCACTTGCAGATGTACTGCAATTTGCATCAGAAATGTAAATGTATTTCCTGTTAAGTAGGTTAGGCAGAGACACACGAGTATAGGAAGGAAGCAAGAGTGATCGGGGGGCGTAAGACGGAAAGGGAAAGTGGCAGAGACAAATGACGGAAACAGAGGAGAAGGCAATCGAGAGAAAGAGATAGTATATCAGATGATTGCCAATTGCACGATGATTGCAGATGGGGTCTTGGCACTAGGGTCCCTGTGCCCCTGATGGCCTTTGATTGCAGGCTTTACACAGCCTCTCAGGGTTGCTGATGCCAGTGTGTGTGTGTGTGTGTGTGTGTGTGTGTGTGTGTGTGTGTGTGTGTGTGTGTGTGTGTGTGTGTGTGTGTGTGTGTGTGTGTGTGTGTGTGTGTGTGTGTGTGTGTGTGTGTGTGTGTGTGTGTGTGTGTGTGTGTGTGTGTGTGTGTGTGTGTGTGTGTGTGTGTGTGTGTGTGTGTGTGTGTGTGTGTGTGTGTGCCAGAGGACTGAGATGGCAATTCACAGCAAGCAGCAGGTGTGTTGACAGAGAGGTGAGATATCCATTTGAATGTCATACAAGTTCAATGTAATACCGTAAGTATAATCAAATAGTTACCTTTTAGCATCAATTTAGGTCAACTAATGTACTTTACAACACAAAACAGAAACATGACCTCATGAGATCACTTATGCTTCTGTGGCTAGTATGTTTCTGTATAAACAATGGGTTAGCTTGCAGTGGAGAACCCAGACAGAATCACTATGTATTATTGCTCGTTCAGGTTTATCGGCTTTCAATGTTTCACCCTCAACTCTTTCATGGTATTGTTTTGTTTGCAGTCAGCATATGTTTTAAGTGAAAAAGCTAAAATAACGATATGTGAGCTACCTGCCCTTTACCAAGCAGAGAAATATATTTCCCTCAGGAGTTAATGGAGAGCAAAACAGCGCTGAAAGGAAAATAAGTTAAGTGATTTAGCGATGACACATTTGTGTAGGCCTAGTCGAAAGTTAGCATGGCAAAGAAGTGCCTGGACAAAAAGCAATGGGATTTTGGTATAGTTTGCAGAAAAAAAGCTAAAGGTAAAAAGCTAACACTACGCTATAAACAAACTTCATCACGGTTGCATGGCCACCACCACTACTAAGCTAAACGCAGTTGCATTCGTCACTTGTTAGCAACCGCCGTTTTTATGACACATAGAAGCGTTGGATATTCACAAGTTGGGTAATTAATGACATATTTTATGTTGGAGAACATAATATATACATTTATTTGCCTTGTTTTAACCATAGACCTTATTTCACGCTTCTAACCACAAACACGTAAAAACAAACTACTTTGAGACGAGGGAAACGGATGTGGTAAAAAGCCTAGTTTGAATGTAAAAAGAGCCGTACAGCAGCCCATATACAAGGTAACTGTGTAGTTAAAAAATCTACTTTGATTCTCTTTCTGGGACATTATTCCCTCCATTTTGCACCCCACCCCTTCTAACTGCCATATACCAGCAGCTTCCAGTCACAAGTTGACCCACATAAGGTTGACTGTAGCTGGGAGACAGGTGCACCGGGGACCCCACATGTGTCCTGTATATCTCTTTATTCACCGCTTTACCCATTCCACCTGTTACAAACAGAAACTATGCCACTGATACATATGATACATACATGGCTCACATTTGCAAACATATTGTAGTTAAAAAACACCCGCCCACGAACTTACGTAGCAGTATATATACACACACACACACACACACACTTGCATACCAGTAATGGCCTTTCCTGTAATTACAGTCATTTGTCAAAAGCACACCTTGATTTATGGTCAAATTAAAAATACACCGGAAAAGAAGCTGCAGGTCCCGGTGACTGCTGATACAGGAGGTAATGAATGCTGCTCCATTACGGGCGTGAGAGTGGCATGATCTGGATATGCACCCTGCCATGCAGAGAGAAGCGAGGGGGGAACATCAATCCAGGCATCCCGCAGTCTCTGGATGACAGAGTGGGCGTGGATGCTTACGGTGGCACTGAGTAGAGGGGGGTGGTGGGTTAAGGGTAGTGTAGGGCAGGTTACATTGCCAAAATTAGTAAGTAGGGCAACACTGTGCTCTTCTTAACTCACAGTACAGGTTCACAAACTGCTCCATCTCCTTGCAGGGTATTTCTTCTATAATTTCATTTCTAATTTAAGCAACAAACCACAAGATAAGAACACATTTGGCTAGCAGGCCCGGAAACTGGGCAATGCTAATAACCAGATGGATAAAATATGTTCCTACTATAAATGTAAGGCCTCCAGTCCTACTATTCCCTTCTTTACTAGCGAACATCTGATAGCTGCATGTCTAAAGTAACAGTGGGGAAATGATGAGGTACTCAATGACATCCCAAAAGGGTTGAGGGGATGTGCTGGTGGAAAACAGAATGCAGTAAGTAATGCATTAAGTGGGCGGACTGGAGAAGGACATCGTCTATCAGCATGAGCAACATTTGAATGAAGTGAAGCTCATGAAGTAAGCAACCTTTAAAGCCTCGAATACATCGCACAACTCCTTTCATAGGCTGCATGATGGAGTATTTGATGAAAAATAAATATATTCTTATAGTGTGTGTTCGTGGTGCAACAAATTCCCTGCTCCAAGCAGGAAGGACGGCAAACTTTATCACATGAACTTAGGGAGCAGAGCAGAGAAGCAAGAATAAAAAAAGATGAGAGAGCTGTTCCATTTGTCCAATTTATCTAAAACCACTAGGCTATATCAGAATTCAAGTACTTTTAAATTGCCTCAATGATAAACTCCGAGGCAACACAAGCGAGAGACAAGAAGCGTGCCAAAAAGGAGGTATTTGGGGCTCAAAGCAGTTAATATGCCTTGGGCCTGGTGCCAGCCAGGAGAGCTCCACGTCCACCGACTGCAGCCGAATATAAAAGTCTTAACTGCGAGCAATGCCTAGCCTGGAGAGTAGCATCCTCTCCACGTTTGTATATATGTTTAGACTCACATCTTAAGGAATACTTAATTAAGGCATGTGAGTGATGCTATAGAGAATGCTAAAGGCGGTTCTGTTTTGAGGAGTAATCATGTTTGGTGGGGGGGCCCTGACCGCGCTCTGCAGGATACAGATAAGGTAGCTGTCAGCGTAGAATGCTCTATAGCTTCCCCACTACATCATAAACTGTAGTTCCAGCAAAGGTTTCCATTAATTAACACAACATAATGTATTCGTATGATGGCCTCTTCAAAAAAGGCATACTGCAGGATATACATGTTCATGAAGAAGTCCAGTTTCTGCACGGTAACAGCATCACTGATGTTATGAACCGCCATTATTTCTGACAGCCTGCCAGGTTGATGACAGCAGACTGCACCAGCTTTACTGCCACCTCTGAGAAGCAGTAGCAAGGCGAGAAACACACAGCTTGCAAATCTAAGGTGAGCTATAACACCATCTGAAAATCAATACATGTCGTTGCTGTATTTCTCTGCATCAAGGCAGAACTCACTGAGAGAAAAACTTATTTAAGTAAGTTTTTCAGAACTGAGAAACTAATTTATCCTTCAGTAAATGTCATTCCCCCGCCTGGCTTTCTAATGTGTTTCGACCCTGTGGTATTTGGAACACTCAAAAGAAATATGCCACTTTTTTTGTAATATGTAGGTGAAGTCAGCATTCAAATGTGTGTCTTTCAGAAAATGTATCTACGGAATGTGTTGTTGTTGCAGTGAAACAGAAAAAGCCTTGTGTAAAATGGGCAGCATTGCATTTGATTGAATAAAGGATAAACTGTGTTGAGTCCATTTTCCATTGTATTCAGTATTCAGCCGGATTGGCAGTCCTCACCAAAGGGTCAAACATCTCTTGCACCTGAATAAACGAGCGCCTTGGTGAAAAAGCAATTTCAAGGCTTTTCTATTAAGCCTTTTATATTTTGAAATTAATTTCTGCTTTGTTCACAATGGTTTTCAATTTGAGCTGTGGTTTGTAGGCAATGCGAGGTTAATTGTGTAACACTTCAATCTCGCAGTGCAGATGTACAGATTCCAGCGCCTTTTTTGTTTAATCCTTCAAATCACATTCAGATATTTGGATGAAAGTGATGAAGTTCACGTTGATTGAAAAAATGACAAGTGGATGAATTGTTAACCTGAACTGTGCATTTGATCATTTGTACTCAAGTAAAGCTGATATCATTGACAAACTGCATTCAAATCATACAATCTAGCAGGATAAGAGATCAACACCATTTAACATGACGACACGCGTCCCACACATAAGTATCTGTCAATGAACAGAAGTCTGTACATCGTCAACATATGTTTAAATGACTGATATTCTAAGACGTCTAAGCTCAAGGGTTGAGGTCAAAAGTTGGCCAGCTAAACTAAAGAAGGGATGGAGTCATTGGAGGACCAACCAAACAAGAGAAAGGACATGTACAAGATGGAGCAGGGGAGCACCAAGAGTGGGAGCACCAGAGAAAGAAGAAATGTTAGCACACGTTATGTGTTGGTTTCACGGATATGGCCATTAGACGAGATGGATGTCCGTGAACCTGTGTCTGCGCCAACAGGTATCTTTCGCTAACAGACCGCCCCTCCGCTGGTTATTACACAGGGAGGTCTACAGCAGGTGGCACAGGGCTGAGCAGAATTGACATACATCTGCATGTGTCACTGGGCCCTGGATGCAGCCTCTGGCACTTTAAGAAACCAGAAGGAAGAATGGTATCAATGCTCGGAAAATCCATACATCTTGGTGAGTTATTTGTCAGAGTAAATGTCTTCTCAAGAAAGATACAGACACGTACTGTTATTTCACTTTGATCATTGTTACGAAGCACTCGCAATAGATCGAGCCATTTAAGTGTTGTAGAGAAGTCAGTGACAAAATCATAGATAATTACATATTTCAAGTTGAGTGCTGTAAACATCTGCCTTATTTGTCTCCTTTGTAGTTTGTTTTGATATGTTGTTGGCCCTTTTGTTTTTAGACAAGCTGTTGAGCTATTGCATTTTTAAGACACCTAAACTGATCAAAAACCATATAGCGTTTCTGTTGTGAAGCTACACAGCACAGTATACTATGTAAACTTTCATCTGTTCGCCTATTGGAAATCCATGTTAAGAATGCACATACATTAATGTGTGTACTGTATGTGTGTGAGCTTTGATATGCCGTTGCTCCTGTCTATAACTCGTGGGCACTGGGACCCCCATGGTGAGGGGTGTTTCTGCTGACAGGAGCATATTCAAGGTAATAAAACCACTCTGTCGTCCCGGAGCCGAGTGCTAAAGCAGAACTGACTTCTGTCTCTTTCCACACGCGCCACTGAACCCAGATGACAAAATGCCTCGGTGGCTGACCGAATCAAACACAAGTAAGCCGAAAAAGTAGATTGGGAGAGAAAGTTCTCCGATTTGTCAGGTTTTTCCCGTCTAGGTAGGACATTATGTATTTTCAGTTGGAACAGCTGTCTGTCAGTGAAGTGCCACTTAATAAGAACAGCTCTGCAAGCACTGCATAGCACTCGAGCCATAAAATAAGTAAACTCATGTGTATAAAGTTACAGCCCATAACGTGCATGTCACAGAAGCAGGTAATGACATTCTATAAGAGCATTACAGAGGGATGATGAAATAAAGAAGTGGCTGAATAATGAGAGGGGAAAGGAAACAAGCTCCACCATGAATAATAGACTGCATTAACAAACTATACATTATTCCAAATTCAATTTACATTATTTCCATGGTATTTCATCATAGAAAACAACAACAAAGCAAATTAAATATTGAGCAAATGAATTAGTGAAAGAGTTCCCCGTCTTTCTAGTAAAACGGCCGTAAGCTGACTGCACCTTGTGGACGTGTCTGCAGCCATTACTCACAACCCCAAGGGGGGGGGGGGGCAGCCTGCTAGCCAGCCAACATTACTGCTGATCTCTGTGCAGACAGAGTACAGACGTGCTGATAGGTATTGCCGGAGGGTCCCAGAGGAGCAGGCTGGATAAGTTGTGGCAGCAATACGGAGTTGAGATTGGACATTGCAGTTTTCCGAATGCGGGAGTCTGCTGGGAATATAACCGGGGGACGGGCTGCCTCCCCACAGGCGCCGAGATGAATCTGAGCCTCCGCACTACTGTCTGATCGGAAGTGAACCCTTTTGACCTTCCCCTCAACATTCTCTTCAATGTTTTATTATAAACCTGCTGAAATCAAACACATGGAGAATAAAATACAACTGAGGCTTTAGAGAGTTCTGCGGAAGGCGACTGGAGCACGGTAGCTGGTGGACCGGGATTGAGAACCTTTCTTTTTTTTTTATTCTTTTTTTTTTTACTTTGTTATAATTATTATTATGAGTGAGAAAAAAAAAAAAAGAATATATATATAAATATTATTACGATTGTTGTATGTTTTGTTTCTGACATGTTCAATACATTTACAAAAAAGAAAAAAAAGAAAATCGCAGGGCGGACACACATGCGTTTTAAACAACCTACACACTCGTTCGCTGAGCAGCCCAAAGCACTCATCAAGTGTTAACAAAAGAAGAGCACATATTGTTTTGTAAATATCATCCAATCAAGGGGAATCATTCGCAGACACAAATGCGCTTCTTGTTGTCTTTGTTGTGCCCACCCAGTTCTATATCCTGTTTGTAACAAGGACTAACATGAATTATAATGGATGTGAATAACAATACAACCCACACACACACACACACACACACACACACACACACACACACACACACACACACACACACACACACACACACACACACACACACACACACACACACACACACACACACACACACACACACACACACACACACACACACACACACACACACACACACACACCATGCTTTGACCTGCAGGGACCGTGGCTTTTCCTCCTCTCAGCTCCACTGCGTATGCTGCCATTCCAATCCTCAGGAGCCAGGCAGGCAGACTGAGGATTTATATGAGTTTGTGTGACTGCACACCCACTTGCATATGTGTGTTGTGGAATGCCAGAATGTAAGATAGCGAGTGGGTGCAACAGAGCAAACTTTAAAGTTAAAAGAGGAGCACAAAGTTGAGCTCCCTTCACATTCGGTTATGTGAGTTGTCACTGACCTTGTATGAGCGCCTGGCCCTTCTGGAAAGCTCCGCTGTACGCCACCTGGTAGTGTTTGACCTGGAAGCCAGGTACACAGCCCTCATGGCCTCCATCCTCTTGGCCACCCATACGGGCAACCTGTGACACACACAACAAAGGACAGGTTAGCACACATGAACACACCGTTTCTGACAGGAACTGGCAGGGAGATAGAACAACTTAATACATATGTTTTTCTTTCAACGACCTTATCCTCAATAATCCTAAATAAACAACATGGGGTTAGAGCAGATACATAAATACGCAGTGACAATAACCCTCATACCTGATCTAGGATTTATTCTTGTGTGATAATTACATTCATACTAGTTCAATTATTACCTTTATTTCATTATAATAGTTACATTTGTTCCAGTGGAATCATTTCATTAATTCTGGTGCAATAATTGCTTTTATAGTAGTATAATAATTGCATTTATTTTAGTACAATAATTGCATTCCTACGTTCAATCAAACCAATTATTCTTGAGCAATAATGAGATTATTGTTAAAGCAATAATCTCTGTTATCATGGTGTAATGATTCAGTGCACTTATTACAGACATACTAATACTGTGTACTTATAACAATAAGCTGTCTGCTGCTTTGTTGCTAAAGTTATTATGTATTTGTTTAAATATATATTATAAAGTAAATCAATAGTTCCACAAAAAAGATGTTCAACTAATATTACAGATCAATTTAGCACTTGTATTACTTTGAAACAATACAAACAGATCTTGTTTTGTTTATCCCATTTATGTGTGTTTTATGTTGACACTTGCATAAATCCATGTCATTACAAACACAAAACAAAGAGAGACTTTGAAATGGAAAGCAGAGACACTATTTGCCCTCTCATTCTGTTTGGTGATCAGGGTTACATTGTTTTTTAATCAAACACAAATATGACCAAATTAAGTTAAAATGAAAAAGAGAAAATGAGTCCTTTATAATTCGACTATTTAAATTAAAACAGACTAAAAGCTGTCTTTCTACTTCTCAATGACCCATTTTCGCTACAAATTACATTTATTCAATTAAAGAAATATGCATGAAAGAAAAAGCACTTGAACCCCTCTTTGCAAAGACAATGGGTGGGCGTTTCCATGGAAACAGACTGTAAAGGGTTGTGCCTCAACTCATTCTCAGAGGGACCAAACTCTTAGGAGCAGACGCACAGCGAAGCAGAAATAACAACTTGTGTTGTGTGTTAATATGTGAGGCATTCATTCAAATGTATGTGCCCCATGCCGTTTCTGTTTGTATTTACCTTTTCAGATTGTGTTATGTTCCACTGTGACCTGTTTACAAATGCTGCTGTATTATTAAAGAGGCCCTATTTATCTTTTCGGGGTTTTCCTTTTCCTGTTGTGTGTTCTATAGGTTTCTGTGCATGTAAATGGTCTGCAGAGGGTAAAATCACCAAGGTCGCTACAGAGGGAGTTTATATGTTGTAGGCCGTCAGTTTGAATTCATGTCATAAGTAAGTAAGAAAGTAAAGTATGTCTCCTTTAATTTACAATTACTTGTCAAAACGTGAAGCCACTATAGCAGGGTATCAAACTCAAGGCCCGGGGGCCAAATCCGGCCCGCGACTTCATTTTATGTGGCCTCACAAGAGCTTGCAAATAATATAATATGTCTATATGGTTACATGCTACTTTACAGAAGCACGTTGCCCATAAACGACATGTCCCACAATGCATCTCAAATTTGACTTTTTCTCAGAATTTGACTTTTTTTGTCAAAATATGCCTTTTTTCTTAGAATTAGACTTTTTCTCAAAAAGTACTTTTTTTTCCAAAATTTCACTTATTTTTCCAGAATGTGGCTTTTCTTTTAAAATCATATTGTGACATTCTTACCGAAGAGACTTGCAATTATTTGCCCTAGACTTCTGCTTTCAGACGTAGTTAATTATGAAGTCATTACTCTATCTCAGTGTTTCTCAAACTTTTTCATACCAAGGACCACTTAACCAATAAAAAAACACTCGCGGACCACCTAACTCCACAAATATAAAAAAACACATTGTTTTTCTAGAACAGATTACAAATCGCCTGAAAATGCAAACAAGTGGCAACATGTGTGATGAAGGTGTTGCGCTGGGCTATATCATGCAATCGAAAGTGAAACTTAAGCTCGCTCCATTGCGGAGATATTCCCGCGAGGGTGCGGAAAACTTAAATCTATTAATTTATTTCAAATATGAAATGTTACCAATATACTCACGGACCTAGGGGGCGCTCACGGACCACCAGTGGTCCGCGGACCACACTTTGAGAAGCACTGCTCTATCTGATAATAATCCAATGCAGAGGCAATAATGTAATATAATACATTATTTTATATATTCAATATTGATATATATATTTTTATATAGTCTTAAAGTTACAACCGGCCCTTTGAGTGCAACCGTAATGCTGATGTGGCCCGTGATGAAATTGAGTTTGACACCCCTGCATTAGAGCATGTTGGCAGTTGGCACACTTACTGCAATGCCACAGAGCTTATGTTCAGCACCCCACCCAGCCTTATTTATGACGCTCTTAATATGTGTGTTCTCTGCCTGAGGGTGCTGAGCTTGCTTTAGTTTACATACAAAATAAATATCTATAGTAAGCCAGCATTCCAAGCTACAAACTCCCCACCCGGGCTGCATGCATAAGTTCAGCCTAAAAACAGCCCTGGGTTAAAAAACAATGCAGAGGCTTGGTTAGTGGATTAATGCGTGTGTAGATTGTGCAGACAGCGAAATACTGCACAGTGGTTTATTATATTATTAGCATTCTGATCTAGTATAACAAGTCACTGTTATAAATCTAGTGGTTTTCAAAGTGAAAGTCATTTTATCTTAATAGAGAGGTTCACCAGCTAAACAGTAAATGTTATTTATATATTATCAAAAAGTAATCAGGGTTGTGTGCTTGCACTCGTTTGATTGGCCCAACACAGCACTTTGCTGAATGACATCACCATGTTGGACTCTGAAGCTCAGGTTGGCAACACAGCTGTGAGTGAAGCACATCTTTAAAAGAAAGTTGGTGTTTTATTTTGTTGCACAATCTTGTAACAAAAGATGCAATGATCATTTTCTCATCCTTTTCCTCTATAATAAGTCTTAAGTGATTTTGTGAAATGTTGCATATTTATTAGAACTGAAAATGTAACATGTGACAATTCTGTTACCACAATTAAACAGTGTCTTCTCAAAGAAATCAGGCGACATTTGCTGGATCCTCCACAGTGGGTGCTGTAATTAGAGACACCATACATCACTGCACATGATACGCATCTGCCAAACTGAGCCATCTGTCAATCGGTGTCAACCCACCTGCTCACCCTCATATCTCTTGACCCCTCTTCTAGCAGTTCCCAGAGTTATCAACGGTGCTCTGACGGAAATAATAACTGGATGCTGTCCGTCACAGAATTATGATATCAAATACGCTAATGAAGAACTAGATGGAGTCAAGAGATCAATACATTACTCATCATTTACCCAGAGTGCCAAGTGTTTCTCTTCCTGAGGTGCAATAGCAGTGCAAGAATCACTCAAATGTGTCGTATTTGTCAATGGGCTGTTTAACAAAGGACTCTGAAGGGAAACCTTTCCAATGACCATTGATGTCACTTGTCTGTTTTTGGATGGTATTCGTCATAATGCCAATTTCACTTATATATTATATAAAACACCTATATCACAATGACTTATGGCTATTCTATTTCATTTGAAATGATGAAACCTTAAACACGGAGAACATTCTAAAAGTACAGACAATGTCAAATATTGTATTGGGTAAGGGATGACAGTGATATGACACATCATGAAAGACTTTCACACAGCATTGTGAACGGTCTATAGAGAACCGTCTATGTGATGAACAAGCTCTGGCAGACGTTTAGCCTCAGAGGTCATTACATGTAATGTCCCTGCAAAGTAATCACTGCACCCAGGGGACTTAATGCTTTTCTAGCGGGTGTCACAATGGTAATTTGATTCCATCATAAGGCCTCCTGACCTGGTGGGATACAATGCTCGCTGGTCCATAAACTCCATCCAGTTGACTAAAGGGCCAGAGGCCTGTCGACATGGCGAGGGTGCATGAGACATGCAAATACAGAAGAAAAACATTACCATACACGTGCAGGGGGATACCTGCAAACACAGCACACACAGCTCTCAGCAGGTCAACAACATGAACAGCCATTTTAATGTCCATTAAGGCGGAAACATTACAATAAAGCCCCAGTGACTCACAGTAGGGAAGCAAAAGCATTAAGGCAACGCAATGCTAATGACAATGTTGTTAGCAGAGGGCAGCTTATTATTCTGGGCAATATTCTACATCAGGAAGCGATCTGAAAATGTATTAGACATATGAAGGTCATACCATTCTAGCTTAGCGGAATTAATTGAGGCATTTTCTTATCAACGATATCTATAAAATCCCTTTTTACACAAGAATTAATTCAAATACAATCTGAAAAGGACGAGGAGACACAATGTGTGGGCTTTAATTTACAGAAGTCGATTCATATCAGCTTATTTTTATATGTGCGTTTGCTTGTTTCTGTGAACTTGTTTTGCTTTCATGCCCAGACCGAATACAACCCACATCAAAGAATCAGATTTATATGTGTGTTTAAGCTTGTCAGGGTGTTATGTGTTTTGTGATTTAAGTTATCAGCGCCTAAGGATTAGTGTGCAATGAATACACATCCACATCTATTTCTAGGTGAACAACACATGAGAATATGGGTTCCCTCAGGGCCCAATTCATAGTTTCGCTTTTAAGGTAATCTGTGATGAACATGGAAATTAAAGTGCTTTATGCTTTTACATTACGGCATGATCCTGACCTTGATAAGTAGCGTGTGTAAAGAATAACAATGGATCGTTCAAAAAAGTCCTTAAAATTCAAAAGCTGCCAAGTTTAAAATGTAGATATAATGTTGTATTAAGGAAGCAAGAGGAAGAGGAAGAGGAAGAGGAAGAGCTGGGCTGAGAGTGAGAGGAGGAGGAAGAGGGTGAAAGTGAGAGGAGGAAGAATGAGAGGTAGAGGTAGAGCTGGAGGGAGAGGACGTTCAGAGGGTTCAGCCTAATCTAAGCCGATGTACTGTCGCCTCTGTAATCCGGACACTTAGACTTGAAAACAGGTTAGTTACCAGTAGCTCTGCGTAATCATGATATATCAGAGCTTATATCTGTTGTGTGAAACGTATTTACTGTAATTGAATTGTTGGCATGTTGCATACTATAACTGTACACACATCCTGCACAATGTACTGTGGTAGACTCATTTTTATGCAACACAGACACTGACCGACCACTATGTCTTTGTTGTTTATCTGAAGGACTGAGAAACAAAGAGGTGGAAGGCTAAGGATGCTCAATGAGGCACAGGAAGCAGCAGTTACAAACTGGGTTTTGGCAAACAATGCATCACACTTAGAGAGATCTGAAGCATAGTAACTATGTGCTGAGATGTTGCACAATGTTATCTTTGAATAAAATGTGATTTTTTTTCAACAACTCATTTGTATTTCTTCATTTACTGTATTTCTGTAAACTCAAGCAGTCTTTCTCTGCAGAACCCTCTATGTACAGAGCACAGCCCATAACAGATGGAAGTGCTTTAGAGTATGCTCAGCAGTGTGCAGTTGGGTGGTCAAACAATCTAGTATTAAGAATGAAGTGTGTTATATTTGGTGCTAAAGTTTGCATTTGGAAAGTGTGTATGTAGTTTTGAGGCCAGTTCTTCACTTAGCAGGAGAAATGAGGTGTTTTGCACTTTGGGTGTGTGGTTTTGTGAATTGTGTTTAGTGTTCTGAGAAACTGAGCAATTTAACAAAAAAATGTGTGTTAGCAATCGAGAAAAACTGTAATGACTTTACCTTGTTGTTTGTTATTAATCCTGTCTGCAGTAATTGTTTGTTTTGTCCTCTTCTCTTTTGCTTGCTTCTGATCACAGAAGCAAGCAAGTGTGGTTTTTACTTCAAGTGTGGTTTTGTTGTACTTGTTGCTGGTTCTTTAGTGCATTGATAAGATAAGAGAACCAGTAAATGCACTGCACAATTACATGTAATGGCTCTTATGTGATGAGAGTTTTTCCAGGACATATTGAACAACATATGGATAATAAATTGAAAGTAAAGTGGTCAAGAATAAAAACAACCATTGCCTGATTCCCCATTAGACAAATGGAAAGAAAAGGTTTTGGATCTCAACATGAAATGCTCCCTGAGAATCCTCAGCAGTGATCAGAAGAGGGAGAGCCAGCTGAACGCCAACACACTCCAGCCAAAATATACACAACAATAAATGTGTGTCAGACTGAGGGGTCCAATGAGAGGAATTCATTGATTTCTGTGTTTCAGCTTCAATATCTCGTCTGTTTGATGTCTCTGTGAAGGCATCATAGTTCTGCAGTGATTGGCTCAGTGTGACTTTGCCAAAGCAATGTGCTACATGGAAGGATTACTATGGTCCGGGGGAAACAAAGAGCCGTGGTTGCACGAAAACAATCTCTCCAGCAGGAACAATTATCACACTCCAGCAAAGCTGGACCCGCAGAAAATAGTGTGTTGTGTTCCAGCTTAATGAGAAGATCGACACAGAGCCAAAAAGATAAATCTGTAAGCATTTAGCAGGATGTGTGGACAAAGTGAGAGAGAGCAGTGAGGCGAACTGCAAATAGGGCGCTAATCCAGAGGATAAATGTCAGAGAGCGGGATCATTTCAATCTGGATCATTTTGATCCAATAGGGTTGGACATAAATAAAATTACACAGTGCAAATGTCCACTTGGCGTCCTATTTCAAATTAAAGGAAACATTTCTCACTATTGTTCTGCCACCACTTGAGCACCACATAACGAGCAGAAGCAGAACCAATGTTCAACATGGTTTTCTTTTGTCAGTGAGCACTTGAAAATGGTACCAGAGTGAAGTCAGTCAATAGCATAGAAGTAAGCATTTTGTTCTACACTAACAGGCAACTACTAAGAATATAGATTGCTGACGACACAGGCGGAATTAACGTTGTTATACTATAGGCTCACAAGCTTAGTTTACAATGGCAATAGTTTGAACCAGACATCCGATAAAGTATGTTACACAGGGCTAAACACAACATTTAGCTACCGACAACATTTCTAAATTCATGAATTCACAACGCTAATATATATTACTTACTTCTGGGCCATTTTTAAAGCTTTGAGGCTTAATTGTTATTATTTTTTTTGCATTTTTCGACACACAAACAAATGCTATTGATACCGTTTAGCTCCTAACTATCGTAACCCCTTATCCCTCAACCTATCACTATTTAAACCATTTATTAATTACTTCAAGATATAGTATATATCATCATTCGATAAGCCTAGTTTGAGAACTCAACACCAAATAGCAATTTATTTTAAATCATTAATTGTTACCCGTTAATTTCATATTTATATTGAACTACTCCAGTAATCTTTCCATGCTCCCCTTGGCAAAACCGGAAGAACTACTGTTGAGAATCCAAGGCCTACACATCACACTATCACAGCACAGCAATTCTCTATTTAAATATAGAGGGGAAAGAAACAAAGACTGATCATTGGATGATGGAAGAGAGACTCGGGCGATGGTTTCATATAGATCAGTTTGCATGGTGGAGAAATACATACAGCTATCTATTGACAACCACTTGGAGTGTCTTTAGGTTTATGTTAGCCCTCTAAGTGCAGCCAAGGAATGCTCAATCAGGAGAAAAAGATCCATACGCTTTACCTCCAGCATTAAGATAATGCTTTCCCACCATAAGTTGATTCCCAGCAAGGAAGAGAAGTTGCAAGAAAGAAAAAAGAGGAATATTAAAGGCTTTGTTGTACTCAATTATTTGGAAAGGAGTCTATACTAGAGGCATCACGCGGATCGGAGGAGTGGCTTCTGGCAGCCGTTGTTGATGTCGTGATATTCATGCTGGAGGGGCAACAGCGGGTCTGAGAGTTTGACATCTGATTCAGTTCAAGTGTGAAGGACCAGTCAGGTGATTAAGGCAATGACTTAGCAGAGCACATAGTAAATGTCACCTCTGGTGGAAATCAATATCGCCTGAAGAATCCACAGTGCATCTGATATATAGAGATGGAGAGGGCCACTACAGCTGATATTTGCTGAAGAGGCTGAGAGCGAGAGAGGCTGTAATGGCTGTTAGAAGTGATGTGTGAGTATGTGTACATCCAGTAAGTGTTTGTGTGAGTAAACTCCATCAGACAGAGAGGACGAAGACAAAAGGTATATTGAGAAAGGCGAAGGAAGAAAGAAGAGAAAAAACATTTCTATCAGAGTCTGTGTCTCTCATGCATTCTAATGCCTTTATTATTTAGATGTATTTCCTTCTGCTCTTTTTTTAATCGAGCTGTTGGCAAATAGATGCTGCGAAGAACCCAAACATTAGACAGTCCCTCTATTTGGATTGATTTCACATTTGTGTCTATTAAGCCTGTCTCACTTTTTTAATTACCAATGCTATGTTATAAACGTACTGCTTATATCACCGCATAAAACCTATTGGGACTTAAAAGCACAACAAAGGTCGCAATGAATTGTCATTGGGTGCTTTAAATGTAGTAATACATTTCAGGCCGATTAATTACATAGCAAGCTTGGTAGTCCAATTCCCTAAAAAAGTAATTACATCCTTGCAAAAATAAAACATATGTTAAACCAGATTAGTTTTTTACAAGTCATGACCTGTTATGATAGGTGAGGTTTAGGTGATTTTTGTCATCTATAATTTCTCCTAATATACAGATAATAATGCATTTTAAAAGTTTATATTAATTTGATGTCATTAGTAATTATGTTTATAACACATAATAACTATATGCATAATGCATATTAAAATGGGCGTAATAGAAAGTGGTTTTGGAAATTGTAGTGTAACTGGTGCATGTGCAACTGAATAAAATCACTGTGACCTTTATATGCACTCTAGTGGCTCAGGTAATGTAAATCATTCTGGTGTGTTCCTCTGTGCATGTCACTTAAAATCAATAGTACATTTTGGCCTCTTTGAGTGAGTACATGTGTGTGTAAGTGTGTCTCCCTGCACGTCTAGGTTTGCCAATGATCCAGCCTGCCAGCCAGCCTGTGTGTGTGTGTGTGTGTGTGTGTGTGTGTGTGTGTGTGTGTGTGTGTGTGTGTGTGTGTGTGTGTGTGTGTGTGTGTGTGTGTGTGTGTGTGTGTGTGTGTGTGTGTGTGTGTGTGTGTGTGTGTGTGTGTGTGTGTGTGTGTGTGTGTGTGTGTGTGTGTGTGTGTGCGTGCGTGCGTGTGTGTGTGGCTCTGACTCTGCATGCATGCCGGATGGTTTGCCAGCGCTACAGCCAGACAGCCTGCCAGTAAGCCTGACATTTCATCCAGCCACTGTGTCTCCTTCCACACACTACATTCCCCTTTCTCTCCTCAATCTTGCACTGCCTCTGTGTTCCATCAAGGTAAATGTCAGTGCACACACCTCGGTATATGTCTGGTTGACCTGTCCGGGGCCCTGGCTACATCCATAGCCCCGAGATGAGGCCAGAAAGCTAGGGGAGAGAGGGGGAGAGAATCAATCCGGCCGGGCCTCAGACACCTACAGCTGGCAGGTTAGCCAGGCATGCAGCACCTGAGTCATGAAACCGCCTGGTTCCCGGCCCGGGCTGCCCGAGCCTGGCCACACCTGCTGGAGACGCAAAACTACACTGGAGCAGTAAACACACAGCCACGCCATAGAGGAAGAGCAGCCGAGCGACCAGGGAGAAGAGAGGAGAAAAACGACATTGTTGCTGCTGGTGGGTGGTTGTTGTCACCGTGTGAAAAAGTAATAAAAAGGAGAAGCAAAGGAAAAAGGAGAGAGGCAGAAAAACAGTGTGATGAACACAAAGAAATAAGGGGTGCGGAAGCCATTCGTTGGATATTTGTGTGGGCGAATGTACTGCAAGTACTGTGAAAAACTGCATGACATTGTTGAACTGGAGTAATGGAAAGTACATTAACACAAAGCTTAAGTTACGAGACAATCCATGAGATGTGTTTAATGTTAACATAATAAAGGAACAATTTACCCAGAAAAATGACCATTTATGTTCACATAACTCATACTGTGTCCTTGCATTTTGCAAACATTCTTGCATGCCTTCACACAGTGAATGAAGAAGATCATGAAAAAACTTCATAGTCTTGATGAGATAACATATAACAGCCATCTGTCAAATTTAAAATAGATAGACATCTATCACAAAACTTGTGCTGTATAATCCAAGTAGTATTTTTCCAATCGTATATGCTCAATTTAGTCTGAAGGCATTATTTTTCCCCAAATGATTGTGCAATTCAAAAATGTGGCCCCAATTCATTTCAATTAACAAAATGTTTTCCCGTTTTTGGGTATTGTGTTGACCATGACATTTGTGTTAAGAGTTTGAGGTTACAAAGGATGAATACTTGAAATACAATTGGTCATTTTGGGGTTATCTATTCCTTGAATCTAACCAGGTTTTGTTTGAAATCTCTGCAGGACTGATAATCAAGGTTTTATACAGTGTGTGTGTCCTACTACTTAATTGGTTGGGGAAAAGTTGCTATTAGGCATGTAATTATCTGTATAATTAACCGAGTGTACAATAACATTTCATGGTTAGCTAAACCTAAATTTCCCTCTGGAATTGAGGTTCGTCATCAGTCAGCCGAGTCTTAACTAGTGCAACAGGAGTCAGCATGGGAATTTCCGGTGTGGTCATGGTCAACCTTTTGTGAAGAGAATATAACGTCGCAAAATGTAGCTTGAAATTTAACAGTGACTACGAATGAGTTTTGAGCTTAACGGAGCTGGTACACCGTGCTTATTAGTAACCCCAAAGGAACCTTTTCTACAACCCATTAAATATAATTATAGATTAATGGTACAAAAAAACCCTCTAACCACCCCTAAGAACAATGGAAGAACACAGGCAGTAAGCGTTAAACCAAGCTTGTATTTACCAAACACTGTCTGTTGAAAAAAACCCGATTTAGATCCAGCACATTCCTTGGCACATTAAAGCTCCTTGCCTCTTTGATAGCAGGGGACAACAGTGAATTGACCCCATCACCCATACAAATCATCTGAAGAGCTTCCTGGCACTGGCTACCACATAACGAGGACTTCTCTCATACCGCAACAAATTGATTTGACATTGAAACTTTTAGTGTTACATTTTATTCAAGCTGGCAGGTCCCATTGCGATGCAAATCCAACATCCCTGGAGGGGGGGAAGTTGCGTGGTAAGTGAGATGGCGTAACCCTGACAGTATCATTTCCTCACCGTCAGTCTGCTCAAATCCCTTCTCTAGTTGGCAAGCTTGTCAATACTTCCACCTCAGACACCTCTCACTTCAGTGCGCAGGAGCGGGGAGAGAGGTGTGAAGTGAGGGGATTGAAAAACAACAAGAGCGTCAGCTGCAGGCACCAGCTGCTAACCAGCGGAATTCATTTGAATGCACTTTATTTTCATCCCTGTCGGGATTCGGCACGTCAATCTGAGCACGTTCGGTTCCATCAAGATGTCGTGTTCATTCACCTTGAAAGCAGTGTTTTGTCTAATAGCCACAGTAAGTAAACTTGAAAAAGACTTGTTGTTTTTAGCATACAAGTGACTTTCCCCTGTCTTTGTTAAACTCTGTTGTGTCTAAACAATAGCCACTGCAGAGTTACCCCAATGAACCTCTGTGCCATGGCAGAGACGGATGGAAACCCGATGCAATGCTCGGGCTGCTGCAGCTCAAATTGTGCCACATTGACAGGGAGGTTACACCTCTTCAGGTGTTGTAAGTGGGAGCCAACTTTAGAATGGTGATGCTATCACGCTTTGCTCTGAAAGACAGCAAATTGCAACACAATTCAAGTTTGAATGTCCGTAATCATGAGCTCGCCTCCTAGACACAAGCCTATCGGAGGCTGCCATCAGCTGGTGATGCACTGGGGTGAACGAGAAGCGATAAAGAAAAGGGAAGTGTATGGACGTGGAATCGCCTAGCCTGTGTTATCACTCTGCCGGTGTCTAAAGCTATTGTGGAGAGGCTGGTGGGCCGCACATACATATTGTTGGGGGTGGTCGTTAGAAGTAAAAGACTGAGGTCTGTGTTTGTTTCTCCAAACGGTTTATCGTTGTTATCAGCCTACCTTTCTCCTCTCTAGCTAACCTTCATTCATCAAAAGTAACGGCTGCTGCCGATATGCTCTCTGCAAACACTCCGCCGTCCACCTTGTATCGACCTGCACCTACGTTTTTCCCTATTCAGTTTTCTCCTTGTTTTTGAACCAAAACAAGATTTCACCCCTTTTTCCTTTTTTAACTCCTTTACTATAAATGTTATAAATGTTTTAAATATTGGTATAATATTTAATTTTCAGATTAAGATGATCTGACTCATATGAAAGGTCTGGAGCACTCATGATAATAAGCTATGCACTGGATCAAAGATAAGTCATTTGGGAGTCACCAATGTTGAACACAATGATAATTGAAGCGTGCTTTGAAATGTCACCAGCAGCAATGACAACACCCTAACCGCCATTAATAAAGAAACACAACTGACACTACAAAGGACATTATGCAGTATGCAAATGAATGCTCATTATATCACACTCCCTTGTTTCCTTGCTGTGTTCTACATTTTACCTCTTTGGTTGTCTCACTCTCTTCACTTTTTCTTTCACACACTTTGTCTAAAACTTTACGTTACCTTACTGCAATGATGGGAAACTGCCATGAATTCACATTCCTCTCAGACACTGGAAAGTTATGAGAATTCAACTGACGCTTCTTCCAAAATACATCTTAGTGTATTAGACCAAAATATATCATACTCCTCAAGATTGAGGATCTGCTGTAAGTAGCGTAGTTAGCCATATTTGGCTCAGGGTCGACAGTAGGGAGATACATTTGATCCATTAAGTAGTTTAGGATGTTTTTCTGGATCTTTTTACTCTTTTTTTCCTAACGTAAAAATGTACAGGCTCAGCCAGTGTAAATTGATTTTTGGATAACTTTAAGTAATACCATAACTCTGCATTATCTTGCTTACATCATTACAATATAATCATGAGCCCGAAATGCTTCTCCATTTTGTGAAAAAGTCCTTTTACATTGAGACACACTGCAGAGATGTTGGATCAAACTACTAACCCACTGTTGGTAGATGCCTTTTCACCACCTGAGCCAAAGCTGCCGATAACAAAGTCCTTCCATCTCCTTTTTAAAATGGATATAGCAGAAGGAAAATTCCCTGAGGAAAGTCTCTTTAAAAAGTCACAGATGATATGAGTACAAAGAACATTTTCTCAACGCACTTGAAGGATTTTATGTCATTTACATTTTCTTTATAGGCACCAGACATTAGTCTTTCTGAAGGAGTAAAGTAAAGCATTTTTTGTTATGTCTTCTGAACAAACAATTCAAGTTAAGCATAAACACATCCAGAAGGGATTTATGTATGCTTTTCTATATTCAGCCTTTGGGCTCAAACACAAGCTGTATCTATAAAACCCAATTTGCCCAATAATCTATGAAAAATACATTTAAAGACTTCAGACCTCATAAGTCTACAAGACCGAACGTTGGGCTTTCACAAAAGTACATTTTAAAATATTTCCCAGACACAGAGTTGGAATTAGATTAATTTGATGGAACCTCAGAGGGGGAGCTCCTAACCTGATTTCAGGAGGAATAGGAAAGAACAATTTGAAATTCAGCCATACATCCAATCCCATTTGATCCCGACAAAAGTACACTATAAATTGGGAATCATATCCCGGGCTGCTTCCCATCTGTGCGCTCACACTCTTGGATAGATTATTCTCAAGCAGGAAGCGAAGTCTGGCCCCATTGCCCTTGGAAGACATAAAACAATACGGATAAATATGCTTGGCGGGTTCTCATGCTGCTGTTTGTGACTGCAGCTGAGTGATTCCAGTTCACTCAACCGGGGTATAAATAATAATAATAGTAAAGAAAGAGAAATTAATGGACGGACTAAAGTGTTTTTCCAGCCTTATCTTACCAAAACAATTTTTTTTAAGCAGTTTCCTTCTTACAACATGTTGGTGTGTGTAGTGTGTGAGCTGTGATGAAGTGTCTTGAGGCCGAGGGTCATCTATAGCTGCCTCAGATAGGAGAGCTGGATCATTATAGACCCTCAGCACAGCTCTCCATCACAGCCCTGTCCCACAGTGCTGCTCCTCCTCTCCCTCTATCTGTCTTTGTGCTCTGTGTAACAAGCAGAGGAGGAGAGGACAGGAGGGGAGGCATCCGTCCTCTCCTCCTCTGCTCCTGATCACACAGAGCTGGCAGGCATTGATCCCAGCTCCACTGACAACCAGAGGTTTTATTTCCCTTCTCGCACTCTCTGTCATTCTGCCTTTCATCTAGCAAGCGCTTATGTGATTCACTCCCTTTGACTAATACCATTACGACATCAATGGACACGAGTGATTTGGTTTTGACTAGGCTAGATTCAATATATTGAAATATAGGCTTTTTTTTTACCAAAATAAGCTTTAACATGAAATGCCGGTTTATAAAAAATAAAGGTGATAGGTCAGTGTTCTTTTGCATTACACCTGTATGCCTGTTTGGTTTTGGTTTTCTACATTAGGGATGCAACTGGGAAAAAACACCATGAGATTGATCTTTTGGCAAGGTTGAATGAAGTGTGTTAAGATAATAAGTGAGTTAAAATAACTGTTTCTGTCATTTGAGTCTGGTGGCTTTGACGATAGCATAATACATGTATTTCTTCCACGTTATTACAATAAAATGATCATTCAAATCCCTGTTGATTTTGTTTATTATATATTCACGCGCCAGTGACCGTCAGAAGTGTGAATGAGTCCATAAAGAACTGTGAATTCTGCTGTCCAAGAATGATTGCCAATTGTAACCTTACCCAAGACAAAAGCCAGATGTTAGTGGATGTTAGTCTGGAAGAGGTTTCACATATTTAAAAGACCTTAAGTTGCCTTAATAAACTGGGATGCAATGCAGCATAAAGCGGACATATTTTCTCAGAATTTAAAAAACCCCATTGAGAGCTACAGAGGACATTATCCAACTGTTTTACAGGCTGAGTGGTACTCTTCAGGGGAAGTGAAGTGACCTTCATGTGTAAAATCACAGTTGCTTGTTAGTCCTTTCTCTCTTGTGAGACAATCAGACAGTGTGATGACTAATATTAATCCTTGCGACACAGCAACTAGACTACAACGATATATTTGTTATGCTATGTTCCCTTTTGAATTCAAAAGCACTCAAGACCAATTAGATAAAGCACCAGACACGGCAGTATAGACGATTAGATATGTGATTAACCCAATGGCACATTTATGGAAATATTTAACATAAAAGTGAAAAAACACAGCACTTCATGTCCGTGTAATTGGATAAAAGAATATGTGTGAAGAAAAAGTGATTTTATATATTTTCAGCATTACTACTTCACTAAGAGACAATCACTGATGAGATGTGGTGGTTTCTAGTGCAGTTTTAAAAGACAGTTGGATCTATTTTTGTATCTAATAAATCTCAAGAGTCAAGGTAAGTGGACTATTTTCGAGGAAACTCTTGACACAAATTATGTTTTTAATAATGTAACAGCCACAGTAATTATGTCACTGTGGATGATTTACCACTGTTGTACTTTATAAAAATGATTGTCCATTATTGCTTCATAGCAGGAAAAACCCAATACAATATTGTCTTTTAAGTATTTACTGTACACTTGGAAAGTGTCCTTGGTACTATTCCCTGAAGTGGAGCCTGCGCACTCTGTTGAGTGTTTACAAAGTGGTCTCTAGATTCACTGCCAAAAGGTTGTGGGGTGGCACTTTCTAAATGTCCTCCGCTTGCTACTTTTTAATGAATAATCCATAAGTGTTTGATTTAATGATAACTCATGAGCTTTTTTGAATTTGTCTTTTGCTGATGGCAGGGCTGTGCCAATAAATATGACTGAGCATTAATGACTGCTGTAGTCCTCCCAACAGAGCTCCAACAAGGGAGGAGGGAAACTTTCAGGAGTGTCGCCCACTCATCTTCCAATTTGCCATTGAATAAGTTGTTGTATTACAACATTATGATACATGCACAGTACACAACTCTTTAAATATTTTACATAACATGCTCTATTACTCTATCCCTTTGTGCTGAAGGCGTACAGCTATAGTGTACTGAGACTAAAAGTGTGTGGAGAGTTAGAACAGAAAAATAGACGATGTTGCTCTCTGATGGGGTTGATCAGATCCATAATCGTATCTGCTCTGATATGTACTTTGCAGTTTAATGCAGATTTGAGCAATTTTTCATTTCCAATCACTCATGACACAATTCCATAAAGGTCCCAAGGATGCAACGAAGCGTTAAGTCGATGTTCTGCTTCTGTGTAATGTACTAGTGCTAGATAATCATTACATCCCCAATCACCACTACAGGGGTAGTTGTTATTTTCATCCCACTGCACCTGCATTAGCAAATCATGCTATAACATTGAAACATAAATAGTGTTTCCAGGACTCTTTTTCCGGAGGATCAACCAATAAATGTAACTGCTGTTCCCTCCCCTCTTACACAGTAGTAAACATTGAATATGCTAGATATACTGCAGCGCGGCTGTATGGAAATAATTGTAACAGAGTAGTAAATGTTTCCTCTGCCCCCCTGCACCCCGCTGACCTTCCTGGTGTCTCTGGCCCTGAGATGGGATGTTAATGTCTGTGTCTGGACGGCTGCCATGCTGCAGCCCTATGCTCTAATGGATTGATAAAAAAAAGCTCTAAGCACAGAATCAATCATGATATAAACCTGGAGTGAAGCTTGTTAAAGTCTAAGGGAAGTTCCTTTACCATAATGCCCCTAATCTTAAGCCATTTTCTCTCTGATGGGAAGATTGGGGTTGTTACCCTTATCCTGCCATGCATTACAAGCCCAGAACTATGCTGGGTGTTGGAGTTGAGGGGATGAGTATGGAGGAATTGCTGAATAAAATTCAGAAATTACATCACAGGTAATATTCCTAGAAACGCTTGGCTATTTTGGCATTTGCGAGTCCGCCTCTTCTGTGTCCTACTGGGACAAAATAGTTACTTCAATGGACCTATGGTAGTTTTGGAAGAGAGAAATGCAACTACCCTTAATTCAAAAGTTGTGTTGTTAACAAGTGGTGTGCTCATTGCTAGCCTGTTAACATTAGCAACAGGTAAGCCGACATTCAGTAGTCACCTATAGTTCTGTTTATAGTTGGTTGGTTAGAACCCCAGCATCTGCAGTACCCATATTGATGTATAACTCAACCAGTTTAGCATTGACCAACACTCTAAAAAACGATTCAGGTTAGTAGATTCCTATTAGAAAAAAATACTTTTTCAATATAGAACATTTCGTTTTTTACCTCAATTTATTTGAGTTAGTTTACAACTAATTTTAATAAGTCGGTCAAACTGAAAAAAAAAGTTACTTACAAATGTAATGATTTTGAAAAATATGTCTGCGTTCACTCAACTATAGGGATATATTAAGTTAGAGTAACTCATATCTATTGAGTTTCAACGAGTGTTAATTTCGTTAACTAAAACTATGACGAAATATGTTCGTCAACAACCTTTTTTTCCATGACGAAAACGAGACGATGACGAGCCGGCACCGACGGCAGTAAACAATAACTGTAACGAAATCATCATGCAATATCGTTGACGAAAAGTGAGGAGACGAAAGTGTAGTTTACTAAATAAAAACTATGCCAAAATCTCTCTTTCCTTTCGTTGACGAAAAATGAGGAGACGAAATATTATCAAAGATAACGTTACATCTCTGATAGTCAGTTTTTCTCCCTGCAGTTCCATTTCCGGTGCTGCGGCAGGGCAGCAGCTGTGTGTCTGTGCTGCGCGCGGCGGTAGATTTGAATTACACCGGGCAGCGGCACAATACTGTCAGGAAGACTCGGGTCTAACTCATGGTCTAACTAACCTTATTTAACAGAAAATAAAATGGCAACAACAGGGCTTGTGAGCAGTGGTCGCACTCGCGTTAACCGAATACCCCCCGTCAGCGCGAGTGAGTGATAAATTGTGCACTCGACGGTTAATAATGGATTATGACGGAAATGTTACGATCCTGTCCGTCAAAATGACTGACAACGAAAAAGTCTAAAGCCACCACTGCTTGGGAGAAAGAAACGATGTGATATTTGGGCCCATTTTCACAAATCTACAATGAGGCGGAGAAAAAAAGCGAATGCATTGTTTTATCAGAAGGGAAGCAATGTGGCCATAACACAGCTGGTACAAACACCACAAACCTGACCAGATACTCTCTGCAAAGCTTCTT
Organism: Harpagifer antarcticus; assembly: GCA_902827135.1. Classification (NCBI taxonomy): domain Eukaryota; kingdom Metazoa; phylum Chordata; class Actinopteri; order Perciformes; family Harpagiferidae; genus Harpagifer; species Harpagifer antarcticus. Next base: position 1,069,538 of record CADEHL010000159.1, on the reverse strand, counting down.
AATCATTCAACCTGTGTTTTTCATCAAATAAGGACAAGATATAATCTTATTTATTTATATATACTAAAATGACAAATTATTGGTTTTGGCTAGACTAGTTTGACTGAAATGTTCTATATATTCTGATGACTAAAAAAGACTCAACAGTTTTCATTGACAAAAAGTAGACTAAAATAATTAGTTTTCTTTGACTAAAATAAGACTAAAATGCTCAGACTTTTATTCGACTAAAACTTGACTAAATAAAAACAGGATGAAGGTGACTAAATATGACTAAAACTAAAAAGGAAATTTAACACAGGACTAAGACTAAAACTAAATTAAAAAATAGCTGATGAAATTAACACTAGTTTCAACGGTATAATTTCAAAACTGAACACACGCTTGGACTTTTCCGGACTATAAGACCGCATGTTGAGTTGGAGCAATCTGCATTCATCCTTGAAGCAGAACTCTAGATGCAGTGGAACAACAGGATTTTAACCTAATAATCTATCAAGTTACCTGTTAAGTAGCCATTTTTGTTCAGCTTCATTTACAACAGCTGCTTACTGCATAGTGTAACACAAGCTCTAAGGTAGTCATTAGCTACTTGTTTTTAAGCTACTGTAGCATAGCATACTGATTAGCTAGCTGTTTGTATCCTCCTGTATCCTTTGTTTCACAGTTGCAGTCAAAGTTCATTATTTGTAATACAGTATATATATATTCTTGTTAGAATTAACGTTACATTTGATAAAAACTGATTTAAAATAAATATGAACAGCAACTGACAATGCTCGGCATGTTCAGTTTTTGCAAACAAGCATTTGTTTTTCTTTCTCAACATTCAAATGTTCTCCTTTTAAGGATAATTAGGTGGAAAGGAGGATCTCTTAAAGGAAAACTTAAGTAAGTAAAGACGATGCTTAAATCATGTAACTTGTAAAACACAATGCAATGTTTTCAAATCTGAGTGCACCAAAAACACTGAAATGTTTTTTCTAATCTACTTATTCCAGGATGGTGGAGTGGAAGTTAGCAATGAGGTGCTGAAGACTGTCTTGACCAGGGGTGCGGATGCAAGAATAGTGATTGAAGGAACATAAGTCCTTCAAATCTTGGATGGGGCAAGAGCCTGTGCCTGTGGGGCTAATATACGCACTCAACCTGAACTACCGAAAAGTGATGTTAAAAACGTTGAACATGTGTTATAAAAAGGTCATTGTGTAAAGAACATTTCAAAATAAACTGTTAGAAAGTGGAACTTAAATGTGTATATTTTTTTTTCTAATACTCTAATACAAATTAAGGTAACAATTTGCATGGACATTTTTTAGTAGTGTGGACTTAAATAAATACATTACAATAGCTTAAATTAAACAAAATGCAACTTAATATCACTCCATCTTTACAATTAAAATTAAATTGGTTCAACTTAATTTAGTTTTTAAAGGTCAAAGCAAATGTTGGAAATACTTAAAAAGATCAACGCAAATTGTTACCTCAATTTATTTAAGTAGAGCCGGTGTATTTTATTTTATAGAGTGAATGATATGTGAATGTGTGCAAATGTTAGTCTCCCTGAGCAGGGTATGGTAGCCTGTCCCTCTGTCTGAGTCTGTGTGCCTGCTGACTTGTTTATGTCAAAGCACTTTGAGGGATTGCAAAAACTTGAAATAGCGCTATATAAATGAGCGTCCACTCACTATTTGTATTAAATATCTCCATTCCTGTCTGCCTATTGGCCTCTCTGTGTCCTCCTACTGTATGTATGCCACCATACCTATATATAAAGTCAATGCATCTGACAGACAGAATGATCTCTACTTCAGCAGTGACATGAATACCAAGCAGAAAGCAAAGGAACAGTAAAGGAAGACTGTGGATTTAGAAAACAATCCGCAGGGAGACAAGAACTGTTGTTGGCGCTTCTTTTCACGAACCAGGACCATAACAAGAAGGTGTATATATAATGTTCCTTTCCAAATATATCAAAATGTCTGGAACATATGCATGTGCACACACCAACTGGAAGGCTGAGTCCTCGTCAGTTTAAAGCATGAATGTGTTTTGAATGTGACGTACTTTATCAACCGGGTTTGGTCTCGGCTGAGGCATTTGCATATACTGGAGGTGTTATAATGATCATGCCCTACTTGACTAAGACTTCATGAATTCTTCGTTTTCTCATCTGACTGAGCAAGAACAGTTTCCCAGAGATCCAGCCTGCGAGAAAGATGTTGAACAGTAAAACAAATACATTGAATAAGCCACTAATAAGATTGTGTCACAATGCAGACACACAAATAAATAAAGACCTGATTCAAATAATAAGCTTTAAGGTCTAAGTGCTGCAGAGATGTCAAGCTTACAAAGACATGTAAAGCACAATGAAGTGATGAATATATACAAAGTTAATATGTTTATTATTTGGTAGTTTTTATGTGGGAAAAACAAATGTGGTTTCTTCATTGGTTCTGGAAAAGGTTATTTTCTCTACAGTTCCAACACCGAACAACTAGGAACAGCATCATTTGGTTAGAGCTCAATCTTAAATGAATAATGGGTAGGTTTCTATCAAGTCTTATCTGCAAATTGAAATCTTTTTAGAATAGCTCAAGATCCTCCATTTCTACAGCAGCCTATTATTTCTGAGGTGACCAGCATTGGCATTCTCCATTCTACTAGTAAAGCAGTTCCATTAAACATCCATTACAATTTTGCATCCCAATGACAGGGTAAGGAGTGGAGAGTGGTCAAACATTCTAAAAGACTTCAGCACTTCCTCAAGTTATTTCAATGCTTCAGAAAACTGAATGTAACCAATTCCGGGGAGCAAATTGAGGGGCTATCAATTGTAGTGGAGGGCTGTTTTGTCAAAACGGGCAAGTCAAAGTGAAGATGGAGTGAGGGCAAGCAAGGAGACGAGGGGGGGTTAGTTTGGCAACATTTCCGTGGGTCGAACACTATTCTTTTGCTTTGCAATACATCTGATTTAATATCTATTGTGCTGCAGGTCTTGCTCGGGCCGGTACGGAGAGCGAAACAGAAAGAGGGAGGGGGGCCGGCAGTTGTATAAATAAAAAGTGAAAGGAGGCAGCAGAATGGGATATTGGGGACATTGTTGTATTAAATCAGAATAATAAAACTGTGCATGCACAAACAGTATCTAATAGAGACGTCTGGGAGCCGGAGAGCCACAGCTCCAGACCAAATACACAGTGAAGCTGACACAAGGACACAGCTGCAGCAGCCAGTTTTAATCAACACATAGCAAAGCAACTCCCACTCACAGAGTAATGCGGCTCCACCGTAAAAAGCTGCTTTGCTTCTGCGGGTGCAAAGGCTTAAAGTGTTGCTGTGAAATAACGAGCTCCACCACTGGTTTAAAATGTGTTGGAACCTGTTGTAATGGTGTCAAACTCCCTATAGAAAGCTTGTCAGCGAGTAGCGGCGGCTTGGTCCCAGCCTAATCGCTGCCATCGTGAATGCTCTGATAGCTTTTAAATGACTGCTTTTATAACTACATATCCTGAGCTAACAGTGTGTGCTTTGATGATTTACTAGTAGGTGATACTGTATAATAGCCCCATTGCATTTTAGAGGGAGGAAGGAAGACATATAAACAACCTAGCTCCCATCACTAAACACGTCAAAGCAGTGGTATATTATTATCACTGGATCCCCAAACTGTCCTTGGTATGTGTGTACAGCCTCCTGTTTGACATCACAGAGGCAACAGAACAGCAGCATACATTACATGCCATAAATGTTATGAAAGATGGCATGCATTAGTATATGTGTCTAAACTATTGGTTATGAAAAGGCAAATGATAAATATTTAAAGTTGTTTTGATGTCCTCCATATGTACACTATATCCATGTAAATACATTAGCCCACGTTCCTAGGGATACACTTTAGCATAAAGAGCAAGGAAGACACTTCTGGGGAGTCTTCAAATGAACCAATTGTATGTGTCTAGGTTCAAGGGAAAGGAAGACAATATCAATCATATTTAGAGACCAGGCTTTAAAGGTTTAAGAGCTGTTAGGTAGGGCAATTTTGTAAGATGGCTCCGAAACATTTGAGGGAGCAACCCGGAATGGAGCTTTCCTCTCAAAGTAGCAAAAGTTAAAGAAATAACAAGACCTTGTGAAAGGCAAATACAACAGACTAGCAAAGAATATGACAAGCTTACAAACAAATTATCTAAACCAATACTTTTTTAAACCAAATTGTAAAAGGATTGACTGGACTCTTGGATGGATTCACCTTATGATGTTCAACGCCATGTTGTCCATGTCTTTCCATGTCCAGAAATACTTCCAACTGCACTTTTCTTGCCAATTCCTTTAAAAACTCAATTTGGTACATTGTTGTCCACAACGGATAGCCAAGTATGATCTCATAATATCCTACATTGATTCAGTTCTTTTACCAACCATTTATGCATGACCATGCACATTATGGCCGTGCAGAGAGTTGCTGTACATTAAAGAGCCCTAATTAATACTGGAAAAAAGTTTTCTTAGCCTCTTTTGTCTTTCATTGCAGTTTGCAATCAGTGGCTGATGACTTGTCTTCTGTTGTTCATTATGGCCACTCAGAGGGCTACTGTACACCTGCCAGCCCTTGTCGTTATAGATAAAAATGTCGCTTGCTCAGGAACACTCCCATGACAGCAGAGTATCAGTGCTTGACCGCATGTCCCTGCCTCATTATGGCCACTCAGAAAGAGTTGCATCAGCTGGCCGGTGCCCAACACGTCAGCTCTTTTTCTGATGAAATGACTCGTTGCAGATGTGAGGTCAGTGCACATTGAGATTGCCACCACTTGTAAATGTATGGTAGTACACACAGGTCAATGGGGGTATATTTTTCGAGCGTGGAGCAATTGATGTTGATGTGATTGGGTCACCTTGTAAACTTCATCTCTGATAAATGGACTAACAAATGCTATGCAAACATTAAAATGATGGTAAATTCATTCAGAGGATGTGTATTTGATGTAAAAAGCTGATTGAGTGTACTGCAGTGTTAAGATAATACCTAATATGCACAGACTTTCAAAGAAGACGGATTCAGTCATTTTAGTGATGTATGTGTCTTTATCTGCTTTAAAAGTATAAAATGTACTGAGGCACATTATTTGCTGCATACATAATGTCACACATTTCCCGCAGGCGGTCTTCCAGTAATGCCCTTGGTTTCTATAAACACAACAAATAAATAGTTTATTTTTACAAGCTAATAAGCATATATTTGTGTAATTTGTTTTTCGGGGCTTCAGAGGAAGTCATTACATCTATGAAATAAACCTCCTCCCCGACTATCCTTTAATCTGAAAGCTTGGCGACATACTATTGCAGTTTTGAAGCGAATGCTCATGACTCCGCTTTTACAATCAGTTATACTTTGCTAGTACATTCACATTATCTCTCCAGCCTCCACATTTATTCAGCTCTGCAACTTCAAAGCATCCAAAAATAGCCTTTCTGTTTATTCCTGGCTACCATGCTACCTAATGTGCAAAGTGTGCCGCCTCTGTGCTGCTAAGGTTAAAACACAGGGCTGAATCACAGACATCATTGACTGCTATAATTAGTAATTGACTAGAGTCAATATGTGAAATTGATCATGGTCAGCTCACTTTACGACACAGTGGGAAAGAATAGCAGCTGTATTGCTCTAGCACAGTAGTAGACCAGCGCTGAAAGCTATTCCCTTCTGTGTGTCAGAGCTAGAGAGCTGTTTCTTTGCTCGCTCTCGCTCACTAAAGGTGCTATGATGTTGTTTGATTTCAAAATCAGCGCTCCCTAATCGAACAAGAAACCGCTCCGCACTGCTTGGCTGGAGATAAATGAATCGCATGTGGGACAGCAGCAGAGGTTGAACTCGGGGGTCAGGCACCGTTCTGCCAGACAGCCCAGGAGACTGCACTGCCCGTCACAACACAGATATATCCCCGGAGAAGGATGGAAAGAGAGAATGCAAGCAAGGGAGGGAGGAAGGCAGCAAGAAAACTCAGCAGGGAAGGAGAACAGAGAGGGCTAGACGAAGATTGCATTGATTGAGGTGTAGGCGACAGATTTATCTCTAAGTCTCTCTGGTAAAAGCTGCCTCAACCCCATTCAGCCAATTAGGGTTAGAGCCACCTCATCTGTCTTACAGGAGGTAAGGAGGGGCACAAAGAGGTACATTTGGGGTCAGCAGGGGACAGTGGGGTTGCACGATTATTAATCCTCACCGACGTCCTTCGTCCACTGCCAAGGCTGAAGTCGTGTGAGAGGGGCAGCCCAATACACGGCCGCTGTGAGGGTGTGTGGTGGTGGCGGCTCGGGGGGGGGGGGGGGGGGGATAATCTCTGGCACTTGCTCCACTGACAACCGTGTTATTGAGGGGTGGTGACGTAATTAGAGGGCGCGCCAGTAAGTACAGCATGTGGAACATCATTAACAAGCTCACATTGTTGGAATGGGGACTGTAATTAAAGGGTTCCCACAGTCGAGGGAGAGGGATTTCATTGGAGGAGTGGAGGGACGAAGTGATTTCGCTCATCTCCTATAGATGTGACCTTCACACCGATTGGCAGTAGATGGTGTGTGTAGCCCCAGGTGCGTGTTTGTGTGTGCATGTATTTTAACTTGATGAGAGAGATACAAGGTCAATTAGACATTAGAGTCTACAGTATGACACTGTTCATTTGAATAGGAAAGAGACTGGGGGAGGATCAGTGATTGAACAACTAAATCAGTGTTCTCTATGAGGAAAAAGGTCAGAGGAGAAAATGTCCAATAAATGGGCAGGAAAGCAAGTTACAGGCCTACGTTCGAGCCCCTGAGGGCCAGAAGCCGAGAACAAGGGCGAACTGTGACTCATTCCCCGGCCCCCTGTGGACTCCATTGTAACTATTGAATGCGTGCAAATTGATTCACCATATTTCCTTTCCTCTTGCTTTGTAGCTATTTTAACTTGTAGCTCAGGCATCTGGGATTTATTTCCTTTGCCCATAATTCAGTTCCACATACATGCTCAGATCTTTGAGGGGTTAAAAGTCAGTCTGAAATACATAGCTGTATTCTCCTTTGGAACAAGGATCTCAGTCTGTAGCAGAAGCTTGACCCGTGCTCCGAAAACCAAGAACAACATGATGAGTCACCCAGTCTATATCAAGGGTCAGATCTGGACGTCTGGCCGAGTTTGTTTCCCCAGGAGGAGTTTTGGAAATCAAATGAATGCTCCTGGCCTGCGTTGCAGGTAGAAGAACTCAAGAAAACATTTTCTAAACAGCCTTGTCGAAATACATCACTGTGAGAGAGGCATAAACACAAAGAGCATGGCCTTGTTACAAACCAGGCTGACTGAGAAAAAATATGTTCACACACTTTATTTCTGCAGAGTTGGTTAAATAATAAAGGAACATGAATGGCTTCAATATGAAGCCTCGGAAAGAGTTGAAAGAGGCAATCCATATACCTCTTCCCTCAGATCCATTTCTTACAATGCTTTTTTGATGCCCAACATTGAACTGTCTTTGAGGGATTAAACACAGAAAAGGTAGTGCTAGCCCTCCAAGTCTCTGCAAATCTAATACTTTCAATACTTCTGCTAAATTATCAGAAACTACAAAAAAAAGTGCAAACCACTGTCCTTGCAAAGGGCATTCTTCTCACTGAGGCAGATTTCCCAGCAGCACCCAACTCTTGGGAAGTGTTTTGTTATCAACCAGCTATGCATGACATACAAATGACCTAAAATACAAAAAGGTCTCACCCTTACTCAGGGGCGGCGCCAGGGGGGAGCAATCCTGGGGGGTGCTGAAGCACCTCCCAGGATTGCCAAAGCACCCCCAAGAAATATGTTTTTTTTTTTCCCCGAAAATTATTAGTCTTTTTATTAAATTAGAAAAATTATTGATTACATCAATGCAAATGTGAAACAAACACATTTTTGACCAAAAACATAAAGCCAACACAGGTGATATGATTTGGCCAATGGCCAGCACCCATTCGATTTTTGACCTACCCACAGGCTAAATTACTTTGTAACACTTGATTGACTTCCTGTTAGCAAGAGCGCCAAATTATTTGCTAACAGCAAAGTGAAAAATTTATCGTTTTTTAGTCCTTAAACGTCCACGTGTGAACACTCAATCAAAACCACCTGAAAGCGAGAGGGATTCTGCACATAATAGCATAGCCTCGTGAGTACAAGTAGCTTACTTTTGGGTCTCTGTGTTTCATTCAAGCTCTGCTCTGTGTGTGTGGCACGAGCCATTTTGTGTGCGTGCGCATGAAGAATTACAGGAATATTATGAATTTATATTCTAATAATGTTAAAATATTTTAGTAAATTGTTACCACAGAACATTTGCATTATGTTTTAAAAGTAAAGCACATTATCCTACGCAACATAAAAAAATCTAACTGGCAGTTGAAAACGTTTTAAGAATAGTAGAGCATAATGTTCGAACAATGTTATCAAAAACCTTTGAAGAAGGTCATCACAAAACATTTTAAGAATGTTTTTAGAGAACGTTATCCTACCTTTCAGATGAAAATTCTGGGAACCAAATTAAAACTTCCAGCTGAAAACGTTTTAAGAATAGTAGGGCATAATGTTCTAACAATGTTATGAAATACATCTTAAGAAGGTTATCACTAAAGAAAATTAAGAATGTTTTTAGAGAACTTTATCCTACCTTTCAGAAGAACATTCTGGGAACCAAACTAAAACTTCCCGCTGAAAACATTCCTAGAATAATGAATGGTAACATTCTCAGAATGTTTTTAGAACCAAACATTTCTAGCTGGGCTGGCTCTCTACCCCCACACTGTAAAATAAACGGTAAAAATCTGGCAGCTGGTGCTTCCAAAAACTTACCGTCAAATTACAGTGAAATACCCTAATTACAATAATGGGAAAAAACCGTAAACTCACAGTAAATATAATTAATTTCCTTTACAGAGAAACACTGTTATTTTACAGGTATCTTCCCTTGTTTATTACGGACATAATTTAGAGTTAAGCATGTAAAAACTGTAATTTTACAGTTTTATCCTAAATTATTACGGTCAAACACCTTCAATAAAGTGACAGAACTTAAAGTTCAGCAGTGAAATACTGTTATTTTACAGTTTTAACCTACATTATTACGGTCAAACACCTTCAATAAAGTGACAGAACTTAAAGTTCAGCAGTGGAATACTGTTATTTTACAGGTTTATCTGCTCTTTTTACAGTCAATTACCTTTAATAAAAGTACAGCACTAATACTTCTACGGGCAAAAAACCCGTAAAAAAAACGGTCAAATGACTGGCAGCAGCGGCTGCCAAACAAAAACCATAAAATTAAAAATACTTTAGCTGAAATAAAGTGCAAAAGCAAAGATTTTAGAGGAAAACACTTTCCTCTCTTTTCAAAATCCATTGTCTTAAAGTGTTACATTCAAATACCTTAAATAAAGTTCTGATGAGAAAAACAGTTTTTTACATATTTTTTTATTAGATTTGTATGATCAAACACTAAAATAAATACAAAACCTAAAGTTCTACAGCTAGAATACTGTTATTTTACAGCTGTTTTCTAACATTTTCCAATCAAACAGGTTCAACAAAATGACATCACAAAATGTTCTGTAGGAAACAATTACTCTGAAAACTAATATATATATATACAAATATTTGTAGAATTATAGTACAACTAATGAATACAGCATTTCATATTTAAACATCATACTTATAAACAGTAGAAACAAAAAGTAAGTAGAATTCAATGTACTTTGAAACATTCTCAAATGAAAATAACAAGATTTACAAAATGGGGACATATGTTCACATTGTCAATTTGAAGGAGCAGTGTGCAGGATTTAGTACGTCAACAATGGGGATGTAGGTTCCAACCAATGGATAACTTGTTCACTCACCCTCCTATCCCAAGTTTGTAGGATAATTTATATTGGCTGCAAAAGACTTGAGGCCCAATCATGTTTCCTCTGTCCAGTAGACGTGGCATTACAACCTAGAGGACACAAAGATCAGAATCAGAAACGGGTTTATTGCCAGGTAGGTTCACACATATGAGGAATTTCACTAGGTGTCGTACATACAAATAAAAAGCTAAAATAAAAAAAAGTACACAGATAGCGAACTATATTAAGAACACTAATACAAATATAGTAAGATAGCAATAAAATAAAGCAGTAATTAACATTGAAATAGAATGCAATAAATTATAGAATGTAAAATATGTGCAGTAAGCAATATTTAAACATTGCATTATTTACCATCCTGTGATCTCCATTATGTAATGCATAGAGTCTGCGTTGTGGCTGAGGTAAAGTGTCAGTGGGGGGGGGGGCGGGCCTTGTTGAGGTGGAGAGAGGTTCTGGTCCTGATGGAGAGAGCTTTTGGTCCTGATGGAGAGGTTCTGGTCCTGATGGAGAGCGGTTTTGGTCCTGATGGAGCGCGGAGGGGAGGAGGGTGAACAGTTTGTGTCCAGGGTGGGAGGGGTCGGCCACTATCTTCCCGCCTCAGGGTTCTGGAGGCATGCAGGTCGTGGAGGGATGGCAGATTACAGCCGATCACCTTCTCTGCAGAGCGGATGACACGCTGCAGCCTGCCCTTATCCTTGGCTGTAGCGTACCAGATGGTGATGGAGTATCCTCGGCTGTGCTTTTTTGGTGAGGGAGCCGATGTTCTGCTCCCGTTTGAGGTCCTGGGCGATGATGGTGCCCAGGAAGCGGAAAGACTCCACAGCAGTTACTGGGGAGTCACACAGAGTGATGGGGGTGGGCGGGGCTGCGTTCTTCCTAAAGTCCACAACCATCTCCACTGCCTTGAGAGCGTTGAGCTCCAGGTGGTTTTCCCCACACCAGGTCACCAGATGGTCCATCTCCCACCTGTAGGCAGACTCGTCCCCACCAGAGATGAGTCCGATGAGGGTGGTGTCGAACTTCAGTAGCTTGACAGACTGGTGACTGGAGGTGCAGCTGTTTGTGTACAGGGAGAAGAGCAGAGGGGAAAGAACGCAGCCTTGAGGGGAACCGATGCTGATGGTCCGGGAGTCAGAGACATGTTTCCCCAGCTGCTTCCTGTCAGACAGGAAGTCTGTGATCCACCTGCAGGTGGAGTCGGGCACGTGCAGCTGGGAGAACTTGTCCTGCAGCAGAGCCGGGATGATGGTGTTGAAGGCGGAGCTGAAGACCACAAACAGGATCCTGGCGTAGGTTCCTGCTGTGTCCAGGTGCTGGAGGAGGAAGTGAAGTGATAACTATTAGTAAACCATAATGATGGATGTTATTATCAGCAGCTGCCAATAGATCCCCTACATCTTGTATGATGGACCTTTGAAGCAGGGTTACACAAAACACACACAAAATTGTAAAACAGTTATTGAGAGCATCCCAAGGGCATTGATCCTATGCTAAACCTTCCAGCACACCAACTTTCTAATACCTTAGAAACGACAACTAGCCGTTGGCACGAATGTAATGCTTCAGCTTCCTACAACTTTAAAGCTGTGTGGACGTGGCTCTATGAAGAGTCGTTCATATTTTTCTCATTATTTCATAAGTTTAGAAAGGGTAACAACAGTTAACTTTTGTTAATTTTACCTCGAGCCAAACTTGTGCGACTTGTTTCTGAAATCCCTTTCTCTTAAAGTGAATACATAAAATGAAAAAACAGTGGAGCTTACCCTAAAAAGGGGTAAGGTTAGGGTAATGTTGTGAATCGAGTGGCCTGTGTTCGTTGTCCATTACATACGCCTGCCCCCCCTAACCCTCACACCAGATACTGCCTGGTTTTCGGACCACCCCAGACCACCCCAATAAAGCAAAACTGCATGTTTTAGAGTGGCCTTTTATTGTGGCCAGCCTAAGGCACACCTGTGCAATAATCATGCTGTCTAATCAGCATCTTGATATGCCACACCTGTGAGGTGGGATGGATTATCTCGGCAAAGGAGAAGTGCTCACTATCACAGATCTTTTCAGATTTGTGAACAATATTTGAGAGAAATGGTTATTTTGTGTGAGTTCATCTCATGAAAAATGGGAGCAAAAACAAAAGTGTTGCGTTTATATTTTTGTTCAGTGTATATATAGCACCACATTGCAACTAATCTATATCTACGGTCACTTTTCACATTGAACATGAGCTATTTTATTAAATAAACTAAACGCTTTCATTTTAAGTTTAGTTTAGTGCTTTTGGCCCTAAGAAACACTGATGCATTAATCAATAACAATAATCCACATCTCCTCTCTCTGCTCCGGAGGATTTAAAGAATATATCAACAGTAAACCTAGGGGAAACCCTGACATTCAATATTATGTTAGAGACAAGTTAGATATTACTCACATATCAAAGTATTTTCATCTGCAAGATGGAAGAATAGCTGGGTGCTGCCTGGAGAGACTGATGAGGAGTCACCGGCTGGCTTCAGCAGCTTTCCACACAAAGCCATCACATGTTCTGTTCCATAGTCTTCACTGTCCACTGGTGCTCTGTCAAAAGAGTGAACATCACAGCTGTCATGGTAACCCTTTGTTACACAACATACAACCAACATGTGTCAAAGGTGACCCAAATTAGTTTAAATTGTAAATATTTTTGCAATAAATTACTTCCAGGAATTCCTCAATTAACCTGTTTTTGATCAACACCAATTCTAATTTTCATTTTAACTTTCTTACTTTTTTTAAATAAAAATCATGTTTGTATCACTACACTTCTAAGGCACAACATGGGTAAAAAATTATCCGTATTATGTTCCTGTTATTTCATGCATGGCTGAGTGTTTCTTTAAATACATTGTTTTTGATTACCACAAATCATTATTTTAATTATCCCGTTCTAATTGATGAACTAAAATAGTTTATGCCAAGTGTGATACAAATGCAAAAAAATAAAGATACTTTAATGATAATTTTGTTAAAAAATAATAATTTTAGCAGAGATTTGGACCAAGCATATGATGTAGTAATACAACAACTATTTTAGTTCACACAGTGTGACATTAGCTAGTCATGTTAGCTTGTAATATAGAGCAGAGCTAACTAGCAAGTTAGCCAAACCTTAGTGGTTAGCAGTTTATGCTATGATTTTTAAGGCTACTGAACATTAACAAACTGGATTCCGCAGTAAAAAAGCTGTGAAACTTTACAATAAGATTGGCGACAACACTGTGACACCCTGCTGCACGTTTATGTGTAATCGTCCCGCGTTGGAGACGAGAGGGTGGGCGGCAGCACTGTAATAAGCTGTAAGCTAACGTTAGCAGCCACCTTGTTAACCCGATTGTCCCGCCGGTGGGACATCTTGTAAGAAACAGCATCTCAGGACTTCTTAAAATGTAACAACCTATTAATGATGCTTACCCACTTAACGGGAAGAAACTCAGCTAACTGACGATATTAACCATTTTTAACTAAACGAAACACAAGTCTAACAGCTAACGGGGCTAACGCTACTTTAGCACATAACTGGCAAAAGCGATCTTTTTTATTTCATGCTATCTGCACAAACGTATCATATGAAAGCTGAGATTCCACAGATTCCCTTAAAATGTATGTCTCATCACTCAAAACTTACTGAACTAGAAGAAGAAACGTAACCTTAAATACACAGTTAAACATTCACAAACTAAGGATTATCTAAATACATGTTTAACTCCATTAAAGTTGCAGGACTCACCAGATCACAAGTCTTCTGTTCTCTGTTGACGTCCCGAGGAGAGCTGCTCAAACTGACGTGGAAGTTTCAAATTGGATTGAAAGGCACGGACAGTGCTCATTGGCAGGTTTTTTCGATGACGTTTATATCAACCAATCAGGAGTGTTGTGGACTCATTCCAATCCTTCTTGTCTTGTCTGCCGTTGTATGGCTGGATTCCATTTCAAGTGCCGTAGCTTGTTACTTACATTTTCCTTTTTTTTTATTTGACACTTTTTTTTACAGTTAACTATGCTTGAAAACTACTTTATACAAAATCATTTTTGGGTATTTCTGCAATATATTACATTTTTTGTGAAGATGTATACATTTATTTAACATTTTAGAGATGTTTTATAATAAGATTTATTTTTATTCTACAACAGTACAGAATACAGTTATTTTTTGTTTTTTTACATTTTGTTACATTAAATTTAAGGTTTTACTTACTATGCATACATATACATTTTAGTTTATAATTCAGCCTTGGGTAAGACTTTTATAGACTATGGCTATGACGCCCATAATGCTAAACGGGAGCAAATGTTAATAGGGGACCCAATTATCCCAGTGGTGGCTGCCGGAGCTAACGGAGCCGCAGGGGGCTAGCTCCAGCCGGCGTCCCGGAGCTAGCCCACTGCGGCTCCGTTAGGTCCGGGCGGTGGAGTCCGTCTTTTCTCAACGTGTGAATGACAAGCATAACAAAATATAGCTAATTCTCTTGCAGATTGTCTCATTTGATTATGAATGTAACGTTTATATAGGGGAACTACACTGTTAGCAGTAACTTGGTATGCATGTATTTCATGTTAGATTAGCTTCTTAGCCTGAGCTAGCTCTGTTTACTTCCAGTTCGGAGGCAGCAGGTCCCGCCTCGGCTCCGCCTCTTTGCCCTTATTTGGAGCAGGCGGGATTAGACTCTGACTTCACAGTCGAGCCGTTAGTGGCCGACTCCGCCTACTAAGGGCTTCACGGCAACTCTGCAGAATCCTATGGGTGACGTTACGGACACTACGTTCATTTATATATACAGTCTATGGTTTTTACATAGAATTCAATGTAATTTAACATTCAAGACAATTAAACAATGGAATTATCCTGTAAAAAACGATAATTTCTCATCAAACCAATTTACAGAATAAAACCTTTATTTTAAATAAAAGTAATTTACTGTATTTTTATGGTATTTACTAGGGCTGTACCCGAATATTCGACTATTCGAATATTCGTTCGTTGGCCAACTATTCGGGTTTCAATTTCATTATTCGGATATTCGTTTTTTTATTTTTTTTCCAAAAAATGTTTTTTTCCCCTAAATGTATGCTATCAATAAAGGCGAATTTCCATATTCTTATACTATATTTATACTTTTGAATTGCACTGTTAAAATGCGGAAATATATACAATCTCAGCCTGTGCTCCTGACATCGCGTTCACTCACAGTCACGAACGCAAACGGCACGCTTCTCCTTGCTTCACCTCGCTTCACACACCTGAACACAAAATGCCGAAGACTCCAGCTGTGTGGGACCATTTTAAATTGGACGACGGTAAGAAGAAGGCAGTGTGCCAAATATGCGACAAGAAACTGGCCGGTGGCACAACAACTCTGAAAAGTCACCGGATGCTGTAAGTAGTAGCCTAGCTTAGCTTAGCTGTTGTCAAGTTGCCATGATGAAGCTGCTTTATCCGCCGTTTAAACAGTAACGTTACACATGATAAAATCGTGCTCTTACTATCCTTGGAAAATAGTTGCAAGCAAGCAACCGAATTGTTTTTTTATATTAGTTTTTCAATTTTATCCGAATAGTGAAAATAATAGGAGCGATGTGGGAACATCTGGGGCTAAGGCAATTATTGGCATACAGTTCGTTCATTTATTTTTCGTTCTTCATTTATTTAAATACCGTTTACTGTTTACGCCTATATCCCCGGCGCTGCACTGCGGCTGGGTTAAATGCAGAGGACACATTTAGTTTTAATGTATGCGAGTACTGAGACAATAAATAAATATAAATCGTAATAGTATGCTCCAGGGGTCGGCAACCTTTTTGATATGAAGTGCCATTCAATTATTATTTTATCAGCGTGCCGACGCTCGTGAACTGTCAACAGGAGGGCGGGGGGAGGCTCGCTGCGGGGAAGCAGTGTGTAGACCTGTCAGCGCAACTTACATTATAGGGATGCTCCGATCGGATCGAGTGGGCGGGGCCTATGGGGATCTTCCATTTAAAGTTATGTTTAAAACTCAGTTAATGGGGCTCATTCACTGGAGCTTCCACAAACAACAACCAACATAATTATTACATTCAAATTAAGTACATTATTCAAGTTTACATTAACTTTGGATAATAGCACGGGAGAAATGAGCTGAAGCGCTCTCTTTTCCTCTCTCCCCCTCTCTCTCTCTCCTGACAGCCCGTCGGTATCTCATGCAGCTCACTGATCCAGTAATGAATGACCCGACAGTGAAGAATACATATATTTATAACTAGTTTAGCTTGTTCCAGAGGTAGATAACATAGCTAAGTGTGTTAGGTCTAACTCTTGTGTGTTGCTCCGCTCACCGGTCCGTCACAGCGGGTGGAGCTGCAGGATTTCTGCTTCACACACGTTGCATACCGCTATTTTATTGTCATATTCGGACACTTTAAAATACTGCCAGACCGGTGAAGCCATTTTGGAGAGCTTGTTTTGCCGTGCACAGAGAAAAGTGTCATGTATTTTACGTCATGCGATCGGCTCTCGCGATCGGCATTTTTAGAGAGCACCGGCCGATCGATCGGAGCATCACTAACTTACATGATGCCGAATTTAACACATTTAAATAATTGGTTATAACAGCATAATAATAATAATAATAATAATAAGGACGATCGTCCGTTCTGTGATTCTCCAGAGCACACGTGGCCAGTCCCTTTGTAGCATATTATTTTGATGAGAGATGAGCAGATCGCCACTGGGCTTTCAACTAAAGACACAGCCACGCAAAAACTGCAGCATTTGTACAGCTCCTTATGGGAACTGCAATGTGTGAAGTGCTTTCCTCCGTGGTGAAACGATCAGCACCACGGAGGCAAGCGGCAGAAAGTCACCTGGAGTTAAAGATCGGGGCTGCGCTGCGTGCATGGCTTCCTTCTGCAGGTAACGGGAGAAGAGCTCTGGCGGCGGTCTCGTTCAGGATCCGAATATACAATTAAAATATTTTCCACACTTATTCCTAGTGTGCCACTGGTTACGGTGCCGCGTGCCAGTGGTGGCACGCGTGCCAGGGGTTGCTGACCCCTGGTATGCTCTTTCTGCGCTTCTGCTTAACAGTGTGTTGTCAGGTGTCTCGGAGCGTGTTATGAAAAAAAATCTCCGCACCGAATATTCGAATATTCGCTGCTGATTACTACCGAATATCCGGAGCCCGAGAAATGGTATTCGGGACAGCCCTAGTATTTACACTTAATATAGAAAAACAAGAAAGGTCTGTAAAAGAATACAGTACATTTCTGTGAAAAAACATTTTTTTTTTTACAATGCATATAACCTTTAAAACTCTTCTCTTGAACAAGTAAATAAAAAATGGAGGCAGGAATGGTCGCTCTGAATGCTTCATTCTCTAGAAACATAGTTAGAAAAATGGTCATGCTCTGGCCGTCGTGGACTGAGGGTCTTGGAGTAAGCATGTGTTGTTTGAGGTTGTCGTCCAAAGTTTTGGCCTTTCCAAATTCCTTTTTAAAATGTCATTTGACATCTGACTGCAGAAGAATGCACCCTAAATATATTCTGTGCTGTCTACACCGTCTCCCACTTTGTTATGTTGCTGTTTCTACCTTGCACCCAATGACCGGAAGCAAAGCAGAAGCTGACGAACACACAAATACTTATAATGGCTGTCTAGACCAACATATAATGTCTAGACCAACATATAATGCCAGCAAGACACTCAGAGACATTAAAGCCCTTCAGCCAAATACAAGCTACATTAACACCGCCATTAGAGAGGGATGATTGATTTATTCACCTGCAAAGCCCGGAACAATATACCAGTCACAACAATGGGTGCATTTGGCACTAAAGTGCAATACTACAGGTCATAATGGTGAAGGCTGTTTTGTAGAAACACTGATTTCTAAAACAATACACACACATATTTGAGAAACAATCAAATGTTTAAACTACCCTTACACGGTTGTATACCTTTGCCAACTTTTCAAGTTGCAGTTTTAAATATATGTCTTTCAAAATGTCATTTTATCTGATTGGACATCTATGTGAAATTGTCTTGATTAGCATTTCAAGTCTTGATTAATCCAGAAAGAGAGATGAAAGAGCTCCAAATGCAGGATACCAAAAAAATGATAAAGAATAAATGAAAGAAATAACACAAAAGTCTCTGATGGAAGAAAATGCCAGTAGTCTAAGGTCAACAATAATAAAAAATCAATCCCACACAGTGAATAATACAAATGATAGAGGAAGCTGCCCACTTGGAAAACCTCCACTATACACAGTAATAACACCCTTTTTACGAGGGTGTGTAACTGAAAAGGTCATTCTTTATGTAAAAGCATATATTGACCTGTCATGTTTGCATTAACGTAAAGGTCGCAGCATCTGTGCATACATTTAGGTTAACACCAATTTACCACCTCTGTTCAACTTGTAGCACAACTATGAAGATGAGGAAATAAGAATAGCAAGAGAGGTACTGTATATCTTTACACTTGGAAACAAAAAAGCTTTAATATCTGAAGTTTTTTTTGACAGCAGGTACAGACAGCTGACTAAATGCAACTAGATAGTGTCACACAGGGGCGGACTGGGACACAAATTCAGCCCGGGACGTTCAGACGCACCGGCCCACACACCGGGCCGCCAGGCCGCCGCTCACGCATGCGGGCCACCCTTGTAGCCTACAGATAAATGATACAGCTACTATGCTCATATACTGTATACTGTTATGGCTAGATTCCCCAGAGTTAATCGATAACATAAAAGAGATGGACAACAGGAGTAAGGTGCAAAATGAAACCTTCCTTTAATTAAGGTTTCTTAGAAATGTCCGTGTCATGTGTGAAGTGTGTCAAAGTGGCTGACTGTAGGAGTCAGTAACGTGAATGTACAATTGGGATTAAGGACAAAGTACAGCAAATGGGTATAGTCAAAAATGGTTGCCTGTGCCTGGCTGTAAACAAAAAGAAGTGCCAATGCACATGCAGCTCAGACATTCAATCAATGCCATGTGGTCTAACCAACAAATTATTCTAATAGTCATTATGAGAGCACTTGTCCAGTATTAAATAACCAACTTCAAGGAATACAATATCATACACAGCAATGTCAATCACTAAAATGAATGCAATAGTGAATTGGCCACACATCTCTGTGTCCTTATTATTCAATATTAATATTATTGAATATTAATATTATATAATTTAACTTGGAATATCATGAGCATATGACTCTATCCTAATGCATCTAACTGTATGCACAATATAATAGTCTGGCCAGCCCTGCGGCCCGTTCTAGGTTCTGATTGGCTCTCTAGGTTGGCATTCTAACTTCTGACTGGCTGTCCAGGTTGTCAATCACAGCCGTGGGCATATTATACTAGTCGTAACATCGCTAATCTTTTTTCTTGATGGATTTCTCAGTCAACTAATACTATTGCTAACAGTAACATAAATTAACACAGCCCTGCACACTGCACCTGCTGTCATTATATGCCGGGTCTGTGGTTCATCATCTTCCTTTTCATTCTCCTCCTTATTACTGCGACTGGGAGCGGGAGCCCTTCTACTAAACAGCTCTGTGATTTTCGTAGATTGTGTAGCAATTTTCGTTTTTTCATTCTGGCTTTTTCAGCCCCATCCTTTCTTTTTTTATTGTTCTCCATCTTGTCTTTCTCAATTTCGCTAGCCAACTTACTGATCAATCATCAAACGAAGCTAGGGAGCTTGTCTGATGAGTGGACCTCTGACGCGGGCCTCGCCCTCTTTCCAATTGGAAGAGACGACTCATCTCTCCCGGCCAACCCCTTCAGTTCATATTAGCCTACTTTCGAAAACATAAGATTGACAAGTTTGACAACCTATCAATAGCCCCGTTTACATGGAATGCTTTTCCGATCGTATCTGATCACTAAATAAAGCGATCCACGTTCACTCGTATACATGGGCCAAGCATTAAGCTGATTACAATTTCACCAGTACCGAAGTGGGCCGCGTCGAGTGGTCCGACCGGCCCACTTCGGTACCGGGCTACCGGCCCATCGGGATTCGTCCCGAACGTCGCGATGGCCAGTCTGCCCCTGGTGTCACAGTCTGACACATATTCTAACATAGTGTTGTAAGAGCACGCAGCTTTTCAGATGAGCAGAGGGAAGATGGGAGTTTAGAAATTATATTTGGACAGCCGCATCCCTGAAGTTGACAGACCAGTTTCTTTCTTTCTTTTTTTCTCATTGTATCTCCTTTCATTTCCCTGAAGCATGTAAGATCAAACGAGTGTATCTGCTCTACAGTGAAGGCTAGTAAGTAAGTGTAGACGACTGCACTTGTTTATTCATGCATCAATGCATCCTCTTTACTTTCCTCTTTTTTTACTATTCCTCAATCACTCCATTTCACAACCTATCATTCTCTCCGCTGCCTTTCTCTTCCACCAATCTATTATCTGTCGCAGCCAACGGAGCCATTTTAAAGACATGACAATCAATACACACTCGGATAAGCACAACGTGTGTCTTGGATGTTAACAGAAAAGAGAACGTTCTAGATTGTGGTGCTGAAACTTCAAGAAACGGGTGTTCCCAATGTTACAAAGTCAATGCCATGAGCTAGATTATTGCAAATTATGCAGAGCTTTAGCTTGCAATTAACTGTTTGCAGACAAAAACAAGATACTAGTCAATCACTAGAATTGTGCAAGCCTGGCTGTTCATGATCATCGAAGTAGAGAGGATGCAGGTAGATGATCCACAGGGATAGGTGCAGTGTCCTGCCTGTCTTGGCCAGGTCTTTGTTTTCCATTAGTCAGAGTTATAGCCCTTAAGGTACTCTGTGAGAGCACTTAAGGGTGGCGATAAATACACACAGCCACTAAAACAAAGCTGAGTGACAATTCAGGGACAGCGCACACCTACATCCTCCGTGAGTCATCAGTCTTGAGCTCCAATGCAGCACCCTGTGCCCAAAAGCTCTCATCGACTTCATACAAGTGCTCCGAATAGACTATCAATTCTTTATTTCTTTCAAAGGTGCATTAACAGTTAAGCTATCATGAGGAAAAAGATGACTAATGGTTTCATAATGACAAATCAACTATACCAGGGGACCCATGATATCATCTGAAAGGCTTCCTCTAGATAAGTGAGCCCGCTGTGAAAGGTGATCATTAAACGATACCAAATGGATGTAAATACACACTTAAGGCGAGACACGGCAGGCAAAAACATCGTTTTTCAAGTACTGGTCAATTTTGAGATTTTGTGCTATTTTGATTCCATAACATGTTTTCTTTCAGGCTTTTGGAAGGAAAACGTACAAAATACACATTTAAGTGTTTATTTTACTATAGTTTGTCTATTTGCGTCTGTAGATTTCTCCTAAATTCACCAAAAGTTAGCTTTCTAACGTAACATAAAGTACCGCGACCGCTGTGTGCACCATGTCAACAGAGGTATCGTTGGAAAGCTCCGTCTCTCCTGCACAATCTCATCGGATCCAAATATGGTCATTTCCTTTGTATCAGCAACCAATCGTGAAAGCACAAAGGGGTCTTAAACCAAGAAACGAAATCTCATTGGCTGGTGTCAATTTCTGACAACGTGATTCGTTCAGATGCGTCACGTGGTGTGCTAAAACACTTCCTGTTTAGCTTTCCGCTAGAAATTGAAATCTCAAAATCGCAAAAGAACGGCGAAAAAAACGTTCACAGAGAAGACGACAACTATTGTCTCTTGCACGAAGCAAGGTTATACAAAAAACAAATGACCCCGAACATGAAATACCTTCACGGAGTGCGTAGATGCGCGAGCTATCATCCAGAGAACAGGAGGGTTTAGCTAGCGCCTCACTGCAATCTTTAAAGGTCGTTTTCTCAAAATGAGTTTTTTCTCCTACTCTGAGTTCGAAATTTCAACTTCAGAAGCACGTAGAGACACCAAACCTTCCAGTTATATTCCTATCAATATTATGAAGGCTTTTAAAGAAGGGTTTGTTCATATATAATTCATAGCCTGAATTATACAACATTGTATACCTAAAAACATGGCGAAAATGGATATTTTAGGGCTGTTGACAGTATTTTCTGATTTATTGAGTGATAAAAAGAGATATCCAATATCCCTTCTGTAAAAGCCTTAGATACTAATATGACTACAAAATGAAACAAGAATTTGGAACCTGGCTTTATCCAAAGTTCAGATTTCGATTCCTGAAATGTGTTAAAATTTAATGAGATAATGGCTAATTTGCATATTTAAACATGCTATTTCAGAAAACTTGTAATACAAAAGACAATTGCCTTATTGTAAGACATTAACTGGAGAAATTTCTAGCTGATACCTTTAAGTTAAAAAAATTACCCTATTCACCTGGGGTGTCTCGCCTTAAATAAGCAGATGAGACCTGGGTAAACTTATAATTTGAAAAATATTTTTCTCTGACTCATTCATCTTTCCAGTCACGTGAAGTGTAGACCTCATTAAAGGCATTAGAGGCTCAATCAAACATTCAACTGGGCAATATATCGAGTGTTTGTGAGTGCCAAGAGCCAAGTTGGACTCTTTTCAGTGATACTTTTAGTAGATTGTAGCTGACATTCTCGTGGATTCATCTTCTTATTACAGACACATGCATTTCCTAACATTCGTTCTATATGCTGTAAAATGTATTATCTCTTCGATTTACACACGGCATCTATTACACGTCTGTCCGTCCTGGGAGAGGGATCCCTCCTCTGTTGCTCTCCCTGAGGTTTCTCCCATTTTCCCCTTAAACTGTGGTTTTTCTCTGGAAGTTTTTCCTTGTACGATGTGAGGGTCTAAGGACAGAGGGGGTGTCGTTTTTCTCATACTGATATTCTGAACAATCTGTGCAGTTGTATTTGCTGTAAAGTGTCTCTACTGTAGGGCTATTTGCATTATATGTACAGCACTTTGGCTCGACCAAAAATTGTTTATAAATGTGCTATATAAATAAAACTTGATTTTATTT
The DNA here is from genome assembly GCA_902827135.1 of Harpagifer antarcticus. Lineage (NCBI taxonomy): Eukaryota > Metazoa > Chordata > Actinopteri > Perciformes > Harpagiferidae > Harpagifer > Harpagifer antarcticus. The sequence goes on along the minus strand of CADEHL010000159.1, from coordinate 1,046,630 downwards.
GATTTTATTTGATTAGACAAAGACAGAGATTTTCCGAGGCAGTAATGCTGAGAAGTTATGAGCTCTTGTCATGTATTTATATAAAATATATTCCAAAACACAAACTAAGCACAGTCGCCACCGGCTGAATTTAAATCTCTGAGTTCCATAAAATGAAGAGAATTGACAGGAAGCCTGACCCTCTTTGTACTCCCACTTCGTATTAGCCAATTATAAGATGATGGCATATATATAGTGCAGTGGCGAACCGTGTCTATCACAACTGGACCTTCTGTAGACACACACACCCCCCCCCCCCCCCCTCCGCGGCATTATAATGTCCGTCTTTTCACTGAATTGGTCAAAGGACAGAGGGTGTCGTATTGTCATACTGATATTCTGTACAAACTGTGAAGACCACTGAGACAAATGTAACATTTGTGATATTGGGCTATATAAATAAACATTGATTGATTGATTGAATTGTCGTCTTTTATCTGAGTATTCCAGGGTATTCTCTGAATACCTTGAAGGCCCTGACGGTTCACCACTGATATAGGGCAATATAGAGATATGGAATATTCACAGATGTCACAATTCTCCAAATTAAGGATTTGATTTGTTTTCAGGGAAGCAGGAAGACATACAGTTATCTTGGTTATCCTTCTTTTTGCAATAGTTGTGGTGTCTCGTAAAAGTGCAGCTGCGAGCTACCAGTAAGCTAGGCTGTGTTGTCATTTAGTAACTGTTATTTTGAAGAGGACATTATATGGACATTTTCAGAGAATCTCCCTCTGGAGTGAACTTTGGGATTTTAGCCTTTGCAGACCATTTACAAGCACAAAATACCTGAAAGCATAATAGGGCCTCTTTAAGTGAACCAGCACTTAAAATGGTTTGGCTTTTTTTTAAGCTAATGTAGGCTACTTGCAGCATTCCAGCTGTTCTGAATTTGTAGCCCCATGGTTGATTCCAATTATTGTAAGCTGATTTGGAAAAATGTGTCAGTTAAATTAAATGTAATGAAAAAGTAGTATCAGTGGAAAGGAAAATATTTTCTGTGAGAATCAACTATCAACCTCTGATACTATTATATTGATTTTTTAGAATCAGGACCATCACTTGTTATGTTCAATTACACTGCTGTCTTTCTTACAAAATAATTACGGACCAACTTCTCACAGTGGCTGCAAAAAACAGATCAGAGAGGGTATGCCTTTGACGATGTGGTAAATCACATCAAAATAAATCTTTCGCTACTCAAAGGGTAGAATTGGATGCAAGATATGAGAGCTATATTAGCATTCAAAAGATGAAACCTAATGCTGTAAATGAGGGATGGACGTAGCGATAGGAACAAAGAATGAAAGAGAGAGAGAAAAACAGTGAGAGGGCTGATATTTATTTATTCTGGCGAGGGAGCATTTAGGTACAAGCACTTCAGTAAACAAGCAATCTAAAAAAACACAGCCTCATTGTTGACATAAATCATAATTATACCACAGCCCTCCTCTGCAATTCCTGATATAAGAGCAATTGCTATATTAGAAATTAAACAAGCGCTGCCGTGATGAAGTACTGTGTAATCATAGATTGAACTGAGTGGCTCATTGTAAGTACAGTATGTATGAGGGGAATGTGTGCATGTGTGTACCTCTGTGTTCAATACAATGCCACCAATTGATGTTGGACTTAAGTCTACTAGCAGAAGAAAAGACAAATCTGTAGAGCAGGAGAGAAAAGTCTCAGTTTCCTCAGACACAGCATTCTATTTCAGCCTGTTTGCTGAATGCACTGTTTCATATGACTTATTTGTCACTGTGAAATGTATTACATCTGCTTCTTATGGATCTTAATAAAAAGTCACAACAGCTGCATGTTCATATGGGACAGGGAAGTTACAAATCCTGCTTCGAGCGCATCTCAGAATAACTTGGCACAGTTTGTATTTAAGAGTCACCCTTGAGGCAATCAACCTACACTGCTGGATCTGTGGCAAGAGGAACCACACACTATGCAGAATATACCCTGGCTGAAGAGCAGTCACTGTATGTTTATTATGTTTAAAGGACAATTATATGAAACAGAGAAAAGAAGCCAATTATTTATTTATAAATAGCATACACAATTGATTGACTTTGTGTTGATTAATTTTCTCTTAATTAGTTAATTAATTGGCCTATTATTTCAGCACCTGAAAAAAGGTTTGTAATTGAATCCCATCACATTAGTGTTGAGACAGAGCGAGAATGCCAGACATTTTCTTCCAACACTGTGTCTCATGTGCAGAGTTCAATAAAAAAATCTATTGATATGTAATTGAGATTAAGGACAAAAGTCTGATAATAGGACAAAAGGGTCACCATCCACAACCTGAAGAGATCTGCTCTGTAGGGTTGTATCTGTGCCAAAATAAAACACCTTTCAAGTTTATTGTGAGAGAAAGAGAGACTGAGCAGTTACAACTACTGTCACCTCGTGACCTGGGGACCATTAATCAGCTCACAGTGAGAGACTGAATGAGAGGGAGGAGGAGGAGGAGGAGGAGGAGGAGGAGGAGGAGGAGGAGGAGGAGGAGGAGGAGGAGGAGGAGGAGGAGGGAGCTGACAGGTTTGTGTGGTGGCATGGGAGTAACAGGCCCAGAAGGTCTGAAAAGCAGTGAGCATCACTGAGCCGGATACACACACACAAATGGGCCGCACCCAAAACACACACCACAGTGCCGTCAAGCTGTGCCCATAATGCGCGTAAGTGCGTGTACACACACTCACACACCCAAGTTGTTGTTGTAAAGCTATGATTGAGAGCTTGTGCACGTGTATGGGAGCTGCAATTGCTTGTTTTCTTTCCTAAAAATTAAATGAAAACGTTGGAAGGGGACATGGATGGATCTCTATCCATCCATCATGTGTGTGGGTTTTTCTTATTCATTCATCACAATCAATAGCGCATGAAATACTGAAGGAAGGTTGTGTGGGATGTCATGTTTTCAGTGAGCTTGTCTGGTTGGGATTTGAATGTGAGAAACAGTGAAAGAAAGAGAAAGGCAGTCATTGGGGGGAGTGAGGTCATGTTTCCTGTTTGTATTCATGATTTCTGCATCATTTTCAGCAGAGGCATCATTCAGTGGCAAAAACCGGCAGGTGACATATTGCAACACTTCCTTTTACGCTTCATTATTCCTTAATTCTGATCCAGTTCACCCTTTGGACCAGGGGTCACCAACCTTTTTTAGGGTGAGGGCTACTTTCACAAAATAAAACAAGTTGGGGGCAAATTTTACTTATACTCCTCTATTTTTTGTTTTTTGCAGTGTATATATTTAGCACATTTTAACATTATTATATGCTGACCTTTAACCTTTGTGTGCTGTTTGGGTCTGTAGGACCCGTTTGCAGTGTTTACTAAAAGAACATGTTAGAATTTAATTATTTTAACCTGTTTTATTTGGGGGTGGACCTCACCTCCTCTAGGGGGGTCCTCACCTCCTCCAGGGTGGACCTCACCTCCTCTAGGGGGGTCCTCACCTCCTCCAGAGGGGACCTCACATACTCTAGGGGGGTCCATACCTCCTCCAGGGTGGACCTCACCTCCTCTAGGGGGGTCCACACCTCCTCCAGGGTGGACCTCACCTCCTCTAGTGGGACCACACCTCCTCCAGGGTCCCTAGATCTAGGGGGGTCCCTAGATTTTTGATTTTTTTTTAAATGTTGAAGTGAAATGCATCAATCTGGTGCACTTTGAGCACAACATGAATGTATGGATACAGCTCTCAACACTCAGATGAAAGGGAGCTGTATACTTTTCAATAATCCAAACATCTTTAGAATATGATCACAACCAATAACAAATCATTTCAACTATTCTTATCTAATGTTACCTAGTTAGCATTCTTTCTTTTTATTTATGCATATTTTACTAATCACTCCCCTTTTAAACTGTTTTTTTTGCTGTCCTATAGTACACATTGGAATGATTTCTTACTCTATCGATATTAAATAGATACAGGTGTGCTCTCTCTCATTCTCTCTCTCTCTTGTGTGCTCCTCCGTGGCGATGACGGCTTGCGTTAAAAAAAACATATTTGTAAAGTGGGGGGACACAAACAGAATGTCCCCCCTGTCCCCAGTGGAGATTACGCCATGCGTGTGTGTGCGTCAAGTGCAATAAATATAAATATGCAACACACACAGAGTAAAGCTCTGGCCCTCATGTGCTGTAGAGGCTGCACGACTAGGCTGTGTTCAATGGGGCTGATGTGTTGTGTAGATTCTGCCAGAAGGAAAGGTCACACTCCTTATGAAGCGGTGAGCTGCCGCTCCACATTGCTTTTCTTCCCGACTGCAACGCTGGTCCCGCAAATCAAGCAAGAACGTGATTGGTCGATATTCATTGTGGGGGTGGGGGGAGGAGGGGTGTTAGATAGACATAGAGTTGTAGTAAGTAGATAGAGTTCACTATGATTTAGGTTTCGTTTATGCATAGGATAGATTATTTTAATTACATTTCATTTTTTGTTTTGTGTATTTTTTACATTTTGGATTTGCTTGGCGAGCTATTTTTAGAACAGAGATGAATGAGTTGAAATTATACTTTTGTTTGCATTAAAATAACATTTGTGGCACGGGGTTAGCCAAACAAAAGAAAGGATGATGATGAACTAGTACTTTGTGTAGAATGTCCCTGGAAAGCGGGGTATACTGCATAGTAAAGTGCCTGCTACTGTACAGACGAGAAATGTCATGCAGGAAATTGGCATTAACACAAACTCTCCTCTGTGGCACTGAATTGGATCTGTCATTCTCTCAATGGAGTAGGAAATACAATACAGAAATCACTCAAAATCCTTTTAATTACACTCATTGGCATTTAGCATGCAGAGACAGGGACACAGAGAATATCCTCTGCGTGCGTACAGTGTTTCTTTATCCAACGACTGGCTCGCTACACCTGAATATCAGAACATGCGGCCAAAGGAATGCAGAAGAAAATCTTATTCAGCTCAATCCAGCTTTGTATGTGAAAGTGCTTTCAACCACGTGGAACATTTGTTTGGGTGAGGAGGAGACCTCTTATAATTTGGCTCCCAGAGAAAAAGTCCTTAATGATGAGCAATGAAGGAATCCTAATGTAAATAAGTTCATTTTGATGACAGTTTTGATGATAACAACAACAGCATAATTACATGCTACTTCACAATGTTACCAAACTCTCTTTTTTTATGAATGAGAAACTCCTAATGGCAGGATTTGTTATACTTTGCATTAATGTAATCAATGAAGAAGTGTTGGAATTCACAACACTATACATTGAAAATTGCGCTATGGAGCCCAATGTGTAAAACATTGACACCCAAACAAGCATCTGTAGGTGACGAATTGAGAGTGAGAATTAGTTGAATAAAAATACACAAAGTGTAGGAACTGATGGAACTAGGGCTGATCAATTAGTCGTATTTTAATCGTAATTACGATTTTGGCTTGCAACGATTATGAAAACAACGTAATCGAAACAAAATATTTTTTTATTAGTTTTTCAGTTGAATTATACTTCAAGTTCAGGGTAATCAACTGTTAAAAACATACTGTTCACATTTTTTTGAACAGTATTTTTTTTGGTTGTTTTCAAAGTAAATGGATAATCGTTTTTAATAATCGTGATTTCAATTATTGACCCAAATAATCGATATTATGATTTTTGCCATAATCGAGAAGCCCTAGATGGAACATAATTCTGTATTCTTAATGACAGTGTAGGCTTTACTCCACCCATCTGTTTGCCAAAAATGCCTCTGGGGCCTCTGGATTCCAAGGTTCCTGTTGGACCTCCTGTGCTCTCCTTTCGTCTGTTCCAGGATTTGGTTATCTTAGAGCAGTGGTCGCCAACCAGTCGATCGCGAGTGTGGTGCGGGTAGATCGCGGACCGTTAAAAAAAAAAGTGACAAAAGAAAGAAAAATGTAATAAAAATAATAATGTTTGAAAAATACGTTTTTAGATGTAAACCTATCATCCACCACCCCGTTAGCAGGTGCCACTTGATTGACGTATATTTGAGACACCAATATAATACATTAACCGTGATTTACGTGAACCTCATCATGACACAAGAGAGGACGGCAGGACTGCAATTTCCCGTGTTCAGTGAATGCAACAAAGGCAAGTCACCGGACCCATCAGAGAGTTGCATGGAAATACACGTGTGCTTGTGTCATTCAAGCTTGGCGCTGTGTGTGTCTGGCAATAGCGCATTTAGTGTGATAGAGGGAGAGAGGGAGAGAGAGGGACCGGTGCTAACGGGGACCGTGATGTTAGCATCTGGTTAGCTAGCTGCACTAACGGACATATGGAGCTGTTTCCACAACAAGCTGGAGGAGAGTCCTCCCCTGTCAGACTGAGGGGCTCAGGAGAGCTAAAGGACTCTGAGTGTTTAGAACGGTTTTGTCACAAATTATTAAAAACATTATTTCCGCGGCACACCTTCATATGTTCATTATAGTTATACAAACAATAAGAGAATAAATGAAAAACAGCTATGAAATACTATATGGCAGTAAAACAAGAATAAAGTTTAAAAGGGGAGTGATTTGTAAAATATCCATAAAGAAAAAGAAAATCTGTTTACAGTTGTGTTTCATATGGGTGTTGAGAGATGTATCCATAGATCTCTTCAATATTTAAAAACAAATCTTCCCGAGGGAGCATCCCCCCGGACCCCCCTAGAGGAGGTGAGGACCCCCCCTAGAGGAGGTGAAGTCCACCTCCCACTCATAAAAAATAGCACTTTACCCCTGTTTACATAAATGGTGACCAAACCGATTGAGATCCACAGAGAACTTAGACTAAGTTAACTATCTAAACACTCAGAGAATCCTTAACCTCATCTGAGCTGTAGTTATCTCTCTCAGTCTGACAGCAGAGGATTCTCCCTCCACCAGTGGCGAGCCGTCAGGGTGGGTCGCGACCCAAAAGTGGGTCGCGGACCCGTTTCAAGTGGGTCGCAGATGTGTGAGTGAAGAAAAAAAAATGTAGGAAAAAATAAATAAATAAATGTTTTGTTTTTGGGGGGAAAAAAGTCAAACTTTTATTTTGAAGGCCCGATTTTCTAACGCTGTGCATGCAGTAGGCGTTGGACTGGAAGTACCGGAGACCATGAACGGCTTTGAAAACTTCTGTCACGTAGTGATCATCTTCTCAATAAAACATCTTTGCTGATGTTTTTCCGAGTCTTCTGGCCTTTGATCAGAATCAAGATTGTTGCCGGAAGTCCCCACAGAGAATAACTTTGCGGTAGAACTATTCTTTATACATCCATGGGTACAACTTCAGATAAAAATGAACACATAATGAAATATGACTCCCAGTTTGATGATTGACAGGTCACAGAACAATGGGGGCTATCTACCCTTACCCACAATTTAGGGCCAGGTATAAAAGTCACGGCTCTCCACTGCCCTCCACCTTGTTGTTGAAACATCTCCTTAAATCCATTAGCGCAGCTAGCTAGCACCAGATGTTAACAACAACAATAAAAGTAACCGGTGCGCGTGCTCTCTCTCTCTCGCGCTCGCCACACATACACACACCCTCCCGAGCTTGAATGACACACAAAGACCAATCGAGGGCTTTGATGTATGATGATCGGTATGACAGTGGCCATATCGGCAGGCCACATCATGTAGACAGCCAGTGACATTGACTTACATGCATTTCCTGGAGACTTATCCTAACCTTAACCATAACCAACACATGCCTAACCCTAACCCTAATCCTTACCCTTACCCTAACCAAGTCCTCACCCTAAAATTAATGATTCCCCTCATGGGGACCTCCATTTTGTCCCCATAAGGGAGGCGAGTCCCCACACTTGACTGTGTAAACAGATGTAGGTCCCCACAAGTATAGTAATGCTAGGACACACACACACACACACACACACACACACACACACACACACACACACAGCAGCAGCAGCCCTTCTACTTGCTACAAACTTAAATATGAAAAGGTTCAACTACGCACGCACACATACATCATCTCGGCTCGCGCAGCATAGACAGGCATAGATTGTGCAATAATGTATTGCACACCTTGGAGGTGCAGTCCAGGCATATTGTCATTCAAGAGATGCGTATTTATTTCGGAAAACATGTTTTTCTTTCAGCCTATTTACCTTGTTAACGTAAATAATACTCATTACATTGGCACATGCATTATTTGTAATTAAAATAATGGTTGTTGGTAATGCGACCCCCACAGTAGGGATGTACCCGAATATCCGAATATTTTGGCATATTTGCACTGCGGCTGCCAAATTTAATTTATTGAAATCTCCAATATCAACGTAAGAGCTTGTGCCTATTCAGGGGGTGCTAACACTTAACCATAAACTTTATCCTTTACTTTCTCCGTCTTTATATGTCGATATGTATCTCCTTTTGTCAGTCAACAACTTCCTGTCAACAGTGCTAACTCTCCTTCAAAATAAAAGCATGTCCATACAAAATAGGAAGCCAAGCCAAATTACACTTAAGACATATAGAACTGCAACGAAAGTAACAAACACAAGTCAATATCCTTTTCAATTTCAAAGAACACAAATTGGGTTGAATATATTAACAAATAATTATAAAACAACAATACTGTAAAATAACAAAATGAATGCCTTGAATAAACCGAAATACACGTGTTGAAGTGTGCGCATGCGTTTGTGTGTATTGTGTTTCCCGGGGAAAACACTCACGAGAAACACCGGCTGTTGTTATGCCTGCTGTGACGTCAAGTTAAATTACTCCGTTCTCCGCTTGTAATTATGCCGTTACAAGCTTCAAAGCTGTATTCATCATCTGAATTTGCCGAAAAAGGTTTAATATTCTGAAAGCCAAAACTTTGTTTAATTGAAATCAGAGGAAAACAAACTGTAACGGACCATGCCGTGTTACTATACGCCTGACATTCATAATTTCAGCTGGAGGGAGGGGAAGCAGCGCTGCGGAACACCAGAGTGGCGAGTGAGAGCTGTCATCTTCCCTTTACAAGCTTCAAAAACGTATTTATCGTGTGATTTTGAAATAAAAGTTTCATATTCTGAAAGCCAAGACTTTGTTTATTTAAAATCAAACAAAACACCCGAGCCCAGAAAAACTATTTGTTATGCAAATGCACGTTTATTTAGAAATGAGCCGTTGCGACTTCCGACTGATTTCGATAGAGCGGGTCACATATGTGGTCAAGAACGTGTGTTACAGAGAAGCTCATAGTGCAACTGTTCGGTGTCCATCCCCGGGCCCATGCCTGTGAGTCAGAGTGTTTGTAGTTGGCGTGTTGAGCATGTAGAGTCTGATCCAGACAGACATTACAGATATTGGCGCTGTGGAGTTCCGCTCGCTGTATCTTGGTCCAAAGCAGATGGCCACAGATCCATTCAGCCAAGGCCTTAATAGAGCCACAGCTGCTGGCAGACAAAGTGAATCTCCCTCCATATGCACTTGCTTGAAAAACACGGCACTGCTCTGTTTGCTCTGCTGAGGGAGTGTGACACAGTCCACGAGGTCTGACTCAGGCTGCGATACTTCTCCATTCGTCCCAGTCCACACAGGGCAATTTGTTCAAATTTAACAAAGGCTGACAGTGGACAGGTACGCCCTTGTCTCTTGTTCACATTCAGCCGTAAAGCATTAACAAGGTGACAGTGAGTAATATATTTTCGCCTAACAAGCGTCGATCCATCCACTACAATTTGCACCTGTGAGAAATAGACCTGTGACTATGGAGTTTCAGATGCCCTTGTTAAACTCATTAATATAAAAGTCAATACCTTAAAGGTGGGGTAGGTAATTTTGGAGAAACCAGCTCGAGTGCGCTAGAATTTGAAAATACACAGCCGGAAGAAATCTGCCACTTCCTTAGAGAGCCCCTCCTCCAACACACACGAACGCACACATGACCAATGAGGGCACGAGATAAGTTTGTACACAGATGGAAGGCTGACAGGCAGGTAGGCCATCCAGTTATTTTAGTCGGGCCGGTTAAAATGATTGGTCGTGCTTTTTACAGCACTACGGCTTCCACAGATGACATTTTTGTATGGATTTTTTGTCAAAGCACTTAAGATATTCATTGCTATCGGGATGTTAAGAGCATTCCATGGAATATAACAAAAAGTGTATCTCGAGCCGGTTTCTCAAACTTACCTACCACACCTTTAATCAAAGTAAAAGTAGTCTGTGTGACTTTACTGTGCTGCAGCTATTTCCTATGAGAGTGCAAACTACCATTGTAGTTATGTTAGGTAAACTACCATCTTACATCTGCTCTCTTATCACACGGCGAATTGAAAGTAGCTATTGCCTGAGATCTCATGCTGTGGTTGCTTTTGTTTTGTTAAATGTAAGTGCTAGGACTGACTTAGGGACAAAAGCTTTTAGGTGCGCAGCTCCACTAACTTGGAACAGTCTGCAAAAATAATAGAAACTGAGCAATTTTGTTCCACTACATGTTTTTAAAGCTCGGATAGATGCTATGCAATCGGATACCTCTAAATGTCGTTAGGTATGTACATTGTAATCCCTGTATCTATGCTGTATGATGTCCTTTTTGTTTTTCTGTTGTTTTATGTTTTTATGTCTTCATGTGGAACCTACTTGCAGCAGGTCTACCTTGAAAAAGAGAACGATGATCTCAATGGGATTCACCTGGTTAAATAAAGGTTTGAAATGAAATGTTGGTACACCATTTATACCTTATATATTTGCAGAAATGCGTATTGCCGTAATACTGTTTACAATAAAAGCACTTATTTCCAGTCATATTTTCAATCAATCCATTAGAGTAAAACGTTAGTCCCGACAAGAGATGCTTTTCATGAATCATGCTGCCATTATATTTGGCAGGAAACTTCTTAAAGTACTAGGTTTTCTATCTCTTTGTTTACAAACTTGTCTAGACATATTTCTGATCTGATTGATTTCCATAAATAGGTCTATTTCAACATTTGGACCAATTAAAATGAGTTGGTTAGAAAAATCTGAAATGGTTCCATACTGTATGTTATATGTGTGAAACCCCGGGGAGAGACCTTGCAGCGTGCCCGGTAAGCTTTACACCCCCTTATGACCCGGACCAGGATTAAGGGAGTGAGGCCAATTATTGCAGTTCTTTTTTGGAATTATGAAGTGTGACTGCCATTATCTGTATCCTGACCCACGGGAGTGTTGAATCTACATTGCAGGTGTTAAGAGGGTGAGGCGACTGAAAAGATTGAAAGCACAGTCGGAGAAGAGATCTTCATAGTAAAAGACACTCTATCTTGAGAAATGAAAAAGCAGGCCAACCAAGAAAGAGACACCGCTGGAAGAGAGGGGACACATTTCAAATCACTCAGGTGAGGGACAATAAACGCTAATCAACTGGTACAGCAAGGAGCTTGACATTTCTAATTAATATTAATTGAATCACTTCAGTGCCTTGTTTACTGAGAGGGAGCCAGCATGGATCAACAATTCTACTTTCCACAAAGGGGGAATTACAGGCGTAGCAAACACAACAAAAACATTTCCCATGTACAAACACACATTAACTGCACACAGTTGTGTAGTAAGAGATCTACAGGAGAGATGTCGTTAAAAGGTACTACCATGTGTTTGAGGGAAAGCAATTGTCTAAATCACAGGCTAAACAATCCATGAACGGCTAATCTGTTTTGGCATTTAGACAGCACAACAGAGACTGCCAAAATGCAGTTACGCAACACTCACATTAACACACAAACTTCAGGGATGGTGTTTAGACCTTTAAGTTGTTGTGTAGTTTTTATGTTTTGGGGGGATGTTATATGAGGACATAAGGAAATGGAAGAAGTAAAGGCAAGAAGAATGAGCAAAGAGCATAAGAGATTGGTTCATACTAACCGAAAGTGAAAAAGGCATAAAATAATAAAGTTGTGCAAGTGCAAAAGTGCAGGTTAATGTCAAACAAATGTGTCACATATGATTATAGTACCTCTTTACTGTTACAAAACAGATCAATTCAGGGAAATAATCTTTAAAACGACATCATAAAGTGAGGTGAAAAGGAGGCAAAGAAAAGTAAGTTGGGCTCCTAGGGAGAAGATAAAGTGTAGTAAAGTGGTGCTTTAGAGATGATAAGGGGTTGGTGTTAGATGATGACTATGAAGCAATCATGTGGATGGCTGGACATTTACCGAGGGTTGCAGGAAGCGGTTTGTAGTGGATTTCAGTCAGGTGAGGAGGATATCAACTAGACTGGATAGTTTGTCGGAAAAGATGAGCTGGAGGTTATAGTGTGAGGAGAAACCAGAGGATGCTTGAAATCAATAAAGTGGATTTGTGGAGTGGGGACATCGAGGGGTGCGGAATAGGGAGGAGATGGCACTAAGGACAGATGGTGTTTAAACACCCTCAATGCTGAGTGAGCTGGGGAGTGTGACAAAAAAATCAACAGAGGGAGTATTGGTGTCCAACTTCTGCTATGGTACATGCACATGCCAACTGGAGTATGGCAGCGCCCCATGGCACCGGTCTGGACAGGCTAAACCATCTGAACAGCATGAGCTATCCCTCTATTCATCTAGGCACGGCAGGGCAAACACAAACACACACGTTTAATGAAGTAGTGCTTTTGCAGGGATGGGCCCTGCAAAAGCACCAAAAGAAACAAGTAGGACAGTCGCTGTCCCCTGTCGAGCTCTCATTCAGTCACCCTTTTATGTCATTCCCAGAACATCAGCCGCGCAGCAGGACTCTCTGCAGTGACAATGATGATTACAGCCTCTTTTACAGACCGACATGCATCAACAGTGTGCTAGTACATGAAATGCATTGGAACAGAACTGTCCTCCAAACAGTACAAATCACAACAGTATTCAAACTGTGCCTAAATGTATGTGGTCTGCACACTGAGCAGCTGTTTGTTAAAGGGAAATTCAATGTCCATATAACCTGAGTCTTGTATGTTTGGCCAAGGCCTGAGTTGACTCCTTGACAAGCCTTAGTAGGCCTTTTGGAAAAGTGTGTTATATTACAACTCCTCTAAGGAATAAGGTCTTACAGCTTCTCAGGTGGAAGCCCCGTTGAACATAACTCCCATTATTGCAGTCTAAGCGGCAGGAAACAGGAGTGGTCAGATGAACACACAGGTTTTGAACCAACCTCCAGGTTAGTTAAGGACAATCACTGTTTACACACTGACTTTGACCTGCTGTACTGGTTGTGATTGTGCAATCATAGATTCCGGTGCAATGTGGAATTTCCAAGTCTTCGTGCCAAGTTGAATTAGCCATCTGCTGGCAGTAGCTTCATATTCAGTACAAAGACACAGAGAGCGGTGTTTTCTTATTGAACCCAAAGCAAATCAATGTTTTTCCTGAAAATGTAGACTTTTTCCACATGAAGCACACTTATGCAAGACAATTTGATTGGATACTCAGAACTTGGACTTATCAGGGTGATTCATTAAACTAGTTGTGCCAACATACTGTAGAAAATACATATAAAAGTACTTTCTTATAGGTGCTTAAGTTTGAATTTAGTTTCGATTAGCATTCAAGGTCAACTGTACATGCAAACTATTTGGTATAACCCTAATATCGAGATGATAGGTGTGAGGCATTTCATAAAATGAGCTATCTGGCTGCAGGCAACCATGCATGGCCATCCTGCTTAACAACCTGCGAGGAGAGTTTACCCTCTGATCAAGGTCTCTCACCTGGGAAGCCTCAGAGCACATCAGGCTGACTGAATTGAATATAGATATGGGTAAATGAATTATGAATTATGAATGGGCACCAATCCAAAAAGTGAAAATGCAATAGCTTTTCAAATTAAAATGGATTTTCTAACCATCAGTGAAGTGATAGGCCTCGGAAACGTTACACAGAGTCTTATAGATAGGGAGACGTATAGAGAGGCTGATGGGAAACTGAAATATTGTCATTACTTCAGGTCACTACAACCATTTTTGAGTCTTACAAACTGATATTTCAAGAGACCTTCAATACTTTTATGCTCTAAAATGACACTGCTTTAGAGTCGGCATCATACAATACATGAGCAACTCCACTTTGTGCCACAAAGCTGTAGAAACATTTGAAAAGAATTAAAAGAAGCATACTCGCTAGGTAAAAATGTGTGTTTGTGTCTCGGATGAAAGCTTCTCATTCGGTGAAAATCTGTGGGTGCACATGTGCTTGTTAAGCTGACAATAATTATGACACACACAGGCTCACACACACACACACACACAAATATACACACACAGTCCAACCATTCCACTATGTGTCAGAGCTATTCCCATGTAGGGACAGCTGAAGTTGATCTCATTAACTTGCCCTTCATTCAAACAGCTAATTACACACAATCACAGCCTTCACAGCACAATCAAGCTCTGACGGAGGGAGAGAAAGAAACACTGAGGGGGGGTAAGAGTGGGAGAATGCAACACACACAAAGAGAGAAAAGAAAGCGGAGGACATACTGGGAAAAAAAGCAGAGCACAGAAAACAAAGCAGAAGAGAGCAACAAAAAGTATCCTTCAATACTTCATAACCTTCAACAAGCAGTTTAATAAAAAATGAATTACATTTTTTTATTTAGAGCGCTTTTACAGGTGCTCAAAGCGCTTTACAATTACATATTACACATATTAGACATGTAAATGTCATTACTGTGGACATTACCCACAGGAGCAAATGTGGGTAGAGTGTCTTGTCCAAGGACACAACGGCCTGACGCAGTGACCGAGGCGGGTTTCGAACTTGAGTTCACCAACGCCTCTTGATCTGATGATCAACGCTCTAACCACTGCGCCAAAAAAGTTGATTTTCCCCTCTCACGCACGGCAGTGCCTCGGCTCAGTCAGAATCCTTCAGAAATGCTATTTGTTTCCAGTATCCCAAGGAATGAATGTTATGTTAATTTCTTTTCAGCCTATTACTGCACTGTTGATGGATCCATCTGTACTTGAAAATGTATTTTCCCCCAGAACCCTGCCGCATGGTTATTTCTTTGCCAGGTAATTTATGAGAGGACATTAAGCCGTTAATACATTGTGTTACGAAAAAACGAGGACAATTTAATGGCATTGCGTAGATGAGCAAATTAGCAATCAATAATGCCACATAATGAAGCCTGTTGAAGGTCTACTGGGGATAGAAAACAGTGGTTGCTGAAACATAAAAGAGAATACCAAGTGACTGTGCATGTGTGTACAGACACTACTTTATGTTTAGAGCAAAAAAAAGAAATGAGTGAAGTTGGAGCAGGAAAACCGTTAACGGAAGTCTCAGGCAACAGAGCAAAGACACACTTCGAGAACTGAGATCGGGTTTCAATCCCCAGCGGTGCAAGGTGTTGATGGGTGGACACATCTCACTCATAATGTTTGATTTCCGAAAAAAACAGTGTCCAAAAGATTATGTAACAGGCTCTTCAGATGGCACTAAAACAGTCACTTCTGTAAATAGGATATGACAAACTTAATTTGTTTGTGTTGACCTATTAATGGCAATAATGTAATTATTCTTGTGTCTTAACCAAAGGGCACTTGGCTGTTGTCTTGTTGATATGCTCTCTGCCAATAGAACGTAATTACAGATAGAAGAAATACTAAATGCCAAACTGTTTTTATTTGACATCTACACATTTGAACCTTGAATGTACAGCAGTGGATCTTCTTGCTTGGCTGAAATGGACGCAAGTGGTAGTGTTTGAGAATGGGAAGCCATTAGGGATCATACCCTAGTTGGCGCAGTAGTGACTCTTCGTTGGCGAGAGAGGGGTTGGGTTCTGTGAGGATAGTTTGAACACTCTCCTGATCATCGCTGGCCGAATAAGAAAACAGGTGACTCCGTGTGCAGTTGAGAAGCTTGTGGTATTGTGACAGTAACAGTTTACATTGTCAGTAAATATTTCAGGGGAACACTTAAGGAGTAAGTACAGGGAAGAAGAAAATAAGTGAAGAGCAAGGAGGAGCAGACATTACATAAAAGGATTAAGAAAGAGGTGATTCCGGTCAAGAAACTGTTTACTGCTGTCGTCATTCTGCCAATCTCTCCTGCTTGTTTTCTTCATATCTCGCAACTGTTCTGAGTCTCAGGAGGGCTGCTGGTCTAAAACGTTCCTCTCTGCTGCAGACTTCAAGTCGGAGAGTTTCATTTGTAAAGTATTTTCTGTGTTCCTGTCTCTCTCTGCATCTTCACCTCTGTCCCTGACTGCTTCTATCTCTTTCTCTGTCTCTGCATAGTTGCCTGTCTTTTTCATTCAGACAGGAGTATACGTTTATTATCACTCAAGTTATTTTGACTCTGAGAGTAAGGTCATAACTGGCTGTGTCGCGTCACTTTATAAGTGTAAACATTGGTTCTTAACAGCCACATTTCGGTCACCTTCAAGTACACTGCCAAGAAATATGCAATAAGTCCTTGGTAAAATGTTCTATCTTAGTCGTGTCATTTTTAAATGTTTTGCTCTATTTCAGATAAGCCGATTCAAAATTATTTCACGGTTAAAGTAAAGTTCCTGCAGCCTTGTGAGAATTGCTTTTGGGAAAACAGGATTAAGAACAAATGCCCTTTTGGTCAAATGGGACATTTGTTAGACTGTTGCATTTTTGAGAATAATTCAAAGTCCTTTTTGTGAGCAAGCCAATGAATCCTTGTCTGGATTAATTCCTTGAATTTAAATGGTTAATATGCTAGACAATGCACTAATGGGCACATTTGCATACACGTTTCAAAAAACAAGGCTTTATGTATCACAAGACATAAACAAGGTCACATAGACCTGTCAGTGCTGGATGGCAGCCTGCATGCACACAACTCAATATTGCTACTGTGTAGTTTGGTGTGGAAAAAAGGGGGAACTGTATCTGTAGCTTGAATATCAAAACGTGTGCATTCATATACCCACATCCAATTGCAGAAGGTATAAGCTCAGTTGAATGGTTTGAGCAGGATGAAGCTTTCTCAAAAGCTAATTGTTGTTATTGAAATCACTGATCATGTTTTAGACATTTCAATAGGCCGGGAGGGGATTTACTCCTATACAGGAGTGTCATGATGTGCAGACACTCCGCTCCTTGATAGCAGCCTCAGCTCTGACAGTACCCACACTGGCCTACAGTCACTCAGACAAATGGGAATAAAATGAGCTAAGTAGCAGAAGATTAAAACGGATTAGAGCTGGAGGTAAACCATCTGAATACTGTCACAACACTGTGGAGTCCAAGGATTATGATGGTTTGCAAACTGTGTATGGACGGTCGAGCACATGTACAGATGTATTATCATATAAGTATTACATTTTAAGCAATGCACAACACTAGGAATTTGAACTGAGGTGCATGTGTGTGGTGTTTGGATACAGCTGTTATTGGCCGTCGAGATTTGTCACCAACGGAATTAAGTGTATTGGGGCTCTTCTTCCTTTTTTGGTTATTTAGCTTTATAACAAAAGTGTGTGGTTATTAACTCCAAGAAGAAGAAAAACTTCAAAATCAACTGTTTTTACGTTTTTTTCTTGAAGGAGAGTTTCCTCCCTTTGTATTTGTTGTTTTTCCTGCTCTCTCTGTCTACATCTCTCAGCTTCCCATTCATCACGTTATGTGGATGACAAGGATCCTATACAAAGGTACAGGAATAAATGGCGCTATCCCTTGCTATCGACAGGCTCTACTCAATTGAATTTAATGCTTGGCTGCCCTTGTTTTCTTCCTCAGCCCCGCAAATAAACTCACTTATTTAAATGTTGTGATGTCTCCATCTGCATCAGTGCGTGTAACATCGTCTCCACCTTCTCGTGGGGCTGTGATTGACTAGGGTGGCATCTATCAATTAACCACTTAATCAGAACTAATTAATGTAATAATGCATGGCTTGATTAACAAAATTGCTATAGGCATTTCAAAACAAGGTATCCAATATCTAACACAAATAGGGTGGGAAAGGGCAGGTAATTATTTCCCCAGCCATGTTAAGTGAATATCTGAATACTGACTGGCTCACCTTTAAACAGAGAGTATAAAGAAGACTGAAGGCTTTACATGCCGTTATATTTTGTGCATTTTCTTTAACATTTCCAGCAGTGGAAGTTATGGGCGAAGAGCTGTGTTAAAGGTGCCTCATGTGAGTTCACTTTTACATTTTGATCCTTTCCTGTGACAAGTTTACAAGCTTTAATGTTCAAAAAGCACTTAATTGTTTTCATACTAACTGAGCCTCTTTCACCCTCTGTGTTGAAACTATTGCCAATAGAAATGTGACTGTTACGTAGTGATGTCACTATGTTACAGAAGTAAACAAAGAAATCCAATCAAGGTGTTTCAGGCAGGGCAGTGAGACAAACTCCCTCTGTAGGGAACTTTGGGATTTTAACCTTTGCAGACCATTTACACGCACAACAACCTATATAACAGACTACAGGAAAGGGAAACCCCAAAAAAGCATAATGAGGCCTCTTTAATACAATGTTCCCAGTCCTGTCTGTTAAATACAAATGTGGTTCGGTATCTGAATTAAAGTGGAACACTTTGTGTCGGTACAAGTACGAACAGTGTATGAGAACTACATTTATGCACAGCTCTAAGCATCGTAACAAAGGCCCTTTTATAATAATAATAATAATGTAATAAAGCAACCATATTAATTATAAAAGGGCAACATCAAAATATTAAACAAGAAACAGGGCATGCTTTTTGATTACAGCGTGTTTTAATAGAGACTTAGAAGACCCAACTGACTCGCACAGTGAACAATTATTTGTTTTGACGCATACATGAAAACAAGAGGAAGAAACATGTCCTCTCTCTAAATAGGCCACCACATCATCTCTTTCTCTATATATGGTCCATTATTGGGGCAGCCATTTCTCAGACAACACACAGTGGATAAAAGGCTTTCTCAGCTAATCCTCGTGTCTTAGTTATGAAAAGGCATCCATTCAGTCCGGGCACACCTGTGGGCGTCCAGTCTCTCCGTCTCTCGGCCAGGCGGTCTCAGAGAAAGAAGGCAGAAGATCTACCAAAATAGATTTGCTGTCATCTCTTCTGTCTGGGACTCTAGCCAGCTGCTTCATAAGAAACACACGCACAGTTAGCTCGCACACCCTCTTCAGTGGAACTCGAGACTTTCCAGCACAATCTCCTCCAGAACATTGCACTCAATAACGGCAAAACCGGAGCTCCAGAACAGAGTACAAACGAGCAAGAAGAAAATCCTGGAATCTGAGAGCTCAGTGTGCTGTTGCACATTTTCTGCCTTCCTGGATCACCGCTTCTGAGCATTGAGCCGGGGATCTTACAAACATACACACAACATCGCTCGTACACACAGACACGGGAGAACACGGCGAGAACACACACCCACAAAGCAGCTGTCAATCATTCAACTAAGCTTGCTCAGATAGTGAACGAGCAGCTGCTCAGTCACACTTAAAAAAACCGACTTGTAAGCATCGCCTCCCCTCGAAGGAGCTTCAGGCGTCGAGGTTAAAACCTTGGAACATGTGAGATATTGATCAGATCAATCAAAGCAGTGTTCTAGACACACAAACACTCTCCGTTGTCCCAGAGAGGAGAGAGATGACTGAGTGTTGCATTTATTGCAGCATCAAACTGTAAAAGAGTATATGACTGGATAGAAAAAACTACAAATACTTATTTTAGTTGTCTTTTTCTTTAATAAACAGGTATAATATTATACAGAGGTGTGCATTTCACTCATTAAGACTCCTGCTTTAGGAGGAGATTCAGGTGATAAGGTGGGGGGGTGTTACCTTGGTTGGTTATTGGCTAATGGTTACCCAAGCCAAAACATCGTTATGACATCATAAAGTGGCCAAAATCTGATCAGCTCATTTTCGGACAGGTTTTTATAGAAATGGATCAGGACAGAAAGTGAGCCAATCTGTTTTCCTAAGGGGACACATGTTTATTTATAAAATACATTCAAAAGTGAATTTTGCATTATAGGTCCCCTTTAAGAAAATATAAGATGGGCCTTTATTCACTTGGGACCAAATTACTTGTATACATTTTATCTTTTCAGTTTAAAGAACATTTTTTAACATATTAACATTAGTATTGGATTGACGTTAGGGAGACAATATTTCTTTGGACTGTGAAAAATATTTGAATTTGCATCGCTTCAACTGTGGTCTCAACTAGACTTGAACCATGTTAATTGAAACAAATTTTAGGTATAATATATACAATTAATAATTGTTGAGTCCCTTTTTTACTGTTTGAGTATTGTATTGGAGTTGACTGATAGCATGTTGCAAGAGTTAACATCTGTAGCTGTGATAGGCTTGTGTGCACTTGTTATTTCCCAATGATAAGGCCCAAACTTCAGCAATCTGCAAAAGAATAATCTGTTTATTTGACATCTGCTTATCTTGTTATTTTATTCTATTAATTCAAAACCATTCTACTGTGTAATTGTGTAGTCTGAGAGACCTGCTAATCATGAAAAAAACGCTTTTTGATAAGCTCTTGAAAACACTGCGGTCACATGCCTTTGTAATTTAAATCCAAACACCAGGAAATATGATGCCATTCCTGTGTGGCTCAGATGGGAAGTAGATTATGGCTGTCAAGATCCTCCTCTAGCAGATCAACCAGAAAATGAATACAATAGTTGCGTTACAACATTAATAATGGGCCTTTTGAGATGCAGCACCTCTCCACTGCTTCTTCTTTGTGTCAAGGTCACACATGTACTTGCGATTCTTGAGTATCATTACTTTTTTGTTATTATTTCTCGTAGAATAACAGAGCCATAACGGGTCTTTACATTTGGTTCTAGATTCATTCATAATCCAGTGTAGTATGAAGATACTCCGTTGAAAAGGCGAATACAGACGACAGCAAGAAAGACGTACTGCTGGGCATAAGAAGTACAATTAAATAAATAAAACATAGACAGAGGAACACAGTTCATCTCATATAACATTCAGAGTGTGAATATCTAAACCACTATGACTGAACAACAACCGAAAGCTAGTGCAGACAATTACCACATCTACCATCACCATACTGCTGCCGTTATAGCTGTACAGTATGTGCCAAGGATGCTCCCTCCCCAGCCTTCTAATCTACAGAATGGGAGCTTCATGCAAAGGCTGCTCCATCAATAACTCAGAACAGCTCATTTCACCGTACTAGCGAGCAACCTCCATGCCTTACAGGCACTTCCTGCTTGGCGTGAAACAATGAGGCGCTGGGGAGGACTTGTTAAAAATATATCATCTCAAGAGACGGAGCCCTCGCTCACGAATACGTAAGCAGGTGTGTCATAGGGGTTGGTGTTCATCAATCCATGTAGGTGCATTTATAAGTGTGGGTATTTGGATATTCTGCCTCACTGTGTGTTTTGGAGGCAGTCTAGCTATAGTCCCCTTCAGGTTCCAGCCTCACAAATATACATCATGACAGGGAAGGGACCAGATAACCATGCATGTCCTGTCATGTTTCATGCATTCTGATAAGGAAGCTTTCACTGGGAGACAAACAAAGATCAAGGTGAGCGGCCTACAGGGACGACAAGCTGAAAGTACCAAGGAGCCACACGTCGGTGTACAATGGTGCATCTCACAGGTCATAATGTGGCTACAAAGATAAGGCGGATGAACATGTGAATGGACAACACACATTTTACGTTCCTGCTGTTCAATTTCAAAGCAGAGGCTTATGAAAAGTGTGGTCTGAATGGGAGCCCTTCCATAAGATTGGCAAACATGTGTATGGCCACATTCTTCTCATGGGTCAAACTAGGCATCATTGCTGAATAAAATGCACCGTTAACTCTAATTTTGAAAGTAAATACAGGTTTGGCTAGAAGTAGCTACAAAAATACAGTGGATATTAAGAGGTGTAAATGATGGGTGAGCACCTCTGTTCTGACAGATAACATTACTCAGTGATGCAGACCACTGAACCATCAATTTGTCCATCTGCTTCTTGCTCAGGGCTTTCTCTTCCACACCTCGACACTCGTTCTTTCGGTTAATCCCCCCCCCCCTCTCTATCAACTTTCTCATTTATCTTTTGATTTGGCTCTCATCTCTCTCAATCATCCTGTCTCTCAGATTCCTGTACGCTATTTCTATATCTCAATCATCGAGGACAAAGTGAGGAATCATACGTAATATCACACTGCAGTGCACTTCACTAATGAAAAGGAGGGCTTGTGTAGGAATGATGGGCAGGTGGGCATATTTTCCTATTTTTGTCCTCCTTGAGCATGCCTTGCTTATATCGCAGCAAGAAGTTGTTTCTCTCATTGCCTCTGGCTGTCATCAGTTTCTGTTGCTACAGACGACATGGTTATTATTCACCCAGAGCAATACAGCAGTGCATGTGTGCATCACTGACTGGTCACATCCGTAAGACCCAGCGTGGGTTCTCTGCTCGCTGGTTTCCCTTTGTGCCGCCAGATGAGCATGAGTTCTCAAGAATGCAACATGCTCTCCGGAGTTTGCGGGAGTTGTTGCGCACCCCCCCTGCCCCGTCGAACCCCATTGTGCCGAGTGAGATGGCTCCGACTGAACTGCCTTCAATAATTAATTCTGAATCAAAGCGCAACAAAATGGTTGGCAGCGTAAGACATTACTTTCCACTTGAATGAAACATATTATGAATTCAAAGTTACAAGTCATTTACTTTAAGTGGAAGTTCAGCAAACAGTTAATATGCTATTGTGCTGTGAGTAAGAACTGAAATCGGATCAATGTGACTCTTAATGTGTTTTAAGTTCCCATGTCTGCTATATTGTGAATAATGTAAGGACCTAGAGAAATTATGTTATTCAAAATCTAATTGAGCAGCAACTACATTTGTATGCATTTTTTCACTATTTAATTTTCTAGGATGGCATTGTACTAATGTATGCATTCATTTGAAATGTGACACTTTGCAAGTATATGGCTGTGTGAGTGTTGTCCAGGCAAAATAAGACCTGTCTTGTCCCGTATTCAGTGCTATGCTTCCCTTTCATCTCCTTACCCCCTACCTCTAAGCCCCGCAGCGGCCCAGCTTGACGACACCAGCACTCTCGTTAATCACACAGTGTCAGGACTTTAATAAGTCCTTGACGGGGGTTTCGCCGTGAACGAGACTCTTTATCAAAGGTTTACACTGCCAGTGTGTCCTGGAGAATGATTGATCCTACCACGCTCAGGTCTGCCCTTCATGCTGACTGACGGAGCGACAACCACATAGCCAGTGGTAGACAGAGATGGCAGAGGTGCACGGACATGTGTGGGACTTAAAACGTGCTTCTCCGTGTTAGGGTGGAGAGTGAGTAGCGGCTATGTTCTGGCACCAGGCTGCTACATCTCTATGATGGATATTTCTGCCTGTTCCATTTCTCTCCCCACCAACCAACCCTTCATGATCCTGTGACTCCAGATGCAAAATACTCCCATTATAGACGCTGTGATAAAGTGATGTTTTAACCTTGCCTGCCTCTTGCTGGAAAGGAAGCAGCCAATCCACTTAACAAATGAAGTAATATCAGCAATTGCTTGGCCTTGTCGCTTTACTTATGGACATTATATTGTAGCTATGTGAAGAATTATCAGAGCTGTGGCCTTGTCATGAGAGACGCTGGAAATCTGAACAAATCATATTAATATCGAATCCATCACATTCAAACAGCCTTACCATGCTTAAATATGTAAAAAATAAGACATACAGGTTTGTTATACTGTGCTTTTTCTTGTTCCTGGTCATTACATGAAAGATTTTTTGAAGGGCCCATTTAAATGTTAGATATAAAGGGAGACCTATTATGCAAAATGCACTTTTTGATGTATTGTATACATAAATATGTGTCCCCGGTGTGTCAGGGAACTCACAGAGCGTCAGAAAATAAAACCCACTAAAACGTTGCTATCAGAAACAATGCCCGACTGTTTTGGACGTAATATGGTTGGTGTTGTGTCATTAGCATCGCTAACACTCAGAGCTAACCTGTACTGGAGAGAGCATGTGTGTGAAGAGGCAGGACATAAAAAGGAACTCACCTTGTGGTATAACCGGCAAGAGAGAAAGCCTTTGAGCTCCACTGTTTCAGAAATAATCCTTGATCTAATAATCCTTGCGTTTCATCACCGCAGCATTTTAGACAGTATCTTCCAGGTCCCGCATGAGCCGGCAAAAGCTCCGCCCCCTCTTATTTTATTTATTTTCAGTTTAAAAAAAAAAAGCTTTATTATTTTATATTTTTGTAACCTTTATTTATACAGGTGAAAATCTCATTGAGACACAGGGTCTCATTCTCAAGAGAAGCCTGTTTATACCCAGAATCAGCACTTTTGGAACAGGAAAAGAAATAGAGGAATATGAGGCATGGCTAGAATGAGGTATCTGTTTGGTTTGTTGACAAAAACACTTCATAGACATGTTTTTTATATGTTTTGTATATATCTGAGACCTATGTTATTGCCTAAAAATAGCATGATAGGTGACCTTTAATGCACAGCCAACAATGTCAATAGGCTCTTATTCCTCTGGATAAATAAGTATTCTTCCTATAAGAATGATTCTTTCTCAAATGTATATACAGTAGGGTTGCCATGTTGAAAAGTCCTTAATAAAGCTATATGGTCAACAACAACCCAATACCAACTCTACATACAATGATCAGATCCCTTGTTAATGTGATTACAATGGTCACACATTACATTCAAAGCCTCACAAAAAGCAACAAAACAAGTGGATCCCCTGGAAAAGTAAGTCACTGTCCAACGTTTTAACTTTGCTTATGATTCTTACCAAATAATCTTTCCAATATTTGGTAAGAATTACAAGCAAAGTAAACAAGGTTTCAAAGCACCAGAAAACCAAACTATAACCTTCAACACAGAAACAAAATCAGCACAAGAAAATAGTCTAAAATGACTTTGAGTGCCGAATCTATGGCATTGTTCTTTTAAAAAGAGAAATCACATAATGGTTGATGATATCAGTGCCCATTGTTCTGGCAGACCTGGTTGTAAAATGGAAGTGTAGTCACATGAATGGTTTTCGGAAGTTCTCTGAAAGAAATCTAAAGTGAACAATTTTATATTCTCTGGAAAGAGGCCGCAGGCAACGCAGTGATTAGTAACTGTGAGGGGCTTCAATCTCTCTAGCTGCCTGTGTCTCTCTCTCACACACTCACACACACACACACACACACACACACACACACACACACACAAAAAAACCTCTACCGCAAGGTGGTTGAAACACCATCGGGTGGAATGGGCAGAGAGACAAACAGAGAGCTTGAGAAGGAAGGACATTAAACAACTGCGTAATGGTTCAATATTTGCCTGCTCTGTTCATGTATGGCTGCCCTTAGAGGTCGCTGCCACTCGCTCTTACAGACACCTTGTCTCACCTTTTTGTGAGAGGACAGCGGCCTTTCTTTTTATTCCTCCAGACCTTTTAGTCAAAGCTTGCCTCTGTAATCATCACTGTAACAATAGAGAACTGTTGATATGTTTTGTCTCCTGACTTGTGCGACAGCAATTGGTTCTGGGACAGATATGGATGCAAGAAAACCACAAACATACAAAATCTATCAATAAGAAAAGATATATAATCCATTATAACCTTCTTGTAGATACTGTATGGAACAATGTCTTTTTAGCTTATCAACAATGTGTTATTTCCATTGTGTGCAGGAGGTAGAGTATAGATTGAGCAATGCACATAGGAGTAATAGAAAAGAGAATGGCAGCAGTGATCAAATCTTGCATTCAAAAGGTAAATTCCTACAATTCTCTAACCGTGCTGGCTACAGATTGCCCTGTGTTTCAAAAGCGAGGGGGTTTATCTGACCAAAGCTCTGAAGGGTGGCAAACAAAGAAACTCTCATACACTTATGGCCATAAGCTTTAAATGTGCTGGAATAGGCTGCATTCTAAAAGAGACAGCACATGAGACAAGTTGGAAAGGAAAAAAAAGCTTGATTGTATATAAAGAATAGCTCCAATGCCGGATCTACCTTCACTGAGGGCTTTCTTTACATATCGAGTCGAACGCCAAAGGATTTGAGATAGCTAAGAGTGTAAATATGTGTTATTGGCTGTTTTGATATGGCAGGGATTCATCCCATAGATCCATTTAGTATCCTCTAGCGTTTGGTTCCTTTGTTTGTGGATTTCAACATTGCACAGTCAACTTGTTCTGAATATTTTCTGCATAAACAGAAAGGAAACAGATAAAGACAAAGATTGTCACCATAGCTGCAGCATGAATCCAGCTTTACTATATAAAAACAACTAGGTTTTCAACAATACACCATTCAACTCAAAGGCGACGCATAGAAACATTCCTTGACGATCTCTAAGAAAGACTTAGATTCTGCCTCGAGGGATCCAGGCTACACAATGACAAACATTCATGTGTGTGGTCATGCATAACAAGCCATTCAAAGAATCCCCCAAAATCCTTAACTTCCTGTATCAAGCAAAAGTTGGTTCAAATGGGTCAGAAAAAACTATTCTGCGAGACAGTAACTATTTCTCTTCTACAACTTTAACTGTATCAGCCTAAATGTTAGCTTCAATTGTATTTGTATGTCCCTCTGTCTTACGCCCAAATTCAATTCCATTCAAATGGCTCTATTGGCATGACCAAAACACTGTTCATATTACCACAGCATATTTACATTTTTAAATAGGTACATTGTATTACCGTCAATAAGATATAGTTGAACGGAGTGGAACCTATGGTTTCTAAATGCATTTTTTTAAATATATTCTCTAATGTTTTTTCATCATTTTCACATTGGGGGAGAACGTGTAGCTTTTATCCACTCTACTCTCACTAACACTCTTGGTATGCTATTTTTTCTCCAATATGTTCCCTTGTAAGACAGTTGTCATGAAATCTCACATTCACTGAGACACCTTACTTACAACGGAGCAGTTCTGCTGGCCTTGTCATCTTTTCTTCTGCTAAAAATCTTTTTACAGTTCACATACATAAAAAATGTACTTGCTTAAGTACATAAATAAATTATATACTTGAGCTGTCGTCTCAAGTGAGTCAAGCATTTGCTTTATAACTAAATCACGTTTACAGTACATGCTCCCTTCAATTTGAATTCATCTATTTTAGAGTTGGATTATGAAGGCTGACAAATCTTGTATACTAAGCACAAAAAAAGGGAAAAGTGTTTTCTAAACACACAGAAACCATTTGTAAATCTTGTGTTAATTTCCAATTAATTTTTAGAAAAAGTTCACATAATGAAATAAAATTGAATAATATTGGAAGGTTATGCCTTTGCATTCGAAAGAAGCATTCTAAATGCAGGCGAAATATTCTCTGCAGAAACATTCTTACTCAATTTCACAGCCAGTTGGCATCAATTGATTGCGTCTCCTCCCTTCTGCTGAACAAACATCTTCCACATTCTATATTCATAGCTAATATGCAGCTACTGGTGTAGTGGACGTCTGTTAACCGTTAAGACCAGGCCACATCAACCCGTCGGCTCAACTACCTGTCATCTCTACCCACATCAAATTAAAGCCTCTTTTTTGACAGCACCCGTGACAGCATATTAATAGCTAATTCTAGGCCTTAGACATGTGTCAAGCGATAGAGATCGATAGCTACCTGTCAAATAGTTTCAGTCAAATACTCAACGGAAATAACAGTTACTCGCTAACGATCTAACCAGTCGCCATTCGCAGTGATTGTCAATTTTTAGACCGTTAATCTAAGGCTTGACCTAGTCATCAGTTAGCTCATGTATGTAGCGCATGTTATTGGGTGTTTCCGAGACCCAGGCATGTCAAGCGCCAATCGTCCCCGGGGCTGGGGGCTGTCACACTCCCATATGTCAAAACCCTTGATGTACGAGCCACTTTCTCTCTGCTTTAATGCATTTAAATGGAGCTGTGAGTCCAGCAGGACCAGCCCAATTTCAGAACCAGCAGTAACGGCTCAATCTCATCAACTGCCCTGGTGGACGGAGCGTGTACATAGGAAATGAAATTGAAAATCCATCAGGCGCACCCACATACACATATAGAGGCACACACACACATATATACCAGGCTATTTCTTTCACAAACTCTCAGTTACATTCACTCACATACACACACACATACCATGTATACATCACTTCAGGGGACATTACATTGACTTACATGCATTTCCTGGAGACTTATCCTAACCTTAACCGTCTATCTACTGCCCAAAACAGTCATTCAAATCTCTTAAAACATCTGCAAAAACAACATGCTGCGACGAAGCTAGTAACTAAGACCGACACAGACCCAGACTCAGCCGACGCCACTCCACCTCCACCTAAGCAACAGCGGCTGGATTTTAACCAAGGGACTGCTAGCCAGGGAAAAGTCGATAAAGCCATTGCACAGTATGTTGTAGAACACATGCAGGCTATTGCTACAGTGGAGTCACCCGCTTTCAGGGAGCTTTCATGGGACGGAAAACTTTTTCCAACTACCTGGAGAAAGAATATACAAAAATGGAAAGCCAGCTAATATCGATGCAATCCAGATTGCATATAATGCATGTCAAGTTGATCAACAGATTGTATTATTCTCCAATGCAATAACAAACTGAAATGTAGGCTATAAGGGAATTAATGGGAGCCTTTTTTTTTAAAAGTAACTAAAAAGTTACTTTTTACAGTAACGCATTACTTTTTGGTGTAAGTAATCAGTAAAGTAACTGAGTTACTTTTGAAATGAAGTAACTAGTAATGGTAACTAGTTACTGGTTTTCAGTAACTAGCACAACACTGTAAACGAGTAATCTGATTACAGTTACTTTCGTAAACCTGAAGTGAATACATTTTGGATTACTTATTGGAATTATTGGTGGAAAGATTTCCTCACAACATTTAATATTCATTACAAAAGGTACAGCCGAATCATCACAGCGCACAAAACCTATTACCGCCGCAGATGGACCAAAAAAGGGAGCGTTTTAAAAAAAAAATTCGTCCGCTCAGTGAAACAATAACAACGAAACATGGAGGAACAAAAGTCTGCGTTTAAATTGTGTGTGTGTGTGTGTGTGTGTGTGTGTGTGTGTGTGTGTAGAAGTGTTTGTGGTTAAAACACATCAGCCATACCGCTCTTTAGCCTTTCTAATGATTCTGAAGGTATAAACACAGTGAAGGCGGTGCGTGAAAGGCACGGCGCGCTCCTCTTCTCAGAGGTGAGTTAACCCTCCCGCTGCCTCCTGGTGCTGCAGAGATGTCATGAAGTGAAGGAGGTTTTCCTTCTATAAAACTGCTGTGGGCAGCAGAGTGTGAGTGTCACGGACATAAATTCATAGATCAAGGCAGACTGGTGCACACACTCTCCTGTTTTGCCAATCCGGTGCTTAAACAAATATAGCTCTACACCCCTGGCCGACATGTCCTTAAAATGAAGTCCGAGTTCGACATTTTAATTCATGTCCTGCCAACACTGGCACGACAGAAGGCGACACGCCCTTTCTAAGCCGTGTCCCTCACTCCACACATCCCAAGCTGCATCCCCAAAAAGTGTATTATGTTGTTACATCGTTTCAGATGTGATGTTTCAGTTGTGCTCTCGATAAGCCATTACAACAGTAAAAACACGTTCAGTTTCCTTTTGCTTTTTGTGTCTCCTGTTCACCAAAACATACCCATCTGTGATGGAAAAAGAAAGTAATCCAAAAGTACTCTAAAAGTAATCGGATTACGTTTTAAGACACGTAACTGTAACTGTATTCGGATTACTTTCAGAGCCATGTATTCAGTAATCAGTAACTGATTACATTTACAAAGTAACCCTCCCAACCCTGCACACACACAGAGGTTCATATCTCACATTTCAAAGAGTTATAATAATAACGGATGTGTGATGAGCTGCTGCATGATGTAGAAAGCTAATCCAAGCAAAAAAATAGATTTACTAGAGTAATTGAAATACAGTCAAAGAATGATGAGAGTGAAAGAGCTCCAGACTGCACTTGTGTAAAGGTATCTTAGCCTTGAATTTAATTAAAATCTTTTTTTTCTCCCGTGGACTTGTGTGTGATTTATATCATAAAGTGAGCCTTACTCACTTAATTTACAAAGCTTTCATCAGATTTATTTTTATAAATGTGCTGTTGAAAGAATCACCTTATAAGAAAATCACAGCTGAGCATACGGCAATGCATTTAAATATAAATGAGACGAGGGTATTCTGCCTATATTATCAGGCAGCCACAACAGAACTATGCACAGCTGTTACTTACTGAAACATTTGAAAAAGTAAGGTTGTTCAGTATCCTATAATGAGTGAGTTTTCTTTTGCATGAAGCATCTTAAAGTAGAGGCAAATACTTAGAATGACTCAGGTAGATTAGATACATACATAAAAGATAGATCTTACAAAACACCAAGGTAATATCAGCTTTCCAATTCACAGAGTCATCCACCCACGGGGCAGGCAGCATTCTTACGCAGCAAAACTGAACTATTTTGCAGCTTGGCTTTACACGATATATCCAAACCAACCATCAACGTAATCACTAAAGGTTAAGGCAAGTCACAGCAACAAAACCAGCTGTGTGGAAACTCTCCAGACACTGGTTGTTCAATAGTGCACGTATGCATGTATTTGCATGCATGTGAATGCACAGTGAGAACATATGCTTTCATTAAAAGAGCACAATCATTTGAGAACCTGTCTCGTCGTGCCAACACCAGCCTTTCTAAATAAAACAATGGACACAGTAGACACAGACGTGAAGGAGGAAAGGGAGTCATCAACAGCCAATGACATGTTGGTCTTGGCTCAATGTCACTGAAGAAATGTCAGTAGCACACAACTGGTACACCAGCAGTTAGGCAAATTTTACATTGCCGGCTTTAACAAGATTACCTGATCGGCAACAGGATGACCAGATATTAATTTTAATTGCTTCGAATCATGATATGCATGTTTTACTTTACATACTGTGTCAATTCCCCTGTTCATTTTGAATGTACAAACCAAAAATCAAGGGATACAAATATTCAAATCAAGTTCATTTATATCCAAGCTGATAATATGCTACCTCGTTATGCACAATCAATTCATGGTAATGTGCCAAGTTTCAACACAAACTATGGACACTGACCTTGATTTTAGTTTGAGGCATTTACATGGCGGACATTTTGAGATGTTAAAGGCCTAGCAGGAGAAACCAGAATAAAGAAGAACTTAAATGCTAAATCCCAATCAAGATCTCAGTGTCAGGGTTGTGGGATTGTGATTGCTGGCATGGCAAACTGCACCCACGGAGCCATTATTAATGTTATTGGTTACAGCTGTGCTTTACGTCAAAACATCTAACACGATGTAAGCCTATTTAAAGTATCTTCATTGTAACCCTGACAAATCCATTGTTTAAGGTTGGATCTTACACATTTTTTTATGCAAAAGAGCTACTTAAAACATATTTTTGCATACCACAAAAGAAACATTTTACAGTTGTAAAATTAATGTTGGTTGAAATCGATTTAAAGATGCTTTAAACTGAATTCAGAGCCTTAATTTTTTAGGAATGGCCGCCATATCGCTCTCAACATGCCATCAATTATGCCTGAGCATTAGTTAACATGGGACCTATTATCTTCCAATCCACATACAGTATCTTCCAAAGATGCTCATACTCAAGGCCGTCCCTGGCCAACTTGGGGCCCCAAGCGACATTGTGAGATGAGGGCCCCCCCCCCAACCGACAGGAGTGAAAAATGGTGCACGGAGAACTGCGCTGAGAACTGCGCACAAGCGGAGCTCATAAGCTGAGGCCCCCTGCGCGAGGCTCCCTGAGCAATGGGAGGCCCCATGCAGCCTGCATGATCGGCCTGTGGGGAGGGACGGCCCTGCTCATACTACCATGGCATTTTTCGGACAGACAAATCAGGAGCAAATACACTTTGATCAAGACAAATGTGTCCGACTCAGCTATATTGGCTGTGTTTTATATCTAATGTTAGTTGCAAAATATTAGACCATGCACAATTACGAAACATTATGCACCACTGGTAAAGCGTCTTTGGGTTCAAGAAAAGCGCTATAGAAATATAATTTATTATTATTATTGGTATCATTAATATGCTTTCTTTAATTATAGAGCATCGTCGATACAGTCTTTCATCATGTAGCACATAGTTAAGCAAAGAGTGCAACACATATAGAGTTAGTGTGAATCCTTTCTATACTCA
Source organism: Harpagifer antarcticus (assembly GCA_902827135.1). Taxonomy (NCBI): domain Eukaryota; kingdom Metazoa; phylum Chordata; class Actinopteri; order Perciformes; family Harpagiferidae; genus Harpagifer; species Harpagifer antarcticus. The sequence goes on along the minus strand of CADEHL010000159.1, from coordinate 1,014,439 downwards.
GCGCTAAATTACTCTAAATGACACTAAATGTTAACATCAGGTAGCCGTTTGCTAACATCAGGTAGCCGTTTGCTGTAGCAGTTCTGAATGCTGTGAAGATAACTGTAAACTCCTTTGGTAATGGTGCACTGCACTCTGGCTAACTGCATCATCACTTTCACTGGGACACCTGAGGCCTGTACTATGAATCCAGTTCAACATACCCTGGATATGTTTGAGTTACCCGGCTTTCCTAATCCAAAACACACACGCTCTCGCTAAGCGGTCCTACGACGCTGATTATCAACTCGGTAACTCAAGCCCGCTGTGCCCTATCTAGTTATGTGCACGTTCACATGAAAGGGGCGGCATTAGCAACATTTGACCAATCACAAACATTGACAAACGTACTGACAGCGCAGCGTCATACTTCCTGAATGAAAAGTCAACTATATAATTAGACAAATATGAAGACGTTAAACTTTACACAACTTTATACTTTATACAATTCCCTAAATTCGATGAATATCTAACATTAAATTAATAGGTTGTTATGTTAAGAAGCCTTTGAAATGCTGTTTCTTGCAAGATGTTGCGTCTGCCCCCGCCGGCGGGGGAAATCGGGCTTAACAGGTTTTAAAGGAATGGGTTTACCACATTGCAGAATAACAATTTTCTCATTCAGTCTAATGCAGATAGCTTTGTTTGTATTTTTGAGTTTGTATCCTATCTTTTAGTTTTCTGCGAAATGTTTTTGTTTTGCTCAAGAATTTAATTAAAAAAGCTTTTCTCTTTGAAAACTAAGTGTGGTTAATCTTAATTATTCATAGACCGGGACCTGTTCGATACTGAAGAAAACACTGCCAATGAAATCAGCTTTGAAATTATTGAAAGTGTCATTTTTCATTGTAGTTTGCAACATAGATTCTTACCTATTGTACTGCATGTAACTACCATGTTGCATTTAAGTTTGATCAATGGAGTTTGATTTGTTCTGATTCAGGCATAATTCCTTGTATTGATCGACGTACGACTGCTGTGAATGCAGTCATGGAACGACATTGGCAATTCAAGTGCACTACCTTAAGCCTCAAGGGATATCTGTTCATGGAGCTATGCTGCTGTGGACCACTGACCAAAGCTGACGAGACCATTCCTCCTTGTGCACTCTAAACTTTCCCCAGAGAGAAAGCCTCCGGCTTCCTTAAACAGGGTAAATTGAATTAGGACATTCTACCAGCTGGCAAGTGTGAAATTGAGTTGAAGTATAACCCCGAGGTTAAGCGTGTGAGATGCAGGATTTAAACACCCCAACAGAACAGCGCCAAATCAAGCTTTTACTTTAAGCTGAATTCTAAACAAGCAACAAGAAGAGAGATAAGAATACAGCAGGAGCTCACTCAGTTAGGGCAGTAAGGAGGTTTATGTTTGTATATGGGTGGGTGTGTGTGCATGTGTCCAAGCATGAGCTCAAGTGTGCGTATGTTTGTCAATGTGTACTGGGATTATATAATCGCGGGAACAATAAAAGCGAGTGGAGTGATATGCAAGCTATCTGGAGGGAATATCCCAGCAGAAGCCTTAATCTCGTTCCTGTTGCAGTTTATAATGCCTAAAAACACAACATCGGAGTCTCAGCTGTTGAGAAAAACACAAACATGGAGAGAAATTATAACATACTATGTTGGCCTACGTCTTTTTTCATCACAAACAGGCTTCGTATTCATCTGTCAGTCATAGCTTATACATCCCGTTTGTTCAATTCAGCTTGTCTGTTTCATTCAAACCGAACAAGATGCATGCACAAATATAGCACCCTCAAGGTGTAAAGATGAAATAAATCAATGATGCTGCATCAAATCTATGAGAATACTGCAAAAAACACCAAACTTAATTGATTATAACAAGGATTGTCTCACTCTTGCTGATGAGGCTATAACTGCTGAGTTGGTGTGTGTCTTTAGAGATCAAAAAATAAATTGAAATGTGGTCATACTGCAGAATGTTTTGATGTTTTTCCTTAGTGTTCACCCTACCGCATATGTATTTGTGCTGTCATTCAGGGGTATGAGTCATAGATTTCCATCTATTTCAATGAACAGAACAATCTTGCATCTATCCATCCAGAGTGTGTTCTAAATCATCCGCATGAATGTGCCCTGGTCACACACAATGCTGCTATCCATTACAACTCTGCTCTGGCCTTACTCTGCATACAAACGTCCTCCAGCAACTTCCATCTCCTGCTTATCACCTCTCTTTTCTCTTGACTATGACTTCTATTTCCTTGCCTGTCACTCCCTTTTTCCCTTCTCCTTTCTGTTATACCATTCTCTTTTTTTCTTGTTTTGAAACTTTTCTATTTCCTCTTTGTTTCCCTTTTACCCGTTCTTACAACATCAAACCATCTTGTTTCACTCTTTGACCCCTGTAGCCAATGCTTGCTCCCTCCATCTCTCACATCACTGTTATTTCCAGCCTTGGTGCCAAGTGTTTGCCTTATCAATCACATTTTCTCATCCATTCTTTCCCCTCTGGCAACGGACTGTTCCATCAGTCACCGCACAACACCCACGCTCAACCCCTCTCACCCCGTCGTTGTTATGGTTAATTCCATCAGTCACACGCCTCTCACACACCCTCACCAAGCCTAGCCACTTCCATCCGAGCGTTAATCCATTTAAAAGAGAGAACAGCTTCTGACTCTGCTGGTGTGACGGCGAGGTGAGGCCACAGAGAGAGGGGAAAACAGAAAAAGGCACGCTTTCTCAAAGCGATATAAATGCCATGCCAGAAAGTAATTACGATATTTATTGTTTTGTTGTCAGGCTATGGGGGAATATTAGTTGAAATAAAGCCTCAAAGTCCGTCATGAAATGCAGCTGATGATCGAACAATGGCAGTGAGGGTAACGATGGATATTAAAACAAATGAAAGCCTCGGGCAGAGTTAGTGTACACATGTAACTAGTGCAGACTCTATCTAAGTAGGAAATAGTGTTTTAGACTCTCATCTTTTTAATGTATAATGAGATATAATGAGGCTGTAACTTACTAGTCTAACTGATAAAACAGACATGAAACGTCAACCACGGCTAACACACTTGACAACAGAGTGGTCATGTCTGAAGAAATCGTATTGTAACGAGACACCCTAAGTGACAGTATTTCATCATTAAAATGTCAACTGAAACCAAATGTTGTGGATTTATAAGTGCTTTCCCCCCTTTTCTTTGAAACCTTGTTGACCTGCAACGTGGCAAAAATGATAAAAGTTAAACCACCAAAAAAACCACCTTTGATCCTGATAACCTTTAATTTCAATTAATAGAGACAAACTTGAAGAAATGCATTTATTTAGTTAAAGGAAAATCAGCACGGAGTTCACTCAAAGTACAGACATATTTTACAATACATGTCAACAAGATGGTCCTAGATAGTGATAAAAGGGAAGTTGCTGGGTGGAGTTGAAGATTATGGACGGAACATTCTTCTAGGACTATGCCTCTAATGCAGGGGTCGGCACCTCTATGGTACCCATGTACATGTCAAAGTTCTTCCCAAATGTCAGTGAATACCATGATCATAACACCAGAGGGAGCTCCACAAATCATGTGAAACCCAGATTTGGCACAAAAAAGGGGGAATACACATTTCGGAATTATGCCACATCAAGGTGGAACACTCTTCCCACAACTGTAAAGGAAAGTAAAACTGTACTTACCTTCAAAGCCTCTCTTAAAGAGCACCTTCGGGGGAGAGCATTGCAAAACTGGCCCCGGTAATGGTACAAATCTCAACCTGACGTACAATGGACAGCTTCCCCCCCCCCATCTATGTATATACTCACATTTTAGACTCTGTTACTAACTGTATATCTGTAGACTTGGTTGGTCTTAAATGTCCGGTTAGGATGTATTATAACGAAATCTAAAATGAAAATTGTAAATAATAAATCTGTATGTAAAAAACAACCTGTATGTAAATTGTAAATAAACCATCTGTTTGTCAAATATGTCTTACATGTCTTAAATGATATGATGAATTGGAAATGGCGGACCCTGATGTAAACAAGACGAAAGTCTTTCTCTGGTCTGCATCCCCTTAACAATTGTATGTTTTGAGCTGTACTGTACTGTACCCAATATACAAGCTGTTAATAAACTTTTCAATCAATCAATCAAAGGAGCTGTACAAATGCCGCCGGTTTTTGCGTGGCTGTGTATTTAGTTGAAAGCCCAGTGGCGATCTGCTCATCTCTCATTGAAATAATATGCTACAAAGGGGCGGACTGGCCATCTGTGTGTTGAACTTTCCTGTCGGCTCCCAGACCGTAGTCGAGGAGGGCAGAAGCAACAAGCTTCAGGTTCAATAACCCACTTTAGCTTCAATGACTGGAGAGAGGCGAGCTCTTCTTGGGAGGCCGTTGCATTTATTGAGCTGTTCTTCTGTTTCACAAAATACAGACCTCTGTTTTTCTGCTGCCTCGTTTCACTTCCAGAAACATACACACGCTCCCTCACTGTCGCTCTACCATCCACAAACACACATGCACAAGCCACACCCTCTCTCTCTCTGTCTCTCTCTTAGGCGAGACACGGCAGGCAAAAACATCGTTTTTCAAGTACTGGTCAATTTTGAGATTTTGTGCTATTTTGATTCCATAACATGTTTTCTTTCAGGCTTTTGGAAGGAAAACGTACAAAATACAGATTTAAGTGTTTATTTTACTATAGTTTGTCTATTTGCGTCTGTAGATTTCTCCTAAATCCACCAAAAGTTAGCATTCTAACGTAACATAAAGCACCGCGACCGCTGTGTGCACCATGTCAACAGAGATATCGTTGGAAAGCTCCGTCTCTCCTGCACAATCTCATCGGATCCAAATATGGTCATTTCCTTTGTATCAGCAACCAATCGTGAAAGCACAAAGGGGTCTTAAACCAAGAAACGAAATCTCATTGGCTGGTGTCAATTTCTGACAACGTGATTCGTTCAGATGCGTCACGTGGTGTGCTAAAACACTTCCTGTTTAGCTTTCCGCTAGAAATTGAAATCTCAAAATCGCAAAAGAACGGCGAAAAAAACGTTCACAGAGAAGACGACAACTATTGTCTCTTGCACGAAGCAAGGTTATACAAAAAACAAATGACCCCGAACATGAAATACCTTCACGGAGTGCGTCGATGCGCGAGCTATCATCCAGAGAACAGGAGGGTTTAGCTAGCACCTCACTGCAATCTTTAAAGGTCGTTTTCTCAAAATGAGTTTTGTCTCCTACTCTGAGTTCGAAATTTCAACTTCAGAAGCACGTAGAGACACCAAACCTTCCAGTTATATTCCTATCAATATTATGAAGGCTTTTACAGAAGGGTTTGTTCATATATAATTCATAGCCTGAATTATACAACATTGTATACCTAAAAACATGGCGAAAATGGATATTTTAGGGCTGTTGACAGTATTTTCTGATTTATTGAGTGATAAAAAGAGATATCCAATATCCCTTCTGTAAAAGCCTTAGATACTAATATGACTACAAAATGAAACAAGAATTTGGAACCTGGCTTTATCCAAAGTTCAGATTTCGATTCCTGAAATGTGTTAAAATATGTGCATATTTAATGAGATAATGGCTCATTTGCATATTTAAACATGCTATTTCAGAAAACTTGTAATACAAAAGACAATTGCCTTATTGTAAGACATTAACTGGAGAAATTTCTAGCTGATACCTTTAAGTTAAAAAAATTACCCTATTCACCTGGGGTGTCTCGCCTTAAAGGGACAGCGATCTCATCTCACTCTGCATGACCTTAATATCATAGTGTGCTCTGGAGAATCACAGAATGGACGATCGTCCTTATTATTATGCCGTTTAAACCAATTATTTAAATGTGTTGTTAAATTCGGCATCATGTAAGTTGCGCTGACAGGTCCACACACTGCTCCCCCGCCCTCCTGCTCCTCAGTCAACACCCCCCCCCCCCCCCCCCACCCCGTTGATAATTCTCGATCGTTGGCACGCTGATAACAATTTTTTTTAAATGGCACTTCATATCAAAAAGGTTGCCGACCCCTGCTCTAATGTGTCTAAGAAACAGCCACCATAGTATATCTCACCTTCTAACTGATTTAACAAAGCGTGTTCAGGTCTTTCATTTCCTAAGAATAATTAGGGGGCTGACTTCCATATTGATTTAACAAAAAAACATTCTAAGAAGAAATCGAAAACAAGCTTGATTTATATTGGCTGAATACTTTCCAGGTCATTGTACCTTGTAAATGCTGGGTCAAGGCTAACTATACATTTGCTAAGAGTAGTAAAACTATTTTGATAAAGGGCCAAAAAAGGCAACAGTCTATTTATATTTGATCCATGCATAATATCCTGCAGTCATAGCTTTTCTACTATAAGTTGTTGGAATTGAGCCAATGTTTCACACATTAATGTCTCAGAAGAAGAAACGTGGACCCTGCCAATGAACCATACCATAAGGCATATTAATGTGTGATTGCCGTCTTTTGGCATCTCCTTGTATTCGTTTTGCATCAGCACCACTCCAACATTCTCCATCTTTCATTCCTGTCACGCGTTTATGCCAAATATCTAATAATTACAGCTCACAGTATAAATACAAAGCACCTTACCTTGTGTTATTAACTACGTATGGTGTAAGAATATCGATGTGCTCGAGCACTGATAGTAGGAGACTGTAAAATAACATGCAGAGAGAGCACAGCTGGGCTCTGTATAATGCTAGCAGAATGACCATGCTATAATTCTCAGCCTTTCTTTGTGATCAGGAAAACGTCAACAACTTCATGTAGCTTCATCATCTTCCCCTGTGGAGGAAAGAAATCCTCAACTGTTTCTGTGGTCGGGGACCCACATGGGGAAAAGTATAATTATAATAGAGGGGTGGTGATGAAATCCGGTCGAGAAAACTGAAACAGAAGACCAGAGATAATGAAAAGAGGGCAGGAGTGAAAGGGCTTTTTTCATTAGCTAAAACATGAGTAAGAGTTATTTGTCATGATTCCAATCTCGGCTGTCATCATCTCTGATGCAGTGTAGTCATTTTGTTTTAATTCTGTTTTAATCTGATCAGCAGCTGTTCTGCTTGTTGTTGTCTATTCCCCTCATTATAGGCTTCCCATCTTTACAACACTACACTATCTTGTAGTGTGAAGCTGCATAACTTCATTGTTATTGTAGTTTCCTAAATATTGCTGAAAAATGAGTGCCTGATCTAAAAAGTTGTGTACCTTAACACAATCTAAATTATTCTCTTTCATATATTTACTATTCTGATTCCTGCTGCCTTTCTGCCTTTTATCTCTCTGTTCCTCTTGTGTGATTTTCTGACAGCCTCCATCTCCTTTTATTTTTATTTCTGTCCCTCTACATCTTACATTTCACACATTATTTATCGTCCATGTCTCTTTATTTTCATGCCAGCCCACTTTATGAGGTTTTTAATCATCTTATCGTGTCCTCAACTTTCTCTCTTTGTCATCCACACTTGATTGCTTCCTCTGACCTCACTTGACCTTTTGAGATAAAGCTGTCAAGGAAGAAAAATAAACTCCAGAAAGATACAGAAACATCACAGAGAGCCATTGGTAGGCTGCTCACTCCCAGCCCTTATTCCTCAACATTCTGCTCATGTTCCTAAAATCGCATCACCCTTCGAAGCATGTGTGTGTGTTTGTGGAACTTTGAGAGTTGGTCTCAAGTGGTTAGCCTCGGGGCTGATGATCAGTAGCACTTCCATCCTTCCCTCTGTTGCCAGCCTCAAGGGGACCACACAAACACACACATACCTGCTCACACAGTCACGCTCACACACACATAGACGCGAACACACCACCCCTCCTGGGACCATCATCGCCTCAGGCTTGTCTCTGTCTCACTTCCTGTCTGTTGGCCTGAGTCTTCATGAGCTACATTTCTCTCCCTGCCAGCATGCGCTCCATTCTGACAGCAACCAGTTTGAGAAAAGACACACGACAAAGTCAAGCTGCACATTGAAAACAAACCAACAGAGAAACTTGAAGAAGAACGTGTTCACATGTTTGGATGCTGACTCTGATTCCTTAGTCTTTGTGAGTGCTCTGTTTCAACAGATAGACTTTCAAACAACAGAATGAAGACACACGTACAACAAACCAGAGCTTTGTTTTGGTTTTCTGCCTCTTTCCTAACTGCAAACCATTGTTTCCCACCTTCTGACTGCTCCATCAACCTCCCTGCCATGCTCCTTTCTTTCTCTCTCTTCCTCTATCTGCCTTGCTGTGTTGTGGATGCTGCTGTAAAACAAGTTTGATGTGTTATTCCCAGTGGTGTGGCATGCTATCAGAAAGCCCCTCTTGGTGTGATAAAACTCAGAGCAGGGAGAACAATATCAAGTGATGTGTGGGAAAGGGTACCAACCGAGCCTGCACCTTTAATCTCTGCCTTCCGAAAAGACCGATAATAAATAAAAATACTTGCCCTTCCTGTTTCTCTACCTATTCCATACTTTCCCGTCTTATTAAAGTCCTATAACTCGTTCATAAAGTTGAAGATTTGACAGATTTGATGTCAGACTGTACACGCTCATGGTGAAGAAAGGCCAAGATGAAAGTTGAAATCCCTCTGGAAAGAAAGAAATGTTGTCTTCTGTCTCTGCAACGAATTGGCAGCCGGATATTTCATGACACAGATGGCAAAATGAAGACACATAAGCTTCCCGCTAAGACTTTGGAGGTGTAAATGTATTGCTTTAACATTCAGCAAGGTTCAAAGGCCCAGTAACAATCCATCAATCTGGATCCTGGTATAGATGTGATGATCAATGATCTGGTATAATCGATGCAAAGGGAAAAAGCTTTAGTTTGAAATTCCCATGGCAGGTCTGTTTCACCTTGGCTTGTTTGTTTTTATCAAGAATAATAACTTAATTGAAATGTCTCAAAAAATGCATTAATGCAATTGTCAAATGATATTTTACTTGCATTTTATGAGTTGATAAAAATATATTCCATTATGGTAAAACGGGTGTACAATATCGATATGCGGCCCCTGAATCAATTCCGTTTGAAATCCTCTCGTTGCAGACTTTGTGATATCAGCAAATATTGTTATTGTTGTCCAAAGAATAGACTTCCATACAATGTGATTTTGACCACAGATGATATCATATATACTTAATGTGGTCTAACCGGATAGGTCTACAGCAGTCCTTTCATTGCAGTTCGTTATCAGCGTGCAGAAAGGAGTGAGGTGAGAGAAAAAGGGCAGCCTCGAAGAGCTATTGAATGATGTGCAATGGTGTGCGTTAATCTCTCTCTTTTCTTTCTCTTACTGCACACACACACACACACACACACACACACACACAACACACACACACACACACACACACACACACACACACACACACACACACACACACACACAACACACACACACACACACACACACACACACACACACACACACACACACACACACACACACACAGACAACTGAAAGGCTCAACCTGTTTCCTAGTTGTCGGCTATTGCTTCCTACCAAAGGCAGGCCTTAATTCCTTCCAATCACAACTACAAAGCCCAATCTCTCCACTCAGAGAGAGATCAAGCAGGATAAAAAAAGATTGCCTCAAACCATTCTCTTTCCAAGCTCAACACTCACCACAACAGCACACACATGGCCACGAGTAAAGCTCACTAGCCAAGCGAAAAATGAGAATTCGGAACCCACACACACTTGCAAACAATACACTCGGTGGTATATTGTTTGTCAGTTTTCATATCCTTCCTTATTTATTGCCCCCGTAAAACGGCAGAATGAATATTAAATAATGGAAAACAAGTGCTTTATTCGTTGTTTTCTCTCAGTTCTGCTTTAAAGTTATTGAAAACTTGTTCTTGTCACCATTGTTTACCACACAGCTTAAGGGAAAATTGCATCTATGCTTCTCTCTTCCGAATCCATTTTCTATTTCTGTTTTCTCCGGGAGTAACGGAGCAATAAGTCAGGCCGCTCGTCTGCAGGTCATGCAAAGAAGCCGGAAAAGCTGCATGAATAATACGCATTAACTCCTCTTAAAGTGTACTAAATGACATCCTTTTGACAACCCCTCATATTTATTAAGTGAAGCATTAGGGAAGGTGGTTAGTTCTGACATATCATCCTTAAAGTGCTTTGTTTGATAAAAAAGGAGAAATGGAGGCACGGTTGGCAGAGTGGAATTTAAAGAAATGGCGCAATAAGAAGCATAGCAAGTAAAAGCATCAAAATAATGAACTTGATGGTGTTTTTTCACTAGAGGCTCTGCCTTTAACACTTCAGCTCGAGTGCTGTGTTCAGCCAGCCTGCTTCGCCCTGGCTGATGCCTGTATACTGACAGATGATCCAACCTCAATCCAAATCTATCTCCAAATCTCTGCAGCCGTGCCTGGCAATTGATAGTAAAAGGGGTGTATATACAACAGTGGCTGCTACTAGAGTACAACTGAGTCTGGGAGAATGATTGTGAAAATACAGCCTCAGGAACACAGCCACTTTCTACACCCAACAAAGTATGAGAGATTTTGACTCTGCCATTTAGAGGTTTCTGTTTAATCAGGGACTTGAAGTGGAAGTCAGATTTGGTAAACGATGCCGTTCCATTTTGAGATACAGCATTTCTTCCGATATCACACAGCTGGTTGTCAAAGTGGGTAGATATGATGAGAAGGGATCAAATTAAAACTAAAATTGTACATGAAGTCAAACGTAAGTCACTTGGTTTTACTGCCAACAACCTTACTGTTTTGATTCTGTCTATGCCGATATGCATTCATTAAAGCTCCAACTAGCATTCAATTTCAACAAAAATATAATCTCATAAACCCTAAATGCAACATATCCACCTCCAAACAGTAGACAGACAACTACTGGTATGCATTAAAACATTTAGCAGTTAAAGAACAACATACGTACAGTATGTCCCTCAAGAGGTGGTGGAGACTAAAACATAGCTACAATAGGAGTGAACATTGGACAACAGAGAAACCACAGAGTTACAGTTATAAACTATACAAGCACTTTGAGCTGAAAACAGATGTCTTTAAACCATATTTCCCTCTGGTCTCCTGCACAGGCATGAGTTTGTATACAGAGTGAGAGTGATAAGGCGCTGAGGGGGGTCATAGTTGGATTGATAAGTGGTTCATTATGGGTTGGTCATGTTGGCAAGACTTCACCCAAACCCAGTTGGAGGTGGGCTTGGTGCACTTTGGCCAGTCTGAGTAGACAGTCAATCTCGGGCTACACTTGGCAAGCTAAACCTGGTAATGGAAACACATATTAGTGTGGCATTGTTCTTCACGTAAAACAGTTTGAGTAGAAAAGCCCTATAAAAAGAGGGGTCAAAAGTTGAAAATCTTACCTTACGGACAAAACACATAACTTTTTCAGTATTTTGTCTTTCAAATGAAAGGTGCTGCAAGTAAAAATTATTGTAGTAAGATGATTCTATTAGAAGGTATCAGATACATATTTGTTTATTTGTTTGCTCGCGGCTCGTTCTTGTGCATTCTCAAAAACAGTTAGAAAGACAAAAATTCCAATCTTGCTTTGCTGAGCTCTTGTGATTTAATTTCTCACTTTGCTGCCGATGTACAGGCGTACCCTAGGAGCCTGCGAAATATTTGTTGAAGATCAACAAAGCACACTTTGACAACAAACACTGCTGGGCTTGAAATGTTCAATTTGAGAATGCAGGCTAACACTGACTTTAGGTAGACCTTAATTTCTAGCTTTAAAACCTGTCATTTACACAAGGAAATACGTCATGCGATACCTGATAAAAGACCCTCCTAAAATATAGCAGCTCATTCTTAAACTGACTACATACACACAGCAAAAGACGACAGTATTGAACTGCATTTACAGAATGATTTTAACCTTTCAACAGTGCATACATGTCTGTTTGTGATACTATGCATTGAGAGGTGTTTTGGTTCTCATGTATGCGTACAACTGCCATTTTTAGGTGCATCCCAATACAAATGCACAAGACATAAGGTGAGAATATTCCAGATGAAGGGTGAAGCCATAGATGGGAATAGGTAGTTGCTTTAGAGAGCACGATTTGTCATTCTACGCAGCAGCCTCTGAACGTTCTCACCAAATAAATATTCATGACAAGTGGAAAGGGTCGTTCACTCTTGTCCTCCCACCATTGACAAAAAAAAGCCTGGGTAAATTTTAACATGAGAAATGACTCTGTCAGGAACCATTTTAGAGCCACAACTCAGCGACCCTGTCCACCTACCGTCCACACATCAGCCCTGCCACACAGCCTCCATGCACTGCCATTCCCTCTATCTCTTTCCTTTCTCCCAACCTGCTTTCACTTTCCTACCACTCTCCACCTGCCTCAGCTGTTCTGCTATTCTACCGTCATTACCTCCTCCCTCAAGTCTCTTTCTCTTTTTTTCACTCTCCATCTGTCCCTTCCACTCTGCATCTTCACCCACAATGAGACTGAAGCAGTGGTGTTGCTCAGACTGGTAATGTTGCCTGTGAATGCAGAGCAACTCAAAGCTATGCAATGTTTCTTCGCTCAAGGTTTTTGATCTTTCACACAGGAAGGCAAGACTGTGATTATGTTTTCCGATGGGGAGGAAGAATGAAAGACAGTAACACAAGGGCAGGTCATGATAGCAAGAGAAAAAAGGAGACGGACAAAGATAGCATGAGATAAATGAACAGCTGAATGAGATAGAAAAAAAGATAGACTGAAATCCTTGGAGGTCTTTCGACCTTTTCCAAACAGATTAGCAGGGGCACCAGGGATTAAGTCCAACTGAGATTCAATCTGAACGTCTGAGCTGAATCTATATACTCAAACTATGTAGTGTTAAAAAAGGGAAGCAGAAACATTAAGACTAGTTCCAGCACACAATACCATTACGTCTTCATACCAAAACCACAGCAAAGTTTTAGATTGCAGCATAAACTCCTGGAATCTGCCATACCTTAATAACAACGTTATAGATTTCATCAAGTGTGAGCACCAGGAGAATGGTTGTCCATACTAAAAACAAGGTTTGCCCCAGCTGTCAGTTCCCTGAGTGGAGCAGAAGAACAGAGGACTTGTCAAGAGACATTCATTAGCACTTCCAACAGAAGTGTGTGTGAGTCTATAGGTTACTTACGTAACCCCAGTTCTCAGAGTAACATGAAGTGAGATGTCTCACTATGGGATGCGCCTCAACGCGTATCAAATCAAATCAAATCAAATTTTATTTATAGAGCACATTTAAAAACGATGTTTGGTCGAGCCAAAGTGCTGTACATGTAATAAAAACATTTTACTGCAGTGCAATTGTAAAAAAGACAGTCATTTAGCAACAGCAAATATAAAAAACAATACACAGGGAAATGTCAGTAGTCGTGCTCCGCTCTAGCTAGAAAGCCTGAGAGAAGAAGTGAGTTTTTAGATATGATTTAAAAACCCCTAGGGTCTGGGCCGACCTCACATGGAGGGGCAGAGTGTTCCAGAGCCTCGGGCCAGCTGCTGCGAAGGCTCGGTGCCCTCGTGTTTTGAGCCTAGTCTTCGGCACTACCAGCAGCAGCTGGTCAGCAGACCTTAAAGCTCTGGCTGGGGTGTAGCGCTGGAGGAGTTCAACTATATAGGCCGGAGCCAGCCCATTTAGAGCTTTAAAAACGAATAAAAGGATTTTAAAATCAATTCTGAACTGAACTGGAAGCCAGTGTAGTGAGGCCAGAATTGGGGTGATGTGGTCGCGCTTTTTGTGTCCAGTCAGCAAACGTGCAGCTGCATTTTGGACCAGCTGCAGGCGTTTAATTGACGCGTGGTCCATACCCACATACAGAGCGTTGCAATAGTCCAGTCTCGAGGTCACAAAGGCGTTGATGACCCTTTCCATGTCTTTAAAAGATAAATAGGACTTGGTTTTGGCCAATAGTCTTATTTTAAAAAAGCAGGATTTGACTACGCTGCTGACCTGCTTATCGAATTTAAAAGTGTTCGTCAAGGTCACGCCAAGGTTCATGACCGAGGGGAGGATGTTTAGTTGGAGGGAGCCCAGAATATCAACCTGAGAGGCTGGAGGTTGTGGTCCAAAAAAGATGACCTCCGTCTTGCCCTCGTTAAGAGTCAGGAAGTTGTAGCTCAGCCAGGATTTGATCTCCGTTAAGCAGTCCATCAACTGCTGTAGTGACTGTGTTATGTTTGCTTTGAGCGGGAGATAAATCTGGACGTCGTCAGCGTAGCAGTGGAAGGGAATGTTGTGTTTTGTTAGAATAGAACCTAGGGGCAGTATGTATAGTAGGAACAGGATGGGGCCCAGAATCGAGCCTTGGGGAACCCCACAGGTAAGAGGGGCTTTGGCAGAGGAGAAGGCACCTAGCTGCACTGAAAAGCTACGGTCCTTAAGGTAGGACCTGAACCATGCGAGGGCAGAGCCTGTGATGCCAGCGGACTGTTCAAGCCGTGACAGCAGGATGCCATGGTCCACGGTGTCGAAGGCAGCTGTCAGGTCCAACAGCACCAAGACAGCTGGGCTACCTGAGTCGGCGGCTAGGAGCAGATCGTTAAAAACTCTTAAAAGGGCTGTTTCAGTGCTGTGCATGGGTTTGAAGCCAGACTGAAACTTTTCAAGGATGCCATGAAGGATTAAAAAAGACTGCAGCTGGGCGTAGACTACGCGCTCCAGGGCTTTTGATAAAAACGGTAGCTGGGAGATGGGCCTAAAATTTGCGAGAGTGGAGGGGTCGAGACTTTTCTTTTTAAGTAGTGGGGTAACCACGGCATGTTTAAAGGCAGCTGGGACACATCCTGAGGTAAGAGAGGTGTTTAAAAGTAATAAAATACTTGCTCCAACTGAATGAAAAACCTCTTTGAGAAGGCGTGAGGGAATGCTGTCAGAGGAGCAGCTTGTCGGTCGCAGGTGCTCCACTATGTCCGAGAGAGAAGAGAGGGAAATAGGCTCAAAGTGGTCGAGGACAGCAGGGCACAGAGAGGGAGCAGGATCGGGGGTAGCACTAGTGTGAGCTAGCCTAAGAGTATGCAAACAGAAGCATCAATCTCATTACGCCAATCCTGATGGCGTATCATCCTGGCTGGTGATCTTGACGTCTACGTCAGGGAATCCACCCACCCTTTAAGTAGCTTGCGCTATGTCGCAGCGTCATTCAAAATAAGCACCTCTTCTCGCTTCGCCTTAGCAAGAAGGGCCGTCTGGTGAGACATCTCACTTCATGTTACTCTGAGAACTGGGGTTACGTAAGAAACCTATAGTTCTCATTCATAACACTCCGTTCGATGTCTCACTATGGGATATTGAAACTCCCGTATTGCTAGACATGCTTATCTCGAAAATCACCAAAACAACCAGAACTTAACAGGTAGAACCCTGTCTCAACACGGGGCCCAGCACTGCGCGGGCCACACTTGGAGCAGAGACATCTAGCCTGTAAAAGCGGACAAAAGTGAGCGGTGAGGACCAGCTCGCTGCTGCACAAATGTTTAGATGGAAACACCCTTGAACAAAGCCCAGGATGTACCCAGTCCACGAGTAGAATGAGCATGCAGGCCCGTTGGTGCCTGCAAACCCTGACTCGTATAAGCCAGAGCAATCACTTCCACAATCCAGAGGGAGAGCCGTTGCCTGGTAACGGGCTTGCCCTTATGAGGGGTAGCCCAGGATACAAAGCGTTGGTCATTGCATCGAAACTCTCTTGACCTGTCCATATAGGTGCGTAAAGCACGCACTGGACACAGCAAATTCGGCCGCTGTTCCTCAGAGGAACACAGTGGCGGAGGAAATGCCTCAATGTTAATGGGGGTACATGAGCCAACCACCTTAGGTACAAAGGCAGGGTTGGGCTTCAGCAACACTCTTGTTTGCCCCGGGGCAAACTGAGTGCATGAAGGATGTACAGAGAGTGCATGAATGTCACTGACTCACTTTGCAGATGCCAGAGCCAGTAACAACACTGTCTTCAGTGACAGGTGTTTCATGTCAGCTTCTTCCAGGGGTTCAAATGGAGGTCGAGTGAGCCCATCTAAAACCACTGCCAAGTCCCATAAGGGCACCAGTGACCTGGAAACAGGGAGGAGCCTGCGAGCCCCTTTCATAAAACGGCAGACCAAGGGATGTTGGCTTTCCGTCTTTCCCTCAAAGCCCACATGGCATGCAGCAATAGCAGCCAGGTACACTTTGATCTTAGAGAAAGCTCTGTGTTTATCAATCAGGTCCTGTAGAAATGATAGAATCACCCCGACAGGACATTGAAAAGAGATGTGTCCTTTTTTAAGGCACCACTCCTCAAACACCCTCCACTTACAGTCATAGAGGGACCTGGTGGAGGAAGCTATTGCACTCTGAATAGTGTTTATCACCTTCTGAGGGAGTCCCACTGTATTTAGGTTATACCACTCACGGGCCAGGCCCATAGTGCCAAGCGCTCTGGGTGTGGGTGAAAAATCGTCCCCCCCACCTGAGACAGTATGTCCCTGCGTAGCGGGAGCTGCCACGGCTGCCCGCACAGCAGCTGATATATCTCCGCCAGCCAGTACATTGCAGGCCAGTGTGGAGCTATTAGGATCAGTGTGTGGCGTTGTTCTCTCACTCTGGCCAGAGTTGGGGGTATCAGAGCCAGGGGTGGGAACGCGTACAGAAGGACCGGAGGCCCAGCCCGTCAGACATGTGTCTGTGGTGACCACCTTCCGCGATAGGACAGCACCCATAGGCATGCCCCGTACTAGAAAAGTCGGGTGCAGCCAGTGGCGCAGTGCCATTACGCATTTCATAGTGACCATCACTCTCCGCGCGCCATGACGCA
This sequence comes from Harpagifer antarcticus, assembly GCA_902827135.1. Taxonomy (NCBI): domain Eukaryota; kingdom Metazoa; phylum Chordata; class Actinopteri; order Perciformes; family Harpagiferidae; genus Harpagifer; species Harpagifer antarcticus. The sequence goes on along the minus strand of CADEHL010000159.1, from coordinate 997,609 downwards.
CGGGGTCCAGTCTGAGGGCAGCCACCCAGCGCTGAAACTCCCTCATGTGTAAGCGTCCCAGTCGTACCACCAGGATGGCTGACGCCATGAGCCCCAGTAACCGCAGACATGATCTGAAGAGAACATATTTGCGTGGCTGGAAATGAGCGAGGCAAGCCCTGAAGGCTTTCACTCTCTCTGCTGACAGGCGGGCTGTAAAGGGCACCGAATTCAGGCGTAGGCCCAGGAAGAGTACAGTCTGGGCTGGAGACAACATGCTCTTTTCTGTGTTTATTACGAAACCCTGGTTGAGCAGGTGTTTTACGAGGACATTCGTCTCCGTAATAGCCTCTTGCTCCGACTGTGTGAGAAGGAGCCAATCATCCAGATAAGTTGCCGGGTGAATACCCTGTTGTCTTAACGGGGCTATCGCGGCGTCCGTATACCGTACAAACACTTGTGGGCTGAGAGACAGACCGAAGGGAAGTACTCTGTACTCGTAACAGACACCCTGAAAGGCGAACCTCAGATATTTCCTGTGTGGATAATATACTGGGATGTGGAAATACGCGTCTTTCAGGTCGACTGATGTGAACCAATCGTTTTGGCGCACGAGACGCAACAGAGATGTGTGAGTGAGCATTCTGAATTTGTATCTTTTGAGATATTTGTTCAGAGCCCTCAAATCTAGTATAGGCCGAATCCCGTTCCCTCCCCGTTTGGGAACGAGGAAATACTTGGAATAAAAGCCGCTCTGACTCTGTTTGGAGGGTATTATAGATATAGCCTTCTTGTCTAGTAGCGAGAGGATCTCTTGCTCTAGAATATGGGCCGACTCTCCCCGGGCCTGTGAATACAGAATGCCCGAGAAGTGAGGGGGGTGACAGCGAATTGGAGTCTGTAACCACGTGTTATTGTCTTGAAAACCCAAGCAGAATCTGTGAGCATCCTCCACTTTTCGCTTCTCAAAGCGAGTGGAGATGTCACATCTCTGTCGTCTGCCCTCTGTGTCTTTATTTGTTGTGTTATGGGGCCCTCTAGTGTCTGAACACGGTGGTACCCCAGGTTGACAACCCTGGTCGACACTGCGCATGCGCGTGGCGGTGATGCCTTCACAGCCCCATCCATCGTCCGCCTTCTGAGAGAGGTAGCAGCCACTCTTAGACGGGGGGTAGACGTCAGACTGTTTATTGTCTTTCTTTTCATTTTTATTGACTGTGCTCTTGGCTTTAAGCCTGGAAACGACAGTGGAAAATGATTTATTAAAAGACAATAGTGATGACATGTGTTTGTGTGACTTAAACGAGCAGTGGAGCTTGCTGTCGTTGATGTTAAGTCCATTTCCCTCATGGCGCGAACTTGAGGATGACGTTCTGACATCACTCGAGGCGGCGGGAAGATGGGGGCATGGTTGCACCCCGGAAAAACATGAGCATCTAACACTGGAACGCGTTCTGGAGCTGGAGAACAGGGAACTTCCAGCTCCTTTTTCGAGGAGTGGAGAGGAGGCTGTCAGGCCGCCCTCTTCTTCTTCCTCGTCTGGTGGCTGAAAGTCTGGGCCGGCTGTGCCTGAGCGGCTGCTGCCAGAACCGGAGACTTTCTTGGCCAGCTCGCCCTCGCCTCGTGTCTGGGCTGGAGACCCGTGGCGGGCTGTGGCCTCTGCTGTTTCGGGAACTTGAAACGGGCAGGACGTGAGGCAGCCTGAGCGAAGGACTGCCGCGGGGCCGGTGAAGGCGGCGGCTGGACCCTTCGGGGAAGACAAAGCTGGAGAGCCTCATCCTCCTTCTTTTTGGATTCACACCGCTGCTGCATCGAAGCTAGAGCGGAGCCAAATATGCCCTCGGGAACAATAGGCATGTCCAAGACGTCCTCTTTTTCCCGGTCTGGAAAGTTCGTCAGGACTCCGACTCCTCTGGTGTGAGGGAGAGAAGGGTCCATCCTCGTTTGCCGGGATGTCGGCGCGGAGGGACAAGCTAGTAACAGGTATGTTACCGAAAAAAAAATCCAATCTTATCGTTATTCCGAAAGGACAAAAACGACGGGGTAGATTTTTCTTTCAAAAATATTAACTGGTGTGTTAATATCTTTCTTATCTCCGTCTCCTCTGGTGTGAGGGAGAGAAGAGTCCGTCCCCACTCGCCATGGTGTCGGCGCAGAGGGATAAACTAGCAACAGGTATGTTACTGTTTGAAGAAAAAATCAAACCTTACCGTTATTTTGAAAGAAAAAACGGCGGGGCAGATTACAATATTAACTGGTGTGTTAATATTTGTTCAATTCTTCTGCAAAGTAAAAAACTAACCGGCCAGCGCCCGTCGACCGAATGTTAGCTTGGGTTCAGTCTGTGGACGGTTAAGCTAGCCCAGCTACTGATATTCGAGATGTGCTCTGAAGCGAGAAGAGGTGTTTGAATGACGCTGCGACGTAGCGCAAGCTACTTAAAGGGTGGGATTCCCTGACGTAGATGTCAAGATCACCAGCCAATCAGGATTGGCGTAATGAGATTGATGCTTCTGTTTACATACGCGTTGAGGCGCATCCCATAGTGAGACATCGAACGGAGTGTTATGAATGAGAACTGTGCATTTAAGAAACCCTGGATGTGTTAATGCATGTGAGAAAATGCGTGTCTGTGTCATAGCGTTGGTTGCGTGGGATGAGAACAAATAGGGAGAATCCTTTGTATGTCTGAGTGTCTTTTATCTATCATGTTGGTCAAGAGAAAAAAAATGACATGTATATCTCAAATGTATGAGAAACAAAGTCCTTTGGATGCTATAAGGGCGCTGTGGGGGCAATTAAAATGGTGGTGGATCCAGATGAACACACACAGACAAACACACTTAAAAGCACATACAGTAAAGTGTGGTATTTCATTGTGTTCTACTGCAGACGATATCATCAGGATTCACAAAACACAAGGCAAGACACAAATCTCACATTTAATGCCATGGTCTTTGTGGGATAAGTCATGGTTGAATGGAACATCTTTGATACAGTAATGGTTTAGGTACAATTATGGCCTTTCTACAAAACACACTTCAGATAAAATACTATATATCCTCTTTAGTCATTATGGGGGCTATATAGTACTCCCATTTTGGGTTTAAAGAGAATGAACAAGGTCAACAATAGACTAGGATGGCCTTAAATATTAGACCTTGTGTGTTATCATTGACAGCAGCAGGATAATTAAACAATGTTTTCTTAGTTATGCCATAAACTTTACTTTAGCTTTTTTTTAACTCCACCAATTATTTTACTTTGTTTAAAATGTAAAAGTTAAACATTGTACAGGTCTTGGGGAGCTCTACTACTACTACTACTACTACTATTACTACTACTACTACTACTACTACTACAACACTAGTACTACATTTCTGACTGTGCTTGTGTGTGATGTAGGTGTCAGATATCAGAAATAATTGTTATGTTTTAAGTCCAACAATGTTAGTCCAATGCTAAACCAGGGCAGCAATTCCAGTCTCAAGTTGATTTTAAATGCAACTTTAGTGAGCCATTAACATAAGCCGGTAGCTCAAGTAACCACATTTGAGGTTAAAAGCAAGAAGAACTTTCAGTAGTGAATTTAAATCAAGTTTATCTTTGAAGACACTTTACTAAAAAAACAAAATGACATAACATGTTTCACTGACATCTGTTTGAAGTTGAATTCAAAATCCCTGTTCTCATAATATCTAAAAGTTTAAAAAAAACGTATAACCTACATTGTAAACATTCTCCTCTTGTCATCATCATTTTAATGTATGCCCTCCCACACATTCATTGTCAGTTATTTGCTAAGTCAAGTAACTTTCCAACTTAAGCATAGAGCAGCAAAAGCAGCCTCCACCCACCAACTGCAAAAACAGAACAGTGCTCGAGCCTTTTCACATTCAGACTAGCAGGGAGAATAAATTGTCTGTGCTTTTTATGTTGAGCGTTATCAAGGAGCATCCATGGTGGAGTCAAACACTTGACAAGTGCATTAGCAATTAAAGTGGTTTGCTTTTTGAATGTTTAGAATAAAAGTCCTATTATTCAAGATAAATTATTTTAGGATTCCAATGGCTGACTCCTTTGTCTCGCAAAACTACGATATTAAAATCTCAAAAGCAATGGTACATTTGTTCTTCAGGTGAGAAAGAGAATATAGGCCTTAAGAGTTTGAGCAAAACAATCTTAAGCACACACACACACACACAAACACACACACATAAACACAGACCCTCACACACACATACGCACAATATGTGCTCCTCACAAACAACTTTGTATTTTTGCGGATGGTTATTTGATTTGTAACTGCTGACTGTCTGATCATTGTAGCTATATTACAAGTTTAAAATGATATCTGTTTTAAAATGCACTGCTTGACTCGTCACAGCTGCTAATGGCTTTTTAATGTCCAGTGTTAGGCAAGTTACTTTCAAAATGAACCAAAAACAGAACCAAAAACAACAGTGGTGGGCGACATGAATCCATTGTTTCTGTTAAAAAAGCACTGGAATTAAACTGAGGCCAAATATATTATTTAAATGAAAACAATATTAGACAAAAACATGTTATCATTCTAACCACCAATGTATGAAAGATTTGCATAACCCCTATTTTATAAGATTTTTCCAATATTTATTTGACAATATTTGTTCACTATTGGGTGCAACATGAAAATTATTGCCCTAGTGTTTGGATGAATGAAATAATTTCCGTTGCGGCTCAGAATCAGGCCACGAGTGTGCTCTTACTGATTTTTTTCCTGGTGTGATGACAGTTTTCTGGATTTAAATGTCTCTAAAACCCAGGAATTGATCATTGATTTTCGACGTCACAAGGGTGTTCCTGGAGTGCATCATACACAATGACAAGGTAGAAATTGTCACATCATACAAATACTTGGGCACCATTTTCGATGACCACCTCAAATTTGATATGAATACTGAATGTAGTGTGAAGCCGGGTCAACAGAGAATGCACCTTCTTTGCAAACTGAACTCTTTCTCAGTCAGGCCTTTCATTACATTACATTGCATTTAGCTGACGCTTTTATCCAAAGCGACTTACAATAAGTGCGTTCGACCAACAAAATAAACAAACTTGAAGAAAACAGAATCATATAAGTACATCAGGTTTCATAGAGCAAAAACATTTCAAGTGCTACTCGACTGGCTTTGGGTAAGCCAGTCCTTTATTAGTATATAAGTGCTTTGTCGTTTTTACCAAGCATTCATTGAGAGCCTTATTTGTTTTTCTTTTATCTGCTGGTTCCATAGCCTTACACTGAAAGACATGGAACAGCCTGAACAGCATTGTTAAAACCTGCTCTAAGATCATCGGGGTTAAACAGAGAGACTTAAATTCCATCTGTAATCAACAAATTCTGCGGAAAGCAGAGAGCATTCTGAACTCTCCAGGTCATGTTCTTTCACATGAATTTCGTCTGTTGCCATTAGGCCGAAGATATGCTCTACCTGATCAAAGGACTAATCGCTTTTCTAAATCATTCATCCCTTCTGCCCTCAAACTTTTAAATTCTTGAAAAGGCTTTTAACTTGATTATTTATTTATTTATTTATCATTGTGGTGCTATGAACTATTTATAGTATACATTGGAATGATCCACATCTGTGCTCCCGGGTGTATCTGTGTGTGTTCTTCCTGTATGCTCCTGCCTGTGTACATGACATAAGCTACTGCTCATAACCAATTGCCCCTTGCGGGATTAATAAAGTTGTTGATTGATTGATATAGTAATCATAGGTATCACGGCAGGGTCCGTCACAGTTTGTTTTCATCTGATTTCAATCAAACAAAGTCTTGGCTTTCATAATATTAAACTCGTTTCGGCAAATTCAGATGATAAATACAACTTTGAAGCTTGTAACGGCATAATTACAAGCGGAGAACGGAGTAACTTTACGTCACAGCAGCCATAACAACAGCCGGAGTGTTTTCCCCGGGAAACAAACACAATACACACACATGTAAAATTAGATAAACACACATCTATACACACACACACACACACACTCGCGAGCATCCCCCAGAACAGTAATCCAAATGAAAATAGTAGTATTTTGATAATTTGCTCCGCTAATAATCAATCAGATCGATGGATTCCAGAGAAGAGGACACTTTGAAGGCATTTTTCTCAAAATGATGACTCTGTAACAGTCATTATATAATGTGACATATTTAGCTTAATATTTGCAGTACAAAAACAATCCTGATATCATTAAAAGCTAGGAATATCCTCTTTCCAACAGTGTATACAACTCAAAATGTGTCTTCGGGTCAATGCGACTGATCTCGATGGAGCAGGTCACATATATTGTTTCTGAATTTCTTCTATTACCAAAACAAGTACAAATCTCGTCAGAAATATGGGTGAACTCTAATTCTAAAAAAAAGGTATATATTGACGCTTTCAGGGTTTTGACTTTTTACCCTGAAGGTTGCCAGCTCGGATTGAAAAGTGGACATTTAATGATAGCAAAGGCCATTCAAGTAATTTGTGTTAATTACATCGCCAAGTGAAAGAACATCGTAGATTCCAGGTGCTTTATGTATACCCACTCTAGCTATGGCTGAATAGGACACTGTACTTTCTCCTCTAGCTCCATTAGAAATAATTATTTCCCATCGATCTTCTAAACCCTCTGTGGAGCACTAACACAAGCGTGTACAGTCTCAGACTTCAGCTGTCAGTCAATAGAGTGTGTGTGCGTGAGGATCTGTGGGACCTGCACATCCTAGGTCTGTGCAGAACTCTGTTTGACTTTTGACTGCCTGCTACAGTTCCTGTAATTCTATAGGTGGCTTGTCCCAGCGCTGCAGCAGAGCGTGTCTCCTAGTGGGACTCAAGGAAAGGTAGAAAAGCCCTCTTTGAGCAGGTCAACCCCACAGGGCTCTGAAATGGTGAATGCACTGATAACCGGCCACCCGGTATGACTACTGCTGTGTGAAAAACCAAGCCGTCAGTATGGGGTCCACCACAGCGGAAAATTGTGTCCAGTAAAGCGTGCAGGAAGGGGAGAGGATGTGACAGTGAAGGCATGCAATCCTAATGAAAATCTAATCCAGTCAGCTTTCTCCTTAGAAAATCTCAGCAAGCCTATAGCTCAGCTGCCAGCCTCCTATAGCTGATCGGAGTGGTGAAAATCACATAATGAGGGGGGCTGAGGCCAGTCTGCATAGGTGTAAACGCCATTGTTAGGTAAAAACGTAAAAAAAAACTCTTGATACTCAACCATTCCTTTTTTTCCATCGTTTGAATAGACCCCGTTTATACGAGGACGATACGGGTTGTATCTGCATAGTTTCTCTTGCGTATAGCCCTTTTGCTCACACAAGGCCGTAACAAAACGATAGAAACGGACCCCACAAACGATAACGGGTCCCAAGGTGGATAGATCTGCAAACGGAACGCTCTGGGGGGGGCAAACGGCTCCGTGTGTAAGCCTCTATCTATACGATCATTTTCTGATAACGATGAAATAGCCCCGCCTCCCTCTCCCCACTTCTCCCTCTCCCCACGTCTCCTGCTCAGAGATCAGCTACTGGGATGTCAGAAGAGGGGGAGGAAAAGAGAGGCTCCGTGTATTATTATTATATATTATGAGTAGTTATCAATTTGTTTTAAAGCTCAATAAATAACAAAGAAGACCTCTGACCGGCACTTTTCTAATTTTGTCCGGAAGATTTAAACTTTAACGGACATGTTGACTGGCGGAAACTATTTTTAACGGAAACTCTGCTGCACGGTTCCCTCGTCCCTTGGAAGAGGCAGAGAGGTGGGTGTTTTTCATCTGCTGGTGGACTACCGGAGAGATTTACAGCAGGAGCACACGCCGTCCACCGCGGAGAATAAACAGAAGGGCAACCATGGCAACCATGCTCCGGGGTCTTCTTCGCTGCTTTTGGTGTATTTTGTGGCGGAAGCAGCGCCACTTACAGGCCCGGAATATGTACTACAGTATTTCCAGCGTTTCCAGCGTGTCCAGCATTTCTAGCGTGTCCAGCGGTCTTGTGTGAACGGACACGTTAAATTAATCAAATGTGAACGGAAGACTTTTTTGAAAACGCATACGGTGCGTAAACGCAAACGTTCCCGTGTAAATGGGGTCTTAGTCACAGCATGTGTGTGAGGGGGCGGATGCCACATCTGCTGCACTCATCTGCCAGGCCTCGTCAAAGCCGCAGTCTCGTTGTTACCTTCATTACTGCTGCCTCAGCCTTCCCTTGAGTTTCACAGAACGACCAACTTCACCAAAAGCCCTTAAGTGTACTTGGAAATGGCTATCCAAGCACTTACAGTATACATGCGGTTCGCGAGCTCCTTGCCCTTAAACTCTTTGCTTTAATTACTTCAGGTCTGCAGGACACATTTCTGCTTGGATCGCCCAATGCAGGAAGTCAATGAGGCGGTCTCACTATTTTTGGAAGAATATCTCAAGATCAAAGTGTATGCAAACAGCAGGCTAAATGAGTCAAATAACAACAGCTAGGATTAGAAGCCAACGGGCAGATTATGGTAGTTATGGTGATGATAGGCCATGCCTTCATATGCATGGTTCTGTCACATGAGATGGATTATTGAAGAAAAAACACAAGAAGCTGTGATCAAAGAGATATCTCTGTGATCTCAAAACCTGTCATATCTGTCCTTTGAGCACAACAATGATTCAATCAATCAATGTTTATTTATATAGCCCAATATCACAAATGTTACATTTGTCTCAGTGGACTTCACAGTTTGTACAGAATATCAGTATGACAACCAAGTATTCCCCAAGCAATAGCCTATGGCCTCTTAATGAGTTACACTCCACTTAAGCAGGCCTTTTGTCTGTGACATCCGAGCAACTGGAAGGAGTACCTTTGTACATGAGAAGCCTTTCATTGGAATGAAGAAAGCTCTTTCCTGTGTCAACATATGAATCTGGAATTGACGAATATAGCAGTTCTATAACATTTCCTGCCCTAAATATTGCATTACATGAACATCAAAGTGGGGATCATTAAGGCACCAATCCAAGAGACTTCAAACTGTTTCACAGAATATTTAAACCAGTTCATAGAACTATCATGGACAAGGTCCTTAGTGTACGTACCCAATGGTATCCTCCTTGGCTTTTTTTCCTCCACAATTATTTTTCTTCATCATTTAATTCATTTGTAAGCTCAAAGCCATGCAAGTGCCCGCTTTAATATGACAAAAAGCGATATTAATTGTGTCGAAAGGAATTCAACGGAAGTGGCAGCCCTCTCTGTCAGTGGCAGGCAAAAGTTGGCCCTCTCCCATTCCCCCACATGCTGACATCCAAAGCAATAAGTGGGAAGAGAATTTCTAATTGCCTTGAAGCGACCTGCCTGCGTAGGCACCATTGTAATTCTTTGTGTGCTTCGTTCAAATGAGTCCCCCAATTATGTTTCTTGACAGTAAAGATAAGGTGTCTAAATGGCTACTAGACCTCTGCAAAACGCCTTTTTTCAAAAGACCCTCTTACCAGGTACAATGCTGGCATAACAACACAGTCAAAACATGCGTGCACACCTACCAATACACACATTGCTTACAACTTGACAACCCTTAAACAATATCTGTCATTCTGTCTCCATCTAGGCAGTAGGTATGGAACTGCATACATCAGGGCAGAAAAAAGATTAAAACATTCTCACAGGTCAAAAATGTCTCCCATCTAATGTCTCCTGCAACACTGGAGCTAGTGTAATGTAAGCAGGGAGCTAACAGACAGGCAGAGGAAGGGCAAACATTTTATTAGAGATTAGATTTTGTGAATTTCCGGCTGAAGGGAGGAGAAAAGTAACACATTAAGGAGAGGAAGAGGAGAACGGCGGAAAGGAAGGTGATCTGGTGAAAAGAGGTAAAGAGACAAAAGAGGCTAAGTGAGTTAGCTGCAGTGATTTCTTGTAAAAGTCAAGAAGACCTTCTCAGCTATCAGTTCCGTTTAACAGCAGAAAGGGATTTGATTACTTCAAAGACACTTGCTGAACACGGAGTGAAGTGAAAAAACCCTGGAGTCGTGTTGGGAGAGTATGAAAAAGTAGGGCTGATGCCTTCAAACAGTTACATCACATGCTCCAAGAATAAAGGGGCTCATCATAGAATTGGGCTTCGCATGGAGCTTTACAGCCAATGTTAAAGTCAAGGTGATGATACATCGTGTATGATTATCCAGGTTTAACACTGTACGTATCATTCCTACTTTCATATTTGCGACAAAGGAGCAGCATTTTTATCCCCTTCTTCTAAGACTAACCTTGAGATCCGTTCCAAATAAACCGGAAAAAGACACTTTCAAAACAAGTGTCAAGAATTATTATGTGGAGGATTTAACAATCACAGTGGATTAGGAAGTGAGAAATGAGAAGCTTTATAAAGTGCAGCGGTCAGCAAAAGCACTTGGGTGTCTGTGCATAAAGAATACAGCCAAAACAGCATCCATGATTAATCAGAGGGATACAAGCCTCCACCACTGGGTAATCTTATATAATATAATATAATATAATTATATAATTATGTTAGCTATCTTTGCAAAATAATTAGTCTGTATACACAAATTAACATACAGTGAGCTGCAAATGAAATCCAGCACCTGAATCGACACCTTGCTATCACAGTCTCAACAGACACTTAGTATGGTAAGCATCATAAACCTAGGTTATCGCTGCTTACGTGCTGGACTGCATTAAACTTTACAGCTGTTCTGGATTTCCTGTTTTTTCCAGTGGTTGTTTCACCACTATATCTGTAATAAAAATGTGCTGTGGGTGGTTAATGTAAAACAGATGGGGTTGTCTTCAAAACTTCTTTATTGTAAAGTGTTGTTGTTTGACTAAGTAAGCAGATATGTTGCATGTTAGTACGCCAGAGGTCCATAGGGGTAGTGCAAGGTAAGCATCACACACTCTTGTGTTCAGAAGTACAGTCAGACATTTCAAGACCTCATTAAACTCTTAAGTGGCCACCCTGATAAATAAATCAGTGATGAGGACCTCAGAGAGATACAAAAGGTGCTCTTTTAGGTGTTTATCTGAATGTGTGTTGAGCGAAAAATAATTGAGCGAAAATTGAAGTAACTTGAAAGTTTGAAGTGAAAGTTTGATACAGCGTATTTTTGGTATATTCATCTTAATGTCCCCTGATATATAAGAAGTGTGTTTTTATATATTCATGTGTGTATGCATTGCAGGAGCCATAAGGCTGTATAATAACTGCTCAATTATACTGGTGTTTGTGTTTATATTGATTTCTCTGTTTTATTCTTTCATAAATGTGAGGATTAAAATTGCTCCAAACATTGTGGGGTGGTTGGCGTAAAAAGGTTTTATTACTCGGCATAAAGGGGGGGGGGTGCAGTTATGCAGGACAGGAGGCTAGGTGGGGGAAGGGACCTTCTTGATAAGATCTCCAACATGTCAGGGAAGTCTACATCTCTTGAATAGTAGATGTGTGTGTTTAATTACTTTGTATTAATAATAGCAGTCTGTGTAACCAGACGCTGAAAATATGAGAAATTAAACCATTGTATTTGGAGTAAGATATGAGCAAGGGAATATTCTTTAGACACAACTCAAGTCTCTGGAATGTTGTAGAAAGTGTGTTTGTGAAAATCTATGAAGAATGTGTGATAACGGACGCCAGATGTGTTTTGCTTCAAACTAAGAGACTGTTTCCGGATCATCTCGGCTGGCGCGCGCTGATACGCTACGAAAGCCCATCGTTTGTATATGGGCCAATAGATGACCTGTATGGGAGTAGCATCCACACAGCTCCTCTCGTTGTTTTTACAATATCTCCTGTTGAGTCCTTGTGTCCGGTCTCTTTTCCTCCTGTCGTCAAGACTGATGATGTTCTCCCGGCATTAGGACCAGGGCAGGGGTGGGCCTACCCCTTTGAGAAGTGTATTGTATTGTTACCGTTTATCATTAAAACAGATTATTGTTTAACCCCTATCCTGGCTGTTTTGAGATTTCCTTCTTTTAAAACAAACTCATATAGGATCGGCGCGGAGCAGAGATATCTGCTCCTACAGTGTGTAAAGCCTAATTGGGGCTAGGTCCTGTTGAAAGCTGGTGGTGTTGTTTCCTCCTGAGGTATTACAGCACAGTTGATAACTGTTTGGATTTTTGAAGGTTCCTCCCCAGTGCTCCATTTGGTTTGATAAGTGGAAAGTAAATACATGACAAGGGAAAAACAGAGGCCGTTTAATTTGCTTTGCGTTTAATTTGCTTTGCATTTGAATTTATTTCTATAAATGTCATTATACTTCTCATGGAAACAGCTATGTTTTGCTAAAGCAAGACTCATCTAGATGCTGCAACGCTCACCTACCAATACACCCATGAAAAATAGATCAAGTGCAGCTTGAAGAAATCTCCATCACCCTCTTTTGACCCTGTGGCTACAATTGACAATACAGCCAGTGATGAAACGCTATTCAGTGAGGTATACTAAGTGGCTCTTTTTCATGACTCACCAACGAGCTACAATGCATCTATTACCTTAACCAAATAAAAGTGCATCACACCAACAATGGAGCACTACTCACTGCAAGGCTAATGCAACTCACAACATCTTCGCTTGCCACTCTCATGGATGAAAACTACTAAAAATTGGACCCCGCAGTACCAGCTCTTTGACATGAATACTCCCACTGTGCTGCTGGCGGCTTCACACACTCTGCAGCAATAGAGAGGAGTCATTGCAATCACGCTGAAAAAAAAGAATGAGTTCATCTTGCCAAACATAGGCTCGAGCTTGTGTGTGTGTGTGCGTGTGCGTGTGTAAGACAAAAAAGAGAGGGGAGGACATATCTGGATGTTTTCGAGTTTGGCGAAGAGACAGACAAACAGAGTGGGTGAAAAGCTCATGAATATCTGTAATGTGTTACAGAGAGTATTTGTCAGAACCGATGGCGGAGGAGGAGGCGACACGGGCACCTCAATTCTTAAATGTCCCCTCCTCGACTCCTATCCTCGACTCCCCTCCTCGAGACTTGGTGCCGCCCACAGGAGATGCGAGCGGAGGACTGAGGAGGGGAACCGAGGAGAGAGGAGGGGAAGCAGCAGGCGGTTAGAGAAATGAGAACTCCTCTCCTCTGAACGGTCATTTTAAAGAGACGTCCATTAATGACGACAGGAGGCACAGCAGCCCTCTGTCTGATGGACAGATGTGTTCATGATGACTTATATACTTACTTTGATTCATTGACAGTGGCGGTATATGAGACAATAACAGGCTACAGATGCGGACACACACACACACACACACACACACCACACACACACAACATATATTTATATAAATATATACAATTTCAGAATCAAACAAGTATGAGAGCACTCTCATAATAACGTAACACAATCAGAGACTGGATATATCCCCCCCCCCCCCCCCTCTCTCTGGTCGCTGAAATGGGGAATTGAAATGACGGGCCAAAAGTTGTATCTACAAGTATTAAAAGTAAGCAGAGGACACCAAACCAACTGAGACCCGTCTGTCCGCCGCATACGCACTGTACAACACACACATCTACACACTGTACCACACACACACCTACACACTGTACCACACACACCTACACACTGTACCACACACACACACCTACACACTACCACACACACCTACACACTACCACACACACCTACACACTGTACCACACACACACCTACACACTGTACCACACACACACCTACACACTACCACACACACCTACACACTGTACCACACACACACCTACACACTGTACCACACACACCTACACACTGTACCACACACACACCAACACACACACCTACACACTACCACACACACCTACACACTGTACCACACACACACACCTACACACTGTACCACACACACCTACACACTGTACCACACACACACCACACACTGTACAACACACACACCTACACACACACCACACACACCTACACACTACCACACACACCTACAGCTCCTAAAGCATAATCAGCTACAGCTGTTGTGTATTTTATATGTGAAGCACTAAATGGTCTTAGAAAAAGATCGACTCTTTGTTTGTAGATATCTACTAAATTGGCTGAGATAAGTCCGGCCCGTGCGTCACGCCTCCACCGTTCCCGGAAATGTATCCGGAGGAGCCGTGGAGGACCCATCAGTGTCTCCTCGGTTATAGCTCCTCCAGAGAGCCTCCTCGACGCTCGATCCTCGGTCCTCGATGTGCATTTAGAGAAATTAGATGTCCTTCAAAATGGCGCGCTGAAATTCATTTCCGGGTCACTACCGGAGGACCGAGGAGTCGAGGAGTCGAGGAGGGGACATTTGAGTATTGAGAAACCTCTCTAGAAGTAAGAGACGAGGGGTGGGGACTAGGCCTGTCACGATAATTAATTTTGTTGGACGATACATTTTCCCGGAAATTATTGCAATGAACGATAATATTGTCGGCACCGTTGTAAGACCATTTTAGACCACTGCCATAATGATAATATATAATAATAATTCAAGTACATCCTTTCAAACAGATCTTTGTATTGAACATCCAGCATTGCAAATGAAATGTGAAATAATATTCAAATATATAAATTATATTTAATAAATAAAAGAAATTCAATTATAAAGATTTAATTAAATCACACACAACCAAACAATCAATTAAATAGACTCAGGTGGAAACGGATCTCTCTCTCTCTCTCTCTCTCTCTCTCCTCCTCTCTCTCTCTCTCTCTCTCTCTCTCTCTCTCTCCTCTCTCTCTCTCTCTCTCTCTCTCTCTCCTTCTCTCTCTCTCTCTCCCTCTCTCCTCTCTATCTCTCCTCTCTCCTCTCTCTCTCCGTCTCTCTCTTCTCATCTCTCTCTCTCTCTCTCTCTCTCATCCTGTTTGTAATATACATGGATCGGATTTCGAGGCGTAGTCATGGGGGGGGGGGCCTGCAGTTCGGGGGGCTAAGGATTGCACCACTGCTTTTTGCAGATGATGTGGTTCTGATGGCTTCATCGGTCTGCGACCTTCAGCACTCACTGGATCGGTTCGCAACGAGTGTGAAGCGGCTGGGATGAGGATCAGCACCTCCAAATCTGAGGCCATGGTTCTCAGCAGGAAACCGATGGATTGTCCACTCCGAGTAGGGAATGAGTCCTTACCCCAATGAAGGAGTTCAAGTATCTCGGGTTTTGTTCTCGGAGTGAGGGAACAATGGAGCGTGAGATGGGCCGGAGAATCGGAGCAGCGGGAAGCGGTACTGCAGTCGCTTTACCGCACCGTTGTGACGAAAAGGGAGCTGAGCCAGAAGGCAAAGCTCTCTCTGTCTACCGGGCCATTTTCGTTCCCTACCCTCACCTATGGTCATGAAGGATGGGTCATGACCGAAAGAACGAGATCGCGGATACAAGCGGCCGAGATGGGTTTTCTCCGCAGGGTGGCTGGTGTCTCCCTTAGGGATAAGGTGAGAAGTCGGTCATTCGGGAGGGACTCGGAGTTGAGCCGCTCCTCCTTCGCGTCGAAAGGAGCCAGTTGAGGTGGTTCGGGCACATAGTTAGGATGCCCACCTGGGCGCCTCCCTAGGGAGGTGTTCCAGGCCGTCCAGCTGGGAAGAGACCAAGGGGGTAGACCTAGGACCAGGTGGAGGGATTATATCTCTTCGCTGCTGCCTGGGAGCGCCTTGGGATCCCCCAGTCAGAGCTGGTTGATGTCGCCAGGGAAAAGGAAGTTTGGGGCTCTCTGCTGGAACTGCTACCACCCCCGCGAACCCGACCACGGATAAGCGGAAGAAGATGGATGGATGGATGGATCATTGAAGTTGCCACCGACAGAGGTCCGCCCCGTTGACAATTCACAAAAATTATTGTCACAAATCCTTATGTTTAGCAACACGCATGTAAACGGCAATTTATCGAGCTCAGAAAGTTATCGATCCATTTTTATTTATCGTACGATAAGTCAATTTATGAGTTATCGCGACAAGGCCTAGTGGGGACCATGTATCGCTTCCTCACACACTTTAGGTTTGTGGTATGAGGGGATAGCGGTTTTTATATGCTACATATTGCTTTTCCTGTCAGTTGCTGTCCCTACCTGGGTATCTATACTTCACCTCTCTTATCTTTGTGTTCATATGATGTCTGACCACAACATTGACAAGAGGAGAACAAACCGAGATGAAAGCGTGATCAACTGAAGGGACAGCATCACATTGTACTGCCGTGTCCTTCACACATGGTTACTGAGGCCTTTTGTGTGTGTATGTGTTTCTCTTCACTGCTTTTCTCTCCTCCCACTAAAACTCATCACAAATAAGCCATTAATCCACTCTCCCAGGATTCAGGGTTTTTGCCTCTTTTTTCACTTGGCACATTTCACGAATACACCAAACCAATGTCCATTTGCGTTTCGCATAATTAGGCCACTTATATCGAATACAAGCAGATTCTAATGGAGCGCTAAGGGGACATATTTACTTTAATTACTACTCTCACTATCTCTATCCCTCATCCTCCCTTCGCTTCATCCTGCTCTCACATCCACTCCTTTTACTCAGGAGAGCGGGCTGGCAACGTCAAGGGAGAGAAGATTGAGGAAGAGTGTGTTTCCCTCAAAGGTCACACACCCTCCCACGGCGGAGTTAAGATAGTGTTTTGACCTTACAGCCCATTACAACGAGTTACTGCTCATCCACAGTCACAGGGGAACAAATGGATAAATATAAAAACGGTGTGTGTTTCAGACACTTCCATTCAAAGAAAAGGGGCACAAGTGTGTTTGTGCATATCCTTCCGTGTCCAAACGTGTGTGTTGGTGTGCATTCATGCGTGTATTTGTTCACTAACAGGATGCTTTTAGAGTACGATGTTATCGATCAATAATCGCTGACTCACAACAAAATATAAAAAAATCCTAAGAGACCTGTAGCACCACAGATTGTGGTTGTAGTGTGCTTTCACACAGGAAATAGCAAAGATAAGTAGAATGTGAAGGAGCTCAAAACCTCAAAGCCCTGCACTAGAAAGCCTATTTGCCAGTCGATTGGTTGGACCGGGAGCAGGGTTGGGTTGTAACGGAATACATGTAATGGCGTTACGTAATCAGAATACAAAAATCAAGTAACTGTTTTCAGCTCGCGTTACATTTTGAAAACGAGTAATCTGATTACAGTTACTTTCGTAACCTGAAGTGAATACATTTGGATTATTTATTGGAATTATTGGTGGAAAGATGTCATCCCAAACATTTAATATTTCATTATTAAAAGGTAGCCTACAGCTGAATCATCACAGCGCACAAAAACTTTTACGTCGTTGTTGGTCCTCACCGCCGCAGATGGACCAAAAAAGGGTGCGTTTTGAAAAAAAAAAGGGTGGGTCCGCTCAGTGAAACGATAACAACGAAACATGGAGGAACACAAGTCTGCGTTTTTAAGTCGTGTGTGTGTGTAGAGGTGTGTGTGGTTAAAACCACATCAGCCTGCGGTCGCTCTTTAGCCTTATGATTCTGAAGGTAAACACAGCGAAGGCGGCTGCGGTGAAAGGCGGTGCGTGAAAAGCGGTGCTGTGAAGGCACTGCACGCTCGTCTTCTTAGAGGCTGCCTCCTGGTGCTGCAGAGATTCATGAAGTGAAGGAGGGTTTTCCTTCTATCAAACAGCTGTGGGCAGCAGATAGTGGTGAGTGTCACGGACATGAATTCATAGATCAGGCAGACTGTCACACACTCTCCCTGTTTTGCCAATCCCGTGCTTAAACAATATAGCTCGACACCCCTGGCCGACATGTCCTTAAAATGAAGTCCGAGTTCGACATTGTAATTCATGTCCTGCCAACACTGGCACGACAGAAGGCGACACGCCCGTTCTATGCCGTGTCCCCTCACTCCTCACATCCCAAGCTGCTTCCCCAAAAGTTTATTATGTTGTTGCATCGTTTCAGATGTGATTGTTCAGTTGTGCTCTTGATAAGCCATTACAACAGTAAAAAACACGTTCAGTTTCCTTTTGCTTTTGTGTCTCCTGTTCACCAAAACATACCCATCTGTGATGGAAAAGAAAGTAATCCAAAAGTAATCTAAAAGTAATCTGATTACGTTTTTAAGACACGTAACTGTATTCGGATTACTTTCAGAGCTATGTATTCAGTAATCAGTAACTGATTACATTTACAAAGTAACCCTCCCAACCCTGACCGGGAGTAACACAAGTGTACATTCAAACAGCGATGTCTACAGTAGATTGGTATTGGCCTGCTCTCACTTGAGCAATTTCATGTTTCTTTTTTATTCTGAGTGTTTTTGTGTCTCTGTAGGCTGGTAAAAATTGCAAACCTGCTCTACAATTTCGCTAAACTCTAACCCTTTATTCCGTCTGCTTGACCATGGAGCGGAAACACCAGTGAGCATTTAGAGAGGAGAAGAACGGGCAGCCAGGAAGGTTAGGGAAGACACCGTTACGAGAAGAAATAAATCATCCAGCCTTAATGACTGGAAATTTCCTCGTTAGTGTAGCCTTTGTACCCTTGTCATACTGTGCTCCTTAACCATTGTGTCTATACAGATAGCCCTCGGTAAACAGAGGGGGTGGCAGGTTCAACACACAGATAGCCTTCTGAGAAAACAAAGGTAAGCTGAAGGTCGGCCAGCTTTGAAAGATCATTCATAACTCACAGTGACAGAAAGGACATGGCTCCATCTGCACACAGAGCGGACGCCATAGGAAAGTGTGCCCATCATTATATGATTTAACAGAACAAATATGATTAGAAAATGCCTCAACATTGAGATATAATCGAGATTAAAAGAGTGCAGCATTCCTCTCAATAGAATTTGTGTGTGTGCCTGTTCATTTCTCCCTGTTGCTGCTCTCCTGAATAATAAATGGTCCTTGACATACCAAGAATAGCCGTGTCCTCTCTTTTGATAATTCTAGATCAATGAGCTGCCTCCAGGACCGAGGGAGGATGAGACAAAAGAGGAGAGTCAGAGAGGATAAAAGTATAAAGCGTGGCTGTCTGTGTCAGGCATCTCCGGTGTGCAAGTTTTGTTATGTGTCCCCACGAAGGTCAGCCCTCTTCACGAGTAACAGAACCACCATGGAAACTCTTTGCCTCCGGGCCACACTTAAAAAAAAAAATCTCGGAGACCGTGACTTCCCTCCTCTCTCTCTGTATCTGCCTCTCTCTGTGCCCGTGGAGGCTTTTAACAAGGACACTTTAACAGCCTGTGGTCACCGCGCCTATAAATGTCTGTGCAGCAATCTTACTGCAGGACACGCCCAGGTAGCAGCCCATCTTTAAATTGTGAGTATAACTGTCATACGGAGTGGAAGTGATTAGAAGGAAACACAGAAAAAGGAATAAAATGATGTTTTTGAGGAGATAATTGAGGGAATAAGGTTGGCAAATCACATAATTGTTAAAATAACAAGGGTGGATAGGTAGGGTGTGTGAAACAAAGCAAAAGATGAAAGGGGGGGCAAACATAAAGAACAGACAAGAGGAGGAAGACAAAACTCTTCCACCTGCACCTCCCAGCTGTGCTTGATCTGAATCATTGCTCCACCCGAGAGACTGCTTAGCGTTTCATTTGGAAAACAGATTTATTGCCAGGGAGGGTGGCTGCTACTGCCGTGATGCTCATATGTGGGGGGGTGTGAGAGTATCGATCCCACAATACCATAATACTGTGAGATGGACGTTCCAGTCATTCTGAAGCAGGGGGGGGGGGGGTTAACAAGCTGACTGGAAAACATATGATAAATGTTTTTAGTGGTGTTTCCAGTGGTGTTAATGGGCTTTTTTCACCTAATGGATCCATCTACTTGTGGGGGATATTCAAACATATTTACAGCTACCGCTTGGGGTGGGACAGCCTGATGATAAAGATTTCCAGCTGGGTCAGCATGTAAATCAGCCTGCCACAAGTACTGGCCAAAAGACAGCCAGCACCATACATCTCGCCTGCTACAGATCTGGCACTGTCTTTGAGGGTAACACTTTATTTATTTAACGGATGCAAAGTCCTTGAGTCAAACACGAGGATCATTTCTTTTTAGACTTTTGAGAGGGCAAGCTTTAATGATGGGCTCTATTACCGGGCGTCCCAATAAGCACTGGAGGAGTTTGGGCTTCTGCTCCACCCTTATTAATTTGAAGGTTGACCAATGTTTCCTTTGGAGGTAGGTGTAGGTAACTGTTCAGTGGGATCTGATGTTTGTTGGGACAAGCATTTTAGTGAGGTTGTTTTTCAATTGGAAGGTTGTGGGTTCGATCCCCTGCTGTCAACATGTTAATTTATCCTTGGGAAATACTTAGTGCTTAAATTGCTCCCAATGGCATGGCCAATGGTGTGTACATGTTAGCTTCTTTGAGTAGATGGTACCTTGCATGGCAGTCCCTGTGTGTGTATGAATAGGTGAATGATGACTTATGGAGGTGAAAGTGCTTTGAGGAACGGCAATGACTGGATTAAGCACTTTATAAATACAGCTCAGTCAGACAACTCACGTGTTTCTTTAACATGTTTATTAGAAGCAGCATATAGTTAAGTTTGGCGACTAGGCTCGGGCATCATCACTCCATAGATGTACATAGCACGATGAGTGATGATCAAATAACTAACCCCCGAGCCTACAGGTGGGGCAGGCAAGCCAGCGACGTAGAGGTAGCTGCGGCAATAGCAGCAGCAAGCAATGCATAGAGAGAGTACTGGCAGGTGAAATAGAGCGGCATATTAAGGAGACTCTGTTTGATTGGTTGTAGAGTGGCAAGGGGGCGTTATGTATGAATGCAGCATAAGTGCTCGAGTTGACTGCCTGAACTAGCTCGCAGGCTTCGCCCATTCACTCTAACGTTCTTGGACTCAAATTACTTTTCCCAAGCAGGTTGGTAGTAAGGGCTGCTGGTGTTTGTATCTAGTTAACAGGTTATCAATTGTTGGGGTGGGCCAGAGACCCCCGTAGAGGGAAGACCATTTTTTAACAAACGTAATTTTTAACGCAGATTATGAATTGTGTACTAATTAGATGCCATTAGAACTAATGATATTCAAATTAAATATAATTCTCTTTTTGGAAAACCAAGCCTGGTACAATTGTCATCAGATTATCTTAATTGAACTTATTTAGAGTTAGCTTCCTTAAATACTGCAAATGCTAGCAGCAGCAAGAACAGTTGGTTGGTTTGGCCCAATCATATCAAAGTTTATATTTGCCCAAATTAACTTGTTTTGGAGGAATGGACACCTACTTATAGTTTTATTTGCAGAAATTGTTTAGTTTGTTGTAGGTGCGGTAGAGTACCAGGGAACCAACTTTGAGAGTCATCATTTAAGATTGGATTTAAGATGTCTTCATAGATTGATAGATCAAAGGAATATTTTATTTTGAACTTGTTGAGGATATTTTAAGTAAGAGCGATTTTGCTGGAAATGGAGGTTCTGTTTGTTGTATAAACAGGGAGCCGGAGGGGAAGGGGGGTTGCAGTAACTTTTGTGTTTAAATTAGTGTGTTTTATTCCTGATCGTCCACATCAAAGTGCTAGAGACGAAATGCAGAACAAAAGTCTTAGTGTACAAGGTAGTGATAGGGATAGTGAATGAATTTAGTCAAAAAGCCTCCCCAGTGTGTGGGCAGTGCGCAGTGTGTTTGTGTTCAAGATGGGGCAGATCCTAATCAATACAACGGAGAGCTAAATTATTTCTTTTGTAGGCACTATTAGCCTGAATCATGACCGTCTCAGATCAGAAGATCGAAATACAACGTGGAAATGAGCCGATGGCTTATCCAATTAAAAATGAATAATACACAACAGAAAGTGCACTAAGCCTACACAGGTCAAACACGAAATACCAAATGAGCCGTGGTGCCGGCTGCCTTTCAACACATCCTGCTGGAGAAAGAGAGGATAAGAAAGAAGAGAGAGAAGCAGCACAACAACACAGAGTTTCCCAAATGAGCTGTTTGCCTGCCACGCTTCGGGGCTCTCCCATTGTTGCTCTGCTCAGAAAAATCTCAGCCTGGTTATTTAAAAAATGAGCTGCCACTTAAACTTTTGCAGCTTGCCACATGACACTGTCATCAAGTGGCTATAAGGTGATGACTTACATGCATAATTTGCACTGATCTCCTTGAAGGAAATATGTGGGTTTTTTGTATTGTCAACTGTCAAGCCAGCTGAGAAAAGCATCCCTTCAGCGTGTTTCATGTTTGCTCAAGGGCACTTGCTCAGCGATGTTATCCACGCCTGTAAAAGTGCACACATGAAGTGTTAAGATATGTCACATCAAATTGAGCAGCCTTGATGGTGCCCTTCCCCATTTAAATAGTCATCTAAAGACGACTGGCAGACACAGCTGTTCAGAGTTACCTCTCTCTCACTCCCTTCCCTCCCATATTAAAGTCAGATCAAACGGGCGAGTGCCTCTAACACAGTGGGAATTAAGGCTTTATTAAATATCCCTATAGAGAACCCGCGTCTACGGGAAGCAATAGACTGAGGGAAATAGAGAGGCGCCACAAATAACACAGTAGAGCGGCCAAGTTCTCTGTGACACCCTCCTCTCCTCCCTCCGCTTGCTTCTCACACACACACACACACACACACACACACACACACACACACACCACACACACACACACACACACACACACACACACACACACACACACACACACACACACGAGCCAAAGAAACGCTCAAGTTGGTGGCTGAGCGGAATATAGATGCGACTGGAGACAAGAGCCGGATCCGTGATTTGCACATAGACATAAGATAAACCCCTCTTTCTCTCTCCCTCCGCCTCTCCCTTTTTTTCTCTCCACCATCCCTTCATTCTCTCTTTCTGAAAAAAATGTTTTAAGGCATTCCTAAAGTGAGCGTTCACTGCAGATCGCCAAACCCGACCCCCTCTGCCCCCCCCAAACTCTGTGCCACCGATGACAGCCGTGCGCACACAGAGAAGACTAAACACGCTGATAAACTTAGCTCGGCACAGCACATACAGATCTGTGCAGGTGTCTAATATGTTGCTGTATGCGGTCTGCGGACTCGGGACAAACTTGTCAAGGCTTGCTCTGTGCGTCAAGAGTAGCCCGAGCGAGCGAGAGCAGGCAGATGCCCAACAAACAAAAAGACGAATCTGCGTCTGTGAGAAACTGTCCATAAACCCAACACTTTTACACCCACACATGTGTTCTGTCTTACCTGGGGGACGAGGAAAGCCAAGAGGATGCGGACTCCAATCTCCATGGTGTTTTGTTTTTTTGTTATGTTCTCGCGGTGTGAAACAGAAAACAGATTCAAGACAGGGTGATGTAGGCTGGGTCAGCTCTGCTCATAATTCCACTGTCCAAGCGCCGGAGAGAGTAGGAAAAGCCTTTTCGCCGTGAGCCTCAGCTGCCAACTTCCCTAAAACACAACTGCAGTCTGATCAGCAAAGCATTGGATAGTGGTGCCGAGACCACAGCCAATAGATTTATGAGTAGAGAGACGGGGGGGGGGGGTCCTATTGCTATTCTAGCATCTATTATCCTGCCCCCCTTTTAAAGGTTGATTTACGGCGTCATTTATTCAAGCCTCTATTAAATGCAATCCTGTGTATGAGTGCGCGCAATGCAGGAGAGAGAAACACAACTTTTGGTGATCATTTTAGAGTTGTGCAAACATTACAATATAATTACAGTAAAATGTAATGGCGTGACAGATATTGACAAGACCCACGGATTGCACACATTCATAAACAGTGGATTTAAGGTTTTTCATCACTGTGTTTACATCCTCCCAGCTCTTTAATTAATTTGTGTAAGGAATTGTATTTGGTTGTTTGTCAGATGGAGCGTTTCCGCTTTCCTTCTTTCCTATATCTGGACTGCACTTTATCTAAATTCTACCTGCAGGATTTTATGGTCTTACATTAATGACTAGGGCTGCAACGATTACTTTCATTATCAATTAGTCTTCCAAAAGAGGCTCCATTTATCACTTAATTGTTTGGCCTATAAAATGTCAGGAATCTTGTAAAAGTAAAAAACCTCTTAAAGGTCCCATGACATGGCCATTTCTACTGATCACAAATCCATTGTTGAGGTCTACTAGAATAGATTTATATTGTGCAATTTTCCAAAATCACATTTCTCATACAGCATCTCTGTAAAGTATGTCTCTGTCCTAAACGGCTTGTTGGAGCTCCTGCTCCCCCCCCCCCCCCCCTCCCTATGGAGTGTGCTCTGATTGGTCAGCTCGCCCCACTTCTGTTCTGATGAGTCCACCACCGTTACAGCGGAACACATCAGTGATTATGTGTTACAATGGCGTTTATTAGCAACCATAAAGTGACACCAGTAAAAACAAACAGATGAGAATGCTGCGTGGGTGGGTGCCGTGTTGGCGGGACGTTGCGAGGCTCGCTGCTGCGAGGAGCGGACAGTGTGAGCTGGCTTACTGGTGTGGTTTCCTGGTTGCTGCGTGGGGTCGGTGAGACAGCAAGACACAGCGAAACCCAGCCTGAAACCGGCCTGAGCACACACACACAGACTCACAGCCTCGCCGCGGTCCCGCCGTTTCAGGCTGAGAAATCCGCGGAGCTGCAGCTGAGAAAGATTGAGTGTGTGTGTTTGATCGATGCTAAGCTAGAAGTTGGCAGCAGAAAATATTGATTAATGATCATGTCTATTCTGTATTGCGCCACAAATTCAGACGTGAGTTGTCACCAAAATAAGTACATGGTGAGTATTTGGGCAAAAAGAGGGACCACTGGGAAGTTTTTGGTGGAGCACAGTTCTAGAAAATCAGTTTCCTCAGGCTTTTGGTTAAAGTCTAATCCAAGAGGGGCAGACTCGGCCACTGATGGTGCATTTGTTGACCATTGATTGTCATGTGGGGTCCTGTTGCTGTTGCTTCCTCTTGCTTCTCTTGCCTCATGGTGTTAGTTGTCTTTGCGGGTGACATGCTTGACTTTGAAGCTGAGGTCTTGCTTGAAGATATTCTTAAAACTTGGGTTGCCTTTTGCCTGTTCCCGAATGAACGTTCCATGTTCGTCCTTGGGGAGTTGTCCATCATCCATCCACCAGACATCGCCCAGCAAGCGGACCCATTGCTGCCTCATGAAAGAGTACAGACTGGGAAGCTGTGCTCTCTCCAGGTCTGCTGTGTGTAATCATTTCCCTCCAGGGGATGCCCATATGCGCCTCAGGCAGTGACATGGAAGCTGTTCAGCATCCCCTCTTGATGGGGTCCGAGGTTTTCTACCATGCAGCAGATGTGCTAATGACACATTTTCTGTATACCTGTGTCTTCTTGTTAACCATGACATAACAATTGTCACAAATGTACCTTAGCAGTTAGCTTCCCAAGAGTAGAAGCTGCTCTTCTGATGTGACAGCTGATGCATGGTTGAGCGACAGGTCATTGGTAAAGGTGGACCCGAGGTTTGAGGAAGTGCTAACAGCTTTCAATGTTTAGTCGTTCATGGTAATGGAGGGAGAAGGGGTTCAGTGCCCTGTCAAATAGTTTTTTAAATCCTTACATTATCCAGAATTTTTTATATTTTTTACATTGTTTATATTTGTTTATACTATTTTTCATTCTCATTTTGTTAACTCTTTTCCACTTATACGTATTTGTATTTTAATGTTGAGCACACTGGTCCTGTAACTAAATAATTTCCCAATTGGGATTAATAAAGTATATCTATCTATCTATCTATCTATCTATCTACTGTATCTATCTATCTATCTATCTATATATCTATCTATCTATCTATCTATCTATCTATTTATCTTTATCTATCTATCTATCTATCTATCTATCTATATATCTATCTATCTATCTATCTTCTTTATCTATCTATCTATCTATATATATATCTATCTATCTATTTATCTTTATATCTATCTATCTATCTATCTATCACTTTATATCTATCTATACTATCTATATCTATAAAAGTGCACTGTTCCTTCATTTTGAGTATTTACCATGTACTGATAACACTCTAAAGATTTGTTAAACACCAAATATGTGGCTCAAAAAACGAACAGTATACACTTGTTAATTTAACGTTTGCTTAAAACTACAGTACCCAACTGTTTTAGGTAGTTATTTAGTGTTAATACGTAATCATGACCTGATCATTGGTAGACATTTGTCTGAGCTTGAGAGCAGCAGACAGTCTTGAGATGTTGAAAAGTATTGGAAGACATTGTTGGTTTGGCCTTTAAGACGTCAGTCCTTGCTCAGTTGCCCTTCAGAAAAAACCTCAATAGCTATACAGCCGTGCTCTTCTGTAACTGACTGTGACCTCTGATTTTCCAGTTGGAAATAATCGATTAACTACCACATAATTATAAAAGCGGCTCATTTAAATTCAACCCTGTGGCTCACTAAAATCCATAAAAAATATAAACGCATGCAAACAGTAGATTCATATTATAGTCTTTGTATGCCTTCATCTACTCAGGTAGGGCCGTCACCGGAGTATTTGGACTGTTGCATAATTAATTAAAAGGTGGATGTGGAGCTAAAACGTTTTCGAGCATTTGAAATTACAAGAAGATAAATATGTTTGCATCATTTGTATTCTTGAGTCTTAAAGGGGCCTTTTCAGGTTCATATTTTATATTTTCTACTGTGACATGTTTCCATGCTTTAAAAAAAATAAAACATCTCTTTATGTTTCTCCTAATTCCTGTGAAGCAGCACCTATTTTCACCCTCTGTCTGAAACCAGAGCCCAGTGTGCTCTGATTGGTTGGCTGGCCGGCTCTGTTGTGATTTGTCATCGGCTTTGAGATTTCCAGCCCATTAGTCTATCATGTACAATGGGGTGGAATACTAGCCAATAGAAGCGCACGTTTTACAAAGTGATGTCACTATGTTACAGAAGTGAACAAAGGAGTCCAATCAAGGCGTTTCAGGCAGGGGGAGGGAAGTCCAGAAAAGCATAATAGGGCCCCTTTAATTCATTAAAGTGTTGAGTGATGTTCAAAGTTTAGATATCCAGACACAACGGAGTGTTTTTCAATGAGCACACAAACTTTTTCTCATTCAGGGCCAAAGGTCAGATGTCTCTTAAAGTAGCCCATCAGTCTTTCTTAAGGGGCAGTGCTGTCAAAGAGCACACTTAATCTTCATGCAAAGTACCCTCAACCTCCAACACACAGACACTGCATCCGGAATGAAACAGACAAATGAGTCCGCTGTTCAGAGGAAGAGCAAAGATAAAGGCATCTTCCCTCTGCCTCCATATTATATCGTACTGTCCCTTTGTCACACATACAAACATAACATTGGTGTATATAATGTGTAGACAGATTTTTGCCATATATTCATTTTGAGTATGGGAAAGAAAAAGGTTAGCTTGAGACAAAAACTCAGGTGTGGATTCTTTGTGTCTCTCATTGCCTTTCCTTTAGTAATGGATGTGAAAAATGAGGGTAGGAATTGTTGTGATCGCCTGAGGAATTGCTTTTCCTACACTATTTTTCTGCCATATTCATTTATCAGTTAAGTAAAGACATTGGGAACATATCGGGCAGCTGTGGAGGAACCATTGCACTCTGCTAGAAAGAAAGATGACTAAAATAATCAATATAATGACGTGTAGTGGATGAAGAATAAAGTGTCAAACAGTGTATAAGCGTTTCTGTCTGATGGTTCCATTTCATCCCTAGAAATTTCAGATCGTTGGAAACAGAGAAACAAGTCATTTTGAGTTTGTAAGCCATGGCTGAGTGGAATCAACAAATCATGACAGAAACGTCTGTCATGGGCTGGCTCGGATAGTTTGACAGCTTTTTAGGCTCAATAAATTAACCCAAAAGGATCATGACTCAGTTTTTGCAAACACGCAAACAGAGGGAATCTTAATTGCAATTTTAACAGCTTTATTTTCTATAGAAATCAGCTAATTGTAATGCTTTTCTAACAACTGAACTGAGTTTTTGAATCTGTGTGGCAATTTCATACCCAACAGTGTGTTTATGATGTTTTCCTCGGATGTGTGTGAGGGACTGAGCAAATAAAGCACATGAAACACAGGACAGGATGAAAAAAAGTGATTTGTTTAACATTAAGATGTAGATGTAGCCTTCACATTAACATCAAAACAACCAAAAGCTAATTAAAACGTTTTTTCTCTCACCTGCCTACATACTTTCTGGCATGGACTGTGATTTTCAGGTGATGGTCAAAATAAAAGAGCAAAGTCATGGTAAAGCAAATGGGCAGATCATCATTTTTAATATGGAGCATTTGAAACAAGATGACTGTTATCTGTCTGGCATGTCATGTTTCTTTTTTATTTTACCTAACCAAACTACACCATCTGCTATATATAATATATATCTACACATCTGTATGAAATACTAAAAATAAAGCTCCAGGATAATCAATTATCGATAATGGTATTAGGGTGAGAGGTTTGTAACATGTATGATATGAATGTGTTTCCATTTTTATGTTATTGCTGTCAAGATGATCAATCATTTCTGATATTTAAGTGAGCAATCAACGAGTTTTACCCAGTCAACAATCCCAACATGACCCACTTTTATGAAAAATAATGGCCAAAAGAGATAGAGTAAAGGCTAACATAATGCTTGAATTTGAATCCCAAGTGTAGGGCTCTATTATGCTAATTTCCAGTTTCATATTTGTATTTTTTATATGCTTTAATAAAATAAAAATAAAAGTGCTTTATTTTTCTCATACTGCCTGTGCTGCAGCACCTCTATTCACCTTGTGTCTGAAACCAGAGCCCAGTCTGCTCTGATTGGCTAGCTGGTCGGCTCGGTTGTGATTATTTTAACCGCTAAATATGCCATATCATGCACAATGTGTTGGGGCACTAGCCAATAGAAGCGCAAGTGTTAAATAGTGATGTCATTATGTTTCCGAAGTAAACAAAGGAGTACAATTGGCAGCGTTTCAGGCAGGGAGAGAGTGTGTGGGAGAGAAACTCCTTCTGGTGTGGGATTTTAGCCTTTGCAGACCATTTGCAAGGACAAAAACCTAAAGTCCCTTACACACCAAGCCGATTTCAGCCGTCGATAGATATCGGGCCGTCGATGAGTTGTTGCTGTGTTTCATGTTGCTTGCTGCTTGCCTGCCCCCCCACCCACCCCAGCTTGCCACCTGTAGGCTCGGGGGATAGTTATCTAATCATCACTCAATGTTCTTTGTAAATCTGTGGAGGTGATGAGGCCCGAGCCTAGACGCCAAACTCAAACTATATGCTGCTTATAATAAACATTTTAAGAAACACGTGAGTTGTCTGACTGAACTCTAAATATGGCAGGTGTATGACTTTTTGATGGGGTTTCTTCAACAGTAATTTTTATGAATGAAGATTTAAAGTAACATGGATATGCTTGAATAGCTTTAATTACTTTATAGGTTCAGCCATTGTATCAGAGCATTACTGCGTACTGTTCTTTTCTACAACAGCCTTCACACAATGCAAAATCTCTATGGTCCTGAAACCTTGAACTGTAGCACAATATAACCATGTATACATGTTTCTAATTATTCAGATTCATTAGGCCAATCATCCGTAACAACAACATGAACACACAGGGGACACATGAGGAAGCAATTAGCTCCATTTATCTGATTTAGGCCACAAAACCTGCCGTCTCTCTCGTTCCCTCTCCCTCTCTGTGTTTTTCTCCGTAGCATTAGCCACTTATCACACAGTACTGTATGTTCTCCAGCTCACCCTCCCTGGGAAATATTGCCACTAGATGGGGTTGAAGTATTCATACCAGATTTAGAGTAGTAATCTTCTCTTAGTCAAAGGTAGACAGAGGGGAAACTATGTCCTCTCTTCCTTTTTGGCAATGGGGGAGAAGGTCCTCTTCTTTTCGAAACAATAGACATGTGGAAGCCACAGTAAAAGCCCCAGGCCTGAGCTCATTCTGTCTCCAGAGGCCTACACTGGGAACCTTCCCTCCTCCCTGATAAAACTGTGGATGTATGGATATTCCCTTTGTAACGCACACTGCATTTTTTTTTCTCACACTCTATGTCTTCCTTCACATGCAGCAGACATGATTGACAGAGAGAGGAGAGGCAGACGCCATGTTCCCCGAGAGAATGAGGACTGGATCACTGAACCTGACATCCTGACGCCACACAAGAAACTCTTTATGCCTGGGGACAACAAGTGTCGAAACTACACGCTTCGAACCGAAGGTAACACAACAAACAAAGGATTTCATGTACAATCGGGGAATTTTAAAGTTACAAATTCAATATAGTGAATGTGAAATATATACTTATGACAACATGTCAACAGTGTTGGGTAGTAATATAGTAGCAATATAACATGTTTGCATGTGTGACAAAGGGACAGTACAATAGAATATGGAGGCAGAGGGAAGTTGCCTTTATCTCTGCTCTTCCACTGTACAGCGGAATCATTTGTTTCATTTAGTTTAAAGGTCCCATGTCATGGCCATTTCTACTGATCATAATTCCATCGTTGAGGTATACTCGAATATATTTACATTTTGCAATTTTCCAAACTCACATTGGTTTCTCATACAGCATCTCTGTATAGTATGCATATTCACTCTCTGTCCTAAACGCTTGTTGGAGCTCCTGCCCCCCCTCCCTGTGAGCCCATTGGCCGTCTGTGAGACAGCGAGACACAGCGAAACCCAGCCCGAAACCAGCCCGAGCACACACACACACCCGCAGCCTGGCTGGGAGTTTGTGTGTGTGCTCACACACATACAGCCTTGCCGCGTCCCGCCGTCTCAGGGAGGAGGAATCAGTGGAGCTGCAGCTGAGAAAGGATTGAGTGTGTGTGTGAGGAAGTCTTACAACGGCTCCGCGGATTGGTCCATTTGGACCAATGGGTCCATTTGGGTATGGGCACGTCACTGTACCCAGGAAGAAACAATGGAAAAAGATACATCTCCAACGAGGCGTTCTGGGGCAGCATAGACAGGTCTTTTCTGTGATAGAGTTTTACTCGCTACAGGGCAGGGGCGGACTGGGGGGAAAAAGTGGCCCGGGGATTAATTGACAGACAGGCCCACTTAAAGGACACCTATCATGCTATATTTGAACAATATATTGTAGGGCCATACCTATATAAAGTACCCACTCCCCCCTGTACCCCGTTTCCCTGCCAAACCCCCCACCTATCCCCTGCAAGCCCCTCCTCACTGGTCCGGATCAAAACAGGGACTTTACTGGCATTGATCATTTCAGTTTAACGAAATTGAAATTAAGAAGCAGTTTCTTACGGTGCGCTATTCATGGAGCCCCCTTGAGGGGGTTTCCCGACGTATCGTTGCAGTAAATTAAAGGGTGTTTCATGTTGTCGTTGCTGTGGACCTTCTTAATCTACCTTCTTTGGGGGCCCCGTTCTGGTCCAAGCGCTTGCCTGCCTTGCCTGCCTTGCCTGCCTTGCCTGTCGGCGCAAGGCACAAGGCAGGCAAGGCAGGCAGGCAGTCTGTATACACACACACACACAACACACACACACACACACACACCACACACACACCACACACACACACACACACACACACACACACATGCAATACAGTATGGTGGCTTGAACTAGTGGAAGAAATGGCACTGTTTGTCTGTAGCCAATGCCTTGAACCTCGGCAAAAAAGGCATTAGAAGCATTAGAAAGTCAAGGTAAACTTGCGGTTAACTTGCGGTCTGCAATGCGTGTCACGCTCGCGCACACAAGTAAATATATATGCACGTTCATTCTCACAACGCGTCAGACAAAAGAAAATATACATTAATTTACATCAGAATTTCTTATTTGTTTTTTTTTGTATAAATGTTTTTTTTTTATAATGGGACACAGGGTTCGGTCCGGATTGGTTTGCAGTTCGGTCCGGATCCGGATCTTGGTCCGGAGTTTGAGAAGCCCTGCTGTTTACTGTATACACAAACTATACAAAAACGCCTTTACGCTTTAGAGCTTGTTTATCCATCTGTAAGCAGCTGCCAGCTAGGTCTCTCAGTCACTCACTCCTGATCGTTCACTGTATATATACAAGCCAACATGTTGGCTAGAAAATTCTCTTGGTGTTCAGATAAGGTTAAACCTCTTTAGAGCTTATTGCACTCCTCTCTATACTGCCCCCTTGTGGGTCAAGTATAAGAAGGCGAGCCTCCGGAAGTTCCAGGTTGCATATAATGACTGTTTGCGTATACTGCTTAGAAAACCAAGGTGGTGTAGTGCAAGTGAAATGTTCTGTAATGCACAAGTCAACACGTTCCATGCTCTTTTGAGAAATCTACTGTACAAATTCATCTGTCGATTGAATGTTTCTCATAACTCTGTCATTATGCTGCTTTCAAATCCGTGTTTCAGTGCTGTACGATACCAGTCACCTCTGTGGAAACATTGGTATAACTTCCGGTCACACCCCTCCAGGGAGTGGGCGGAACACTGACAAATGTGGGCCCGTAGGATTTAGGTAAAAAAAAAATGTATATATATTTTTATTTAATTTATTTGTTTGGCCCTCCTGCCCACGCACACAGCACCGGCCCACCGGGAAAACTCCCGGTATTCCCAATGGCCAGTCCGCCCCTGCTACAGGGTGTACGTTGAGGGTTTGTACTTTGCAGACCATTTACATGCATAAAACCTTCATAACACATAAGGGGATGGGTAATAACCGGAAAAGCATGACATGGGACCTTTAAAGTAAATGTTGCAGTATATTGCTGTTACTTTATCTACACTCTATTTGCATTTATGTTGTGAAACAACTGTTCACAGGCCATTAAAGTAAAGGAAATTATTTCAATGATACTTTTACTATTTATTTTGTATTATAATTCAAACTCAATTCTATAACACATAGGTTTGAGCAAGCTCTCTGATTGGTCAATAGGCGTGTTTGATTCCACGATCAAACAACGATCAAATAGAATGTGCCTAATCACAAATATCCAGTGGCCTACACACGCCACTAGCCTACCGAAACACTTCCATGAGCCTACATCGTGTGGTTTCCATAGCAACGTTTACCGACACACAGCCGTTAACTGTTATACATTGTCTCTCGTTGGAAATCGGTAGCTACAAAATGGCAGATTTTAAAGTTAATTTTGATTTGTTGGGGGGCCCCAGTATTGATGAATGGTTGGACATGCACACAGACCACAAAACCAACGAAAGATTTGCGGCTGTTTCAACTGACGAGTTGAGTGTATTGGAAAAAGGTCGCAACGAAAAGAGTACATTGGCGTCAACTACCTGGGCTGTCAAATGTCTCAAAGCGTTCTTAAAAACCCAGGAGAAATGGTGGATTTCGGAACAGTGTCCAAACCGGAGCTGAACAGCTTACTTCGCCAGTTTTATGGAAGTGTTAGAAACACTAAGGGCCAGCAGTACGCTATTAGTACCTATGTCGGTTTGAGAGCTGGGATCAACCGCTTCGTTAATGACCCTCCGTACAGCCGGCATGTGTTTGATGAAAGACAATGAGTTTACCACCTCAAATAACGTGTCATGGACTCTGACCTGAGTTTCAACAGTCAAATTAAAACAGTTACTAAATCAGCCTACTATCACCTAAAGAATATATCTAGGATTAAAAGAATAATGTCACAGCAGGATTTGGAAAACTTGTCCATGCTTTTATCTTCAGTAGACTGGACTACTGTAATGGTGTCTTCACAGGTCTCACTAAAAAATCTATTAGAATGCTGCAGCTTATTCAGAACGCTGCTGCTCGAGTCCTCACTACACTAAGAAAGTGGATCACATCACTCCTGTTCTGAAGTCTTTACACTGGCTTTCTGTGTGTCAAGAATAGATTTAAAAATACTGCTGCTGGTTTATAAAGCTTTGAATGGTTTAGGCCCAAAATACATTTCTGACCTACTGCTAAATTATGAACCATCCAGATCTCTCAGGTCTTCAGGGACTGGTCAGCTTTCTGTCCCCAGAGCATACTTGCCAATCAACACATGCTTATTGTAGTTGTAAGTGCACTGTCTTGCAGCCTGTAGCACCATCCTTGATGGAGTAGGCTGGACCTGTATTTTTCAGGAAAGGAGTGAGCAGAGTATAGTTGTCGATTCTTGTTCTGTTTTCTGTAACTATCGGCTCACCCTCTCAGACTTTCACTTGCGCGCGCTACTAAAGAGACGCGCTACCACGGAAACCAAACAATGGTGTAGCTGTATTAAAGTCTGAGTGGAAACAGTCCTGAGTAAATCTGATTTAGTCAGAAATCGGGAGAAATATGACTCCGGGAGGAAACCGGGAGAGGGCAATGAAATCGGGAGTCTCCCGCGAAAATCGGGAGGGTTGGCAAGTATGCCCCGAGTCAGAACTAAACATGGAAAAGCAGCGTTTAGTTATTATGCTCCAAATATCTGGAACACACTCCCAGAAAACTGCAGGCCCTGCAACTCTGACTACTTTAATCCAGACTAAAGACTTTCTTTTTGCCG